>VNWT01000034.1:3884296-4484296 GCA_009801095.1 Colletotrichum sp. COLG25 | reverse complement strand
AAACGGAAGAGATACTGGGAACCCAGGGAGAATAATGAGGCTATCAACGGAAGTCTTTTTGTCAGCAAGTGAGGTTTACAAATGCTGAGAGGTCTGGAAATTTCGATCGTCAAAGTACCTGCATGAAAGGCGTGGCATCTCCTACCCGGCCCGTTGCAAAAATAAAGTAAAAAGTTCTTGTCAGGAAATTTTCGTTGCTTTAGTTGAGTGAGACTTATTGCTTGGGAGCTGTCTTGTAGGCGGTGGTACAATGATGCTGAGCATGCGCTTCTAAATGGACATTGTCACTAGTCTGAAAAGCTATAGGAAACGAAAGTTCGATTGCTTTATTCATGTAGAAACGTTGTAGCTTGGATGCGACTACAGTTCCGCCCTTTCAAGACTCGGAATTGTTTTGTTTTCTGTATGCTTTCTTTGTGCTCCACGGTTCTAGCGAAATAGCTAGCCACTCCATCACTACCTAAACTACGATACTCATTTGTTTGTAAGTCATCTAAACGAGTACTTCCATGTCTCGTTGCTTCATCAAAATAGTCTTCGTGGGGTCAGGGACATTCTAACGCCAGATTTCGGTTAGATCTCCTTGGTCATTCTCATAAACAGCAATGGGTCCACTTGCCTGATCACCAAATACAAGGCTGGGATATCTCTCGCTCACACCGTCAGGCAACTTGATGTCGTAGGTGCGTAGAAGATTTGCCATCACCGTCTTGATCTCGTTAACGGCGAAAACGCGCCCTGGACAAGCGTGCTTGCCGAAGCTGAAGCTGAGGTGCGTGGGTCCAACGTAAGCAGCCTGAAGCTGATTCAGTTGGGCTGGGTTGTCATCTCTGCGGAGCTTGTAGAAGCGCAGAGCATCGAATACGTCGGGATTCGGGAAGATCTCTGGGTCTTGGTTGATGCCGACGCTTGGGACCTCTACGAACATGCCCTCCGGAATCACCTGGCCGTTCGAGAGTTCGAACGGTTTTAAGACCTTGCGGACGTAGGCACCTATTTTTAGAAGAATTGGTCAGCCGTCTGGACACAGCAGTTCGTAATCCATGGAATCGATCACATACTCGCACTCAAGGGAGTAACTCTCATAACCTCCCTGAGGAAGCTATCCATCTTCTTCATATTCTGGAGTGCTGCAGTTGTGAATTGGCCATTGGATTCCTCCAAGACCTGTTCAACCTCTTCCAGAAGCATGGGAGCTAGTTCGGGCTTCGCCGCCAACCAGTACACTGCGTTCGTAGCCGTCATCGTCGTAGTATGAATGGCCGCGAAACTAGCACCAATCTGCGCCAGCGCCAGATCTCGGGTGCTCAGCTCCCCCACTCGGGTCTGCGAATCGAGCATCCACTGGAGCATGTCATTGTGCTTCAGTGAGCTCTCCTTTGCCGCCTGCTGCCGGGCAGTGACGATGGGTTGGAAGACCGCATCGGCCTCAGCGAGCCGCTTGTGCAGCGCCCTCGTCATGGGGAGCCAGGGGGCAATGAGAGGCCGCAGGAAGGTTGGTATCATAGCAATGCCGTACACGGCTTTCATGAGGTGTTGAGTGAAGTCGATCGACGTGCTGAGGTACGCCTCATTGTCGCAAAGCTCTGGGCCAACGAAAACGTGCCCAGATGCAATTGCGATAATACGCAGAAGTTTCGCGTTGATGGCAACCTCGCTCCAACTGGATGTTGGCGCCAGTTCGCGTTGCAACGTCTTGGCAATTGTCTTGGCAACGGCAGGGTTCAGATCGTCTATTATGGAGATGAGTCAATTCGCCAGTTATTGCACTAGACCAGGGTTCACCAACTTAGCGCGGGGGTCAAGTTGGCTCTTGATACGTGTACGAACACGGGTAGTTCGAAGCCAACGGTCGTGTATTTGGATTGGATGAACTTTCTCGGTCAGTACTTGGCAGTAAAAGGCAGGGTGAGCGCGGTTCCACAAACCTCTTCAACCGCCTTTTGGGCACTGATGACATCGTCGGGCGCTTTACTCAACTCTGGCAGATACTTGGGAGGAACCAGGATTGAATCTCTGGCTTGGAGGATAGATCAGCTACAGAGTATCTAATTATGGTGGTCATCCATCTTACTCTTGGCTGTCGTGATCAGAGAGATGCTGTCCTTGTGCTGTGGAAGACGTCAGGCATATCCGGGCACGTAATGTTTTCAGGGCACCACTGACGTTGCGATAAGCATCGAGGAACATCTGAGTCGCGTTGCCCTGCATGAAGTGCTTTCTGCGGGCCCATCGCGAACCCTTTCCCACGATGGGGATGTTGGCAAGTGGATTCGGCTTGAACCAGCTATGCGAAAACAATAGGAACGCGACAAAAACAACACCTGCTAGGGTAGAAGCCCAGTAGCTATGTGGCTCAGAGCCAGTAGGCGAGTAAGAGTCAGATACGTTGGCCATGTTGAAGTAATCAGCTCTAATGTTTGGTGTTGCGTAATCTGTGAGCGGAATGACTAGGTACTGTCAGGTATGCAAGGCGTGGGGACAAGGAACATATACGGCGTCTGAGGGATGCCGGCGCTTGTGCAATTTAGACTTATATACTCTCGATCCGGTTCTCTAGAAACCATTTCACGAGAAGAACAGTTCCTCCGTGTTTTTTGCTTAATCACTGGTGCCTTCGGAGTTCGGTGCTGGTTGCACAGGACTCTAGATTCCTACCTAAATCAGCCACCCCTACCACAGACCTTCTGTCGCCAATCCCTGTCTGTACTGGCAGCATCAACCATACTACCTTGGTCATCTTATGTGATGAGCTGAATGATGTCAATAATGTCATGTGGCTACAGCCGCAATACTCTCGCGGTGGTGCAATGCAGCATAACCTTTTCCCGTTCTCCGAGATAGCACAGCCCCTGACACGTTACTCTCGTTGTCCCGACTTCCTCACTGTGAGTTGGCCGACTGACAACCTGCCAATATTACAGGGTGTTGCAGCGTTGCTCCGGACAGGCACTCAATGCAACCCTTTGGCCCTGCTCAAGTCTATTTCCTTTCGACGGCCTTACCACGGCGGAATAGTAGGATAAGATGCCTCAGAATATGGCCATCGGGGCATCGGACACGGGCATCACAATTGTTCCGGAAGGTTCTGGAAGGGCCAGGCCAGGCATGTCCTGTTGGTTTCGGCCTCCGACGCCGATACCGACGTCTCCACGTCCGAATCCGAGTGTGGGGGTGGTTCACCGAATCGTACGGCACCCAAGCGATCGGCACCTGTGATGAACCGCAGCATTGATCACCGACAACTCAGGAACACCATCAGTGCAGTTTTGTGGGGAAGGAGGGCAATCACAAATTTTGCTCGAAGCGAGCTGTGAAAAACAAATCAGCCCATTGGCCAGTAGCGTTGCGTTACCTGGGTTCTGCATTTCCAGGTAGGGCGTACTGATGCAGAGTCAAGGCAAGACACCCTCCTATTTCACGTGTCAGAATCCGAGGTGGTGGCTGCGTTATAAGCGCTTACTTCTATTGACAGGGACGTCGCTTGGCTGTACGGGGAAGCCCGCGAGTGTATTCGTCCGAACAATGTCCGCAACCTCACTTTGATTCGTCAAGTGGTTAATGAACACAATGACTAGCTAGCTCAGCGAGATCCAAGGCAATTACCAAAGAATCAAGTGATATTCCCAGTTCCAGATTTGATGCTTTGAGTGTATTTATGTCATGAAGGCCATCTACATGTCGCTGTAATCTAAGTCATGGCTCTGAATCTAGTCTACCTCTCTGACATGAAATGGTGTCTAAACACGTCCACCCTAACCACGTCCACCTCGTAAAGTATGCCGGATGCTCTTCACGATCCCGCGGACCAGTGACAGCCGCGCCGAGTTGGGCCCCTCCCCGCCGCCACCCCTGTTCGCGCCGTGCAGAAACGTGTGAAGCAGCGTCGGTGCGCTCGTCAGGTTGAGCACGCCATTCTGCTGCGCATCCGCCAGGGTGCAGCTCTCGCGCGATGCGGGGTCGATGCCCAGCACGGCCTCGATCCGCTGCAGCATCTGGCAACTGACGTGGATGAGCATCTCAATCTGCAGGTGCGGGTGGCAGTTGAGGCCGAACCCGCCAATGTTGATGTCCGGCAGGATCACCGGCCCCATCCCCTTGCCGCCGTGCCGTGGGTTCGTGCTGCTGCTGTTGTTGCTGCTACTTTCGGGTGTACATTGGTGTCGTTGGTACTTTTGCGTCAGGAGTGCATTGTGGATGGCTGCGAAGACGGCCTCGTAGCCGCGGAAGAGCCACATGTAACAGCTGATGATGGTGAACGTCGTCGGCATGCTGAAGAACCCGCTGTGTTGGGGAGAGAGCAGCATAGGGACCGCCGTCGAAGCTTGACTACGGGAGTGAGGTGCCCCCGGACTCTTGAGCAGATCATCCATCCCGTCCCCGGTGCCGTCTTCATCCTCCGGGCGCCTGTGAGGCATGGGTAGAGACTCGTGCGTATTTGCCGTTCCGTCGTTTGAGATCACGTCCATCTCCTCTGGCGAGTCGACGTAGGAGTACTCCGAGCTGGGAGACGAGCAGTCGCTTTGCTTGTCTTGTCTTGGCGGGGTCTGCAGTCCCTTGAGACGCTCAACGGTATCCAAAAAGACCTGGGAACTTTCCAACAGCACGCCGACCATGTTCTTCCCCGTCTCGGACTCTTCCTCGTGGGCTTCGGCGGCAGCACGGGTCTTCCCGCCCGGCGAGTAAGCGAGCAGATCCTCAAGCTCGACGGCGTGGTCTTCCGTGAGACTGAAACATCTCAGCAGCAGCGAGGTCAACTCGGTGAGGCGCTGCAGACACTCGTCCTTGGTCTCACAGCGGTCACTGGTAATATTAGTTGTTGATCCTCGTGTCGTCGCTTTCGGGTTCTCTTTTGATTCGACGACAGGCGCGATGGTGCTTTTTTCCGGGCCCGTGGTAGTGGTGGTGGTGGTGTTAGTCAAGTCGCCTAGATCTTGGCCAAAGATGTTGGTCAGGGCAGGGTCGCACTCTGGCCAGTGGCTCAAGGAGGAAAGATCGTGATCGCTGATACCAAAGGGGATGTTGCTGTTGCGGCCCCCGGGGTTTGACTTCACGCCTGCATCGACGCCCGCAAAGACCATGCCGGGGAAGCCTCCACTAATCGCGGACAGGTCCGCACCGGATGGGTCCGCAGCCATGGTGCGATGGAAGCTGTCCTGCCGTCGTGATGACCCATGGCTCGGCCTGCTGTGTTGCTGCTGCTATTTCTGACTGCCGACTGCTGTAAGTGCTGCTCGCCCTTCTCCTGGGCACTGTGACATCGGGGTGGTGCGGTAGGACGATCGCGTGCTGGCATCCTGGTACATGTGGCCGCCGCCCGGTCCGGGGGGGAGGGCATCGTCGGTGGGCCGCTGATAGACAATAGGGGGCGACACCGAACCCATGGACCCTCGTCGCTCGTAGCCGCTGGTCCGTATCGACACCTGTCGCGTGCGAACCGTATGCAGGCACTCTGCGCCGGCCTTGACGCACCTCTCGCAGGCCGGCAAGCCTCCCCCGGCACCCTCGTTGAGGAAGTCGCAGCCGGGCGGCCTCACGCATCGCAGCTTGTGGGCGCGGCAGCGGTCGCAGGCGCTCCGTCTCGATCCGCTGCTGCTGTGGGAGCCGTTATCGTGTTGGATGACGCTGCTGCGGCGGGCTGCGGGAACGCCATTGGCGGTGGTGCTCTTGCCAAGCGATGCAAAGTTTGGGTCCATGAGATGTCTCCTTATCTCTTCCGGGCAGAAGAGGCTTGTTTCTTGTTCTCGAAGGGTTCAGAGATGCATCGGGGGGCTGATATTTCTAGCTAAAAAAGGCCGAGGACTGAAGTTTATAGGAAAACCACACGCAACAGACGCGTGCCTGTTGAAGCTTCAACGAAACTCAAAGATGATGCGACTCGTCGCTGCTGGTCTTGTCGTTGCAGCCAGAAGGAGGCATGTCTAAAGTAGGATGAGATATGGAGCAAACCGGGGGGCTGGAAGCTTCAATCTGGCAGCGAGTGCGGGCGCTTAATGAACCAGAGAGAGTTGGAGAGTGAGTTGGGGGAAGCAGTAGGCAAAGTTTAAGGCTTGCCGACAGGAAAAAAGAAAATTGCCGACGGAACCAACTGCTGCGGCAAGTTTATCGCGACAAGGGCCTTTTCTAAAGAGGGTCAAGGTTTCCGTGTTTGAATGAACGGCACGCCCTACTAACCGCAATGTTGAGCTCGTCCTTTCTAAGTTATACGTTCATGCCACCGCATGTAGTCAATCAAAACATCGTGAACTGCTCTGTCCCGTCTGACTGGGAGTGTGCTACACTATTAGGGATCGGCAAAAAACTTACATTTTCTTCTATTTCAACCGAACCCCAAACGCTCTCTATTCTCCCAAAACCATGTTGATGCCGCCGGCATTGTCTCGCAGTTCATCCGTTGTTGATGAAATATCGAGGAGTTTGATTGGGCAAAACGAACGTGCTTGAGTAAGAGACAAGCACTGGATAGCTCCGTTGAAGAGCCAGAGATGAAACGAGTTTCCTTTCCCGGAGGGATACTTTCAAGAATGCGAGCCAATGGGGAGAATAGGCCCAATGGCAGGAATGTCACTGATTGGGACGGAAGAGGTATTGAAAATGAAACTCGTATTCGGAAATGCATAGTGAGTTGGAAAAAAAGAAGAGACCTTTCCAAGTTGCGACTCAGTTTTTCCGCAACGAGAGCACGCCAAGTTCACCAAGCATGCATGCCATATTCATCGTATGATGGGATTTTGACCGTTGCCATGTTACCATACGAGATACGAGCATACAACGTCGTGACCCCAGTCAACAGAACTGCCGGCATGGAAATATCACACAGCTCAGACACCCCCCTAGCTGAACATGCATGCTACAGAATAGTAAGGATGATAAAGGTGTTGCAACAAGAATATCAGGACATGTTCGGCACTTTACTGTTACAGCAGCAGTACTTACAGCAGAACTCCAATTCGATGAGTTCTCTCCCTCCATCCCTCTGTTTGTCTCTGTGTGTGGAAATCATGTCAAGACAGGATACCGAAGACCTACTTTCTGATATCGCAAGGTGGGCTTCATATTCCCATGACAGCTCTTCACACACGAGGATTTGTAACGGTTTCTGGATCCTGAGTTTTATTTAGCTGGTGTTCTATTGACGGGTATTGAGCCACACTATACCCTGGTTCTGGCTTTTGTGAACCACATATTCACCAGGATCAACGCGTCTTTTTGTTGAACAATAATTTTTATAGTTAAGTAAAAGTATAAAAGACTGGGGCTAGTTGCTAAATCTCAAGTACTGTAGCTCACCAACTAATAGAATATTGTCAAGACTCGGACACTGCCATGATGCATTTCTTGAATCAACGGGAGGGGCACTGGTCGAATTGCTCTTACCGCATCTACCTTTGAGTGGAAGATCTGGCTGGATGGCTAACGAAATCTCTTCAATAACTTGTCAAGACTGTCGCAGTGACAGTCTCTTACTAGCCACCTTAAGCTCAAGGTCAACGAAGACACTTGTTCAGGCCATCAGCTTTGTCTAAAACAACGTCTTACCAGACAAAGCACTTGTTCTCTCGTACTCGCCAGTCTTTCGAAATACGCTGTCATTCTTGTTATCCAGCTAGAAGGAAAAATGAACAAATCCTTTGTAAAAACATTGGCGCACCAACGTACTTAGTGTTACTGACAGAGGAAATAATGTAAATAATCTGCTCTTTATCTTTACCCTTTGGAGAAACACAATTTCATTGACACGTCTTTCCTAACGCCAACTCAGCGCTGAGAGTCTGAGATGAACAATGGGGGGAAACACAGAACAAGACCGATTGTTTGACATCGTAGACACCTCGTCGGAGAGTGGTATAATAATCGCGGCTCAGGGTGGTGAGGAACCAGATTCGAAAACATTCAGAAACAAGCATCTCTTACACAAACAAAGTCAAATAACACCCTCAATTCACTTTCACGCAGATAAAGAACCCCACCAAACACCATCACTTCACCATCATCGTCAAAACATCCTCTACTCAAAACCAAGAATGGCATCCTCCAGCCGACCCCCAGCACCTCTCCCAGACGTCCTCCCTGACCCCCGCAGCTCATTTTACACCACTCTCGAAATGCCAGTCCGCATCCCCCTCTGCCCCAACTACACGGTAGCCGACCCGGAGAGCCTCCTCAAATACATCAGAGACCACAAACACAAGCACCTGAAGGCCCTCTGGAAGAGCCACATCATCATCGAGCAGAAGCCCAAGGAGCAAGGTGGGTGGTACTACGCGCGCTGGAACCCGGACAAGGTCCCGGGGCCGCGCGACGTCAAGAAGATGCTGGACTGGTACGCCACCAAGAAGCTCTTCAGCTTCCCGCGCGTGAAGAGCGTCAAGCTGCTCGGCACGGGGTTCACCAACGTCTACTTCCTCGTCCGCTTCTACATCATGCCGGGCGAGCGGGCCGAGGTGCCGGAGAAGGTCATCCTGCGCTTCTCGGCGCCGCTGTACGTGACCGACGACTCGGAAAAGGACTTCGACTCGCGGCTGGACCACGAGATCGCCGCCATGTGCTGGGTCCGCCGGACGGGCAAGGTGCCGCGGGTGTTCGTGTACGACCCCACGGGGCAGAACGAGCTGCGGCTCGAGTGGCTCGTGATGGAGCCCGTCGAGGGCTTCGTGCTGCGCAAGTGCATCGACCAGGACTACTGCACCTGCCAATCGGGGCTGCACGGTCTCGAGCCCGTGGGCCGGTCGTACCCATCCTACGGGCCCGAGGAGAAGAGAAGAACTGACATCGAGCTTCAGGACCTGTACGACAGCTTCCTTGACTCAGGCCGGAAGTGCGGTGAGGTCCCTGCGCTCGGCAAGTTCATAGGCGGCCTCGATATAGAACGAGGTGGTGGACATGCGGACTTCAAGCAGGGAAGATTCATGGACCAACGGTTTGATGTCGCCAGGCTGAAGTCCAAACTGGTGACGAAGCGTGGACCGTTTCGAACGTTCGAACACTATTTTGATGAGCTGTTCTCCGTCGCATACCATGACAGAGAGGAGGACAACAAATATGCCCTAAAGATTGAGCTCGAACGCCGACTTGGAAAGCAAGGTTTCAACTACCGAGACTTTTTTGAGAGAATAAGGGAGGAAGAAGCGCAGGAAATCTGTGTTCACAACCTCAACCTGGACGAGGGCAATATCCTTGTAGATGAGGATGGCAAGATCAAGGCCGTCGTGGGGTGGGAGGACGCACTAGCCTTCCCAAGTTCCTGGTTTGGCCATATCACGGACTTGGTGGTTGCGATTGGAGGCATCCACGACGAAAGATTTCGCCCCCTCAACGAGCTGCTTGGGCCGTTTCGCTACATGGGAAGATGGGGCTATTCTGCTGTCATGCCCTTTCCCAAACTTGACTTTGGCAAGATCCATAGATGCCCCGATTCTCATCTCTTCAGTTCGACGCACTTTGATATAAACGAGGCTCGAATTCCTGAGCCAAAAAAGGGATTGCTGAAGCGGATCTTGACCAGGTCGGAAGATCGTTAGAGGAGCCGCTTGTACACCGTTTCTGAAGGTTTGAAATATTGCCATACAGATGACAGGGAATAGCAAGCAACACAAAGAAAATTTTGGAATGCTTCGGAATGAGATGGACAAACCTATTCAACAGGCAGTGTGTTTCTTTGGTAAATGCGACCACTGGCCGTGGTTGTGAACAGACAGCAATTCAAAAGTTTCCCATTGAGTCCAATGAATAGGTACAGACGACGCGCTAATCATGGCTGAAAATGGTGAAATAGGAAACGAAACGCTCCAATCAGACGCTTCGCGGGAAAGTCGCGGCGAGGATACGGCGGCCAACGACGGGGACAGGGGTTGCGGCTAGATCTCTGCGGATGACCGAAAGGAGATATTGGTCCGGGGAACATGGTAGCAATTGTGCTGTGCTTGCCAAGGCACCCTTGAGCGTTCATGGGATTCTGAGCGGCAGATTCTCAGCCGCGGGATGGATGGGGGCCGGAAGGGAGACAATGATGGGGATTGACTTGGATGGCACCGTCCGGGCCGGTCAATCAGCACAGGGCTGGCTGGTGCTATTGACATTGACCCGTGGCTGGTTGGGAAGCCGAGAGAAAGCCCATGGCCATGGATGCGCAATACTTGGAAATGCGACAAGCAATTGAAATTGATTGATGGCTGGTGATGCAGTGGCTTGATGTTGCACAGCGGATGGCGTCAGAGCAAGCTGAGATATCCGTGAGGTGCATAGCACGCGCTAGTGATTGTAGCTTGACGTCATGGATCGCGCAGAGAAGCCATCGCGTGGTGGTGTGTTGTTGTGTGGTGGACGATCGCGATTTGGCGCCAACGTCTTGGGCAGAAAAAAAGTAGAGGGAAACAACAATTTGCAATGCGCATACAGGAAAGGGGCGACACAGGCCGGTGCTGCGTTGGGCCAGCGGCGATTAGGACAGGGCCGGACTGGAGGGTTACGTGTCAATCGCGTAGTGGCATCCACTTGGTGACGAATTAGGAGCAATTGACAGCAATAGAGTGACTGAAAGGGAGGTGATCGTTCATCTTGGGACCCATGAACGGCTGTGATGCCGCTGCCAATGTGCCAATCTGCCAATGCAGAGCCCGGCGCGGCGTGGGTTTGGGTTGGATTTGGATTTGGGTGCGGCGCTTGCCAGGGCCATGCAGGCATTTGCAGCTTTTTCCTCCGAATGCTGCGGCGATCCATGGGTCGTGAATGGACGGATGGATCGTGGGCCGGGGATGGGGCAGATGCTTGTCGATGGACGTGCAAATGCAGCGAGACGTGCCAGAAGCGACGCCATCGATTGTGCGAGTGGCCGGGGGCGTTGTGCTCTGCAAGAAAAAGCTGGCAAAAGGCGCAGTGGTGGTGGTGATGGTGATTGTGGTTACGCCGAGCGGGAAGGATGGGAATGCGGAGGAAATAAGTGGTGAGGCGTTGGGGGAACGAGAGACGTCTGGTACAAAGTTACGAACGGATATCTTGGAGTGGTTAGCTAAACGACGGCGGGAGGCAGAAACATGTCTCTGTTTCCTCGTTCTTGCCGTCTTTTTTTGGGTTGCCCTTGCCTCCTACCGTGCTTCCTTCCTTCCCTTCGAGGTTGAGGTCGAGGTCTAGAGGCAAGAGTCAGGCAGGGCAGATGCGCGACGGAGTAGGCAAGATGCCATCCCGTGTGGTGTCGTGGCTGCCTCTAGAACCTGCACCTTCCTCTCGCGTTCATGAAATGATAGTATGATACCCGTCGCGTGCCCCGAATGTGCGGCGGTTGACATGACGACATGGTCGAAACACGCCACAGGAGACGCGCATCGCAGCAGCCGTCGCCGATTCCGAAACATGGCAATCACCATGTGCCTTTGTACCTCGCTGGTGCTTCCTTAATGCCAGACGCGCAAGATGCACGATGCACCTGCGCGACGGCAACAGACGACAATTCCACAGAATGGACTGGACTAGATTGAGGTGGATGTGAGGGCGGTGTCTTGTTCTCTAACAGGCCCCCTGGCCATCCACACCACCTGCCGCCGTGCCGCCCTTCTGCTGCATCTGCATTGGATCCAGATCCTGGCGCACATCACCGAGTCGTCTCAACATGTCGCCCCCCAATTGCCTTGATGGTGCTTTTTCAGCTGGCAGCATGGACCACAAGGGGATCAATGGGAGTGCGCCAAGCACCAGGACCTGATTCTTCATTGGCATTGGACCTCGAGAGACAAGACGACCCGGACAGACACCTCCGAATGGAGATGGCCGAAAGGCAGCTTCCTCTCTACCTACCTACTTCCAGCACAAAGGGGTCCCAAGGTTTGAAAAGATGAGGCCGTTGGAATTGGAAGCTTCCCTCGAGCCAAACTCTGTCCGGTGGTCTGATGTCTGCAGTGCGACAGGAATTCATCACGAGGGAGGTTGGGAAACGGTTGTCTGAGAAGCAAAAGCAACCGTCCGAGCGCAATGAAATTGGCACATCGGCAGATGCACCAGCGAAGGGATCGGTGCTACGGGTTAGCAGCAGAAATCTAGACCACGTTTCGATTACGGGCTTCTCTCAAGACAGCCAGTGTCTCCTACCTCCCATCCTTAGCGCTTTCGAGCAGGGTAAGCTGTGAGCTGTGAGTTGTGAGCTGTCGACGACGACGATGTCAGCACGTCGCGGCGATGGGTGCGAAGTCGTTGCTGCGATGCGGGCGGTGGGACCACTAATGGGTGCGAATCTCCGCAACTCACAGCGGCGCTAAGATAGTCGGGGAGAAATGCCAGTGCAATGCCAGCTGGAACAGACCAGTGTCGACCCCGGGCGGCGGGTGGCAGGAGCTAAGGCACAACAAGCAAGCAAACAGGGCAGGTGCGGTCCAGCTGCGATGCTCCTGCCCGGCCTGCACATCGTCGTCTGAAATTTTTTTATGTGGTGCACTGGCGCGGAAGGTACCGCTGCACAGGTACCTGCCAATTCAACCGATGACGTACTGCATCAACATTCCCTACCCCCTTCCTTCTTCACCAACGTCACCGTCGCAGTTGCACCACGAGGAAGGAGGCAGGCAGGCAAGGAAGGCAGGAAACGAACAGACACTCACACACTGGACGAATTGACTGGACTGGCTGGGACGGCGGTGGACCGGGCAGGTCGGGTCCATCCAGATCCAGATCCAGCCCCCAATTGCCCCCAGTCCATTGTGATGGATAGACACTGGCACTGACACTGACACACGCACACATTCGAAGGGAAGGGGCAGCCAGGACAGGACAGCAGACAGGACCAAGCTCCGAATGGCAATCGGTGATGCACCTGCACTGGACACTTTTAGGCCTTACCTAATCAGGACCTGGGGGGCCCCCTTTCCTTCCAAATTTGCTGCGAAACCGTCCCGTCTGCTGCCACGCGCCTTCGCTTCGTCTCGCCTCGCCTCGCCTGGCCTCCCTGCCAATTGCTAGCTCCAAATTCGCTTCTGACGCAAATGAGCCTGCTTTGCGCCTGGGCACGCAACCTGCTCCAACCCAATCCAAACCTATAAACACCTCCCGTCACTCAACCTCCCAAAGCTTTCATTCTCTTCTCTCTGATCTTCTCTCCCTCTCATCAATACCTGTCGCTGTTTTTTTCCTTTGGTACAGGAACATCAGCCTCACGATTCCAATTATACCCAACCACTCTGTGATACCCCATCCCCCCTCAAACGACAACAATACCACAACAACCACGCCGCTTTTGTTCCTCCCTTTTTTGAACCTACTACCATACCAATAATTATTATACCCCGAAGACCGTCGAATCAGTTTTTTGCGATAGCTACGATACCCAATCATGTCAGCAAACGTTAACAAACCGACCGACCTCAAGCAGAAGGAGGCCGATGTCAACCGCAAGCTCCAGCTCTACGGCATCGTCTCCGCTTTCCAGGCTGGCAAGGTTCCCTCGGTACGTCACTGCCGGCATCTCTTGGCCCACGCGTCTCCGCTGGGCTGATCCCTGGCTCCAACCTTGTTTTACACCCTGCAGAGTTGCATGACACTGACGTGATCCCCGCGACAGAATGACCAAATCGATGTTGCTCTCAACAGCTTCCTGGCCTCCAAGGCCCTGTCCAGCCCGTCCGAGAAGCTTTCCCCCGAGGGCAAGGCGCTAATCGCCGACACGCGCGATGTTATCCAGCAAGCCAAGTACCTTTTGCTGTCCAAGAACCAGGGCAACCTGCTCCAAGACTTCATTTGGCAGACACAAGAATTCGACCTCAAGGCTGTCGATGTTCCCGGTGCCCCCATCAACAAGGAGGTGGCTCAGCAGCATGGCGACAAGGCCGTCCAGGGTCTGCGCACCCTTGGCACCCTGTTGATCACCAACGGCCAGTTCCGCAAGCTGCGTAAGTTCCATCATCCCTGCCATTGCACATGTTATGCTAATTGTTCTCAGTCAAGGATGCCAGTGTCCTCCTTCGCGACATGGCTGGTGATGCCGCCACCGAGGCCGCCCAGCGTGTCCGGCCTTCGGGTGAGGCCTTGGACCAGATGGATCGTCCCGCTGAGGACAATACATGGCACGATGCCCCCGACTTCTCCAAGGACAACTTCAAGAAGCAGGCTCAGGGTATCTACAAGGGCTCGCCCGCTGATGATGCTCGCGAGATCATCAACGCCGGTACGCAGTCGGCTCATCCCCAGGGCTCCCAGAACCCCCAGGACCTGGCCGCTACTACTGCCCGTGACCAGGCGCAGGGCACCAACTCGGGTGTCAACGCCCAGGGTGGCATCAACGCTGCTCGTGACGTCCTCCAGAAGAAGTACGATGAGAACGTGGACGAAGACACCAAGGAGAAGGCTCGCCAGCGTAACGAGGAGTACAAGCGCCGCACCAAGGATTACTTCAACAAGAAGATGCCCCAGGAGCGCAAGGACCAGACCATCTGGCGCCTGAAGAAGATGGTGCTTGAATGCCAGCAGCACCCCGACTACTCTCAGGCCATCGAGACCCTCCTCAACCTTGCCGAGGAGTATGCCGGACACTCGCGATCACTTGCACAGGGCGGAAGTGGTACTGTCAAGGACGCCCGTGCTGGTCTTGCTCAGGCCGAGGCTGACCTCAAGACTCTTATTGAGCGCTTCGCCAACGGCACCTCCACTGACGACCTCTTCGAGTCCATCAACCAGATTTACCGCGATGCCGACCAAGATCGTGAGTTGAAGGACTGGTTCAAGGCCATGGACCGCTACGTCCGTCGCTGCCTTCTGGAGCAGGGCTACATCCTGGACGACGATTCCAACCAGGAGTGGAACCACCTGTACGACCATGGTCGCTACCTCCTGCGCGAGAAGTACCGCGCCCACACCGACCGCGTTCTGGATGAGATCAAGTTCCTGGCCGATCAGTTCGACCAGGATCCCCAGAACAAGCGCTTCGCCGAGTCTGTCCAGAAGCTCTTCACTGATCTGGGCAACGATGAGAATGGCAAGCCCACCTTCAAGCCTCACCTTCTCAAGGATCTGTCTGAGGTCATCATCCCCTCCATCTTCGAGAACGTCGCCTACATCCCCGTTCCCCGCATTGAGTACAGCGACCCTCAGTTCGACGCCGTCATCGAGAACCTTGTCCTCGAGTCCGACAACTTCATGCCCAACGTCTTGGAGATTAACAGCGAGAACTACTTCCTCTGGGGCCGAAAGAAGATTGCCAACAAGCACAAGCAGTCCTTTGAAGTGAAGGTTGCTGGCATTCAGCTTGATCTTCGCGATGTCGCCTACCACGTTAAGCGCAAGCAGGGATTCCCCTCCATCACCGACACTGGTGTCGCGGACATCCTTCTCGCCGGCGATGGCTTCTCCTTCAAGATGAAGCTGTCCTCTGCCGACAAGAAGGACAAGCAGAACTTCTTCAAGATTGACAAGGTCGATGTGGATATCAAGCACATGAGCATCAAGCTGAAGAAGTCCAACCACAAGCTTCTCTTCAGCATCGTCAAGCCCATCATGCTGAAGGTCCTTCGCCCTGCGCTGCAGAAGGCTGTCGAGCAGGCCATCAAGGACCAGGCCACCCAATTGGATGCTCTTCTCTTCCAGGTCAAGCAGGAGGCTGACCGCGCTCTGGACGAGGCTCGCTCCGACCCCGAGAGGACCCCCAACATCTACAACCGCTACGTCACCGCCATCCAGAAGCGCACCCTCCAGGGCAAGCAGAAGGCCGAGGAGGCTGTCGCAGATAAGAAGGTCAACGTCGCCATCACCAAGGAGGAGTCCATCTTCCCCAATATCAACCTTCCTGGAGGCATCAGCACCAAGGCCACCGAGTACAAGGAGCTTGCTCGCAAGGGAGAGCGTTGGGAGAGTCCGGTCTTCTCGATCGGCAAGGCCAACAAGTCCACCGACATCCCCGAGGCCCCTCGCGTCGAGCGCAAGAAGCACGGTCTGCCCTCTCAGAACGGTGCTGTCAACGGCAATCTTGGCGGCGACCTGAACGGTACCGTGCACACTCTCGGCAGCCATAACCCTGCCGTTGTTAGTGGCTACTAGAGGGACTGAGATAGACCTATTTCTTTTGTCATGGAGATTGCATCATGAGTAACGGCAAACGAAAAGGCTTATACCCGGATGAGAAGGGAGGTGGTACGATGAGAGCTTAATGACGTGTTTCCTTGGTAATAATTATGTAGTATCAGAATTCACTTGTTCCTTCACACAAACTCACCAAGTTGTTGTTTCGAGTGATATATTTTCATGACTTTGATCGAGCGTACGTGGTGGTATTTGACTTGTTTTCTCAAATCTTCTCTTGGATTTATACAAACACATGAATCGGTTCACATCATACCGTCGTCCATCCCATGTCAGTCGGCACCAATGCGCCATTGATGGTATTCATCCCATCTGAACACAAAACCAGCACGGTCTTGGCAACCTGTTCCAATGGCGACCATCCAAAGTTCCATCCTTGCTTCGCGGGGTCACCATGGACCGTGTTGAACGTCGACACAACTTTGGCATTGTTAGCGTCTTACTCTCATTCCCTCAACTCATCTTCAGACGAGAGTCAAGGTACATACCGACAGCCAAGCCTTCCTTATGGAAGTCGGCAATGTGGTTCTCATTGCGCGCCATGTTGGTCTGCATGGGCCCAGGCATGATGGCGAGGCAGCGGATGCCCTTCGGCCCGTAGAAGGCTGCGGTGCTGCGGGTGAGGCCTACGGTTCCGTGTTTGGAGGCTGTGTATGCGACGCCTTTTGCGTTGTTAGTGTTTGTGAGTTTTATCCATTCTTGTTTCTCGTCCTTTTTTTCATGGTACTTGGGATTTGTTTGGATTCAGGGGCTGATGACCTACCTGCTCTCGCACCGTTGAGACCTGCCGCACTAATTACATTCAGAATCACGCCCCTCTGCCCGCCCTCGCGCGCGTCCTGCTTGAGGAACTGCTGGATCGCCGCCTGGCTGGTGACGAAGGGCCCCGTCATGTTGACGAGGATGTTCTTCTCCCACATGGCCATGTCGCAGTCGCCGGTGGGGTGCATCTTGTCGGAGATGCCGGCGTTGTTGATGAGCACGTCCAGGCGGCGGGAGGGGTCCGCGGAGAGGTAGGTGGAGAAGGCCTCGGCGACGGAGGCCGGGGAGGTGACGTCGCATTTGATGGGGTGCACGCGGGCGCGGTGGGCTTCCGGGACGGCGGCGGGGAGGGACTCCAGGGCGGCCGGGGAGATGTCGAGGGCGAGAACGGTGGCGTTGGCGGCGAGGAAGGCGTTTGTGAGGGCGAGGCCAAGGCCGGCGGCGCCGCCTGTTATGGCGACTGTTTTGGAGGTGTAATCTACGGACATTTTGTGTTGTTTACTTCCGAGAGGTTGGGAGGTTGAGGGTGAATTTGGCCCGGGTTGAGTATGGATGGAGCTTTGAGTGGTGGTTGTGGGATGAGATGAGATCAGATGAAAGTTAACAATGAATGAGACCAAATTGAAAGACGTGAGCTTGATATATATGAGTTTCTACGGAGAGCCGATAAAAGCAAGTGTTGAAGATGAGTGAAGTCTGATAGAATGTCGCCGGTTATCGCAAGCCGAAAGCGAAAGCGAGAGCGACGGCACAGGGGGGCAGGAGGAGAGATCCGACGTCCCGCTGCGGGCTGTTCCTTCAAACCCCAGATTTTCCCCGCATTATTAGCTTCAGGGACGATTTGGAGATGCAGCGGGAAAGAGGGGACTGTTGCATCTTCATATACGGCGTATTGCGCTTGGCAAACATGGCATTGTTGTTTAAGGTTGAAGAGCTAAGGAGCCGCGAAGCGAGAACGACCCCGATATCTCGGGTGGGGACCCCGCGGCACGCACGGATGGCATCCGACAAAGACTCCAACTCAGATGAACATGGTATCTACGTCCATTTGAATATCTAGACTACAGGCATCCACCTCCTCCTCCCTCTCCTCCTTCTACCGAGCTCGGTCGCTAGCGTCGCTCCTCAGGCCGGCGAACCGCGCCCTCCATGGTTGGGATGGCGGCCCGTGGTGGCCTCGAGGTCTTTCTCGGCACCTTCCTTTTCGCTCAGAGGGCCTGATAGGAGGGCTCCTCCGCCGGAGCGGGTTGAGGAGTCTGCGAGGGTGGCTGCGCGGTCCGGGGAGCCGACGAGGAATGTGAAGAAGGCCCCAAGGGTGATGGCCACGCCGGTAATTGCGTAGACTGTGCCTCTAAAAGTGCGGCGGACGTGTCAATTGGTGTCGGGCGCGCCGGGGATGGAAGAAACACGGGACGGGAGGGGGAAGAAAAGTTCTGCGACTTACCGGTTCCTGACCTCATCCGGACGGGTGGGGACTTTCTGTTCGGCCGACCCGGCCGGCGGAGGCTGGTCCCCGCCGTGATATGAACGGGTGTCCCGTGGGGGCTCGTTAGCTGCATACGTTCGCCGGGGGGCGTACTGGACAGGCCTAGGGATGCGCTGCCGCAAGGCGGACTGGAGTCTTGGGGATCGTAGGGCTGGCATTGTTGGTTTGAGTCTCGACTACGGGGAGGAAAGGGGAAATAAAAGATTGTGCGGTAATTCATGAAGTGTGTAAACGCTTCCATGCGTCTTTCTTTTCAATGCCCTGCGTTTCTTTCGACTGCCCGAGCCATCCGCTTCACGATTACCGTTTAGTGATGTGTTGCTGATGAAGCTGCTCCAGAGGGGAGCCGATGACAGGATGATGATGCACAATGAAGTGGAGAAGCGGAGTATCAGTCCTGCTCGTGGTGCGATCGCTTTCCCACGCTACACAGAACTTACCCTTACTTCAAAGTCGGATGCAGATGACTGATCCCCGAACCTTGTATTTCATGAGACGGGTCAAATTGATGTGGACAACCGCAGACCCAGCTGTTCGCCTCATCTGATTATGGTAACCGCCCTAAAGGCTCGCACCGGTCTTTTTTTCAACATATGGGCTCCGTGAGTCCAGTCACAGAAACTACTCAAGCAATACATCCTCTTGAATCCTCCACCCCTTTCTGCCGCTTTTCTTTCCCACTCTCTCTCCGGTACATCACCTGTTTCGCAGCGCCGCGTGGATCCCGTTGTACGTCCAGTTCAGCCTCATCCTGTCCAGCTGCGCCTGCGCCGACATGTCCGTCACGTGCCTCGAGTTTTGCTGCACCTGCGATGCCCGCGGCCGCCTCACCGAGTCCCAGGTCTGCAGGGCGCCGAACACGTTGTTCGCGTCCACGTTGTCGTGCAGGAGCAGCCGCAGGCCCTCGGCGTCTTCGATGGCCTGCGTCGCGCCCTGGCCCTGGAACGGCGTCATCGGGTGCGCTGCGTCGCCGATGATGACGGCGCGGCCGCCGACGTAGTGCGTCAGCGGGTTGGCGTCTTTGACTTTGTATAGTCTCACGTCGTCGACGGTACTTTCCTCGGTCTTCAGTCACGCCCGGGTTTTCATGAGTTAGGGGGAGTAACTCACCGCATGAGGTTCAGCATCCACGGCGCAAAGTCTCGGAAGTTGTCAAGCAGCTCGTCGCGGTTGCCCTCCGCGCTCCAGGATGTCTCGCTCTCCTGGGACAGCATCGAGTCCGGGACGCGCGCGACGACGTTGAGCATCGTGTTGTTGCGGCACGGGTAGAAGATGATGTTGCGGTGCAGATCGTCGTCGGCGGTCATGAGGTTGAGGAACCCGCCGGTCCGCGGGTCGATCGCATCCGGCAGCCCGTCGAGCGTCTCCTTCGCCTTGTCCAGTGGGTACACGAACCGGTAAAGCGACGCGCCGCTGGACACCATCTCCGGCTCGGTGCCGAGAATCGCCTCCCGAACGATGGAGTGAATCCCATCAGCACCTGCAAATTCATCAACATCTCATCCCTCTCTCACAAACCGCAGCGCAGATCATCTCACCAACAATAACATCAGCCTCAACAATCTCCCCGTCGCCCAACGTCACCCGCCCATGCTCCACATCCACCTCCGTCACTTGCACCCCCTGCACCACCCGCGCCGGCGGCCCCGAGATGCCCAGCTTCGCCGCGTCCCCCGTCGCCAGCCGCGCCAGCTCGTCCTTGAGGTCCTGCCGGTGCATCAGCAGCCACTCGCTGCCGAACGGCTCCGTGACGCCCGTGATCTCGCGCAGCAGGTTGCCCTCCTTGTCGTATGTGCGCGTGCCCTCGCACACGGTCGCCTTCACGCTGTCAGCGCGGAACTGGAACGCCTTCTTGAGCATCTTGCTGCCGTTGGGCCCGAGCCCGATGCCGGCGCCGCGCTCGGGCGCGTCGGGCGCGTTGAGGTCGTAGACGACCACGTCGTGCTTCTGGCGTAGGACGGCGGCGGCGGCGAGGCCGGCGATGCCGCCGCCGACGACGGCGATGCGGAGCTTGGTCCCGTTGGTGGTTGTGCTGCTCATTTCTTCAGAATGGTGTCGGCTGCGGCGGTGTTGGGTACTCAGTCCAGCGTTGTCGCTTGCCTCGAGCCCTTCGCTTGCGTCGGCTGGAGATGAGAGAAAGGCTGAGTGTTTGATGAGATGTAGTTAGAATCGGCTATGGCGGCTGCCTCCCCATGGTGAGGAGTCCCCCGCATGACTGGGAGAATTGGTATTTCTGGTGTGACATCAAACGAAATTCTAAACATAGACGGGTGCGGTTTACGCTGATGTCCCGCAAAGCTTAAAACCTAAATCTGGCTGCTGTTTGGCGGAACTGACCAATGAAGCATCCCAGATGTGACGGGACATTCATGCGCGAGACTATGGGACGGGGGTGGGCTGGGTTTTGGTCCAAACATTTGGTGATGTCAACGAGTCCGAGCGGTTGGCGGGCCGGGTCTCGTGGTGATGGCTTCCGGGACCGGGGACATGCTTCCTGTGACCCGCTCCGCTGGAGTCCGCACGGGATCGGAAGGTGGTCCGCTTTTTGGATCATGGTCCGGTGAGATTGTGAAGAGTCAGCATGATTTGGTCAGCTACGGCTCGTTCCGATGGTTTCTCCGCTGCCGCCCACTATTCATGGCGTCGGGATAGCTTTGTGGCTGCATATGCAGTAGCGGCATTCCCGCGCGGGAAGCCCGCCTCGGAAGCGCCCCGCCACTCGGCCGCCGTCGGACGCCGGGCGGTGCAGGCCCGCAGATAAAACACGAGCAGCTTAATCAGACCACACTCCGCTCCGCTCCGCAAGGCCCATCCGGGACAATTGCACACCGAGATTGGTAAGGCCGTATCGTATCGGCACCATTTGGTTCGACGCCACCGAGGGGCGCTGGTCCGAGACATTGTCGCGTCATCAGGCTTTCTTTATCAAGTGTTGCTAGCGCAACTCCGAGGTTAATTTCAGCATTCCATCGGAAACTTGCTCTCATCACACGCGACCATTCAGACCTCATTGTTTCTTCTCATCACACAATCGATTCACCCTCCTCCCATTGTTTCGTGTGACCTAAGCACTACTCTCACTCCTAGCCATGTCGAGAGCTTTGTTGATCTGCGGTGCCACCGGCAAGCAGGGCGGCGCCGTGATCGACCACCTCCTCCGGCAAAAAGCCGACTTTGAGATCCTGGCCGTGACGCGGTACGCCGAGTCCGTCTCGGCACAGCGCCTGCTGAAGAAGTCGAAGCAGATCCGGATCGTGCAGGGCAACATGGCCGACCCGACGGCGCTCTTCAAGGCGGCAAGGGAGGCCACGACGAACCCGATCTGGGGCGTCTTCAGCGTCCAGGTGAGTTGCGCAAAGCATAGCCGCGCGTCTAGAATGCTGTTTCACTGACTGATGTCTAGACCCCGATGGGCATGGACCAAGGCGGCGGCGGCGAGCTGGGCCAGGGCAAGGCCCTCGTGGACGCGGCGCTCGCCAACAACGTCTCCTTCTTCGTCTACGCCTCCGTGGACCGGCACGGCGAGGATTCGCTCACCAGCCCAACCAACATCCCGCACTTTATCCACAAGCACCAGATCGAGCAGCACCTCATCGCCAAATCCAAGGGCTCCAACATGGAGTGGGCGATCCTGCGCCCCGTCGCCTTCATGGACAACTTCACGGACAACTTCCCCGGGCGCGTCTTCATCACCGCGTGGGAGATGGCGCTGCGCGGCAAGCCGCTGCAGCTCATAGCGACGACGGACATTGGCTTCTTTGGCGCGCAGGCGTTTGTGAAGCCGGAGGAGTACAAGGGGCGGGGCATCTCGCTGGCGGGTGATGAGCTGACGTTTGAGCAGATGGTGGGCGTGTTTGAGCGGACCACGGGAAGGCGGCCGGCTGGGAGCTGGAAGGTGCTGACGTGGTTGTTCATGACGCTCGTGAAGGACTTTGGGTTGATGTTTAAGTGGTTTCACGACGTGGGGTACGCGGCTGATATTTCGAAGTTGAAGAAGGAGTATGCGGGGCTGCAGGACCTGGAGACGTGGTTGAGGACGGAGAGCGAGTTTAAAAAGTATATCAAATGAGGCGGTGGTGGGTGTTTTGGTGTGGCTGTTTCTTTTCGGTTGATCCGACCGGACCTGAGTTTAATTGAAGACATTCACATTTCTTGCTATTTTTGTCCTTCTCATTCAGAAGGAACTTGAATGATGCTGATGACAGTTTGCCTCTGTGTAACCCACGAGATCACGACTTGCTCTCACTGATGCCCATATCATACCGAATACCGGGGATATTGATTTTTCATGACGAGTTCTACACAAGACAAGACAGGACATGCATTTCAAATTACGCACAGACGCCCGGTACGATATCCGCCCGTCGCCGTTGCAGACACGGAGCTGGGTGGGTCCAAGCCGGCGCACATTGGTCATGTCGGCCTCCGATGAACACCGACGTCAACTTATCGGCCCGCCCGGTCTCAGACTAAGGTATCTAACTCTCAAGCTATGAGTGGCAATTGGGCTCAAACTCCGCAAAGACGTCGCCAAGATTCTTCTGGCTCCGCTGCGCTTATGACAACGCATACTGACCGGTTCAAGTCGTAGAGACATCATTCCATCCATCGAAGGTCTTGACTCAGGTTTCCTCCACTTCGATGAGTTTCTAACGCTCCGCCAACGCGTTTACGTGACGCCGTCGTCTGCTGCCTGGGCCTAGAGACATCTCGTAAGCGAAGTGATGCATCCTTCCAGTCATGCAATTGGCATATAAAACCAAACGGTGCTGGACCTATTGCTGTTCTTAAGCATCTCACAATACTCTCACCAACATCAGCATCAAACACGAACATCAACTCAAACATCACTCAACATGTCGAAGGTTCTCACCGTCTTCGGAGCCACTGGAAACCAGGGCGGCTCCGTCATCAAGGCAGTCCTCGCAGACCCCGTTCTCTCCAAAGAATTCAAAATCAGGGGCGTCACTCGTGATGTCTCCAAGCCCGCCGCGCAAGATTTGGCGGCCAAGGGCGTTGAGATAGTCGCTGTACGTCATCCTTCCCAAATCCTATTTCCTTACCTACTTCCTAACAAATTTCAGGCCGACATGTCCTCCAAGGCGTCCCTCGCCGACGCCATCAAGGGATCCGACACCGTTTTCCTTGTCACCACGCCCGATTTCATGTCGGGCGGCGGCACTCAGGAACAGCTCCACGGCAAAAACGTCGCCGATGTCGCTTCGGAGGCCGGCGTCAAGCACCTGATTTATTCTTCTCTGCTCCACGTCACGGACACGACCAATGGCCGCCTCAAGCACGTCGTCCACTTTGACGACAAGGCCGAAGTAGAGCGCTACATCCGCGCCAAGGGCCTCCCGAGCACCTTTGTGCTGCCGGGATACTTCATGAGCAACTTCACCGCGCTGCAGATGATCCGCAAGGGCGAGGATGGGGTGTACAACTTGACGTACCCCGTTGGTGATGGGGCTAAGTTCCCGCTCATCGACACTGAGTCTGACGTTGGTAAGCTTTTGCACTCAGACAGGCTGGAGTTTTGTGCAATAGACAGCTGACAATTGACGAATGTTCCAGGCAAGTTTGTTGTCGCCGCTATGCGTAACCGCGACTCGGTCCTCGGGAAGCAGATTCTTGCTGCAGCGGACTACTACACCCCGTCGCGCATCGTCTCCGAGTTCCAGGAGGTCACCGGCAAGACGGCTCGCTTCATCCAGATTGATGCGGAGACGTACAAGGGCTTCTTCCCTGCTCCCATGGCTGACGAGATGTTGGAGAACCATTTGTTCATCGGGGAGCCTGGATACTACGCTGGCAAGGATCTGAAGGAGAGTCTGGATCTGGTCAGCGGTGTTGGATTGAAGCCTACGTCCTGGAAGGAGTTTTTGGAGGCGAACAAGGCCGCTTTCCAGTAAACACCATGATACTCACACAGACGAGTTGCTGAAACAAAGAATTCCAAAAGAGCGAAATACAGCTCATTGACCGGAGGCCTCCTTTCTCTCGTAGTCTTTCTCTCCTTCTCCCAGCCATCGGACGTTGGAAAGCCTCCCGCAGCCACTGCCACCCCCTCGTGTTGGCTCAGTGACATTTCGACTCGCATCAGGAGCTGCTAAATATACGCACAGAGCTTGGGCCCCAGACGTGGTGGCTTCAGAAGGAAGTCTGATGATCCGCGCTATCGCGGTTTTAGTCTGGCAAACAGTCTTCCTTCCATCGTGAGTCCTAACCACGCCCAATCAGGTTTAGTGGCCGATGAAGCTAGCAATAAGTCCTCGCCGATGCGCATCTTAGTCTGTCTGAAGTTCTCATGATCCAATCAAGCCACTGCATATCCTTCGCAAGGGTGCCGTGTGCTAAGAGCTGCGCAAAGACAATGCTACTCCTTCATTTCAGCTTTTTTCGGCGGAGGTGGGCATAGGGCTGTGATGAAACCAGCTGCAAAACATGCCCCGATTGAGTATCCCGCCACCCAGGCAGAATAACAAATGGGATCCAGCCACATCAATGCTTCAACTTGCTTATTCCAACTTTTCTTTTTTCTCCTCCCTTTTTTCGCTTCTTGAAAATTCTCTGTCGTCTTTCGCGTTTGTGAACTGTCATTTCTGATCAAACCTTCTCCATCCCTCGACTATCTAAGACTGTGTCTCAACTCCACGAGAGATTCGGCTCCCGGCTCCCCACGATGTATCGCGAAATCCTCGGGCTGACGTACCTGGCCGCGATCGCCTCCGCACAGTGCTACCTGCCCAACGGCACCAACCGGGCTAGCACCTCGGACGTCGGGAAGAACACGTACAGGCCATGCGACGGCAACGGGCACAGCATGTGCTGCAACACGTACACGGGTGACGTGTGTCGGGACGGGTTCTGCTGGAACGAGAGCGGGAGGGTGCTGTGGCGCGAGAGCTGCACCGATCCGACGTGGCAGTCGCCGAAATGTCTGAAGCTGTGCATCGACAGCTCAATCAGTAAGGAACCAGGGCTCGTGGTTTGGGGAGTGGCAGCTAACGGTGCTTTTCTAGAAGTGGACGCGAATAGGACTCAGGCGCAGACGGATATCGTGGTGACGCAGTGCGCTGACGGGACATATTGTTGTGGGAACGCCGATCCGGCGAGGAAATGCTGCCAGGCGGGAAAGGGCGTCCGTGTCGTCAATGGCCAGGTGGTCGCGTCATCTTCGACAACGTCGTCTGCTACAGCGTCGGCAACGACATCAGCCTCGACTGCGGACTCGACGACTTCAGTAGAAACAACGACTGCCGACACATCTGCGGATACATCCGACTCCAGCCAGGACAGCAACCGAGCTGCTATCATAGGAGGGGCTGTTGGCGGAACGGTGGGCGCGCTGCTGCTTATTGGAGGCATCGTGGCGTTCATGTTGCATAGGAGGAAGCAGAAGACTGTTACTGAGGCTACCCATCTTGGTCTCGTCGGTGGTTCTGGGTCAAATGCTTCTGTGACCGGAGGAGGGGACGGTGTTTACTTCAAGGAAATGTCGGCGGACCAACAGCGATTTGAGTTGTATGGAGGAACACCACCGGTAACTCCTGCTCCCTACCTTAGGTAAATGAAGGAGCATTTGCATATTAGGGTTGTAGAGATTGTGGCTATTCATTAAAGCGAAGTTGAATATTTGTATCATGATTGTGGATCTAAAGTTCCTTCTATCACGAGATCTAGGGGTCTCAAGTCAGAGGGTGTGGCTGGGAAACAATATTCACCTGAGATCTCATGTGAGAGAGGTATTTGAGGCAGGTACTCCCAGTCTGCACCTTCCTCGTTGCCTTATTGGCAAAAAGCTTGTTCTCTGACACTAAGATTTCACCTTTCCCTGACCCAGCCGTGTGAAAACTTCTCCCAGGCCAACCTACCTCCTTCTTTCTTTGGCAAAGAGCTGGCCAAGGCAAGGCAAAAAACGCGTTCACCCACAACAAAGATTTTCCCCTCTCTGTCAACAAACGTCGCAACCCATCTTCACACACAGAGCTCACGCCAGCGTCAAACACCAGCCAGGATGGTTAAGCTCACAGAGCTTCCGTGCGAGGTCATCACAGACATCTTAGAGCAAGGTAGTGTGCGCGATATTCTCGCTGCCGTCCGCACATGCCGCCGCATCCGCGACTGCTTCAAGCAACGCCCCAGTCTTGCAAGCCGAGTCATCCTTCGACAGATCCCCGAGGAGCTTCTCCAATATGCAGTTCAAGCGATTTATGCTGATCATTTGCCAATCCGCCGAACGGAGGCGATGGTCATGACCATCATCAATCGACTCTGTCCTGCTTTCATACCCACTGCAGTTTCCCTCATCCGAAGAATGGCTTTGGTGCATCTCCTCGTAATCGAGGACCTGCACAACATCGTTCACTCCATGGCACTTGACTATGCTAATGAGGCCTGGGACTTCATGCAGACCACGAATATGCGCGTCCCAAAGCCCGGCACGCTTCAGCTGTCGCGAAACGAGTACCTCCGCTTCTGCCGGGCTTTCTACCGCGTGGAAATCTATCATTCCATCAACCGCCACAAGATCGTTGGACCCCGTCGGAAGAGGGCCTGGAATGAGGACGAAGACTTTCTCGCTCCCCTCCCTTCGTACGACCGAGAGCAGATGGGATGCGTCCTGGAGTATCAGGAGAGACTCTTCCTCGACAGTGAGTTGCCATTGATCACGTTACTCATTACCGGCACTGACATCTTTTCATCAGGTACACGGGAGGTTCTTGCACACGACGTTGCGATGGGCAACATTGGGGTTAACTACGTGAGGCCCCAATATGACGGTGTCATTCAAAACTGGGTAAGTACACCATCAGTAGACTCACAATACAACTTCCCCATACCTTGTCTTCCAGTTGTCCTTCTGCATTTATTCTTTTACCTTGGACGTCGGCTGATATGATATCTCAGTTGGCCTGTGGATTGCGTTTTCTGGTCAAGATCACTGGTGACCTGTCATACGATGAGAAGAAGAATCTTCTCTACGCCAAGTATGGCCTCGGCAAGTGGATTCACCTCTGGAAGTCGCTCGATATGGATCGCACCTGGCTGGATACAGATCGGCAACAGGCGGACGACCCGTGGGTCCGGAAGGAAGATGGAACACTAGTTCATCTTTACAGAGAGAGTGTGGACGCAATGGACTTGAACCTCGGTCCCCGGGAGGCCTTCTCACGTTCTATCGCAGGCCCGACGCCGATCGAGGATCTGGGCTATTTTGGCTCTCGAGACCGCGCCTACGTGCTGTGGGATGGGCAACGTCTCCTCCAGCTTGAGGAAGGCTGGGCGTGGACGGTGCCCGCTCGTTCATCAGACAGATTCTGCATCTTTATGGATGAACCAAAGCCCATTCGCATGCCAGCTAAGTATCAGGGGGTGGATGCGGAAAAGGATTTGGAGAAGTCTATTCAGGCTCGCAAGGAAATCTGGGACAAGGGAGGCTCCGGCTACTGGAGAGCCGACGATCTCAGCCAGATCGAGTGGGCTGGAGAGAGATGGGTTCCTTGCGAATATCCTGAGGACTGATGAATGGAACGAATGGGAGTTTGGAATCGGGGAAGGTATCGCCAATTTGGTGTAGAAGCTGTTAGTGTATCATCGAGCCCACGGATAGCTGCTTCATTTGAACAGTTTACAACATTCCCATGGTGAACTCAGGGAACATGGCAGTGTTTCAGTAATCTACTTTGAAGACCGGTAGTAACAGGTTGGGAAACCAGTAGCAGAGAGAACGAGGCAGACGGATGTCGGAGGCGGACGACGGAGGCGGACAGCAGAGATAGCACAAGACGCCACGAGCAAGCTGGAAACCTCACAGACCGTGAAGTCTGTCGAGGGAGAAATAGACTTCGCTTCGACAAGTACTTTCTAAATCGTGCCGTCTAGGTTTCTCCTCCTTATCTTCATCCTTCTCCTTCGTCCGTCACCCGTATCGTGGTCGTGGTTGTTCCTGCCTCTTGGTGGGTTCGCACCTGCCTCAACCAACTGCCAGATTTTCACCTTTGCTTCGGACTTGGGGCCGACCCATCTCGAGCTTTTCTTCCCCCTTCTCCCACTTTGACCAGAGAAATTGTGGAATCTCTCTCCTGCCATCTACCAGCAGCGACGCCTTTTCGCTCAGGAAAGGTCTTCCACCTTCAACATTGCGAAAGACTCTATTGTCGGCCATTCGCCATTTATTCCCTCTTCACTCCAAGGCGACGACGACGAGAAGAAACGCTGATCGTTCTTTCGAGACTTCTGCATTCATTTTCGTCGCGGGTTTCTCGTGATTGGCAATCCTCTTCCTCATTCCCACGCAAATCACGCGAAGGTGTTTCCTATTTGCCCGGCGTTTGGATAGCGATTCCAAGTCCACGATAACCCAAACAACCCTTCGGTCAGTTATCCGTTCGTATTCTTATCCTTCACAACTGACAATACCAGAGGCGACGGATAGATACAGATGTGCTTGTCGGTATCGCTAGACTTTCACCTCCCGTTCGATCTTACGTTTTGTCCGTCTTGAGAAACCCCCGCCTCGGACGCAGCCAAGCAACGTTCTTTCCTACTCACAGGGCTTCTGATTTGCAATCTCAATTCCACGACGAAAGGCCACACTCAGTCATTCATCTGTTATTTCCTCATCTTCTACCTGCGGCGACAACCTAGCAACAGTGCCAGGTACAGAAAGACCCCGAAGTTCACTGTCAGTCGTTCGCCTAGCATTATTCCTTCTCATTACTGACAGTACTGGCGGCGACAGCCAGAGACCTCCATCCCCATCTGCGCCAAAATGATATTCATCACCAATCTTCCGAAAGAACTCATCGGTGCGATCGTGGCGGAGATTAGCACCCTGGAGGACCTCAACAATCTAATGAGAGCCTCGCGTTGCTTCCTCGAAGCCGTCCACGCGTGGCCAGCCACCCCCCACATAGTCCTGCGCCGCCAACTCCTCACGGAACTCCCTTCGGGCCTCATGGCCTACGCGATAGCAATCGTCGAAGCCGGCAACTTACCTCGCCCACGATCGTCCAAGCATGCCGGCAGGGCCATGTCGAGGGTCCTGTATCAAGTGGCCCATGACCCTGGTCACAGCTTAGACCTGGTCCCAACTCTTTCTTTCAACTCTCTCATGAAAATAAGGGACAAACACAAGACTATTCTGAGTTTGGCAAACGCAATGGCACAAGATGCTTGGAAAATGCTCCGAGACGTGGATGGAGTGGTTTCAGGAGACTTGGTTCTATCGGGACGAGAGCAACGTCGAATCACCAAAGCTATCTACGAAACGGAACTACTTTCGACGGTTTTTGGCGACGAGAGCTGGGAAACAGCAGACTTGGACGTCTTTTACGGTGCAGACGGAGATATTTATCTCGCATCAAAGGCCCCTTGGGAAATCGAGGCCATTGGCTGCGTCTTGGACTTCTTTGAGAAGAGACTCTTTGAGGGTAGGTGTTGACTCCAAAAACTTTTCACCAAAGACATAATTGCTGGCAGCACGCTAATCTTGGACAGTTGCGCTGGACGTCTTCACTCACGATGTTGAATTTGGCTGGTCCAGTTTTGATTACGTGCGTCGCGGAGGCGATAACGGAGACGCGATGAGATTGGTGAGTCTCCAGCTTGCGCGCCAATGTGTTTGTTCAGCTCATCTTACAAAGGCATTCAACTAGGTCTCGGGTGGTGTGAACTTTGTTCACCAGCTAATTCAGGAACCTTCTTACCAAAAGAAGCGCGACATGCTTTGGACCAAGCACAATGATGATTCAGATGCAGTGCTAATTAGTATCATGCTTGCGGAGTTCTCTCGCTCTCCCCTCCGACAACCCAGCTCACAGCAGCTGGCGGTTTGGTACAGAGAAGAGTACCCGCAGGCCAGGGAGGATCTTGACGACAAAGGCCCTCAAATGGCCTTTGATCAGACTCTGCTGGGGCAGCCTCCATTCTTTCACCCAATATACGCAGGACAGAGGGAGAGGGGATATGTCTTTTGGGACGCCAACCGCCTCATGGCATACAACTACAAACTCCTCAACCTCGTCAAGAGAACCCTGCCAACTACCAATCAGACCTGCCACCTGACCTCGCGCGGTATGGTTTATCAGGATAATACAGCAGCTCATCTCTTGGCGATGGAAGCGAGCTGGGACGAGCGCGCCGCCATTTACGAGGAAGGCGGCAGAGGCTTCTTGAAAGATGGGGACTATAACGGAATCCAGTGGACAGGAGAAAAGATGAAGTATTTGTATGGAGAGCAAGACGAAACCAGCGACGACGATAGCGATGACGAGGAGTAGGGACGGCAGGCAGGGAGGTGCAGTGGCGGCTGAGGATGAACCCATACCCTCTTGGAGAACGATGCATCCCATGGTGGACCGGAATGAGCGCATCTGACCGCCGTGATAATTTCACGGTTATTGTAGGATAATTATCGCGCAGGCAATTGATTCGCACACATATCGGCATGTTTTCGGACGCTTCGCTTGCAATATCATCTCGTGCACAAGGAGGCTGACGTGGAGGGACACAGAACAACCACCCGCATTTCATCTCGCGACCGGGCCAAAATATCACCATATTATCATATGCCGTCAAACCCCCAGTGCATCATCACATGTATTCCCCAACATGGCTTCTGTAGGCTTAGTCATCACTGGCTCGATGATGCACGCGGTTCTTCTTAACCGGATGAGGGGGAAGATCTGAGGGCGTATCAACCCCGCGCCAGCCGGCGCTGGCGGCAAAGCCAAGAGGGCATCTCCTCATTCCTTCACCTCACCTGATTTGAAATCCTCGTCATCACATAGGCCATCTTCAAATTCATGTCCCAAAAAACCGCGATGTCTTCAACGCAATCCGAGCGCGCGATGGAGGTCGCCCTCGCCATCCCGGAGCTGCTCGAGTCCATCCTGGTGCACCTGGACATGACCACGCTGCTTGTGTCTGCATCGCGCGTTAGCAAGTCGTGGAAGACGCTGATGGACGCGTCGCCGGCGATCCAGCAGGCGCTCTTCTTCAAGCCGGTGGTGGTGGCCGCTGCGCCGTCGCGGGATCCTGACCATGATCTTGAGGACGACGACGAGGCGGGTGGTGGAGAACAAAGAGATACTGCTGCTGCTGCCGCCGGGGCGAGGTGCAAGCGCGCCCGCCCCGTGATCAACCCGCTGCTGGCGAAAAAGTTCGACAAGTGCTTTTTCGACTTTGGGCAGACGTACTCGCTGCACCGGCGGGCGAACTCCTTCTACGAGATGCCGTGGTCGCGACAGCCGATCCGTGCGGTCCAGGAGATCTGGGGAGGTTGGAGCCAGCTACGCCCAGCGGACCTCGACGCTGAGACGGAGCAGTCCGAGAAGAAGTGCCGTCGGCGGTTCACGCGCCGCGGGGCAAGCTGGCGGCGGATGCTCATCTCGCAGCCGCCGCCGCCGTCGCTGGGTTACATCAAGTTTGACATATCGGAGATGCCCACCGAGGGCCACAGGGTCTGGAGCGCGGCCTTGAAACCAGGATCCGACGAAGCTGGGCTGCGCATGGGCCAGCTGTTTGACCTCGTGCAGGACGAAGTCGGGCACCACGGGCGGCACTCGCTGTGGTTCCGGGTGCTCTGGGGCAAGCCGACGAGCAGCTTCGCGATCTCGCGCGTGAAGGAGACGTTTGAGCGGTTGATGGCGGAGACGCACGTCGTGGTGGAGCTCATGCACGCGGACGACACGTCGCTGCCGAACCACCCGCAGGACCCGGCTGACGTGAGCGTGTTCGACGAGGCGTTCCGGTGTGACGAGCACACCGAGGTGAAGGTGCACACCGAGGAAGCGCTGGTATATCCCCCCGAGTTCCCCGAGTTCGACGGCCGTTTTGTCATTTGGCACTGGAAGCTGCTGGAGCACGAGCGCAATTCGGGCTAGGATTGCTGGTCTGGCTGAGCGTGGAAGTAATTTGCGGACTCGGGAAGTGGGGTTGCCAGGGGTGGTTCTCGGGCATTGTTTCCGTATCTTCGAACTTTCGGGACCCCTTCCATCTTGGCGACTGAAGGGAGTTTGTAGTTTGTTTTTCTTTGAGTTTGTAGGTATGAATTTGGGGGACTACGAGGTTGTTACGGCAGTGTTGGTTACGTTTCAAACATTGTCATTTTACGGCATGGCGAGCATACGACGTCTACAGTGTATTTTACTAGCAGCTACGTCTGGGTTATAGGGGACGCGTGGCACTCGTGGCTGAGAGCTATTCGATCATGTGTGTAAAGTACAAGGCAAGGATAATGATTAAGTTGTGATGATCAGTCTCTTGGTGTTTTTAAGAGATCCTCTCTAACAAGCAAATGCCCAGGATAACCATTTTTCCTGTTGCTTTGTTGATGGGCCTTGTGTAGCGAGAGGCCTATCACGGGCGATATCAGACGATTACTGTGGCTCCTCACGATGTCTAGCCCCTGAACACATAATTTGACTCATGTGGTGGGTTTGCTTGTGGCTACCAGTCCAATGGTTGTTTCAATATTTTTTTCATGCATTAATTCCGCTTTTGTCTACTTCACACAGCCCCGTTACAGAATCAGCCTTAACCGACGCTACTTGCGCGCTCCATATCTTCCCCAAATTACCCCTTGATTGCGACCTTGGTCCCAAAATCGTGGTAGGCCACATCCTGTAAGCCGTGTCGTTCCGCGTATCTCCTCGTCCCACCCGCTCGTGTAAGTGGGTGCGCTTAGCAGGTCCAGACGTAGGTGCACTTGGTTCCCACGGGGGTGCAGCTGGTCTTTCCCTGGTTGCCCTCGCCGGAGAAGTGTCCGTTGTTGTTGCCGCAGACGAGCTGAGGGCTGGTGTACTGGGTGTCGACATCGCAGGTGAGGTCGCTCTTGCAGGTTCCGGACAGGTTCCAGGTCTCAGCGAGAGCCAGAGGGGCCAGGAGAGCGATGATGGTAGCGAACTGCATTTTTGCTGTTGTTGATGTGTAGAGTTGCGTTGAAAGATTGGTAGTTTCTGGAACGAGGGACTGGAGTTAAGATGCGCTGTCGATGATGGTCATTTCAAACCAAGAGCCGTTCGAAGCCAGCAGTATTTATAAATATTTCCCCTTTCACCAATTCTTACACATCCATCCTATGCCCCTTGATGTCGTATCAGTCAGCGGCCTCGAGGCATACAGTATGTATCAAGGCGGTCTGGGGGCTATCTGGGGCTTTACCGAGCCTGACTCGTAGACGTAGATCATAACTTGCTCTGTAGTCGGAAGGCCCTGTCTGTACGTTTGTATTCAAAAGTGGCAAGTCGAACGGCTCCTAAAGCCGTTACCGAGTCATGGGATGGAGTCGTCTAATAAGGGAGTCGGTCGTGGGCCGACGGGATACTTTGTGGGCACCTCATGTTGCTCACTGTGCTGTTAGACTTATCAGCTATTCGGGGCGAGGCGGTGCCTTGTCTCCGTAGCAGCAGACGGAGTAGTCCGGAGGACGGAATGCGACAGCTTCGTACAACCTCTTATTGCAATGCGAGAACTTCGTACAATCGGACTCAAGGTTTTCCCGAAACTAGCATTTCTTGAATTAATAGCATTTGTACGAGCAAAAGATCGATTCGCAAATAATATATTGTTCTCGGCAATGGGAGTCCTGCTTAGATATTTCACCCGAGTTGCTCGCAAGATGGGAGACAGTGTCTGCCCACTAGTTTTCCAGTGTCACAGGCTCGCAGGGCCTCATGAATAGGTGCCGATGTGTTCATATGCAGGTCCAACTTCGTCGCAACCTCCGATAAAGGAGACATAGAACAACGGCGCACATATATTCTGTAACGAAATGTTTATCAAAGCTCAATATTCACTTTTTGAACTTTTATTCTGAACAGTCCGTATACTCTCATAGGATCGCCTAACTCACTATTTTCAAGCACTGGCACATTATACGAGCAGGTAGTGGTCGAGATTTTCAAAAGAGGTGTAGATTTGCGAACTCCAAGCAATCTAAAAACCGTTCAGACCCATCATTCATGTACTGAAGTGTCCTCAATCACCCGACAAGCTCTCAATCTAGCACATCAAGAAACCACCAGTAGCAGCCCCCTTGTGCGTCATGATACCACAATAGTAAACCTGGGGGTTTCCATCGTAGCTGATTTCGCCATCCTCGTAGTAGAAGACAACCCTCTCATCGCCCTGCTTAACATTGTTCTTTCCGCCGTCATACGGGCTTCCATTCATAAGTGGGAACTCATAACGGCTGTCATCCGCGGGACAGTCCTTGGGAAAGTTGAGCTTAACCCCCTTGGAGTCGTCGTTGGGGAACGGGTGTGGGTATTGGTTTCCTAAAGTAATGTTAGAATAAAGCCGGGAGAGATTGGATGACCAAGTAACAAAGTAGGTAGAGGAGAAACGTAAGGGAAAACCAGATGATTAAAAGAACTTACGGCCGCGAGTTTCGCCCACGAGGTGGAGGTTGGTTCCTCGTTGCGCAGCAAGGTAAATTTCATGCCCGCTGTAAGTCTTGTCTCCGCACTTGAATGAGCCAGAGGAATCGGGGCCATTATGAAGCTGGATTTTCAAGTCATCAGCATTCCGCTTCAGAGTCTCATCATATTGTGGAATGCCTTACGTTGATGGGCGCATTGGACGGAACTCGAGCCTCAAGCTCAGTTGGAAGCCCACTGGCCACACCGAGGAGGACGAGAAAAGACGCGGAGATGGAGAATCTCATTTTGACGATGGTAAAATTTAAGAGGTAAGATTTTGTTGTCCGTGAGAGGTAGATGATAAGTAAGTAAAGTTGTGTTGATTTGAGTTGTTGGTAATTATGATCGAGAACTTGGGGAGATGCTTGAGGGCTTTTATATTCAATTACTGCTAAGCATCACCCTCTCTGCTTACACGTTATTCGACAGACAATCGTCTATCCAAGCGCATAGGTAGGTCGCCCCGAAGTCTTCGTAGCCTGAATAAAGATAGAAACATGAGAAAGCTGTTCGTGAGAGCTGGAAACGGTAACCTGACACAGCGCAGTAACAGGCACCGAGCCCACAACTGCTGATCTTGGGCCAGGCAGTGTTAATCCTGAATCAGAGACATTTGCTGATCAAATCGTCCATCGCTGATAACTTTCAGCCAAGATGCAAGAGACTCTTGCCCTGAGAAAGGTCGCTTCATCGCGATATTCACCACAGAAACATCGCGAGGCTGAAAATGCTTCGCCCGATGCCATGAATCCTATTTTTGGGCTCGATGAAACCTCGGGGCCTGATTGACGTTGATGGATTAGGCTGCACTGTAGATCTTTACCATTGTAACTTGAACGTCCTGTTGGCTACCTAAAAATCGACCCCAAACTTTCGGATTCCGCCTCCGTGTCTGAGCTGAGCCTTGTCAACTAGCCCCCGCGTGTCTTTGATCAAATTTCTCTAGGACCCCAATATTACTCAGAATCGTCATTGAATCAGTTTATGTATCATTGGTCAGAATGTCTTGGTGAGCAGGATGCCTTGTGACGTCAGTGAGGCCAAGTGACTTGGGGGCGATAAATAGTGGGGCTGCGCCCGACTCCTGCCAGCTGAATGAGAAACAACACGACATTTATATCACAAACTCATACGTCTCAAGCACTGCCGGAAAGAACACCAGAGCACAAGCTTCTTTCTCCAATTCAAGAATATTACTCATCATCATGTCCGACGATTGGTTTTCTTCCAAGCTCGCCCCGGACGGCGCCGTCGAGGACGGTTGCCATCCCCAAGAGGCACAGGCGATGAAAGAATACCTGCACCAGAAGACAACTGCAGCCGATGCCGCTCGAGCCATCACCCACCCTATCGTGACTGCTGAAAACCCCGGGGAGGATCTCGTCCGCCTGTGGGGATTTCTGATGGACTCTCTTGTGGAACTACCAGCAGAACACATTGAGGCACTGGTAGAGCTGCTCAAGGCAATCGACAACCTCTCAGAGCCCGACTTTTCATCTCTAGACGAGAGCAAGCGGCCCCCTGAGAAGCTGTGGAAGGGTCTCCCGGGTTTTGGCAACCTATGGGCCGATTCATATCAATCTGGGAGCTGGAGGAAGGCAGCCGTGGCGGCTAAGGGGTCGGAGCGTGACGCGCTGCGAGACACACACGTCAGAAAGGCAGAGATTGAGGCGCGGTTGGTCACGGATGGCGTTGGCGGCATCCCAATTGACTGGGGTTACGAGGTTGTCGCCGACGCCTTGGAGAGCAGCAACGCACTGCTTGATTTTGAGGTGGCAGCTGCGGCAAAGTGGCTCGTTATCTGTGGTCAGCGGTTCCGAAAGGGAGCGGAGGATGGTGAAGAGAGCTGGGCGCTGAAGCCACATGTCACAGCATCGATCAGCACCCCTTCTCGGGATCTGTCGAAAGCATCTTGGGACCAGAAGCTGAGTTTGGAACGATGGTCGTGGTGGGAAGGGCGTCTGAGAGAACTGCAGGGAGAGCAGGGATTTGTCCAGGATGCAGCGACGACGGCGCTTGGGGCCATGAGTAAGGTATCCGGTGCCCAATCGTGAAGAAGGCAGATGATTATAGGGATGAGTAGACGCAATGAACAGAAGTCAGCTCTTGAGAGTCTATGCAGCACCATATTGCAACTCCCCAGACCGACCAAGATGATAGAGACAACGAGAACGAGAACGAAAACGAGGAGTAAGAATTTGCAAGAGTAGACGTACGTAGCATAAACAGCTTATCGCTTCTGATAAAAGCACTAAATCGAGAATGGGAAGTATTAGCACCGGTACAATGTCCAATACGCTTTTCGAAAGGTGGGTTCTATGAATGTTGTTTCCGGTAATTCCATGCAATTTCTAACTGATCTATGCGCCCGGGATATTGCGTTGTCTTATGTTCTCATACAATTTTTGCGGAGCTGGCGAAAGCGAGCTTGGGATGATGATCTAGATACCCTTGAAAAGACGCTGTTCCAAGGCGGTCTGCCACCGCCGAGGATTTCTTAAGGTAGTCTGTCCATCTCACGGGTTGGTTAGGAAAGCGAAGAGTAGCATATTTCCGAGGGAAGGATGTAGAGAGTGCAACGAGCCTCCACCCGAACTTGAGAGAATAAGACGGAGGCTAACTAACAACAAGCCATTGACTTCATTGGGCTTTCCTTCATGCAATGTTCGCAACGGCTTCAAGGAACAATAGCAACCCCAGTCACTTCTTCTATTGCTTTAACTCAATCCTCATTTGCAAACAGCCTCTCAGAAAGGAAATGGATGTAAACCTGCTCTGAGTATTCACTTCGCCACTCGGTAGTTGTTTAAGCAACCTTCAAAGTCACACAGCTTTTAAGCCCACCATCACGATCACTCTGAATAAGCATGCACTTACCAGGCACAGGAAGATAGACTTATTTAGGAATGATCGACAAGTTTAGGTTGACTGTATTGTTGTTCTGCCTTGACCTAAACCTCTTGTGGCGAAGGTGGGTGGTAGAATTGGATGGCTGTGTCACCTCTGCATTTATTCCAGCCTGATCCCTTTGCGGAATAAAGGTGCGAAAGAAGCTGCGACAATGATTGGTCAAGTTCCAGAGTTGCAGATGCAATGTTACTATGCGGTCATCATGTACCGTCTCGACATCCAATCACGTCTGCATCAGCGTTTCGACGAAAGGAATGTGCCTTAGTCTGCTGTATTTATTCAAATCCTCTCTTCGAAAGGTCCTATGGCAGGCTTGGTTCAGCTGGGGGGCGAGGCTTTAAATATGGCCGTTACAAATCCTTCTCGCTTACTTGAACTTGCTGATATTGTCTTTTTCTCCATTCTGTGGTGTTGACTTTCTTCTTTCACCCTTCAATCTCCCCTTCATTTGTTAGAGGCATCGTCCTGTTGTCAAGTTATCCAACATGAGGGATGAACTTCGCTCGTCCTTCCAATCCGATATTAGCTTGAGATCTGAAGTCAGTAGTTTGAGCTGCCGTTCAGATTTTGAGGATTCGACCATAGGGGAGCAATCGGCATTATGTCCAAACATCGAGATCTCGGATGTGGAAATATCACTGAGGGATGTCTGCGATCACGGCAAGCAAAAGGATACCCGGAAGAATTTTCCCATCGAAGGTACCAATGAGTACCTTCCGATACCCATTTCCGAGTCAACGAAAACCGAGAAACCGCCTTCCTTGTGTCGCAGTAAATGGATAGCTGTCGACCCGACTAGCATTTGTGTCTTGGGTGTTGGTACTTCGCTCATCATCGCTTCCTTAATCTTTTTGGGCTATATTTGGAATCATTCCATGCGCGCCATGGCTGGAGACAATATGGAGGGGACATTTTGGAGTCATATTGTGTTCTCCAACTGGACATCCAGAACCGTTACTGTCGCCGCGGCTGTAATTCGGATTGCCCTATCCCTACAGATGGGCGTTTTCACCGCCATGATAGCATCGCTGATGATAGAGAAGGTCGGCGTTCCCTTGAACATGGCTCCAACAGTCTCAATACTAAGGGCAATGCCTGCGTCACCATTCACTCTATTCTGGACAACATTCTCGACCTTTTCATTTGATGGTTTGACGTACAAGGTTGCTATTGGGATTTCCGTCATTTTGGCAATGACTTCTCAATTTGCATCTACTGCTCTTCTATCTGATTTTGCAATGGTAAATGTCACTGCCGCCCAGACAATCTCGAAAATTGCGTACGCCAAATCAGAGCCTACTCACGTCTCTTTTGCTTCAACTATATGGACCTTACAACCATGGACATATTTCAGATTTGCAGAGAGATGGCAACCCATCGAAGACAAGCAACTGACATCTGACTACGAAGATACGGGTGCTATTACACGGGCAATCCTACCTTTTGAAGCTCAGTCGAGTCGCACTCTTTTACGAAAATATGAAGGGCCTGCCACGCTTATTGACTCAAGAGTCTTTTGCGTCCCGCCTCGAATTATTCATAACATTACGCTCACGTTGCCACTCGGGGGTAACGTATCGGGCGTCGAAAACCCTCCTTATTCGAACGAATACTTCATGACCGGGGAGTTCAAACTTGAGGGACCGTTTTCGAGGCTCCACACGCTGTTTCCAGATCTTTCATGGGGCATTGACTGTGTTGTGTCAGCAGGAAATCGTTCCAACGAGAGCGAAAAGGAAACGTCCGAGAGGCCAATTGAAAATTTCTCAATGTGTTCTGTTTCTACCCAAAGCGACGGTCCTTTCCTCCCACCTAATGCCAATCTTTCTTTCTCCCTACCTTCATCTTATACCAATGTGTTCCTCATGATCACTAGCGCTGGTACGGTTAGGGACTGGGTTGAAGCGATGGGGACTGACGATATGAGTTGGTTGGATGGAAACGACTCTCAACCTGATCCACGGACTTGGAATGCCGATGATTTAAGAGGGCCTAGCGAGGGGATATGGGCAAGCATCCAACCACCCACGCTGCCGGACGGCATCAAACACACGCGCAACTTGAGTATATCAGTCAGCGCCTGTTTTGCTAATCTCGAAGGTCACATTCGGAAAGTGAACATCTCCAGCAACACCAATGGAATCGACCCCCACTTAGACATTCGCAATAACTTCACAGTTCGTTACGATACGCAAGCCGTCCCAAACCAGTACTTGGTTTCGGCCAACCTTTCAGCGAATGATCGAGGGATCATGACTCTACGTGAAGAAAGAGAAAAGGAAAACGAAACAAGCGAAGACGATCATATGTCCATGAGTCCTAGCATATCCTTCCGAGGGATACCTGTTGGACTGCCCTCTTGTGGTATACTGCATTGTGCAACGCTTCAGATTGGCGGCAACTCATCTCGCAACATTCACCAATCCTACGCAGTGCTCTTTCAGGGGGTTATGAAGAGGACAGGTAGAGTCACGGAGGCTCTCCAGGCGGTCCTAACATTGGCTCAGCAAATGGAATACTACGAGAACTACCATTCCTTTGATCAATTTGCCTCGATATCATACTCGCTTGCGCAAGAACAATTGATTCCTATACGTCAAATAGGTTTCGGTATTGTGGCAGGCACCTGCGGCATTCACTTCATCCTCCTGGTCGGAACGATGATATGTTTTGTTCGTTACACCAACGCAACCTGTTTGAGCAACATGTGGATGTCAATAAGTCAGATTGTTTGCTCGGAAACGGAGGAAATGATTCAGAACTCTACACACAGACTGGATAACGAGGTTAGGAAGGTCATTATGGACGCCGAGTCACCTTCTGGTGATTCAGACCTGAGGCAAAGAGTAAGGGTGAAGAATAATGAGCAAAATAGGAGAGATGAATTAATAAGATTTTGAGCCACTGCTGTGAAGGCTCAAGTACTACTCCTAGCTTTGTGGCAGACTCAAGTTGAAGCATTTCGTCTTTCACTCAGCCGCCTAGAGCCCACTTGCCCCCAGTCTTCCGTAACTCGCCGCCGATCCCAGACGGCACCAACTGATAATCATCCTTGCCCACACCACACTCCCCTTGTTGAAAACGGCTCTCCATTCCAGCTTTCTCCGTAGCATTGATAGCAAAGATCGCCGGCAAAGTTGAGCTTTTGACAACGGCAATGTCGGATGTAGCGGTTTCAACAACAACCAGGACGAGGAAGATGATGGAGAAGAGAGTCTGAGCTGCCAAAAGCGCCAACCAGGGCCAATGAACGTCAACATATACTTCAGATTGCAACGCCTCGCCGATCACGTTGGAATTCGCACCCAGAAGCCTGCTCATGAACGTCAATTTTGTGGCCAGAAATTACGCGGAAAACAGTCTTTGTTACTCACGAATTTGTCAGACCCATCGCAATGTTCCGCGCCATTCCATCTACGGCATCTTGCCAATTGCCAGCATCTCGGATACCTTGTAGAAGCATGGCACTTCCATCCTTGATGCTATTGCTTCCCACGTCAACAGTCAGACTTGGTAATGAATCGTTCAAGAAGGTTCGAATTCCAGCAGCCCCTGTTCCGCCGAAGATGTACTTGTTGCCTGCATCCAGTGGCGAGGTAAGATAGCTGATATTCCCACTTCCGCCGTTAGGCCATTCAATGTCCCCGCTGCTAACCTCAGTATGTGACATGACTCTCTTGACTGAGATATTGTTGTTTGTTACAGCGGCATTATACGTGTTGATGCACCAGTGAAGGATCACTTCGCTCACATGAACTTCTTTCCTGCCAGAGCCGGGTCCATGTATGGCAAGTAATTGTAAAGAGAAGCCTCTTCCATCTGGGTGCCTTTGTACGACAACGTCGGCCCGGGTTCAATCAAGACAGTTGAGTAGCCATGAGTAACCCCAAGCGCAATCCCGTTAGTTAAACTAATGTTTGTTCCTGGTGCCTGGTTTCTCTCTGGCACTGCGATTTCCGCAAGATGTGTCACGTCTGGGAAGCGGCAAGTCAGCGCAATAGCACACGTAGGGAGGTAGCGCAAAAGGAGCATCAATATATCGCTCACGACAAGTTCAATGCCACGAACAACATAAAACACAGAAATCATCCGGAGGCAACTTACTTGTGACATGATGACATACAGCCAATGTGCTAAATTGAGGCCATGTGCAATTGCTTGTACTGCATTGAGGCGCTTTGAAAGAAATCGGTTCGGTGACTGGCGAGAACAGCCCTTTGGAAATCCCCCTTGCGGGAGCAGCCATTATGCTCCCTGTCGATTGTCGGACTTAGTCTCAGGCTTCAGGGCCGGTAATCACAGTGAATACTTGGCAATCACGGTTATGAGCATACTTATCGAGTTTTGATGAGCGGTTTCCCAGAAATAGTACGGCGTTCTCCATGCAGCTGCGCTCCCCTCGGAGGTGATTGTCACATTTCGAGATGGATAGGTGACGGTAAACTGCGTGAGTGTCGATGTGGCAATGGCCGACGTGAGCAAGAGCGCAGACAGAATACCAACAATCCTATTTAAAACTTCAGTAATCACTTCCCTTTTATCTAAAGACCTAGACTTACCATCCTTTGGTACGAACAAGCAAGCCAAGGCTACCCCACGGACCTCTCGATGCTTGATCAAACATGTCAAAGTCCGTAAGAGGCCGAGGTTTTTTCTTGAACCACGACCACTTGCTTTGTGAGAGGCCCTCCGATACAGGAATCAGGAATGCTGTCCTTGCGATCGTGGAAAGAGCGGCTATGATGGTGTTGAGTGTGATTCCGGATGGCCATCTGGGAAGAGGCTTCTGGTTGAATTCCTTGAGGACAAGGACCAACGCCACGAATGCTGCAAGGCTGATGGCACACCACAAGATCTCTTGCCACCAGCTTTTCAGGATGCTCAGTGATCTTTTCGACGTTCGTCGCTCGACGCTGGCTCCTTTCGGTTCATGGCCACTGGGTTCTGATCTTCGCGACGCAGAGTCGTGGTCGTTCTCGGTGGCAGCATCAAAGTCGTCATGAATATTATCCCTTCGCGTAGGTGTATAGAGTAGCGGTTCGTGGGCTGCTTCGGTGTTGCGTATCGGGACAGGCTTTCGCGCGATGTGCTGCGCGGGGTTGCGGGCGATGCATTCGTCGTCCATCGTGGCCAAAGGCTCCCAGTTCGTGTGCGCAGCCTTACTCTGGCTTCGCAAGGATTAGAGGTCGCGCCCCTTTATGTGCCACATTCCAATGCACTATTTCACTTCTGAAGCAGGGCACACGGAGCCGTTGCAACTGGTTCGCTTGGAATCGATTTGCAGGAGGGCCATACAACCCAGTTTACCGACTTTGCCACAAACGGCTGGTGAAAGCCTTAAGCTGAAAAAGGATTAATTGCGTACGGCACAGTTAACGAGCGGTGTCTCCCGAATGGTGTGCCCATGGCCTATCAGTTGGTTGAGATGGAATAGGAGTAATGCATGTCAGCTCTTGGCAGATCAACCCCGCCATTCAACTTGCTAACACAACGCACACACAAGAAAGTGCACAAATACCCGCGTCTAGGTGAGTGTGCGTAAACAGGGTTGACTTTACATGCTGAACTCAGATGTATTTTCTTCATCGATCAAGACTCTATCGCTCTCTTGCGTGCTGCAAACCTCCAGGGCTGATAACATTATTCTTTCTGAAAACTACTCTTCTCTGTTGAGAGATATCAGAAGGCTCACGTAGAATGGGTATGCAAGATTTCGCTTCTTCTCAAGTAGTTATGAATCGATCAAATGGCCCGTCCCCAAAACGTTTCACGAGATTTCCATGCCCCGGATATCCATTCTTGAGAACTCGTCAGTCAGATGAAAGCATGCGTCCGCATAGTAGCTCAACAACAAACTACTTCAATGCTCCAAACTGTTAAAGGCTTAGACTATGCTTTGCTTTTGTTTCTTTGATTTGTCGTCATTCTGGCCATGAAAGTCCCCTTTCCTCATAACTATGATCTCTGCCCGTCTGATTGACCTCTGAATTTGTTGCAAATAAATATCCCCAGGATTGTAAATTGTATGGCTCCAATGAACGACCTAATTACAAATCCATCTGACAGCTTCATCATCTCGGGACCGAGAAACCGCACGATCCCAATCCCTGCCATTCCTGGCCCCAAAATTTCCACGTTTTCTGGCACACGGCCCCTTCCTTCATGTAACAGCCACCAGCGTCGATACTGGACCAGAGGCTTTTCACAAATAAAGATTTGCGGTTAATCCTACTCTAATCCTCTTCCCTCTCCAAACATGAGGAGCTCGAATCGCACAGAGGTCAATGCTAGACTTCCAGGAACTACTGTTCTAATGGGTGTGTAGCTTCGGCAACCATCCCACACCAATGCACCCGAGAGCAAAACGGAAACTCAATTCCCAATCGTCGGATTCGCATTTTTCGAAATCTCCAGCGCAGGCAATATTTCTCCCTCATGACGCCAATTACTCTAATTTGTGTAACCGAGTACTCGGAAACCATGGAGCTTCTTTTTCCCAAAGGCAAACGCGCGAGCTGCCTTTATAAACCAATGTCTCATGTCAGCTTCTCAGCCTCAACGCTTGGCCACCTCGTACCCAGCCAGAACCACACCTTATCTTTACGCCTGACACCCTGCGAAAGATCTGTCAACGAGAAAAGAAGAAAAGAGGAAACAATTGTCTTTAGCGCGAACGGGCCGTAAACAACGCCAAGTGCGCATACGTGTAAGCGCTGCTGCGTTGGAAGGCACGCTACTTTAGACCGGGCCTCCCAACCCGCCCCCGATTCCCTGGTGCCGATCCTCGCGCGGGGAGGTCAATCCACGCAGCCGAGCGGGCCGCAGGTGAGACGGCCCTCTTCTCGGCGAAAACAACACACACAACACGAAGTTGTGAGTCCTTTTCGTCATGCGCTGCGCTATTGCGTTGCTACCTGCCGGTAGTGGTAGTCTCGATAGATCATGTCTTAGTCGATTTGGCATTCCGCATTTGTGGTTCGGTGCTTATAAGTCATGAGGTCCCCATGCATCTAGTCTGCTCATGTTGTCACTTTCAACGAGAGCGGTTTTCCTGACTTGTAGTATAAGGTCTGAGTGATACTCAAACCATGCGGCACCACCTTCTCCTCTTCGCCGCCGCTGCCACGGCAACAGCGAAGCATGGCAACGACACGAGCTCGCCAAAGTTCCCGGCACCGTTCCCGTCGCCGTTCCCGGTAGCGACGATATCCTCCGGCGTAGTGCAAGGGTTGGCGACGTCCCTCCCCGATGCGCCGCACGTCGTGAACAAGTTCCTCGGAATCCCGTATGCCGCACCACCGGTCCGGTTCGCACTGCCTCAGGCGCCAGAGCCATGGATGAGTCCCTTAAACGCGACGGCCTTCGGGGCGTCGTGCTACCAGAACTTCGTCAACAACTGTACGGACTACCTTTCTCTTGTTTGTGTTGGGGCCTACGTACTGACAAGACCGCAGCCGTTGCAACTCGACCCGAGGTCACGGAGGCGCTCTACAACAACCCGCCCGCGCCGGAGAGCGAAGACTGCTTGAAGATCAACGTCTTTGCCCCTGCTAATAGGTCTCGTAGAAATAACAGCTCGCGCGCAGTGCTGGTCTTCATCCCCGGCGGGGCGTTCCAGATTGGCAACGGCAGAGTAGACCTGTCCGCCTTCGCGGCGTACGAGAACATTGTCGCCGTTGCTTTCAACTACAGAAACAACAGTTTGTATCGCCGTCCCAGGGCCGACTGCTGCGTATGCTGATCAACACACAGTCTTCGGCTTCCCCGCCTCCTCCCAGATCCCCGTCACAGAGCGCAACCTTGGCCTCTACGACCAACGGCTCGCCCTCGACTGGGTGCAGAAGAACATCGCCGCCTTCGGTGGCGACCCCTCAAAAGTCACGATCTGGGGCCACTCCGCCGGTGCCACCTCCGTCGACTACCTCCTCCGCTCCTACGGCGAAAACGACACAGCGCCAGTCCCCTTCCGCGCCGCCATCATGCTCAGCGGCCAGAGTACCTTCGGCCTCGCCGCCGCCAGCTACCCCACCAACGGCCCGATGTGGGCGGGCATCGCCGCGGCGGTCGGCTGCGCCAACGCGACGGACGTGCTTGAGTGCATGCGACGCGTGCCCGCGCAGACCCTCGTCGACGCCCAGCGCGCGACGGGCATCCTGACCGGCCCCGAGCGCGACAACGTCACGCTGCCGTCGCTGCCCGTGGAGGCGTGGGAGAGCGGGCAGGTCGCGCAGGTGCCGCTGCTCATGGGGACGGTGGCGCAGGAGGGGCGGGGGCTGATCAACGACGGGATCACGCTCGATCTGTTCTTCAACACGTACTTGCCGCCCACGCTCGTGACGGCGGCGGCGAGGGAGGGAATTGTGGCGTCGTATCGGGCGGACTCGAGTCTGACTACCGACTTCGACATCGCGGCTGCGATTTACACCGACTACGTCTTTCAGTGTGTAAGTTTCTGCCCTCATCCTCGAGACTCAGGTATAAGATGGATGGGTACTAATATGATGGCCACAGCCGGCGGCGTTACTCGCGCAGACGGCCGTCTCGCTTGACATCCCGACGTGGCGGTACTATTTCAACACGACCATCTTGAACATGGTGCCCGACAACCTCGGCTTTCTCGGTGTGTTCCACGGGTCGGACCTGTTCTTGCTGCTGAGCATCCCCGGCAGGTCGAATTACACGCCGCAGCAGTTTGCGGTGTACGAGTACTTGCGCGACGCCTTTGCGAGGTTCGTCAAGGAGCCGACGAACGGCCCCGGGTGGGCAGCTGTGGGATCGGATGCTGCTCCTCTTGACGTGGTCGTTCTGGGCGATGTTGGCAACGACAAGGAGGTTGTGACGCCGTATAATAGCACGCTTCTTGATGCACGTTGCGCGCTGTACCAGGGATATTATCCGATTCTGCAAGCTGTATTGGGATAGACGTATGTTTTGGGGTAGATATGTGCAGATAGAATTAATGTCAATATGATCTATAATTGAGAGACTGCCTATTTTTTCATGTGCTAGAGCGATCACTTTTCCTGTGACTATACTCTACCTCGCCGTCGTCGACGTCACTTCTATTGTCGCCGTCGCTTCTATGGTTGCTGTCGTTATCGTCATTCTTATCGTCGTCATCATCATCGTCGTCGTCGTCGTCGTCGTCGTCGTCGTCAGCCTCGTCGTCGTCGCTACTGTCGTCTTCGATGAGGTAGGGGTAATTAGGAACACAGGAAATATAGCCGCGCTGACACAGGAAAATCAGATGTTCTCATGATTGAGATGTTGCAAGCTCTAGAAGGATGCGAATTTTCCACGACCTCGCTGCATCTTTTCTGCGTTTTCTTTTTCCTGCATGTCAATCTCGTATTCCCTCCGATGATGACGAGTGTTTGAGACCATTAATGACAGGTGATGGTTGCGCGAATGTCACTTTGAGACAAGCTTAAATCAAAGACTTTTGAGATGCACAACGGTTTCCCCGAAGGAGTGTCAGCAAGCGGGAAGGTGACACTGGATGACAGCGGCGCCAGGACCCAAAGCTTCCATGGAAGTTGCAGCGCGTCTTCCAGGGCCCCTCCAGCTGTGACTCCCGCTACCTGCAGCCAATCAAAACGAACGCATCTGGTCCAACGAGGTCGGCTGATGCGGCACCCGCAGTGGGTCCTTGAAGTGGAGACGGAACTCAGCAGGTGCAGCCGGCGGTTCGGAGGGCAGCAATTGAACTGGACTGGCGAGACGGACCCCAACTGGAGGGAACCAGTGACTGGAGCCGGGGCACGCGGGCTGCTGCAAAGCGAGGCTTCAAGGCTGCATCGAGGCGAGTTCGCTGCGCAGTGAGGTGGCCAACCCCGGCGACCCAGGACCTTCCTGGTTGCCTGCGCCGCTCTTCGCCTGCTTCCTGCCTCTCGTCTTCTGCCTTGATTCAGCGAGAGGGAAAAAGGGGTGGGCTGGATGACTCTTGCTTCTGTGGTTCTTGTTCCTCGCTCCCTTTTGCTGGTGGTCTTGCATTGCCTACCTACCATTTCACCTAACCCGCCTTATGTAACCCATCCCAACAGGCGAAAGTGCCCCGTTCAGCCGGGCAATTCCCAGAGTTTCGGGGTCCTGGGTCACGAAGGTCCACCGTCCACGCCCAGGTGCGCGCTCCACTTTTCCCACAGTCACGTCCCGGGCGGCAGGTCCACGTCCTCGCCCGAAAAATCGCCTCGTGTCCGTCTCGTCTCACTCAACCTTCAACCTCTCCCTCCGTCCCGAGCCCTCTCCACCGATCATCAATCACCACCACCACCACCACCGCCGTCGCCTCCCAGCTGCCATGCTCCGCGGCCCTTGACACCAAGGAATCCGGCCTTGTTAGAGAGCATCCACTCGCTACGACTGCATATTTTCTCGACAGCGATTCCATCCCACCATCGCATGCATTTTAACCCCCGCCTCTGCCTAGCGCCAGCCTGAAAACTGCACACGACCCGGTCTGCCTCCCCCGACCAAAGGTCACGCGCAAACCTCCCTCCCCCCGTCCAGCAAGCCGACGCTCGCCCGTCGCAGTCACCGTCGCCGCCATGCCGATCCTCGGCCGCAAGGCCGCCAAACCCCCCAACATCCGCGTCGAAACGAGGGCCGCGCCGCCGAAGCCGCGTCCCAAGCTCCCGCACTCCCTCTCCGCCGCCTCCTCCGCGAAGGCTTCCCCGCGCGCCTCCCCGAACCCCCCCGTCAACAAGGCCCTCCTCGCCCGCAAGAAGAGCGCCTCGCCGTACCCGTCCTCGTCCGACGAGAAGCGCTCCGTCGAGCGCAAGCGCAAGGTCGACAGCGCGGGGCCCTCGCAGCCGAAATTCGACAGCGACTCCGACAGCGACGTCGAGGGCGACTTCACGAACCTCGAGGTGCCCCACAAGCGCCAGCGTCTCGCCGATGGCCAGCTCGTCGACACCAAGCGCGTGCTCACCCGCGCCAGCGCCTTCAAGGAGGGCCTGCGGGACCTGAGCAGGCTGATCCACGCCGCCGACCTCACGAACCTCAAGACCTGCCCCAAGGCCATGCGCGTGCTCGGGGCCACGGAGCAGGACGACGTCAGAGTCAGGCTGCAGTATCCGAGCATGTACGGGCCGGAGAAGTGAGTTACAAGCTTTGCGCCTAACCGGCTACTTTTGCTTTTGCTGACCGAGTCATTAGCTACGAGCTGATATGGGAGGCGGACAAAATCAATTCGATCGAGGACATCTTGAAGGTGGTGCAGCACGTCGCCGATGTGTACCTCACCGAAAAGCAGGCGGAGGAATTTCGCGACCCAGACACTGGCATCATTCGCAGGCTGACGAGGGCCAGAAATACCAACGACTTGCGTGGATTCAAGACAGCTCTTCAAGATGCCAACAGGAGGATCCGTGCCCTCGCCGCCGACGGCACAATACGCAAGAACTTGGACAACATGCATGGACTGCCGCGCGATATGGTACACTTTATTCTTCGCCAGGTATACGAGCGCACCGTCTCACCAAATGTGGAGAAGCTCAAGCAATACAAAAACGGCACCGACAATGTGTACGGCGAGCTAGGAGAGCTATTCATCTCCGAGGTCTTGCAAGAAAAGACCCGCATGACATCGGACCAGGTCTTCATCGACCTCGGCTCCGGCGTGGGCAACGTCGTCTTCCAGGCCGCCCTCGAGATCGGCTGCGAGAGCTGGGGCTGCGAGATGATGGAGAACCCATGCGACTTCGCCGAAGCCCAGGAGAAGGAGTTTGGCGCCCGCTGCAAGATGTGGGGTCTCCTGCCCGGCCGAGTCAGACTCGAGCGGGGCGACTTCACTAAGAATACTAGGATACATGACGCGCTCAAGCGCGCCGACGTCTTGTTGGTGAACAACCAGGCGTTCACGCCCCAGCTCAACAGCGCGCTCGTCAACATGTTCCTCGACCTCAAGACCGGCTGCAAGATCATCTCGCTCAAGTCGTTTGTGAACGACCAGGGCACGCGGAACCAGAATGACGTCGCCAACAACATCCTCGAGGTCGAGCATCTCACGTACGGCCAAGGCTACGTTTCGTGGACGAACGCCGGAGGTTCGTACTGCATCTCGACCAAGAAGTAGACTACCAGGCATTCCTTGTCAGCATACATCGAAGCGTTGTATGATGTCCTACGGGACTTGTCTTCTAGAAAGGGGGGGAACGGCATTTGCTGGATGCATGATGCATTGTACATTGAAGGTGGGGACAGCAGAAAACATTATTGGCATAGGGTGAGGAAATAGCGTTGGGTTCATTACCTGTAGAATCTTCTTTTTTTTGATACTCCCATAGAGCGAGAGCAGAGAGGCGCACAGAGAGAGCTTCGTAAGGGCGTGAGGTTGTGGTTATCATCGGGTATTCAAACAAGAAAAAATAGACCGCATCGTCAGCGCTCGTTTGCGAGATTCATGGCGTCAGCCTCTTGGGCCATTCTCTTCATCCACCGGTCGACCAGCTCCTTGTTTTCCGACTTGACCTTGTCCCTCTCCTTCTCCGCCATGGCCACCTGGAGGTTCAACGTGATCATTTCGTCTTGCACATTCTGCGCCGCGAGTCAGCAACCGTCCCCCTTCTCGGTCTCCATCCGCTTGTCATAATTCGTGCGAGTCTTGCTCACCTCGACCAGCTTCCTCTTCTCGCGCAGCTCGTGCTCGCGGTCCTGCAGCTTCGTCGCCAGCGCCGTCTTCTCGGCGCTCAGCTGCTTGATCTGCTTCGTGTTCTCCCTGTTCTTGCGGCGCAGCGTCTGCGCCTCGTCCTCGGCCGTCTTTGCGCGGCTCTGCAGCGTGCCGTTGGAGCGCAGCGCCTCGGCGAGGTTGAGCTGGAGCTGCGTGACGGTCGGGTCGGAGCTGATTGTGTCTATTTGCTGCGGCGCTTCCTTGCCTGTGGATGATGTGGTAGAGGCTTTCGGGGCGACTTTGGATTTGAGGAGCTCCTTTTCGGCTTCGAGGGCTGCGATGCGGTCGGAGAGTTGGGAGCCTGGTGGGAAGGGAGAGGGCATGGTTAGCGCAGGAAGGGAGGAAGGGCGTTCCAAGGGAGGAGGGGGTGAGGTACAGAGCTGGACGATTTCGAGGTTGACGGGGTTGTTCTTCTCTTGCTCCCTGAAGGAGGCTAGGTATTCGGTGCGCCAGTCGGGCATTTTGTGGTTATTTTGGTGGAGGATTTTGAGCGATGGGATATCAGGGGGGTTTTAGAGGTTCATCTGTCGCTTTCGCTGGACGCAAACAGAATAGGCGTCTTCCGCTTTACAAGAAGGGCAAAGTCCCGCAAAGAGGTGAATCACTTGGACAGAGTATGGTCAAACAAATCGGTGCGATGGACGGCTTGGTGCATGAGTGAGCGCTGCATTCCACAGCCAGACCTGTTCCCGGGGCGGCCTGAACATGCGGGTGATGCGACGGGCTGATTCAAGCAAGGCGGAGGAGGGGACATTGCTTTGCTTGGGCTGCTGCTGATTGTCTTATCGGTGGTTGGTGGGGGATGATGACGCAGCAGCTTTCTTCAAGCCCGGAGATTAGCCGGCTTCCCCCGGGGCAGGCTCCAGTTTGAGGCTCGGGCGACTGATTCGTGGCGCAAGCTCCAGTTCGCTCGGGGTTGGAGCTCCAGCAACGACAGTCGAGCTCCGGTGAGCTTCCTGAGCTCAACTCACGACACACTTGCTCATCTCATATCCCATCTCACTCATCCACCACAACATCGACCAGTTCCAAACTCAGCTTCAGTAGGCTCTCAAGCGACAGAATCAGACGAAACACTGGGGAAAGGGTGCAAATGAATACAATGACATGATGGAAACCGCCCACCCCTCAGCCGGATGGGAAAACGTCGGCGACAATTGGTACCGCAAGATCCAGCTCTACACCGAAGTCTTCGACCAGGACCTCGACCTCGACAACCACCTCGTCGCGGGCGCCCCCTACGCCGGCGCCCTCGCCCTCCTGCGCGATGACACGAAACTCCAGGCCTACCGCCCCAAGGGGGGCTCCGCCGCCTCCAACAAGCCCGGCATCGACATCTACTCGTACGCCGGCAAGCTCCTCCGCCACATCCCCTGGGACCAGGGCTCCGGCGCCATCAAAGGGCTGGGCTGGGCCTCCCTCGGCGGCGGCGAGGAGCGCCTGCTCGTCGTCACCGCCGACGGCGTTGTGCGCGTTTACGACCTGCTCGGCGAGTTCACCCAGTTCTCACTCGGCAACGGCGCCGACGACTTCGGCGTCGTGAGCTGCCGCTTCTACGAGACGGGCATGGTCGCCCTGCTCGCCTCCAACGCGCTCGTCTCCGTCACCTCGTACGCCGAGCCGCGCCCGCGGCTGCTCGCCCAGCCGCCCGAGGGCCAGGGCGAGATCCACAGTTGGGCCGTTGTCGCGCCGGACCACACGCTCTCGCGCTCCGTCGAGGTGCTGCTGAGCATCGGCGAGACGGTGTACGTCGTCGACGCGGCCGAGTACGAGGACCGCTTCCTGGACATCGGGCCGTTCAGCCACATCAGCGTGTCGCCCGACGGACGCCTGATTGCGCTGTACACCAAGACGGGCAAGGCGCACGTCATCTCGAGCGACTTCCAGGAGCGCCTGATTGAGCACGACTCGGAGAGCAAGATCCCGCCAAAGTATGTGGCGTGGTGCGGCTCCGACGCGCTGATTGCGTGGGAGGACGAGGTGCACATCATCGGGGCCGACAATGCCTCGGCGGAGTTCTTTTACGACGGCAGGGTACATGTCATCTCAGGTCAACTCACCTTCACACACATCTCACCACAGACTCATGATCACTAACACACAAACAGAACACGACGGCGCAAGGCTGATCACAAACGACGTCTGCGACTTCCTCGAGCGTGTCCCCTCCGCCACGGAACAGGTCTTCGGTACCCGCGCCGAGTCCTCCCCGGCCTCCATCCTCCTCGATGCCGTCGGCCAGCTCGAGCTGCAGTCCCCCAAGGCCGACGACTACATCCAGCTCATCCGCGCCAACCTCACCGAGGCCGTCGACACCTGCGTCAACGCCGCCGGCCGCGAGTTCTCCGTCCACTGGCAGAAGCAGCTCCTCAAGGCCGCCTCCTTCGGCAAGTCCGTCCTCGACATCTACAACAGCGACGACTTCGTCGACATGTGCGAGACCCTCCGCGTCCTCAACGCCGTCCGCTTCTTCGAGGTCGGACTGCCCCTCTCCTTCGAGCAGTACCAGCGCCTCACCCCGGAAGGGCTCCTCAAGCGCCTCGTCTCCCGCCACGAGTACCTCCTCGCCCTCAAGGTCGCCGCCTACCTCCGCCTCCCCACCGACCGCATCTACGTCCACTGGGCCTGCGCGAAAGTCCGCTCCGGCGCCGAGGACGACGACACAATCTGCCGCCTCGTCGTCGAGCGCCTCGCCGGCAAGCCCGGCATCTCCTTCGAGGAAATCGCCCGCGCCGCCTACGACGAGGGCCGCTCCCGCCTCGCCACCGAGCTCCTCAACCACGAGCCCCGCGGCGGCCGCCAGGTGCCCCTGCTCCTCTCCATGGAGGAGGACGAGCTCGCCCTCGACAAGGCCGTCGAGAGCGGCGACACCGACCTCATGTACGGCGTCCTCCTCCAGCTCAAGAAGAAGCTCCCTCTCGCCGCCTTCTTCCGCGTCATCAACGCCCGCCCCACCGCCACCGCCCTCGTTGAGGCCGCTGCCGCCCACGACGGCGACAACGCCCTCCTCAAGGACTTGTATTACCAAGACGACCGCCGCGTCGACGGCGCCGCCGTCTTCCTCCGCGAGGCCCTCCGCCAGCCCGACGCGCGCACCGCGTCGGACAAGCTCGCCCTCGCCGCCAAGCTGCTCGCCGACTCGCGCGAGGCCGCCGCCGAGGTGCACGCCCTCAAGGAGGCGCAGACCCTGCTCAAGATGCAGGAGGCCTTCGACCGCGACCTGACCGACACCTTCACGGGGCTCAGCGTCAACGAGACCATGTTCAAGCTCATCCGGCTGGGCTACCACAAGCGCGCCAAGAACATCCAGAGCGAGTTCAAGGTGCCGGAGAAGGTTGCCTGGTGGATCCGGCTGCGGGCGCTGGTTGCGAAGAGGGACTGGGCCGAGATTGAGGAGCTGGCGAAGACGAGGAGGAGTCCGATTGGATGGGAGGTGAGTCTGCATTCTTTCCTTTTCTCTCATTCTTTTATCACTATTGATATCTACGGGTTACTGACTCTCGAGAAACAGCCATTCTATAACCTCACGCTACAAGCAGGCAACCCCCGCCTGGCCTCCGTCTTCGTGGCCAAGTGCACCGGCCTCGAACCGGGCACGACCATCACCATGTACGAAAAGTGCGGGATGCGCGTCAAGGCCGCCGAGGAGGCGGTCAAGCTCAAGGACGCCGAGGCGTGGGCGCGGCTGCTCGAGGCCGCGGGGCGCACCTCGCAGGAGGGCCGGGAGATTGAGAGGCTCGGGGCTGCCGTGTTCAGGAGGTAGCATGCATCCGCAGTTGCAACAAACACCATCATAGCTACGTAGCTATTTACACGACGAGGCGAGTTTGCATTGAGTTCAGGGGTGTTGGTGATGGTGGACGATGTCGATCGAGAGAGAGATCGGATGAAGGTTACAAGCAAGCCTTGCTCTTTATTTTTATCCAACTTCTACGTTTAGAATGGCACATGGGACGGGTGGTAGCGGTTGGGCGGTGGTGCGGTTCGCTAATCTCGATATACATACGTAATCTGAGGATCTGGACAGGTGCAACAACGATGATGATGATGATGATGCTGCGGTGAGGCGAGGTTGCTGGCTGTGATGATTGGTGGTGTGGTTGCTCCAAGATTTCTCTGGGTGGTGCTGGCGTCGCATTGAGGCTGTTGTCCGGGGTCAATCCGGGGTAAGCTGGGTACGTTGGGCGTTGACCGGGGTCATCCCGCGGATATTTGGTGGTGGACTCCACGTCCTGACCTACCTCCGAGGTGGTGGTTGGTTCTGCAAAACGTTATGCCCGAACAGGACTCGGGCCCGAGATGAGGCGGGCACAGAGTTGTCGGAAATGCAGGGCTTTTTGGCTTCGCTCTCGCCTTCAGAATTAATTGCAAGTTCACGATATGCATGCACAAGCACGCGGGCTGTGTTTCTGCTTGCGGTTTGATACTTGTTTGCCTTTAAAAGTGTCTTACATCGCCCGCGGGGTTCATGTAAATGCAGCTCCCATCTAAGTGAGAGCGAAAGAGAAACAGAGAACTGAAGGTCGCGTGAGGGGGCCACACGTGGGCACGCCACACGAGACAAGCAACAACCTCCAAGATCGGACTCGTGAGGCTAGCGTCGTGGATCGTTTTGTCCACGCCAGAACATGGGCAAGCGCTCCAGGTAAGGCAGATCGATGGGCGACGATCCTCCCGTTTGGCACGTTTGACGCGGAGGATATCAGGCCACTTGGGTGAATGAAGTGCGTCCTCTGACAGACAGCATTAACGGAGGGTCCCAGGTTGGACCCAGGGCGGGATGGACGGGAGGACGTCACGAATCATGTAGGTTTCTGGGGACGGCCCCTGGGTGAAGGCTCTAAAGCTTGGGAGTTGACGGTCCGGATATACATGGTGTGCGTTTGGCTCTGAACATGTTTGTCCGGGGACGACGCCAAATCGGTCGACGCAAGTTCGTCCTTTTTCGCAGATATAGTTTGCACAGATGTTTGCGGATGGCAGACCTGGCAGAAGGTTCAGGTTCTGCGACGTCCTAGGGGCAGCTACGATGGAGGGCAAGACGGCCACCGCGCCAATCTTGACCGGAGGTGAAAGACAGCCGGCCGCGGTGCTGGGCCCGCGTGGTGGAGACTTCCGAATGCAACATCTCATCTGCTTGTTCGGCAACGGCAGCAGACGTGGCAGACAAGAGAAATCTCGACTTGAACCGGCAGACCGGTTCGCTGGGACAAAGACGAGTTTAGTTCTGACTGACTCTGGGCAACGGATTGGGTTAGGAGACATCGGATGAAAGCGAGGGGTGAAAAGGTCGAGAGGGTTCCGGAGGTAAGTCCGCACAAAGAAGCGAGAGTGGGATGCGGACGGAGTCGAAGGGTCCATCGCGGGCGCGGCCCCGGAGAAGAATCGGAGGACGCATGAAGGTGTGTTGTTGGGCAGTCTTGGCGTCTTGTTTGTTCGCGGCGAGTGGGTGCAGTGGCGAGGCAAGGCGAGGCGGAAGGCGAAGATTCCCCGCCAGTTGACGAGGAACACTCTGCTAACTTGCCAACATTGAAAGAGAGAGAGCCAGCAAGCCGGGTGTGCCGGGTCGGGTTCGGACCCGTGTTTCTGAGTGTGCTCCACGCTTTCTAGAATATTTTCTCTTCTGTGGCTCTGTTCCGCCAAGACGGGGCTCGGTATGTCAGTGTGGAGGGCCAGAGGCAAGGCGGAACGGACGCGTTCCAGAGTTTGCTGGTCTTTTTCCCTTTGTAGTGTATCAAGCCGCCGTGGGAAGCCGGAGGATGCTTCGGGAGAGCGGACGACGGACCGGACGAGTCATGGTGGACTGGACGCTCGAGGAGCGACGTTTGAATTCCCCATGGCGGCTGGCTGCCATGTCATTGTGGTAGATGAACGGGAAGGGGGATCTGCCTTAGTCATGCAGCGTTCCGACGGCGGTGGTGTGTTGAGACGAAGAGATACCGTAAATATCTCAAATGAAAGGGGCAAAAAAAGGGAGCCACGAAGTCGTGGAAGCTGCATGAGGCGGCCAAGTGGTGATTCCCAGCCATTTGCTGGACTTCCGGCGGGGATCTGAGGAGCGTCCAATGGGTGTCAAGCACCAGCAAGATTCGACTCGTCAGGTGAGGGACTGGACGTCGTGTTGAGGGACGGGAGTGGTGGGGTCTCGGACGTCTGGACAGGCCTGGGCGATTGCACTCGCTACGCTCCAGCGAGAGGGTTGGTCGCTATCAGGGAGCTAGCCCGCTGGGAAAAGGGCGCTAGGAGGGCGAATGCGCTAGCGTGAACCCCCCTGGAGATTTAGGTCCCTCGGGTGCGTGCCTGAGGTGGGAGTGGAAGTGGGAGGGCCTCATGCTTCAAGGGCAGCAGCCATCCACCAACTCACGAGGGCAATCCTCGTCGCCGTCGTGCCTGTCGTCGCAGCGCAGGCGTTGAGAGGCGGGCAGTTCATGTGGGAGTGGTGTCAACGGCGAAGCGTCCACGGGAGCCCCGCCAGAGGAGGTCAGCATGGCCCACGGACATGCAGGTGCAGATCCAACGAACCGACCGGTGATGCTGGTGCCCTGGGAATGGTTGGCCGCACGTCAGAACCATTCCCGTCCGTGACAGCGGTGCGGTTGGCGGGAGACAAGCGGGCGGTTGAGTCTTGACGCCGCCATTGGCGCGATGGGTGGACACAGGATGACTGATGGGCGGAAGGATGAGGTTGAAGATGAGCTGATGATGGGAATCTTGTTCCGCGGGTGTCGTGGGGGCATGGAGGTTGGTGCCATGGTGGTGGTGGAGGTGACGGTGGAGCATGAGATGGGCAACGGCAGAGCCGGAAATAACGGCCAGTGAGGTGAGACGAATTGAACCCTTCTTTCGCCTCTGCCGATTCCTGCATCTGACGACATCTAAAACAAGGAAAAAGGGTTGGTTGGTTGCACGAGAGGAGGAGAGAGAGGTTCGGAGACTGCCGCATTCCACGGGTGACGGGAGGCACGGGAAGGAAAGTATCGTGGGTTTTGTGAAGAAGCGACAGGTACAACTGCATGCCTCGACATGATGGACGTTTCTCGTCGTCTCGTGTTGCAGCCCCGTGCCCGGTGCTCTCTGTCGAATCGCAACGGGCGAGACAAGAAAGAAGCGCGAAGCAAAGTCCCAGATTGCCGCGCAGGAAGGTGCAGCGGTGCATGATGCTCGGTCCTGCCTCGCTCCATCTGAGATCTTTCCGTGATCCCTCACCGATGGGCCGGTGTACCTCCGATGCCTGCTCGGAGCTTCTTTCCATCTCGTAGATACCTACCTGCCTATGCACGCACGGCTCAGGATTACCTGGGATACCTTATTTCGTCCCCCTGCCTGTTTAGAAAAAAAAAAAGACTCAACTTGACTTGACTTGACACTGACAGCCTGAGGTTCCTATTCGTGCCTAAGGTAAGGAAGGTACCGTCCGCTTGCGACGCCTTCTCTCCGTCAACAACCAGAACCAGAACCAGAACCAGAACCAGAGCTTTCCTTTCTTTTCTCCCAGCCTCCCGGAGCGGGCTGAGACTGAGACCTTTGACGCACATGACCAGGCCATGCCCTGTATCCCGCACCCAGCTGCTCTGTTCCCGTTGCTTCTTCGGGTATTCTGTACAGCTTGATGGCAGCGGCTCGTCTGGAGCACTGATGCCCTGGTGCACCGATGCACGCGCAACAAATCTCACGTGCAGGAGGACGGTATCCGTCGTAGATACTATGCAGTAGATATTCAAAGTACCTGATGGAGGAGGCTCCGTGATCTTACTGAGGTGCGTCCTAGTGCAGGTTACGCAGGTACATGCCACACGGCTGCCACTTCCACCCAGACCTTCCCGTCGGTTCCAGGGTCCTTGCTCAGGCTCGGGAATTCGTCAGTGATCGTCGACACAAGAGACAGACAAACGGCCACCTTCCGGACATCTGCCATCATCGGGGGCCACCACCATCATCATCAACATCACCGTCACCGTCGTCCTCGGTCACGGCATCTCCTCCCCTCCCTTCACCACCACCCACCGAACCGGCGAGCGACCACCGCAGCAGCAGTCAACCACCCCCGACCAGGGCTGCCCGTCGCCAGCGTCCAATCCCATCGCGGCCGCAACCTTAACCCCTGTTCATCAAAAACCAATTCGCCCTAGCCCGGCCTCTGTTTACCGGGCTAAACCCAAGGCAAAGAAACCGACCCTCCGCCCAGGGTGCCAGGCTTCCCTGCAATTATTCAGAGGCTGCACCCTCTCTGGGAGCCTGCGAGACAATCCTGGAGTCCTGACCCTCGTTGCATCTCCTCCTGCTTGCCTCGAACGTCGTCATTATCTCCATCGACCCCCCCCTCTGCGCCGGGCGAGAGAGTGGCACGCGCGCCAAAGAAAACCTGACCGACTGGGCTGGACCCAACCCGGCCACTCGTGTTCTGTTCCTTCTGAACGAATACCCATCCCGTCCTGTTCAGGCCCTTGCAGTTGCAGTTGCTGTTGCTTCATCGACGGCCGGCAGGAAAGCAACATCGACATCACATCAACAACAACAACAACACACCCGAGCATTCGATTTGCATCACCCTTCCTTCTCCTGCAAGCAACCCAAGACCGCTCGCTGCCCTGCCAAGTCAAGCACGCACGCGAGAAACACCCTCCTAGCTCTTTGCATCCGCCAGTCGTCTCCCGCCTCCCGCCAAAAGGTACCTTGATTCAGAGCAGTCCTCGCCCGCTCTCGAGGTAACCTCACCGACAGCGCCTGCACGCCCAGTCCATCCTACTGTCCGGGCCCTTCCCTACGCATACGCACTTGCCCCGACAGGGACTGCCACTGACGCCTGCAACGACAGAGCAGAAGAGAGCGAGAGAGGAGAAAAAAAGGACTCGACGCCCGTCCTCTTGGCTGTCGACCAAAGTACTGGCCCCTTCCCAAATCCAGCCCATATTACCACAGACATCCAGCTCCAGCTGCATCTCAAGCAAGCAGCATTTCTGCTTCTTGCCTCTGCGTCTCCCAGGTTCAACTCTGCTCGGAACCTGAAGCAGCAAACAAGCTGGACCAGCACCAGGCACATCCAATTCTAAAGAGGCGTGCGGCGGCGACCCAGACTAAGAAAACCGCCTTTCCCCAGTCTCGCCAATCCCGGCCGCCACCTGCTCTGCTCGCTCGTCTACCGACCTAGGTCCGTCTACGGTAGCAGGTCCTTGGTTCTGGTCCATAATATCATCTACCGCCCGTCACCACCACCTCCTCCCAGAGTCTCTCGGACCTCCCTCCCTCTCATCTCTTCGACGATTTCTCCTTCGTCCCTTCGTCCAACCTCCCCGTCTCGCCCTCGCCCGTGTTACCTTGCGCCTTACGCTTGCGAATTAAGGTGACCGCCCTGCTTCTGGGGACAATCCGCGACATTCCAAGCAACCGCCTCTGCTGTATGCTTGCAGCGTAGTCTGTTTAGCTTTTGGCTCACGCCCTCGCTGCCACCCGCTGCCCTCCCCCTTTCGTCACACGTCAAGTCGCCCGTCGCCCTGGAGTTTCTTATTTCTTTTTTTGATACCCCTACTCTCTTTCCCAACCCTACCCGCATACCGAAAAAGACCCCCAAGGGAATTCAAACAAGTCCACTGTCCAGCATCGTGTCTTGGCTATTGTTCTGAGTCCAGGGAAGCACCAGCGCCAGCACCAACGGCATACCACCAGACAGACCGCTGCCTGTCCATCTTGCTTTAGGCGCAAGCACTCGCATCACAGTGGTTCAAGCAAACCGCCTACTGCCTGCTAGTCACTCAGCCAGCCCGCACCCGAAACCCACGAGTCGAGTCGGCACCATTGCAACACACTACCAACTTGGCCTGCTTACCTGCCATTTCGGCCCTGCTGCCACTACCTGATTCTGATTACATTGCCATAGCCCTTTTGGCCCTTTGGCGAAAAAAAAGGACCAGCACCAATACAGCCCGCCGCCCACTTCTCACCCCCCTCGAAGGCTCAAATGTTTACACAACCAGTCTCATCGCCACCAACCGTGGGCCCCGTGCCGACGTCTGTCACTAATCCCACCTCGCCCTCGGTGCGGTCCAGTCGCTTGCGAGGCCTAAGTTATCTCCGCAATTACACCCAAAATCACCTGCTCTCCAGGGAGCACAGCAGTCAGGGTTCGAGTTCTCCAACTTCGAATTCCCACGCCCACTCCCACTTTCACCACAACACCAACACCAACTCTCACTCACACTCTCAGACCCAAACTCAAACTCAAAGCCAAACCCAGAACTCCCGCACCTCTGCTGCTCGTCCGACCCCGAGTCTGCACCGCTCCCTCAGCTACTCGCCCACATCGGCCCCTCGTCGTGCTGACACCGACCCAAACCTCAACCCGCTCTCCCTTGTCGCCTCGCTGCAAGAGCCCCCATCGTCAGTCTCTGCCGCAAACAGATCTTCGACCACACCCTCCTCGCCAGCCGTGGAGCGACCGCAAGTTGATGCGCTCCCGCCACTCCTCGACGACCCCATCGCGAGCAGCAGCAGTAGCAGCAGCGTTCAATCCGCGCCGCAAGTTGGGCAGCCATCTCAGCCTCACGTCGATACCGAATCGGCCAACATGACGAGAGCACGCGCTTCTACGACGGGCGACGCTGTGCCCAAGGCATCGTCCCCTGTGCCCGACAGCCTTCCGTCGATCCGCTTCTCTGCCTACTACGACCCCCGCGCAACGCGCCCGAGCCTGACGTTCCCGCCCGTATCGCGAACTTTGCCTGGCGGCAACGAGATCATTCGGGTTGGCCGCTACTCGGAGCGAGACAACCAGCCGCCCGTGCCTGCCAACACCCCTTCGGCAGCCCCTGTGGGCTTCAAGAGCAAGGTTGTCAGTCGTCGACACTGTGAATTTTGGTACGAGGATGGGAAATGGTACATCAAAGACGTCAAAAGTTCCTCGGGCACCTTCCTCAACCACATTCGCCTCAGCCCTCCCGGCACGGAGTCGAAGCCGTTCCCCATTAACGATGGCGACATCGTGCAGTTGGGTATCGACTTCAAGGGCGGCGAGGAAATGATTTTTCGCTGCGTGAAAATGAGGCTGGAGCTCAACCGTGGCTGGCAAAATAAGCTCAACACTTTCAAGTACGTTTTCCGCCATATGTAGTCGATTCCGTGCACTAACGTGGTATAGCATGGCAACACACAAGCGTCTGCGAAATATGACTTCTGCCAACTCGGCAAATTCTTCATCGACTCAGGACTGTTCCATTTGTCTCAACTCAATCGCGGTATGTAGCCGGCATGCATGCATTGGTTCCCCACATCGCGTGTCAGCATAGAGACTAACGATCTTTCAGCCATGCCAGTGCCTGTTCGTGGCGCCTTGCTCGCACACCTGGCATTTCAAGTGCATCCGCTCTCTGTTGAATTCCCCACAATATCCCATTTTCGTATGTCCGAACTGCCGCATGGCTGCCGATCTCGAGGCGGACATTGAGGATCCCGCAGAAGACTGGGAGCAAATGGACGAAGACGAGGAGCTTGAGCAGAAGGAGGAGGCCAAGGACAAGGCCGTGGTTCCAAGCGAGCCTCTCCCCGCCCCCGTAGCGGTTTCGGCAGAAAGCTCGCGGCCTGTGTTGCCCGAGATTGGCACTGAGCCTGATGCCATGGATTTTACTGTAGCCTTGGATCGGGCCCGCACCATGGCTGAGATGCCTCCGCCGCAATCGGTCGCTCCCCACGCCACTATCGAGCCGGTCCCGATTCCTTCGGTCGGGCCATCGCAAGCGGCAGCTCCACGTACTGGCCGTGACACCCGGACGCCTTCCCCTATTGGAAACCACTTGACGAACGGTACCGAAGGTCCCATCACCCCGCGTAACGACGCCGGGCCATGGGTATTCGATGGAAGCGCCGGTCGCCGTGCTGCGGAAGCTGCCAACGGGATGAGAAGCCTTGACGAGGCTGCAGAGATGGACGTTGACCGGTAGAACCGGTCCCGGCATGATGAGTCCGTCACGGGCTGCCGAAAGCGGGATTCAAGTTTGATGTTAACGGATATTGAAAGGGCTTCATCAACGGAGTCTAGGAAGAGACCGGCTGCATGAGCGACGCGTAGGATGGTGTAAGGCGTTTTGATGCATTGTGGAGCGGACTCTGCTCGCTAAACCGGAACAGAGTTGTTTTTCATTGTGGCGCTGGCTGGGGCAAGGAATGTTGGGCGGCTGAGAATGGTTATCCAACAGCGATGGCTTTACATGACCATGGAGCGTTGGCATTCCGGAGGTCAATTATAGCATCACATTAATACAGCGAGGACACGGCATAAGCCACCAGATTTTCAAAATTCGTCACTCCCATCACTTATTCGTACCAACCGCTGGACAGCTGAAAGGTGTTCATTGCCCCATCTGGGGTCCAGCCTTAATGGGATTGCCGCTGAGGAACTCATCCCTGAGATCGGTCATATCTCAAAAAGATGGCCAACATGCTTATTTCATCTAGTATGTCTCGAGGTTCGCTCCTTCGGAAGAGGCTGTCAGCAGGACAATGAGAAGGGTCCGGATGACGTCTTCCAGCTGCATGCAACGGCTCATCGCTGATTGGCTCACACGGGTAGCCAGGGTCCCGATACCTCCGATGGCGATAAGACCGATAAGGAAGATCAAGAATTCCCGGGCGGCAGGAAACCAACTTTCCGAGAGCAGCGAACTTTTCCCAGGCCCTCGCCATCGCGGAAAACCCACCCCCACCCGCCATCTCAACCTCAACTCTCCTCCCCCCGCCGCCCCGGGTTGAAGAATTCGAATACTCCAACCCATATACACAACACACATTGCGATGCTTCGAACATTAGCGACGCGCCTACCGCGGCGCACCGTCGCCACGACCGCGGCGCCGGCCTCACGACTCACCACTTCCGCACTCCGCACCACCACCCGGGCGCTATCAACAACACCACCAACACTAAAGTCCGCTCCCCGCGGGCCGAAAAACGTCAAGATCGACGCCATCCCCAAGGAACCGACGGACCTCGACGCGATCACGACGCTGCCCAACGGCCTGCGCGTCGCCTCAGAGGCGCTGCCGGGCTCCTTCTCGGGCGTGGGTGTCTACGTCGACGCCGGCTCGCGGTACGAGGACGCCGGCCTGCGCGGCGTCAGCCATATCATGGACCGCCTGGCCTTCAAGAGCACGTCGGGCCGCTCGGCGGACGACATGATCGAGCAGGTCGAGGCCTTGGGGGGAAGCATCCAGTGCGCGAGCTCCCGCGAGAGCATGATGTACCAGGCGGCCAGCTTCAACGGCGCGGTGCCCACGACGATTGGCCTGCTGGCCGAGACGATCCGCGACCCGAACCTGACGGAGGAGGAGATTGCGGAGCAGCTGCTCACGGCGGAGTACGAGATCAACGAGATCTGGAGCAAGCCGGAGCTGATCCTGCCGGAGCTCGTCCACACGGCGGCGTTCAAGGATAATACGCTGGGCAACCCGCTGCTGTGCCCGGAGGACAGGCTGGGTGCGATTTCGCGGGAGACGATATTGAGGTACCGCAACTTGTTCTACCGCCCGGAGCGCATCGTGGTTGCGTTTGCTGGTGTCGAGCACGGCGAGGCTGTGCAGCTGGCGGAACAGTACTTTGGCGACATGAAGGCTTCAGAACCCACGCTCTCCCGCACCGGCTCAGAAACCTCCATCTCAGACGCCTCATCCTTCGCTTCCTCAACATCCTCCTCCCCCTCGCCCTCCCCGGTCCAACAACCCTCCAAGCTCCTCTCCAAAGTCCCCTTCTTCAAAAACCTCTCCACCTCCGCCAACGCCAACGCCGACGTCCTCACCTCCTCCACCCCCTTAACCCACGACATCAACGCCCCCGCCCGCTACACCGGCGGCTTCCTCTCCCTCCCGCCCCTGCCCCCGTCCAACAACCCCAGCAACCCCAACTACACCCACATCCACCTCGCCTTCGAGGGCTTGCCCATCAACTCGGACGACATCTACGCCCTCGCGACGCTCCAAACCCTCCTCGGCGGCGGCGGCTCCTTCTCCGCCGGCGGCCCCGGCAAGGGCATGTACTCGCGCCTCTACACCAACGTGCTCAACCAGCACGGCTGGGTCGAGTCGTGCGTCGCCTTCAACCACTCCTACACCGACTCCGGCCTCTTCGGCATCTCGGCCTCCTGCATCCCCGGTCGCACCGCGTCGATGCTCGACGTCATGTGCCGCGAGCTGCGCGCGCTCACCCTCGACACGGGCTTCTCGGCGCTCAAGAAGGGCGAGGTCGACCGCGCCAAGAACCAGCTGCGCTCCTCGCTGCTGATGAACCTCGAGAGCCGCATGGTCGAGCTCGAGGATTTGGGAAGGCAGGTCCAGGTGCACGGGCGCAAGATCCCCGTGACGGACATGTGCCGCAAGATCGAGGCGCTGACGGTCGAGGACCTGCGGCGCGTGGCGCGCGTGGTGGTCGGCGGGATGGTGGAGAACGCGGGCCGGGGCAGCGGCGCGCCGACGGTTGTGCTGCAGGAGGCGCAGGCCCACGGCGTGAGCACGCATTCGTTGACGTGGGAGGCTATCCAGAATACGATTCATGACTGGCAGCTGGGTAAGAGGTGAACGTTGAAGCAAGAGAGGATGTGTTGCAGGAAAAATAGATGAGTGCTTGCGCTAGATTTGCTAGACGCGATTAGAATGGCAGAGGCCATTGTTTGTACCATATGAAGAGGGAAGGAGAATCCGTGTAAAAGTAATGGTTGGCTGACGTTTTCTTTGTCAAAGACGAAAAGAAAAGTTATCATGATTGGGCTGAGAGGACGCCCGGTTAGTTGTAGAAATCTCATGACTCATAACAATCACATCTATCGAGAATGCTTTGTTAGTTCAGTGAGTGACTGAGATATCCAGGCCAAAGTCACGATAGTAGCGTATATGAGATCAAATAAAATCCGTGGGCTGACATTTGATTAAAAAAAAATGGAAGTCTTTGGTATATTGTATCTGGTCTCCTGTAACAAGCAGTGCGCGAACACCATGCATCATTCCCCCTTCCCTCAGTCGTGTAATAAGTTCTAGGTTGTTACATCTTGCGAGTAATCAAAAACGCCTTCTCCGTCTGGATTGTACCCTCCCTGTCAATGACCAATTACGCCTAATACGGTGAAAGCAACCAAAACAAAAGAAAACGAGCGCGGCGGTTGTTGGTGGTACATTACAACTTGGACCGAATAGCCTCAAGCCGGTACTTCACATCCTTCAGCGCCTTGGTGACGGGCTTCCAGTCGTCGAATTGCCTCAGCAGCTCCTCCGTCTCGGACGACAGCTCGGTGCGGACAAAGTCCTCCTCCAGCAGGCCGCGCATGATCCAGGGCAGGTGGTACGGGTTCGGGTTTGCCAGGGAGGACCCGGCGTCGCGGCGGTGGGCGACGGTGGCGGGGACGTTTGGCTTGACATCGGCCGTCTCTAGGGCGTGGGTGACGGCGAGGTCGTAGACCTGGTCGTCATAGTAGAGGCGGGAGTGGCCCTCGCCCGAGTAGAGGCTGCCGGCGAGCGGGGTGGAGAGTTCGCGCACGAGGCCGTGGTCTGAGACGCCGAGGTTGCGGAGTTTGAGTGCGAAGCCGACGAGGTGGGCGATGCTGGCTTGGGTGTTAGATGGGAAACTTGGAAAATGAGAAGAGGTGAGGGCACTCACAAGTCTGGGGCGTGGATACGACCGTCAATGAAGACGGCGCGGTAGATGTAGGGATGAGAGGCCGGGGAGTAAATTGCGGATTCCATTGGGACGAGTTGGTCGTCTATGCTGCCGATATACGTCATTCTGACGCCGTAACGGAGGACTTCTTTAAGTGCGTTTTCGTATTTCTTGGAGACTTCGCTGTCTGGGTTGGAGAATTCCCAGAGCTCGTTGGCGGAGCCCATTAGGATGCCCATGCTGGACTTGTAGTCGGGGAATGGGCCTAGAGAGACTCCAGCTGTAAGGTATTAGCATGTGATTTGTGAGAGTTCCTAGCAGACTCACCCATCGCGCAGACACCAATCTTGGCGTTGGTGATGATGCCCAATTCTATGAGCTTTGCCAGCAGCATAGTTGCGACTGGGACGCCCTGAGAGTGACATGCCAAAATGATGAGGTCTGCGTTACGTATCTGCTCGATCCAGTTAAGAAGGAGCTTCCACAAGTTGTCTACCCTATCTCCAATTCTGCCCTCGCCTTCCAGGGCAATCTTCTCAATCTCGCAGTCGGAGCACCCGTGGGCGTCTGCCCATCTGCCGATAGCTTCGGCACAGAGACTTGCAAAGCGAAGCGAAGTCCCCGTAGGCTGTCCTACCATGGGACGGAGATACGTTGCCGGGAATAAGCCGTGGACTCCGATGGCGAGGGCTTTCTTGATCTTTGGTGTTTCTTTCACTCTATAAACGTGGTTTGCGGGAGGTTGCTGATTCCGCAAAAGCAGGGATGTGATCTGTTTAATGATCGATGGGTTGTCCTTCATCCGGTATGTGCTTCCAAATGAAGGCAGTAAAAGATTGGGTGGCGTTGACTTTGATGGAGTCTCTTGGCTGGTACTCTTTGGGGTTCCCGGCTTGAGGGGCGGTTCCTTTGGGGTCTTGTCGGTGATTGAGGCTCTTGAAGACGCAGCCGAATCGGGACGTGTAGGCGTTTCTGGCCTCGCCTGAACATCGATCTCCATCGATTGGGGCCGGACTCGCTTACTCTTCCTACCAAAAGTCGACGGCGCAGATGCGATTCCCGACTTAATAATTTTGGCGGGTTTCGTATCTTTGGAGGCCTTCGCATCCTTGGTATCCTTCAACACGCTGTCCCGCTCGGATTGATCCACACTTGTTCTCTCCGGATGCGCTTCTGAGCCTTGACCCATGACTGCAAGTTCACCAGATTCCGGCTGAGGCTTGGCATTTTTGGCGTCGTCAGATTTTGTCCGGCTTTCTCTGGACCAAAATGCCCACGTTGAGCCGGCTGATGGCGGTTTCTGGGCGTCTTGCTTAGAGGCATCTTGCTTGGGAGCATCCGGTTTTGGCGGCGGGGCATCCTCCATCACTACGTCTTCTGGCTCTTGTGCAGGTGGTTCAGTGGTGGTGGTGGTTGGCTGATCTGGTTCTATCGGCTTAGCGATAGCGGGATCTGCGATCACAGGCGGCTCTGCAGAGGTGCTGGAGTACCAAAACCCAAACCAAGATGTCGTTGTCGGTGTCGGTGACGTTGCCGCGGCCTGGTGGGTTTGCTCGGGCGCTGGCACCTCGGCAGGCGGTGGTTGCTGCGGTTCTGGCTCCTTCGGGGGTTCTTCCACTTTTGGTGGCTCCTCAGTGGGTGCTGGTGCTGCAGCTTGTGCATCTGTCGGCGGCGCGCGCCCCAGCCAACCGAACCAACTTGATGCCGTCACGGGCCGTGGTGGATTCTGATCGTCCGTCGCGGCCTTCCCAGCGTCGTCGGATTTTGCCGGCGTTTCCTGCGGTGGTGGTGATGGCTCCGTAGTTCCAGTCTGCAGGTTCGTCGTCTCGTTATCTGTCTTGTTTGTTGTTGTTGTTGTGGCGGCGGTCTCCTCTGCCACTGCACCGTTCTCGGGAATCTGGGGAAGCGACACAGACGAGTCTGCGGGACCGTCGAAGCTCGCAGTATCGATGCTCTTTTTCGTATCGAAACGTCGGAAATCGGGGGTGCTGGATGGCTTCAGGGTGCCTCCAAAGATGGTTTCGCGGGCAAGCTGCGTTGATGCGGAGGACTTGGGGGCGCGCGGCCAGGAGCCGTACCAACTCCTCGCTTTGCGGACCTGCACCATGCTGTTTAGACTTTTGCGCCAGAGCATATCACAACTCAACAAAAATGGTGAAGCAATACCTGTTTCTGGGAGTCTGGCTTGGTGTTCTTCGTTTCGCTGCCGCTCCTGTCTCTCGCCATCGGAATCTCTCGCGGTGGCCGGTGGACGGGCTCTGAGACGGCCGTGACCTGTGACGTAGCCGATGTTGCTGTCGCAGGGGCGATTGCGGCAGGTGGGTTGGATGAACTTGGCTCTGATGGGTTCGGTCGCTGGCGCTTTCTGGGAGACATTTCGCGGGGAGGGCAGCTTTTAATCGTGGTTAAAAGTCTGGTCGGCAGCTGGGAAGTCAATCTGCCGCATGTTCGTTTTAAGAATTCGTCATTGGGAGGGGATGGTGGAAGATGTGAGAAGAAGGGATGACATTGGATTAATTAGGAGCTGCTGGCCTTATTGTTGTTGATTACCCTCCGGGCCTACTTTCACTGACGGGAGGTACTTAGCAGGCTGGTAGGTACCTTGGGCAGGCTGCCTAGCGGAGTGCGCCTGTGTTTGCGCTGCGTTTGGCTAGGATCCCGTGGTGAGCGCTACCTGGGCCGACCGACCCCTCCAAATGACCGCCAAATGACACTGGAAGTCGCCCACGCCTGCGCGTCTGCTCTCCTGATTAGATAACCGTCGGTGGCCATTGGAGTGGCTTGCGGCGGAGGAGGCGACGCTAAGGTGCGTGTTCGTTCGCTGCGCAAGCCGAGGCGTGCCGTCCAGTCCCACCAATCCCCACCCGGTGCTTCGATAAGAAATGTGTTATCGTTATCGCTTATCGCCCTGCATCCCGCCCCGAAAAATCAAAAAAATTCGAGTGGAGCCATCGCAAAGAGAGAGAGAGAGGTCCCTACTCTTTTTTTTCTGTTCCGCTCTGCAAAACACCGAATCCAGGACTGATGCAAGCAATTGCACCTGGTTTTTCGGCGCAACACACAACATGAGCTCACTCAAGAGAAAGGATGCCCCCGGGGGTACTCCTCCGTCAAAATCCGCCAAGTCCACAAAGGCATCACGCCCCTCGAAGCGCGACACTCCTACGAAGGACCGCAAGCAGGACGGCGGTAAAGAAAAGAAGTCGAGGGAGGAGGCACCCGCACCCAGGGCCCCGACCGTCTCGAGACTCCTCAAGGATGAAGAGCCTCTGTTCCCTCGTGGCGGCGGCAGCGTCCTGACGCCCCTCGAGCAGAAGCAGATCACAATGGAGGCGAAGGCAGACGCCGCCAAGGAAGACGCCGAGTTCGACGTCAACGAGAAGAGCAAGGCAAAGAAGGAGAAGAGGAGGAAGGCCAAGGAGGCCAAGGACACGGATGCGAAGCCTGCTCGCGACGAGGATGCCGTAAAGATTGAGGGTCTGAACTTCAAGCGTCTGGTCAAGGGCTCCCTCGTCCTCGGCCAGATCAGCCACATCGACCCCGTCCAGCTCACGATCGCCCTGCCGAACAACCTGACGGGCCACGTCTCGATCGCCTCAATCTCAGATACCATCAATGCGAAACTGGAGGGCGCCATGGAGACCTCCGACAACGAGAGCGAAGACGAAGACGAGGAGGACGATGTCGACCTGAAGTCCATGTTCAAGATCGGCCAATACGTCCGCGCATACGTTCTTTCAACCTCCGACGACACAGCCGGCGGAAAGGCCAAGAGACGCATCGAACTTTCTTTAAGACCTGTCGACACCAACACCGGCCTTTCGAGCGATGATGTTGTGGCCAATGTTACCCTCATGGCCTCTATCGCGAGCGTGCAGGATCACGGCTACGAGATGAACTTGGGAATCGATGGAGACCTGAAGGGCTTCCTGTCCAAGAAGGAGGTCGGACCCGGCATGGATGAGGCCAGCCTTCGCCCTGGCGCTGTCTGCCTCTGCGTTGTCAAGGGCGTCACCGGCATCGTTGTCCAGCTCTCCGCCGACCCCCAGAAGCTCGGCAACACCTCCAATGTCGCGTCGAACGCCCCTACGATCAACTCATTCCTCCCCGGAACTCTGGCCGATGTCCTTCTTACGGAAGTCACCAAGAGAGGTCTCCAGGGTAAGCTCTTGGGTCACTTGCCCGTCACTGCCGACCTGATCCACTCCGGTGTTGGCCCCGATGGCGTCGATCTTGATGCTAAGTACAAGGTCGGTGGCCGCGTTAAGGCGCGCATCATCTGCAACTTCCCGGCCGCCAAAGAGCCCAAGCTCGGTATCTCGCTGCTGCCTCACATCAACAGCCTGCAGTCAAAGTCTTCGGGCAAGGGCAGCAGAGCGAAGGCCCCTCTCGACTTGCTTCCCATCGCTGCTTTCGCCGAGACTTGCACTGTGCGACAGGTCGAGCCCGACATTGGTCTGTATGTCGACACTGGCGTGCCCGGTATTTCTGGTTTTGTGCATATTTCTCGCGTCAAGGATGGCAAGGTCGATGCTCTCTACGAGAGCAGTGGGCCTTTCAAGGTCGGCACGACCCACCGTGGCAGAGTCGTTGGCTACAGTCCCCTCGATGGAATGTTCCTTCTGTCGTTCGAAAAGTCGGTCCTTGACCAGGCTTTTATTCGTCTCGAGGATGTTCCTATTGGCCAGATTGTATCCGGCAAGATTGAGAAGATGATTATTGGCGAGAACGGTGTTAGCGGTCTGATTGTCAAGCTTGCGGAGAACATTGCCGGTTACGTTCATGAGTCTCACTTTGCCGATGTCAAGCTCCAGCACCCCGAGAAGAAGTTCAGAGAGGGGATGGAGGTCAAGGCGCGTGTTCTGTCTGTGAGGTTGCGCAAGCATCAGCTCCGTCTCACCCTGAAGAAATCGCTTGTCAGCTCCGACTCTACCATCATCAAGAACTACGATGACGTCGAGGTTGACATGCAGACACCTGGTACTATTACCTCTGTCAGCGCAGATGGCGCTCGTCTTGAATTCTTTGGCGACGTCAGGGGTTTCCTTCCCGTGTCACAGATGAGTGAGGCTTACATCAAGGACCCAAGGGAACACTTCCGCGCTGGTCAGGTCGTCAGCGTTCACGTCTTGAGCGTTGTCCCCGAGGAGCGCAGGCTCGTCGTCTCTTGCAAGGATCCCTCAGCCTTCGGCCTCGACAAGCAGGCCGCGCTGAAGGCCCTCAAGATTGGCGACCTCGTCTCTGCCAAGGTCTCCCAAAAGACTGAGGATGAGGTCTTTGTTGACCTCGAGGAGAGCGGACTCAAGGCCATTATTCGCGTTGGTCACCTGACGGACAAGTCTGCCAGCAAGACCGAGGCAGCCCTGAAGCGCATTCGCGTTGGCCAGACACTGACGGATCTCATGGTCCTGGACAAGAACGAGCGACGCCGTGCTGTCATTCTGACCCAGAAGCCCAGCTTTATCGAAGCCAGCAAGAACGGAAAGCTTCTGTCCAGCTACGATGATGTCACTGTTGGTGCAGTTGCTCCTGCCTACGTGAGGGAGATTGGCCCCTTTGCCGTTTACGTTCAGTTTGGCGGCAACCTGACCGCTATTCTGCCCAAGTCTAAGCTCGACAAGGAGGTGCAGGAGAAGGCGTCATTCGGTATGCGCAAGCACCAGTCTGTTGAGGTCAAGATCGTGTCCTCCAACCCCGAGCAGAAGCGAATCATTGTCGCGCCTTCATCTGCGGTAGAACCTGAGAAGGTCCCGGCCGCTGCAGCCCTGAATTCCGTCGATGAGAAGATCCGCAATGTCAACGACGTCGCCCTGGGAACCACCATGGACGCGAAGGTTGCCTCCGTCAAGGCCACCCAGATCAACGTCAAGGTCGCCGACAACATCCAGGGCCGTATTGATGTTTCCCAATTTTTCGACAACTGGGAAGACATCGTCGACAAGAAGATTCCTCTGAAGAAGATCAAGGTCGACGAAATCATCCGCGTCCGCGCCATCGGAATCCACGACTCCAAGAACTACCGCTTCCTGCCTTTCTCTCACCGTTCGACACACTCCATCATCGAGCTCACCGCCAAGAAGAGCGACGTCGAGGCCAAGGAGGTCGACCTTCTTTCTTACGACAAGTTGAAGGTTGGCGATTCCCACATTGCCTTCGTCAACAACCACGGCAAGAACTGTCTCTGGGTCAACCTGTCACCTACTGTCCGCGGAAGAATCAGCATTATGGAGGTTTCTGATGATCTGTCTCACGCCGGCAACCTGGAAAAGTACTTCCCGGTAGGATCCGCCCTGAAGGTCAAGGTTGTGTCTGTCGATGCTGAGAAGGGCCATCTGGACTTGTCCTCTCGTTCATCATCTGGTACCAGCGAGATCAAGTGGGACTCCCTCAAGAAGAACCAGATCCTTCCTGGAAGAGTCACTAAGGTCAACGACCGTCAGCTCATGATCAAGCTCAGCGACGCTGTGTCTGGTCCTGTCCACCTGGTTGACCTCTGTGACGATTATGACGAGGCCAACACCCTCAAGTTCAACAAGGGTGAGATCATTAGAGTGTCTGTTGTTGAAGTTGACAAGAGCAACAAGAGGCTCAGGCTGTCTACCCGCCCTTCCCGTATCTTGAGCTCCACATCACCTGTTGCCGACCGCGAAATCACATCTCTGGCGCAGCTTACCTCTGGAGACATCGTTCGCGGCTTTGTCAAGAACGTCGCAGACAACGGCGTTTTTGTCCAGCTTGGAGGCAGCATCTCTGCTCTGGTGAAGATCGCCAACCTGTCTGACCGTTATATCAAGGACTGGAAGGGCAGCTTCCAGGTCGATCAGCTGGTCAAGGGTCGTGTCATCAGCATCGACACTGCTATCAACAAGATCGAGTTGAGTCTCAAGGCCTCTGTCGTCGAGAACGACTACACCCCTCCCATCACATGGAAGGATATCAAGGAGAGCCAGATCATCACCGGCAAGGTTCGCAAGGTAGAGGAGTTTGGTGCTTTCATTGTCGTTGACAACTCAACAAACGTCAGTGGTCTGTGCCACCGCAGCGAGATGGCCGAGAAGCCTGTGGAAGACGCCCGCAAGCTCTACAACGAGGGCGATGTTGTTAAGGCGAAGGTCATCTCTATTGATGACGAGAAGCGACGTATTACTTTCAGCCTGAAACCGAGCCACTTCGACGAGGACAGCGACATGGATGATGTTGACGGAGGCGCCGAGCTTGACAGCGACGATGACTCGGATGTTGATATGGGCGAGGGCGTTCAGTTCACGATCACCGGAACGGACAACACGGATGATTCTGATGCGGAGGAGGATTCTGATGCCGAGGAAAGCGATGTCGAGATGGAGGAGGCACCGGCGAAGGGCAAGGGTCTCAGCGCCGGCAAGTACGACTGGACAGGCGACGCTTTCGACGACGAGGAGGAACCAGCCGAGGGCAAGAAGTCCAAGGCATCTGAGAAGAAGGAGAAGAAGAAGGGAGGCGAGATCCAAGTCGACCGCACTGGCGACCTCGACGCACACGGCCCCCAGACCGCGACCGACTACGAGCGACTCCTGCTGGGTCAGCCTGACTCGTCACAGCTGTGGATCGAGTACATGGCGCTGCAGATGAAGGTCAGCGAGCTCTCCAAGGCTCGCGAGATCGCCGAGCGTGCCATCAAGACCATCAACATCCGCGAGCAGACCGAGAAGCTCAACGTATGGATCGCCTACCTCAACCTGGAGGTTGCCTACGGCACCAAGACTTCCACCGACGAGGTCTTCAAGCGTGCGTGCCAGTACAACGATGAGCAGGAGGTCCACGAGCGCCTGGCCAGCATCTACATCCAGTCCGGCAAGCTCAAGGTAAGAAAAACACTCCCCCAAAGAGATGCTACAAGAACCAAGGCTAACACATGGGGTTACAGCAAGCGGACGATGTCTTCCAATCGCTCGTCAACAAATTCAAGTCCAAGTCCCCCGACGTGTGGGTGAACTACGCCCACTTCCTGCACGTGACGATGAACGAGCCCGACAGGGCGCGCGCGCTCCTCCCCCGTGCGACGCAGGCCCTCGAGCAGCGCCACACCGCGCAGCTGATGGCCCGGTTCGCCGCCCTCGAGTTCAAGTCGCCCAACGGCGACGCGGAGCGTGGCCGCACGACGTTCGAGACGATCTTGGCGACGTGGCCGAAGCGGTTCGACTTCTGGGGCCAGCTCATCGACCTCGAGCTCTCGGCCGCGGAGCCGGACGCCACGGCCATCAGGGATGTCTTCGAGAGGGGCACCAAGGCGAAGGGCCTCAAGGCCAAGAAGGCCGAGAAGTGGTTCAAGCGGTGGGCAGACTGGGAGGAGAAGCTCGACCCGAAGGGCCGGGAGAAGGTGATGGCCAAGGCGAAGGAGTGGGTCGCGGCCAAGAAGGCGGCGGCGGCGGCGGCTGCGGCTGCGGAGGAGGAAGAGGACGACGAGTAAGAATACTTTGATTTGAAAAGGAAAAGTTCTTTGGGCGGTAATGAAAAATCAACATGCATGAGGGGGTTTTGACCAGCCTTGTCGGCCCCCTCCTCCTTGTCACCCTCGGATTAGACCGGGGTATTTTTTTTATGTGTCAAAAATATCAGTTCACATTTTTCAACGGCATAATGATTACTTCGGGCATGTATGATGCATCTGCAAGAAATCAATAGCACCAGAGCAGCTGACTCTTGGCCGCTCCGGCGCCTACAGCTCGCGTACAGCTTTGCTTTACCTGCTCAGCCCGCCTTCATGGGGTTTAGCGCCGTGGGTTGGGTGAGAACTTTGCCTGGTCTGCGAATCCCCGAGATCGACGCCGGGATCCATATTGTTTTCCTTCTTGTTCCAGCATCGCACCGGCGGAACCACAGTCTCGGGAAGCTTCCAGTCAGGGCCGCATTGAGATGATGTGAGATCTGAGGCCGTCTTGCCTGGCCATCTTGAACGACCGCTTACGTTAGGTCAGGTTAGGGACGGAACATCAGGCATGCGTTTCCAATCATTTTCATCGTAAGATTTGCATCCTGGGCGATTTCTCTGTCCATGGCGAGAAAAATCGGGCTGTCCAGCATGGCGTGGCAACACAAGCATGGCCGATACTCACAGCTGTCCATCGATAGTCCATCAGCCCAGAAATCACGACAGCTGCAGCCCTCGGTCTTGAGTTGAGCCAGGCTTACCGGCCTGCCCTGCCCAGCCCATGTGGCCGACCAGATGACTGGATGCGCGACGGTGAGGCGGGATTCTGGTAACCTAATGAGATCGATGCTGGTTCGATGCAGCTGGAGGGATTCCCATGCGCCACAGCTGAAAATAGGTCATGCCCAATTGGGGAACCACACCACATCACACATGCTCGCCGTCTTTGGGCTCTGCTTACTACATCTTCTATTCTTTCTTTTTCTTCTATGTGCTCATTTTATTTTCCGATGAACTTTGTGTTTCCAGGCACCAAAAATGGCTTCCTAGAGAGTTTACTCATGTTCGCATGAACAAAGCCCAAGTTCTGGCACACACTGCCTGAACCCTTTCAATCCTTCGGGATGAACCACCAGCAAAATAACCAATCAAGATGTGTATGCAAACGAGACTCGGTCGGCCGAGGAACAGGGGCGACAAACAAACCCAGCCCGGCGGTACCTGCGTCGCATCCACAAACTGGAGGCTCGTCCGATGCTGTGGACGTGGGGATGGATGCCAAAGCATAATAAACAATTGGGTCGCCGTAAAAAGAAGCAGCTGAGTTTGAGATCCCTCGTGGCGCGGGGTCGCACCAGTACACCAGCCAGCATCGCAGGGCAAAGACATTGCCATCCTTTCGCCTGCGGTCCGTGTCTCTGGTCCCGTCGCGCCGCGCCCCCTTTTCTCCCGTTTATCCTCCTGTCTCTGCCCTACCGGACCTCTGGGAGACAGGGCAGGACAGGGCACAGCATGATGTGCGGTAAAATGAGCAAATAATGGCAAGAGCTCGTATACGTACGGAGTCTGACAGCTTATTCGGTTCATCCGAGCGGCGGGAAATGTGAAGCACGCCGGCAGCGAGGTGAGCCGTCCGTATTCACCTCCCCGACGCTCCGCTCCGCCCCCCAGCATCGAATCGTGAAAATTCGGATGCAGATGCCTCACCATTTTTCGCTTTCGCTGCCCCAATCAGGTGATAGGGGATGTTCAGAAACTGGGAGTTTTCCAGCGGAATCACCTGCCAGCGCGTTGGAGGCGTTCAATAGCGTCAGGCGGGTGGTCGAGGCGGGAGAGTTGACACACCGACTAACAAGCAAAAATGCATCTCGAAGGAAAACACACAGAAAGGGACAGAGAGCATCAGCATTCTTTCAGCCAATCAGACTGCAAGATCCCGACGCACCGCTTTCTTTATTTCCCCAATAAGCTCATCCCGCCGTCACGGACGCACCAGCCCTTTTGCAGCCTAGGCAACGGTGTGTCTTGGGGGTGTGTGGGAAGAGAGAGAGAGGTCTGACGGCTTGCCTACCAGCTTTCTTAGTCTGGCTGTTCTGACGGGAGGAGCTGTGCGCCCCCTTTTCTTCTCTGCATCGTATGTATCTTTTCACAACCCTACCAAGTGAATGTTTCCCTTTAGGAGTAAGACCCCTTCTGGTGGCGCCGGACACGCAGAAGAAGCTTAAACGCTCCCACTCATCCAATCCCCACCCCGATCCCGCGCCGTCGATCTTGGCGTGGCTGCCAAGTGGTGCGCGATACGAGACTTTGGGCCGACTGCACGGTGAGACAAGGGGATTATCTGCTCAAGCCAAACGAAAAGATATCTGCGGTGCTGTCATGCTTCTTCTGCCCTTTCTGCCTTATGGGGGTAATACTTGGTACCTCATGCAATGTTGAGTCTATTCTAAGGAGACAAGCCCCGGCTTAGCGTGCGTTGCATTGCAGATGCGGCTATTGCCCGCATGGGGCTCTTTTCTTCCTTCCGATTGCTCGTGATGTATCTCTCAACTTGCTCTCTCTCCATGTCAGACCGTCGTGTTGTCCCTACCGGCCGACGAATCGCTGCCGAGGGATATCTGCTGATGCTGGTGAGGCGGATGATGGGCTGCGCGCAGCCCGGGCAGCGGGCTTGATGCCTAGGGTCTAAGCTGGGGCGCTAAGGAGTGATATGCTTCTTGCTCCTTTGCCTGCGGTCCGGGGGGCTTTCGCTGTCACTTCTTTTTGCGTTTTCTTACCTGGAGCTAGCGGGTTGCTATTCGAGAAGACGGCTGAGGCATACGACCGGGTTCTTCTTGGCACAGCTGGAAGGTGTGCGATGCGGTGCGGTGCACCGGCGGCGGCCTGTCGCTCCATCCACCATCTCACTCTCTCGTGTCCGGGGGAGATCTTAGTAGAGCTAGTTCGACACAAAAGTGTTTTGGCGTCGGCTTAGACTCAGGAACGGGTGAGGCTAAGAGGCTTGTCCCGAAGGAAGCAGGCATGCACGTTCCGATTTTCGAGCTGTTATGAGTTGGTTTGTGGTGTGTCTGAGGCCTTTGGGATATGGTTACGTCAAGTAGATAGTAGGGTCGTGATGGATGGCCGTATCTTGGCAGAAGGGATATAAGGAATCGTCGTCTTCCCCCTCCTCGACGATGATTCCTATCTCTTCAGCAGTTCAAGCTCCTCTTCCATTTCTTCTTCTTCATCAAAGACCATCACAGGTCTGATCCAGTCACTACTTTCCCTTCTTCTCTTTTCCTACATTCGCTCCGTACATCTCACACAAGATGCATCTCACATCCTTCCTCACAACCTCCCTCGCCATCTCCGGCACCCTCGCCTACCCAGGCATGGGCAACCAAATGTCCGAAATCATGTCCCGCGCCTCCGACAAAGGCGACTCAACCGAGCTCCTCGGCGACCTGATCACACTCAAAGACCGCGACCTCACCCCCGTCGGCAAGGACGTCAAGAAGCTCCTCCAGGGCAAGGGCACCCCCGAGTCCAACGACCGCTACCTCCTCCCCGTGCCCGCGCTCAACTCGGACAAGTGCAAGAAAGACACCTGCTGCGTCTGGCGCTACGTCGCCGACGACATGTACCAGTTCATGGCCGGCTCCTCGGGCCGCTGCACAAAGTGGGCGCGCGCGGCCGTCCGCCTCGGCTTCCACGACGCGGGCACCTGGTCCAAGGCCACCGCCGCGCAGGGCGGCGGTGCCGACGGCAGCATCATCCTGTCCGGCGAGGAGATCGGGCGCTTCGAGAACCGCGGGTTGCAGGAGGTCGCCGCGCGCTTCGCGGAGCTGCACGGCAAGTACAAGGCCATGGGCTGGAACATCGGCATGGGCGACTTCATCCAGATGGGCGCCAACGTCGCGACGGTCGTGTGCCCGCTCGGCCCGCGCATCAAGACGTACGTCGGCCGCAAGGACAGCGCGACGCCCGCGCCCGGCGGCCTGCTGCCGAGCCCGTTTGCGCCGGCGGACCAGCTGATCCAGCTGTTCAAGGACAAGACGATCGGGCCTCATGGGCTGGTTGCGCTGCTGGGCGCGCACACGACGAGCCAGCAGAACTTTGTCAACGTGTCTCGGGCTGGCGATCCGCAGGACAGCACGCCTGGTGTGTGGGATGTGCTGTACTACAAGGAGACGCTGAGCGACCGCTCGCCGCCCCGTGTGTTCAAGTTCCCCTCGGATATCGCCATTTCGCAGCACCCTGAGACCAGCAAGGAGTTCAGGGAGTTCGCTGGACCTGGTGGACAGAACCACTGGAACGAGGTATGTTTGCTTCTGACTGATAGAGTTGGGGTAACTTGACTGACTGTGATAACAGGACTACGCCAGAGAGTACATCCGTCTTTCGCTGCTTGGTGTGAACAACATCAACCAGCTTACCGAGTGCACCAAGGTCCTCCCCCCTGCGACCAAGGGCTTCCGCATTCTTGACCAGTTCAAGCTTGATAAGTGGCTGAACAGCGTCGGCAACAAGGGCGCCGCCAAGAAGGTGTCCGAGGACATTGAGAACGGTGACAGTGTCACTGTTGACGTTCCTGCCGTCAACAACCGCAACTAGAGGAGTGTGAGATGCTAATGCTTTTCTTGAAAATAATATCCCAATGGCGCACGGGTCTAGTCTGGCTTCCGGGGCCTTGGTAGATGATGATCGGTCGGAGTTTTAGGTTTGGCTCGATTTTCTTCGAAACTGTTTTGTATATTGGCGCAGTCTGATGACGCGAGATACATACTTATAATCCATCTTATGATTCTTCATGACAATTTTGGGCCCGAATCAACTCACTGCATTTCCGTGATGCTCAAATGCAGGTTGGGTTTACGTGACTCAAGCCATGATCCCTGGAAACTTTATCCGCCGGGCGACGTCTTGGCTGGTTCAGAAATAGCTGATGAGTAAATAAAAGAAAAACCCTTTGATTTTCATCAAGCCGACGTTGATATCTGGACTGCTACCAGCCTTGCACGATCCGTCAGAAAGTAAATATATGATCGGGAGGAAGCACATTGGTGCCACTCCGGGTGGACCGGGGCTTGCCGGAACCGAGATACTTCGGTCCGAAGTCAGAGACGGCAGCGCCCTACGGCGTGGCACGATACAACGACGCTGCAGTCGATTTTAAGCTTCCCGGTACATTTAAGGCCGCTGTACCCCACAAAGCTGCCCGACGAGTCTCAACTCACACTAATGCAGCTCATAATTCATCACCGCCACCAGTATGTCGTACCGCATGCTCATCTTCCTTCATCGGAAAGAGGGTCTTTCCCACGCCGAGTTTAAGGACCATTATGAAAACGTCCACGTACCCCTCACGAAGGAACTCACCGGCTCGTTGTTCCCGATGCTGCACTCGCGCCGCTACATCGAGCGCTCGCCAGACGATGGCAAGGCCGTGGTGCTAGCCGGAGCTAAGGGAGAAGACGAGGCAGACGCTGTGGTGGAGGTCGCGTTTAAGGACGAAGCGGCCGCGCAGGCGTTCTTCGCAGCGACGAACAGTGGCGAGGCGATGGAACGGTTGAAGAAGGACAATGAGCAGTTTTTGAACTGGGAGAAGTTGCAGATCTTGAAGATTTCGGAGGTCTGTGAGACGAGGGGAGATTCATGAGATGGGGCTTTCAAATGCTCTAAGGTACGTCTACGGTATGGCAGCCTGGAAGGGGCTATGCTGACATCCCACAGGCTTGAAAAATATCGGTGAGGATACTCGCATGATACCTAAATATATATCAACTTCAATCCAACACAATGTCGCGCCGAAAATCAATTGAAATCGCTGTTGTGACGTCGGACATGGACTTGCAAAGCTTGCAAAGTCCGGACTCCCTGTACTCAGCAACTCCGCCGTGAACCTCCGGCCTTGCCGCTGAAGAACCCAAGAAGCCTCGGCTGAACCCCTGGGAGTGGATCCGTCAAATGCCTTCGGATCCGGCTCCGGGCTCCGCGGAATCGCGGCCGGACCCATTCGAGAGGAGTGGATCCTCGCGGCAATCCCTGCAGCTACGCGCAACCGAACGGATGGAGTCGTATTTTTTCTCCCTGCCATCCGACTGCGTGGCCTTAAAAAAGGTCCAGATGAACCGTCGTCATTGAACCACCTCCGTTACACCAAACTATCGACATCGTGAATGCACAAAAGATATCCCTGGATTTCGTGATAAAAGTTGCATCGCGTTAGTCATCCCGGTTGGTCCCGCTGTCCGCGATCGACGACCTTGATAATTTTCAACCTGACAACGCGTCGAGCCACGCGCGTTCTCCTCGTCGTCAACACAACCACCTAATACTCCCTGGGCAGCATCGCCAGCACGAATCTATTCCCAGAATGAGCCACAAACATCAAACACTCCGCTTTGTGGATGACCCGACTGCCGGGGACGGCATCTGGGGATACCCCACGAGCAAAGCCAAGTACGCTACCGCTCCACTACCTCACCAAAAGTCCCTTTTGAGATGCGATGCTGACCTCACACTGCACCCCAGCTTCTGCGAGGAGGACTACGTCTTCACAAGATACATCGCAGAATTCATCAACTGCCTCTCCAATGCCACCTACAGTGAGTCTTTCCATCAACATACCCAGGAATCACGTTGCTGACCCTCTGCCAGTCTACTTTGCCCTCAAGTACCCCCGCGCCAACTCCAAGGCGTCGGTGCCCTGGTACCGCACCCTCGACATCCAATCCGTTGGCCTCCTCCTCGTCGGCATCTTCTCCGGCGTCTTCCATGGCACGATGCACCAGGAAACCCAGCTCCTCGACGACCTCTCCATGCTCATCCTCGCCGGCTCGCTCGTGCAACCGCTCTATGTCTACCGCCAGTCCTCCCTCGTCGGCGCCGCCGTAATCGCGCTGCTGTGGGGCGGCATCGGCACCATGGCTGTCATCTACGTGCGCTCCGGCGACATCTTCATCCACGTCATGACCTTCACCGCGCTGCTCACCTTCGTCTGGCCGCGCACGCTGTACCTGGTCTACTGGACGGGGCTGTACTCCAAGGAGGAGAAGAAGGTCTTCATGCGCTACTTCTGGAAGGCCGTCTTTGCGTTGATCTTTGGCTTCACGCTGTGGCATATCGACTTGGAGTACTGCGCCGAGTTGAGGGCTGCGAGGAAGGCGGTTGGACTGCCGGTCGCGTGGTTCCTGGAGTTGCATGGGTGGTGGCATATCTTTACTGCTCTTGGAGCGAGCTGGTACATGCGGTTGATCAGGATGGTCACGGAGGACGGCCGTACCGGCTCTGAGAAGAAGAAAAAGTAGGCACAGTGTCATGAGACTTGAAGTTTGACTTTTGCCAGGGTTGTACATCCCGAAGTAGACACAGCAAACGATGTTCCATTCAGTTTGCGGAATGAAACCAGATAAATCAAATCTGAGATATTTTACTCTCCTTCGCGCACCCCCTTAACCTTCGGCTGCTGTCAAGCATAACTCAAACGACGGCTGTGATTGAACAGTGACGCACTTTGCCATCCTGTTTCTTCGGATTGAAAAGGATGTGATTAACACTGCTAGCCCAGAGCTGATCGAGGGCAAGGAAGACTTACAGCCAGAGCACCAGAAAGAGCGAATATTGCCCCATCCGTAGCTCCGGAAGTCGCTACATCCGTTGACCGGGCCGTTACTGTCGGCATACCTGCCCTGGCACCCAGGCTGGTCGAAGATGACGCATCTTCCGCCGCGCAGGATCACGGACATGGGAATCAACGACCCCGAGACGCATCCGCCGTTGGTGGCGCCGCCGTTCTGGTACTCGCGGCAGCCCGTGCCGGGCATGTCACGGTCGAACGTCTGGCATCCCGTGAGACTGGGGGCGCCCGTGATAGAGCGGTACCTCGTATTGCCGTTGGCATTGCAGCTGTAGACGTTGTCGTATGCAACGACTGATCAAATTGGGAGCTTTGAGTTAGAAGCCGGATACTAGCAGGTAGAACGCAGAAGGAAAAGCCAAGGAGAGTGTTGTCTTACCTTCCCATGCCTGAGAACTGGCGCACAGGGTGGCGAGAATGACCGCGGCAACAGTGGAGAAGTGCATCTTGGGTTTTGAACGTAGAAGAAAGATTGAAGAAGCTGTCTGGAGTCTGAATGACAGGAATCAATGCTCCCGGAGCAGATAGAGGCTCGTATTTATGGTTTTGAGGATTGCAGGCAAGACTCTTGATCTTTGCGAAATGGCCATGAAACGGCCAGGAGAGGAAAGACGCAATGACAAACCCCATTCTATCTACAGAAAGACTAAAAAGCCCCATAGCAAAGCGAGGGAGCCAATCTGGATTCAGACCGTCTTTTCCTGCAACTATACAGACATCGATACCGAGCTCAAAGCGAGCCATCCAATCACAACTGAGAAGCGTTGCAAACCTCCCCCAACAGTCCGCCCTGCTAGCACGGCAACTCCAAAGTTGGCTAGTTGAATGTAACGCTGTCTAACGCACATTTGATCAACCAACTGTGTCATCTTTCCGCGTCTGAGTTGTGGTATTCACAAATTTCAAGCTTGCGTCCCTTGTATTGGCATAAGTGCACTTCTGGCTTGGCCTGGCCCCTTCCAAAATGTAGAAGACCTATACAACTGCCCCTGCCATGATGTTGCATTATGCAGTCGTAGCTAAACCATGCATTCGCGCCAAGGCCACTTTGAGAAGGTCCGTAACTTAGCACCGCCCACATCGTGGGATTGCCTTAGACATCAACACATTAGTCCCCGGGGTATGCCAGGCAGCAGTCCTCATCGCTCAGCACACAAATGATGACAAAACGATGGGACGGGGCCGACATCCTGTGGTCTCGACTAGAATATTCTCTATTCCATTGAGATGATGCTCAGATGTGATTGCAGAACTGAGCTCGCGACGTAACAATACTCAGTCCGCTTAAACTCGATACACGAACAGCGACTGTACGTAATATTCGCATGTCTACCCTAAACAAAGCGCGTTGTATTGATAGTGAAGTTACTCGCTTGTCAGCATTTCGTGTCCGTAGCATCTAAACTTTCATATGCTTCGCGGACTAAACCCGGGACGTGATACAACGAGGGAACTCCCGCTTCATTATTTCTGTCGGTATGTACGTGCACCCTCCAATATAGGTTTTCAGGAGACGCATACGACCCAAAGTCTTGCCAAAGTTGAAGCCATAATTTGTCATCATCATCGTCCACCGTGACGAAGGAGTCAGTAAGGCAACGGCTACACGAGCCGGAGAAAGTTGCTGCTGAATTAGAAGATGCTGCGGTAGCACTTTGATCAGAATTAGCAATCTCGTTGGACATTGCGCGCGACCAGTGGCTGCGAATATCCATGCTAGGACGGATGTCATTCTGGTAGATTGACAGCGCATCTATGTGAGGACAGAGTTTGTTCGCAGCCAACCCGTAGACAAAGAATGTTGACTGGAAGTCACAGCTCGTGAATTTCCAATCCATGTACAGAAGAAATCTTCCGTTAACAATTCTCGGGGCCGCTTCGTAGGTTCGTCGACTGCTTCCCCACGAATCCGACCAGCTGTAAGGCACCATGATTTCCACGAAGCGCTTGCCATAAGGCGACCCTCTCATCTGATGCTTCAAAGCAATCTGGATGTGCGAGTGATGAATATCGTACACACGTCCGAGCCCGCGCCCTTGTTCATGAGAACAGCCTGGCAATAGTCTTCTGTGAGGCACATGTGACTCGGGAAGACGATGGAGGCAACAACATACGTCGCAAACCCAGTGGTTCGGTAGGGTGTATGCCAGTCCCGTCCAGAATTCAAGCTGTTGAGGTTTTGGGAGCGTGGAGACTTCGGTTGCCCAGTGTCTATGAGTGAAGCTTCGCAAAACGGGATTACTTTGCGACAGAATGAAAAGATCGTGTAGTTCGAGTTGATCCGTGATGAGGAAAAAGACGTTGCGGGGAATGCTAAGAATATTTGGATGATTCGCTAGGTTTCGGATGCGAACCCTTCGTCTCCTACCACAATCTTTGACGTATTCGATCCATTTGAGCCAGCCCATGATAGCTAGTTAGTACTGAAATGGACAGTTCAATGGGCCAGGCAAGTGAGGGCTGCAGAAAGAACAAATCACCAAGTGCTATGGTGGTAAATGGGCAGGTTTTGGCCAGTTTCTTCCCCCACGACGAGTTATATAGGATCTTTTGGCTCCAAAAGACGTAAAGGCCGTTTGAACGTTCAGTTACGACCATGTTACCATCAAGGTAAAGCCCGCAAGGGGTGTTGCTCAAGACTCTTGGAACTTTGATTCACGTGATCGATTCGCAAGTTCATACATTATATTCCAAATCGATCACGTGGATCAAAGTAGTGTCATTCGAGGGGCATTCACAAAGCCTTGAGAGGGAATTAAACCAAAGTTTTAACACTTTCTCAACGTGACGCAGACAGACACTGCAATCAATTTGTGCGGTTTATCTAGTTCGTGTAAAACTTCGACGCCGACTACACCGGAATGCTTCTTCCAACGGTACATTCTCCGTTATTTTGCACTCTTACGTGGAACTTGATGCACCTTACGGCTGACTTTCGGAATGTGACGAAGAACTCAGCGCGGTCACTAACAATAGACCTCCTGCGCTTACAGTCCACGCCAGAACACACATGACGGCGATGACTCCTTTGATGCTCTGAACCTTCCACCAAGGTCCTTGGGAACCTTGCCAGAAGGCATAAAAGCCGGCTGCTGCCTCACCAACGTTCTTCTAGCAGCCAACTTCTACGAGACTGACTCTGCCTCGAAGCCTCGAAGACTCGAAGATTTTGCCTCGAAACCGTAAGTATCCCCAACGTCCGAAGAGAACCACCTGTACCACCAGGACACTAAAACCCGTATTTAAGATAAAAGGTACTCTTTCCTCTCTCTCGGGCGCTAGGCAACAGCGAGCTTAAAACTCCGTTAGATAGCTACCTCAGCTGGATAGTAAGCACGCAACACATACGCGCTTTCAACACCTTTCAAACCCTTACGTTTACCAGGCGCACGAGGCAGAACTACCACCACTCCACTATCTATCTCCTTCGCCCACACCGAGCAGATATCACCGGACGCTACGGACTTAGCTATACGATACGACGCCGAAGTATTTTTCGAAGCAGTATATACCCACCAGCTCATGATCTGCCTTATCAAGCAATAGTACTTCAAAGTTATTAGTGGTTTCCCTTGGCTAACCTATGAGCACCAACAAGGGCAAGTTGACGATCACACAATCTTTCAGGGGAAACGTTGTACACAGCTTCGACAATGAACCGTGCAAAGAAATGCCTCGCCGTACTCGGTCGTATCATCGGCATCAAGAAGGAAAAACCAGAACATGACACCGATCTCCTGGTCGACACTGAGGTTCTGGTCGACACCAAGGCCGACATCAAGTTCGACGCCGAAACCGACGCAAAAGTCGACACCAAAGTCGCCTGCTGCGCGTGTACCTGCCATGGTCCCGAGGCCCATACAGCTCGTAAACATAAATCGACATTAGGGTCCCAAAAGGGATGGGTGTACCGCCCAAATTACGAGTTCCCCTGGAGACTCGCGCAAGTGGTTGAAGAGGAAGAGAACTGGCGCGGAACCTGGGTCCTGGACGTGAAGGACCTGCAGGCGATGGAATGGGGCACTACCTGCGTGCCCAAGGCCGATGGTAACGGACGAGGAGGGCGATATGAGAGGCAGCCGACACGCCATATGCCTTTTCCGGTCGATGGGGCTGGGCACCGAGAGACGTTGGTCGGAGGCCAGGACGACCTGATGGTGATGCTTGGGCGGCGATAAGGGCCATGACATGGACGCTGCAAAAGCTATTGCCAGGACGATCTCTGCATATTCTGGACCGAAGTATACTTGCTCATTCTAGTGAGCTTTCTCATGAGCTGATTGCGAAGGAAATGCAAGTGTTCCGAGCAGCGCTGTTCCAGGAACTATAGTACTGTCAACGCGAGAATGATACAACAGCAGATTTGACAACATCTTTAGAACCAGCCCTGACGAAGCCGGGCCACGAACGAGAGTGCATGGTACTCGGCGAGGGAGACGTGAGCTCGCCGTAAGCACACTCCAGAGATGCGAATTTATGAAGCGTGACAGTCAACGTCTTATCAGCATTACGTTCAAATATAAAGGTTGGGAAGAAGTGATCAGTAGCAGATGCGTCCCAGATATGTCTGCAGGGATGTACATGTAAACCTCCGCGAGTTGCGTGTCCCTGCGGTACGGAAACCCAGAAGACCTCATTTACAAATACCGCATCATGGAAGTTCAACAACTCGATAGCCAGGTTTCACTCGGTTTGGAAAGTCTCACGACGTGGCGGAGAAGAGTAATTTATTACCCACAATTGTAATTTCTGCTCCCACAAAAAACGATTAGATGGATTATCTTGATAACCACGTCTCGAATGATCATGCCTGCGGATACACAGTGTCTAAAACTCTAGTTGAGCAGCTTGACACAAGTTGTTCGTTCTGGGAACCCAAATCGAGTTGAGACACTGCCTTTGACATTCTAGTATCCTCTTTCATACATTCTTCGCACAGAACCAGGGTCGTGGTATAAGGTTGGACCACGGGTGTCATGATTTGTCTTACAGAAAACATGCACCCTCCAGCTGAGATCCATCGGGGTTCCGTAAGGCCCGTAGTCGCACCAAACTCGAATGCAATACATGTTTCCCTCGAAGGTGACAGCAAAATCAATCGGACAACGGTCGCATGACCCAGCAAACTCCGATCCCGGATGGATCTGTGCGGAATCAGCAGCGCGCTGGAATTTCGCAGTTGTATTCAGGGTGGGCGCAGGAGGCGGCGGCGCAAAGGGTGGAGGGAGCTGGATACTGGCTAAGCTAACAGGTTGTCCAGTGAAAAGAGACGAATGAGTGCGGTCGAAGTATGCATGTTCGTGAGGGCAGATGGGACTAATGTTCAGTGCAAACCCTAAGCCAACACCAGCATCGATCTTCACTTCTCTTGCAACGAGAAACCTTCCGCGGACGATCTTCGGGATAGACTTCCAGGCCCAAAGATTCCCAGTGTAAAGATAGCTCGGTTGGAATCTGTCCCTGCGCGGCTCCATGACTCGTTTGTAAAGTTGGTTTTCGAACAGGCCTCTCATATGGCACTTCAAGGCGATTTGGATGTCCGCGTGACGATAAATATGGGGGTCGATCTTGCCTCTGAATATCTTGTTGGGGTTGTAGGTGGGTACTTCATGACGTGTACCGCTGTCCTGGGGTTGGAAGACGGATCCGAGATCCTGGTGAGGAATACCGTAGCGGTGCAATCGAAAACAGCCTTCGCACACGTAATGGTCCGGCAGAGTGTAGCCCAAGCCCGTCCAAAATCGGAAAATATCATTCGAAGGAAGGCTGTAGACATCGTCTATCCATTCGCTTACAGATTTTTTGATGAGGTTGCGAAATCTGGGATGGGTTTGTGACGAAATGAATAGGTCGTGAAGGTCGAGGGAGTCAAAGATGCAGAGAAAGATATCGTTTGGTACGTCGAGAATCGAAAGACCCGGGAGCAAAGGTTTCTGTCGAGTAATCGACTCCATTGTATATGATTCGCACGTACAAGTCGATATTGATGCAAGTGGGTGTGGAGTAGCGACTGTGGAAAGCGGATGGTTGCTGAAGTTGCGGAAACTGGCGAGTGCTCGCAGAGATTCCTGGGTCTATGAAGAAATAGAACTTGACAAGTGGCATAATGTATCTGAGATTTTCCCTCGCACGTGTCCGCATTACTTTCAGAGTTCTGCCCTCTGACTCTACTCAGCGAGACCTTGACAGCTTCATAACCGTGCATGTTCTCGAAAGCGCCACATGGCTCTCAGGGTGTCAGGCAACCCCAGTCTTCGTCCTACTGGTCGGACATGTATAGCAGAACTCCCGCAAAAGACTATACTGAAGATTTAAGGAATTAACATTCAAGTTGATCTGATGAGCTACAAATGTACGAGCTCGAGCGGCCGCTTGATGCTTGCCATCGTCGAACTGCAGCACAGCCCATGTGCGGGTTTTGTCTAAGGAGACAATCTTTTTGGTATCAACAACTTAGAGTCTGAGAAGACCAGGTGTTCTCTATGCTAATATTGCGAGGCAAAGTCAAGCAACAGCCGATGAAATGCGGACAAGCAGATCCTCCTCATTGAATCCTATACTAGTGGGCAGCCGTGTTTTTGTGTTGACAAGAGCCGCTAACGTTTCTTCAATTGCCTATCTACAGCTGTCCATCTCAAGGGATGGAATCCATTTATCAGATTAGCCAGACGTCATTCAGCCTCACATTGAGAGCATGATGTACAGGGTAAGCCAGAGGGATCCATTCATCCATGCAAAACTGAATAACGTCTCCATCTTTCTCGGCCGAGGTACCGGTCTCCGACGCCGAAAAGGTCCCACAGCGCACCGGCCCCCAAAGCACGGCCCCGTCCGATCTGAGCGGGGCTGACTAACCCCGCAATTCCCGGACGTCCTCGCGCCCGCGCTTCACCAAGTCGCGAATGCGAATCGTGCTACGTCAGCCACCGCCTCCAATCTCATCTCCCCAAAAGCGCCTCTTTCGAACTCCTGCAACATAAATTTGTGATCTCGTCTTCATATCAAACCGCTAATCTCCTCTTCAACTCTACAACTGGTTGTCATCCCCAGCTCGAGCACCTTCATCCAAGATCTCGCCTTCGCACTTGCACGACCCATAACACATCACAATGTCATCCCAAACCCTAACAAATCTCACAACAACCCTTTGCCGCCGGCCTGCCCTCACATCCGTCACCGCTGCGCTCACCACCTCCCTCCTGATCTGGGCCGTCCGCGACTACCGCGCCTACATCGCCCTCGGCCCCGGCGGCGTACCGCACAACTTCGCCGGCTGGCTCATGGTCACCATCGGCATCCGCCCCTTTGCGCTCTCAAAGAGCTCCGCGACATGGACGGGCGACTACCCCAGCGAAGGATACCACCAGGACATGAAGGACTTGCCCAGACGGAAGGGCGAGAGGGCGGCGTTGGGAGGTATCGTGCCGCATAGGCAGCTGAGTCAACATGCGCCGGAGAACATGAGAGAGGTAACGCACGCTCATCAGACATACCCTTGCTGGGAAGTTAACATGACGCAGTTTATCCAAAACCTATTCACAAATGCAGCAACCCAAAACCCCGCCCTCCTCGAGACGAAAAAGTCGCTCTATGAACGGCTCAACCCGGCCCTCTTCGTCGCACCCCAAGTCCTCGCCAAATCCGCCCCGGAGGCAGCGCGCACCGCCCGTGGAGAGATAGGCCACCACCACGGCGACCTGTCGATCCACATGTACCTCTCTCCGGCAGACGCGAAGCTCGCCATCGAAAAGGGCTGGGCGGAGCGCCACCGCCTCTCCGTCCCGCGCACCTCGTTCTTTGCGAACCGGTTCCACATGGCGGACTCATACATCATGGTGTACGGACCGCGGGACGAGGAGGAGATGGAAGTCCTCGCGACGATTCTGAGGAACGGGATCCGGTTCATGACGGGGAAAGAGGATGTGGGAGAGATTGAGTGGAGGCAGATGCTTGTCTAGATCGGGGCACGGGTGAGCCTGTCATGATGTACGATGAGATGTTCTTAACGTCGTTGATATTATTAGTCAATATCTAATTACATTAGTTTTTAGATTAAGCCTGCTCACGCGAGGACCCTGTAGATGGGGTACTCGTCACCTTCCTCGACGGGCACGATGTTGAAGCTTGCGTAGGAGTCAATGTTCTCGGGCTCGAGCGCGACGAAGGCCAGCGCGGCGTTCTTCTGCTTCGTGCTGACGAGGAAGCTACCGGCAGGCAGATTAACCTCTCTTGTGAGAGGCTCCGTGGTGACGGTGGCGCGAACGACGCCCTCGTAGTACCCGGTCTCGAACTCCGCAGAGGTGATGGTGTAAGCCTCGACGGTGCCCTTGTACGGCTCGCTGAGGGTCTCAACCTCAAGTCCGCCGACACGCAGGCGCTCGGCGAGGTCGGCCCAGGATGCGGGGATGAGGTAGGCCTCGGGACGCGCGCGGGTGATGTTGGCAGTCACGGGGGTTGTTGAGCCAAAGTTGATGGGGACCTGCACGACGGAGCCGTTGTTGATGTTCACCATGGTAAAGGTGCGCTGAACCGTGGGCGAGGAGTCGGTGACGATGATCTCGGCATCGGTAGTCTTGAAGTCGGCGATGGAGGACTCGATGGTGGTGTACACCTTGTCCGCGTTGTCGGCAGCAGTCTGCAGCACGCTCGAGGCCATGGTCAGACCCGCGACGGTGCGGCGTTGGAACTCCTGATCAGCGAGGTAAATGCCGCGCATCTCGATCAGGAAAGTCACGCACTGGGTGAGGCCCATGGCGTTGCGGCCGATCTTGGCGTCAGAACCGGCCTCGGCGAAGGTGGGCTTGAACTCGGGGTTGGTGCTGGTGGATCCCGTAACATAGGGCTCCCAGCGCAGGCCGCGGGACTCCATTGCCGAGCCGATGTTCTTGGCAAACAGCTCTTCGGACAGAGAGCGAATATCGGGGTGGATGTTGAGGTTCTTCGCGGCGGAGAAGAGACCGTCGGCGGCGTGGTAGTAGCTGCCGTAGCGGGCGGTGGCGCTGTACTCGTGCATGTCAACGGCGACATGGGGGTTGAACTCGTTGAAGAGCGACTTGATGTCGCGCGTCTGCTTGCGGGCGAGCTTCACATGATCGCGGTTCGGGTCGTAGTTGGTGGCCAGAGTGCGCTGGAAGTAGAAGACGCCGTCGGGGTTGTAGCGAGGCAGAATAACGATGTCAAGCTTCTCGAGCAGCGAGGCCGTCCAGGTCTGGTTCGCGTCAAGTGCGCCCAAGAGAGCCAGCATGGACTGGTCGCCGGCAGGCTCGTTACCGTGGACGGCGCCCTGAAGCCAGACGCGTACCTTGCCGGTCGAGTTGGCTGCCCTTCGAGACTTGGCGGATCCTGAGGTGAGGTGGAGGTAGGGGAACGGGCGGCCCTCCTCCGAGGTGAAGTTCGCTTTGTTGTAGGCCAACCAGCTGTTCTTGTCGGCGAGATCTTGAACAAAAGTGTCTTTGTGGTGGTCAGCTTTGCACAATTACGATGACTTCGTTATTCATCTTACCAAGAATATTATCCGCGGTAGGTCCCTGTGTGCCTTCGGCAAAGCCGGTTGGGATCGTTTCCGGGCCCAGAAACGCAGGCGACAGCAAGTCCACACCCTCGATGGCCTGGAAGTTGGCGGCGATAACATCACTGTCTTGGCGGACGGTAACGTGGTTGTATCCATACTTGGCGGCTTCCGCTGAGGCGAGCAGTGAGAGGCCAATGAGGCCAAGGCGAGACGTCGGCAACATGCTGTCGATTTCACACGGCGTCCGAAGTTCCAGTAGCTCAGGTGCTGCTGAAAGTTGACGGTCCGAACCCGCGGCGGCTGTCAACGGCTTTTACGCAAACTTTATACATCCCCCGCCGTCACATCGCGGTGTTGCCGGCGGCGCAAAATGGCTCACCGACGCATGGCAAAAGGCTGTTCCTGGCATGACCGGGGCTTGGCTGAGATCATTCGGAGGCTTTTCAATTGGTCATTTGAGATATGCGAACATAATGCCCGATAACAGGAGCGTCAATGGTCAGCAAGGTGCGTGGTGGAGATTCATCGCGGCGAGCGTGAACATTGGCAACGAAACTGTATGAGGCAGCTCGGTGGCAGGTGTGAGGGGAAAGCGGGGGAGCCCCGTGGGCAAGATAACGGCGGCCCATGGTGCCAAGACCTCGGGCCCCGTAGCGAAATAATTCATTTGCCATTGACGTATGAGACGTCTTCATTGAATCTCAATTGCTCCACGCTCCGATACTGCAGTGCCGATGGTCGGGACTTGACCTCCCGACCGCGCTCGCCAAGAGCCCGGCTGTGCTGGTTGGGGATGGATCAGCAGATATGCATCTGGCCGTGCCCGCGGAGAGTGACCACAGTCCGGGCCGGTCGTCAACAACTTCACTCGCTGCTATATCGCTGCGGCCGACGACCGGACGCGTTTGCTTGTTGAGCCAGATATCCGAGTGAGCTGTTTGCGACGCAGCGCATTGTACAAGTCGGCCTGCAAAGCGCAGCTCGAAAGTCGCATTTCTACCGGTCTCTATAATGTCCGAGTATGATCAGAAAACAACTATCGCAACCTGCTTCAATCACAAAGCGGCCTTGCCTCTCGACTCGAACGGCATGAAGAGCACCAAAAGCCCAGCTGCGATGAACAGTGCACCACTGGTGTAGACTGGAGCGGAGGTCTTGAGGTTGGCGAACATGGCGACAATGGGCTGTTGTCATCAGCATCACGATCACACCACAGGCCAATCTCATTTACTTACTGCCATGATACCGAAAATTCGGTTGCAAGTTGCCGTCAACGCGTTGCCAGTCCCGCGCTGCGGTGTTGGGAAGAGCTCGGGCGTGAAGCCATAGAGGACGGCATACATGACGTTGCTGGAGAAGTTGAAGGCGCAGTTCCAACCCAGAAGCGCGTTGCTTGTCAGCGCAGTCGTTGAACAGTAGAGAAAGACTCCTGTCAAGACTGTACTGAGGGACAAGGTGCCTTTTCGCCCCAGTCGAGGTAGCTCAACTAGCCACCCACCCAACAATGCGCCTGGTACACCAACGACCGCGATGATCAAGCTGTTGCGATATGTCACATACGTGCTTCCATCACCAATTTCGGCGCCGCGAGTTGCTTGGATGTAGGGAATAAACGCATTGTATAGAGGGTACCCAAGTCCGATCAAAGCCCAAACAGCCATGATCAAGCCTGTGCTCAGTGCAAGTCGCGGTGTCGAGAAGAGGACGCGTACGTGGCTGAGATCCAACTTTTCGAGGTTTCGTTTTACCGCGGCGGTAGCATCAGTTCGAGCGACGTATCCCTCTGGCTCGCAAGCCTTCAGATCCTCTACCGATAGAGATGTTATCTTGCCGTTTCGCCTCGCGACTTCATGGACTATTCGGACGGCATCTTCGTCGCGACCCTTTCCCATGAGATACTTCGGTGATTCGTAGATCGTAAAGAGAGCAAAACGGACGAGAAACATGACGAGGGTCAAGCCGCCAATCGTGACGATGAAGTATCGCCAGCCCATATTGTTCGATTTGGTGCAGGTCTGGCCCTGTTGGCATGTGAGATTCCCCAGAAGAGGCCATGCAATCAACGTCGCGATAACCTGAGCAATAGCCCAATCAATGGACAGAACTGTCAGCAGGTACTGATGAGTGCCTGGCAAGAACTCGAGGAAGATGGCGGAATCGACAGGTAGGTTGCCTCCCACCCCAAAAGACCAGAAAGCCGCAAAGATGCCGATGGCTGCGAAGTTGGGTGCCCCCGCGGCGATCATTCCCCAAACTGCGGTCAGGCCTAAGGTGAGATTGAAGGCTATCTTGCGACCGAAGATATCGCAGCCGAACCCCCAGAACATGGCTCCAGCCAGCAGACCTATGTTTTGAGAGAGACTCAGAAGTGGAGGACGGGTCGGCTTGAACTCGTTTGCGATGGGAGTGAATATGAGCGAGGTAACGATGGGCCAGAGGTTGTCACTTGCCCATCCAAAGCCGACGACGACGAATAGCTGCCACTGATACCATCCCATGCCAATATCTTGGATCTGCAAATCACCAGTCAGTGGCAATCCTCTCCAAGGTAGCCAAGTCGCGCTTCGCGCTGAGGTTTCACACGTACCGCGCGATTGAGAACTCGAGCTTTCGCCTCGTAGACAGGGTCGAGAGCGCCCTTGGGGATGATGGCGGCGTCATCAATGCCATGGACTTCGAGGATGGTCGCGCGCCCATGTGGCGGGGGCGACTCCTCCTTCCGCGCCTTATCTGGTTCGGTGCCCATCTAGATCGTCCGTCTCGCGTGCGTTCCCAATAACTCAATTCAATTCCCAAGACCGAAGCAGCGCCACAGTAACGTTTTCTTCCAGAAAGCAATCGAGAACGTGTGTTTAGAATGCACAAGGTAAGCAAGGCGGGAACGCGGGTGATGAAGTACGGCCGGCCGATGACCAAACTTTGAGTACCGCCGCGGGTTCCCCAGGTCTTCACGTCGTACGCCAGTTCAATGGCGCAATCCATCTGGTCTGCGACTCTTCCGGCTGTTGATTGGCCGTGCCGGCATTGAGGCGGTCGGAACGCATGCCGATCTGCATTCTGTTTCTGCCCCGACGCGGGAGGGAGGGGTGGAAGAGGGGCCCTAGCGATCAAGCGTGTGGGGGGATCTTCCCGTACCCCATCGACATTCGCTCTGTCTCATCCGATTTGACGCATGTGTTGGTCACAGTTTGGGGTTGTGAACCACCAGGGTGATGATGTTTCTTGAGGGACGGACGTCATCGTTAGGCAGGTGTTTTTGGTGGTGTAATCTTCCGCTCCTTGTGGAGTCTTTGCGACAACATGGAGTTTTCCTCGCTGAAGAAAAGAAATGCTGATAAAGAAACGCCCACACGCCTAAAAGGTAACGCCTCCGATCGAGGATGGGCACTGTTCGAAAGTTTGTTCCTGACAGTTGATGTGTCGAAGACACAGCGTTTGCCGGCCCGGCTGTTTAAGTAAGGCACAAGGAAGCGCACAGGTTCCCGCCCCAAGCGAGACCCACCAAGCGGATCGGAGCTGGGTGGTGCTTCCTTTTGGTCGCGACTGACGCCAGCCGGTGCCAGACGGTCTCCAGATTCGTCCATCCGTTCACCCCTCATCGCCATCGCCATCTCCACCTCGACCACGCAGACATTGGACGGCAAGGTGAGGGCTCTACAGAGAACGAAGTACTTTGTGCCCATTCGTTCGATAAAACCCAGCTTTTGGAGAATGCTAAGCCAGAGACCATTCGTTTTGGTCCTTTCTTTCCTTTGTATTGTGACGTCAGCCCGCAAGAATTTGATCGTGGACACCGACTTGTTCAGTGATTGCGAGTAAGCCTTCTTTCTCAACTATTGAGTACTTTTCATTTTAATGGTCCAAAGTATCTGACACTCTTCAAGTGATGCAGGTGCTCTATTGCTTGCGGCAACCGCGCCAGAGGTGAACCTCCTCGGAGTCAACATCAACTCTCAATCGTCATACTCAGTCCTAGCCGCCTCCGCCATCTTGAACCACTATGGTCATTCCGAGGTACCCATCGGCTCCCGCCGTCCTCTAAACAATATTCCATTCTTTGATAGCTGGACGAAACTGCTGGGCGAGTTCGCCAGCAAAGTCGCCACCCACTGGCCGAAAAGCATGTCAGATGCAGACGAAGCCTGGGACCCCGTCAAACTGTACCGCAAACTCCTCGCCGAAGCCGAAGACGACTCCGTCACCATCGCGTCGATTGGCTTCCTCCATAATCTCTCAACGCTTCTCAACTCGACGGCCGATTCCTACTCCGAACTCACCGGGCCTGAGCTCGTCGCGACGAAGGTGAAGGAGCTTGTGGTCATGGGCGGCGACTACCCAAGCGGGTACGAGTTCAACTTCTGGTACGATGACCCGTACGAAACTGCCCACGTCATACACAGCTGGAATAGTCCCATCGTCTATGTGGGCTTCGACCTCGGGAGCTCGATCCGTTCAGGCGGCCCGCTGATGGCGGATGGCCCGAAGACGGACCCGGTGAGGGCGGCGTACATCTTGTATACTTACTATCAACCGAGGTGGTCATTTGACCCGATAGCAATGCTGTACGCTATCAAGGGCTTGGATAAGTACTTCAAGTATGGAAATGAGTACGGCTACAACACCATCAAGCTGGAAGGGGAGGCAGGTTGCAATGGCTGCAATGAGTGGGTTTTTGACGAGAATGTAACGAATCAGCACTGGCTCAACACGACTATCAGCCATGAAGAGATTGGGAACGAGCTAGATGAGCTCTTCTTGAGAGGCGCGCGGTCTTCTCCGCGTAGCTCCGATCCTGTAGGCGCGTTACCTAGATTTGGTGAATGTAGGATGGAAACCTCTACGAGAACAGAAGGGGGGCCATTTGATAGATTGGAGTTATGATACGATGGAATCGCAATCCTCATGCTGGTGTGGGTAGGAGGAACTTGACCCTGTAGTCTTTGGTAGCGGAAAATTTGAGAACAAGGTCTCCAGATCAAATAAATGGTCGAACTCTGTAATTAACAGATCAAATTGTGATAAGTTGACAACGGAAAAGCAGAGGCGGGGAAGGTAACGCCGTTCCAGCATTTTCGAAGCTTCAAAAGGAAGCAGCAACCCAGTCTCTGAGAATAGTCACGTTCTTTATAATTCAACTAATTTTTCTCCTTCAAGGAACAAAAACATTAAAGACATACACAAAGTATCAGATAACAGTTTCCTTTTTCTTTTTCCCTTTTTTTCTAACTTGTTCTTTTCTTTGTTTTAAAATTTTTGAAATGGCAAAAGGCAGGGTTGAACCCATAACCATATTAAACCCCAGCGGACAGAGTGCCAACGACTTCAGGGCGCAAGCACATTGGCCAGACCTGACCAACTGAGCCATCAACTCCTCTATCCGCTGTTGCCATAAGAAAGCACGTATCGTCAATATATTGCATGCATTCTCCGAAAGGTTCGTTCTGCGTGAACAGGCGGCAGTGGCGGCTGTCATCAAGCAGGATGATTGAGATTCTAGACCCGACTGGACTTCTCGGATTTCCCCCACCTCTCCGCCACCGCAATTCCGTCAGATTTGTCTGCCAACTCGAATTACACAACAGATCTCTCCCGAAATGCCAGCCAGGAGCTTGTATTCAAATCTTACAAATTTGTTCAAAGACAGACTTGCACTCCAACTCCGGCAAAGTTGCACGACAACTACTTTCGTCGTAGCATCAAGGCGACCTCCTAACGCAGGGCGATACGTTGCACCGAGACGTAAACCAGCAACTGGCAGGCTGATTATGGATGCCTTATCAATCTCAGCTGGAGTTGTGGCAACGCCAAGTTCTGGCGTCTTTAAGTGTGGTCCAGAACATCCCTGCCTCGAATCACGAGAGCGCCTTCACCCCCTCCACCCCTGGCCAGGGAACAGCAGACCAAGACGCAAAAGTTCCTGCGCCAAGACATCCCTGTGAGAGAAGGCCGTTGTCAACCGCAGAATGCGCCGGGACGGGGGACAACACAAGACGGTCATTGCTGCGAACCCGAGATGTGTTGGCTCGATTCACGGAACACACAAGCACATTCCCAATTTGAACGAATACTGGAAGACTTGCCTCCCGCTTGCCAACTCATTTCACCTCAGACATACATAACGCCTCACCTGCCATCGCAACTCTCAAGTACAATGGAGCCGAGAACGTGAACAGCCCGTCTAGTGGGTGGCAGCAGCTCGTGTTTCGTGACTCTGATTCTGCGATGAAGCATCAAGTAAGCTTAGCAAGGATGTAAACAAGTTGTAGCACAGACCAAGAGTTTAAGAAGGTCCAGTGGGAGCCGGGATCCCGAGGGTCAGGCATGAGGCCGCGGGCTGCCGAGAGAGCCGTGCCTGCAGCAGGATGGGATTTCCTTGGAAGGAAGCGAAGTCCACCAGTCAGGTGCGACATACACTGGGCACCGGCAAAGAAGGTGTCTTTTCCGAGCAAGTAGGTCAAACAACAGAGCTGAGGGTATCGGGACCCACGAGCAAGGGCTTTGTTGGGTGTGCCGGTGCTGGCTCTTCTAGCGCCGCCGCCGTGATGGTAATGATGGCGGAAATCCATGGCAGAATTGCTAAAACATTGGAGCTGTCACGAGGGCATGAAGAGCCTTGACTCAGAGCTGAAGGTCGATGGACCAACACAATCTGGCCGACGAACGACGGCCTAGGTCACCCGGAAGTGACTACTCAGGAAAGCTGTGCCGCCGTTCTGGACCTCAACTCAGAGCCTGAGCTGACACGGCCAATGTCGGAATACCTCCGACCACCACAAGCGCCACTCCGAGAACCCTCGTTCGTTCATTCACATGCTGAACATCCCACCTGGACCGAGAGAAGCGAAGCGTGCCTGCCGCTCTCCACAAGATCGAGAGCTTGGATTTTCGCCCTCCACCCAGGCAACTGGAGACCCGGAAAGCCTGGACCGAGCCCGATCCAAGCGCGCCTTTTTGACTCATGGCCATCCATTGAAGAAGTACGGGGATGGCGAGCGATGGCGACCCAATTTCCGGTGTCGCAAACGGGCCCTGGTGGAATGGAGCATCTCGAGACCTTTTGTGTTGCCGGACTATCGCCGACGTTCGCGGAGAAGTGCCCTCGGACACCGAGTTTGAGTTCGCGGCTGCAACGCTGATTCGTCGTTGCGCTTGACGGCTTCTCGAAACGGATGATCGCCAAGCCAACTCAAACTAGATTGACTGGCACCTTGTGCGGCGGCCGTTGCCTATTAGAACCCAGCGAAACCTCGCCCAAGAGGCAGAGAAACAAAAATTCTGTCAGGGCCGGGGCAAATACGAGATCGGGGGACTCGACCCGAGAAGAGGAAGCTCGCCGTTGCAGCGCGTGTGTGAAGAGAATGAAAAAACGGGGACCCCCGGCCACCGCGCCGAGAATGCGCTAGTGATGCAGAGGTGATGTCTCCAGCCAATGGCCGTCTGGGGATCCATCTTATCTGATGATCAGATATGATGCGATTCCGCTCCTGATGGAGCGCCGTCCAACCCCATCAGGCCCTTGTATGCGCCAATGTGTGGACAAGACCAAACAGCGCAGTGGAACCTCAGCCAGGGCGATTTCATCAGATAACTCTCTCGGGTGGGGAACCACACGACGGTGGGGACCGTAGCAGCACCTGCAAACATTGGAGAGAGACCGGGACAGGGTCGTGATCGGTGCCAGGGGTTGGCGCTGGTTTTGTCGGCCCAACTGAACCTTGGCGGGCCAACCCGCCGGCGGATGCGCCTTTTGCCTTCTGCTGCAGACTGCAACTGTGTGTTGTTTTCTCGGCATGGGAAGCGGTTGGCTGACGCTCGGCGCCCAGGTTGCAGCCAGACCACGCGCGCAGGAGAAGCATATATGTACGGCCGCATATCCCTTCCATGTCTGTCTCGGACTCTTCTGCTCTCCAAGTCAACTCCCCCCATCACAACTTCAATCTTGTGATCCTTCGAGCCTTGAATCTTGCTCATCACTTCCCATTGCCTGAGACCTGCTCTCCCCTTCTCAGACTCTTGTCAAGTCCAACCCCACTCCAAGATTCATCCCGTCAAAATGGTTTCTTCCAAGTCGGTCGCTCTGTTCGGCAGCATGCTGCTGGGCAACGTCATGGGCGCTGATAACATGGGGCCGGCTGCCTTCCTCTGGCCCCCTGACCGTGAGTGGAACGCCGATGCCGACAACACGGCGCCCTGCGGATCCACCGCCGGTGTTGGCACCCGCACCGAGTTCCCTCTGGGTAAGTTGAACCATCTCTGAGGCCCTCTCGCTGCTGTCAAGAACAGCTCGGAGGTGCCCATAACCCATCGCAGGCATATCATACTGACTCGGTAAAAGTCAACGGCAAGCTCGCTCTTGTCACCCAGGACCAGACTCGTGCCGTCCACCTGAGTGTCTCCTACGAGAACGGTTAGTAGACCATCCCATTCAAGCGTCTTTCAATCGGCAGAGCACCTGAACTGACACTCTCTCAGACCCCAAGTCCGTCTCCGACTTCGAGACCTTCCTCGGCCCCAGCGAGGTCGGCAGCCTCGACCTCGGCCACACCTGCGTCACCGTCCCCTCCGCCCCCTCGGGTGTCACCGCTGGCTCCAACGCTACCTACCGCATGCTCTACGTCTCCAACTTCGACCAGGACGAGTCCAAGCGCGAGACCTTCTACGCCTGCGCCGACGTCACCTTCGTCGACGTCTTCACCATGTCCATCCCCTGCTTCAACGCCACCGTCTCCGACCCCGAGGTCGAGGCGGACCCCAGCGTCAACGTCACCACCACCGACTCCGGCGGCAACACCCCCCACACCGCTGCCGACTTCACCGCCGCCGACAACAAGTCCTCCGGTCTCTCTCGCGGTGCCATTGCCGGCGCCGTCGTTGGTTCCATCGCCGGTGTCTCCATGCTCGGTCTCGTCGCCTTCTTCCTGTGGCGCCGCAAGTCTGCCAAGAAGACCGTCACCGAGCCCATGCAGCAGCGCTGGGATGCCGAGAAGGCCGTCAGCGAGACGTCTTCTCAGCACACCGGTCGCAACTAAGCGATTTCTCGCGGTTGTCCATTCCTAACCCGCCTGGGGTTGGGTCATCACACGACGAAAGTATTTCTGGATTGCAAACGAGACATGAAATGATAATGTAGATCATGAATGTAGGATTAGTTAATTAAGAAGGGCGCCGCCAGGTTCCCGACTTCACTCCAGATATTGTTTGTGCAGTGTGGAAGTTTGGGTTTGATGCATAAAAGCCGTTGGATGTCCCTGCATGCACTTAAGCCTCTTAGCGCCATCTTGGTAGCGAGGCCCCACCTGCACCTTTTTGCTGCAACCACTCCAGGCAGCATCACCCGAGGCAACCAATCCACTGTGAGCTACAGGCACTGGCCTCCTCGAACTCAAGCCAACGACATGCGACGACGACCTTTAAAGTCGTGACACGACCCGGATGATTCAGAGTTGCTTGTGGCGTTTTTCTTCCGTTCGTTCACCTTTGCGCAGAAGCCAACGGCGTCAAGTCCAGCCCTATAGCAAAGTCAATTTTACCGTTGCGACTTCAACGCCGTGCAGCACCTCGCATCAGCCACCATGAGCCAACGCAGACGGCAACGCTCGCCCGATGCGATGGCGATCGACGAAGAGGAGAAGCAGTACGCGGTCGGCGGCATGACGTTGGCAGAACTCGATAAGAAGTAGGCAATCTCCCAAGCACTTTTCTGTGACCCGCTCACACCACTTCAGGTACCCCAACCGCCCACGCAATCATTCTCAAACCATGCGCTTCTCAGAGCTCTTCCAGAGTTTGTTCAATCCGTTGAATGAGAACAAGAAACAACCTCCTGGAAGAGGTCCTCCCCGCTCCAAAAGAGGTCCTCAAGCGACCAAGCTCTCGCCGCAGGAGCAACGCCGCCATATTATTGAGCGCTTCATCTCTAGATGGAGAAATGAAGTCGGAAACGACGTGTATCCCGCCTTCCGGCTGATCCTTCCCGACAAGGACCGCGATCGCGGAGTCTACGGCCTCAAAGAGAACGCCATCGGCAAGCTTCTCGTCAAGCTGATGAAGATCGACAAGAACTCCGAAGACGGCTACAACCTGCTACACTGGAAGCTTCCTGGCCATACCACACAATCCCGTCTCGCAGGGGACTTTGCAGGAAGATGTTTCGAGGTCCTGTCGAAGCGCCCCATGCGCACCGAGGTCGGCGACATGACGATTGCCGAGGTCAATGAGCTGCTGGACAAGCTGGCCGCGTCTTCAGGAGAACTGGAGAATCTCGAGGTCTTTGAAACCTTCTACGAACGAATGAATGCAGAAGAGCTTATGTGGCTCATTCGCATAGTTCTCAAGCAGATGAAGGTCGGCGCGACAGAGAGAACGCTGCTGAACCTGTGGCATCCTGACGGTGAAGCTCTCTTCAGCGTGTCCTCGAGCCTGCGACGTGTCTGCTGGGAGCTGCACGACCCTACGATTCGGTTGGAGTCCCAGGATACCGGCGTGTCTTTGATGGAGTGCTTCCAGCCCCAGCTCGCGCAGTTCCAGATGCCATCATCCTTTCAAAAGATGGTTGACTACCTTCGGCCCACAGAAGACGATCCCGAATTCTGGATTGAGGAGAAACTTGACGGTGAGCGCATGCAGATGCACGTGATGGAAGACTCGAGCTCGCCCGGTGGCTTTCGGTTCTGCTTTTGGTCGCGAAAGGCCAAAGACTACACTTACCTGTATGGCAAGGACCTTCGAGAAGGAGCATTGAGCCGTCACCTGAGCGAGGCCTTCACGCCAGGCGTACGTAACCTCATCTTGGACGGCGAAATGATCACATGGGACCCGGAGGTCGACAAGATAATGCCTTTCGGAACGTTGAAGACGGCAGCGCTGGCGAACCAGGAGATCAACAACACCACCGGTCCTCGCCCTCTGTTCCGAGTGTTTGACATCCTCCTTCTCAACGATCAGCCGTTGACACAGTACACCCTCCGGGACCGCCACAGAGCGTTGGAGAAAGCCGTCAAGGGAGTGCATCGCCGACTTGAGATCCATCAGTATGAAACTGCTACATCGCCAGACGCGATTGAGCCACTCCTCCGAAAAGTCGTCGCCGAAGCATCCGAGGGACTGGTCCTGAAGAACCCGAGATCCATGTATCGTCTCAACAGCCGCAACGACGACTGGCTGAAGGTCAAGCCCGAGTACATGTCTGAGTTTGGAGAATCGCTCGATTGCGTCGTCATTGGCGGTTACTACGGCTCCGGTCGCCGGGGCGGTGCTTTGTCCAGCTTCCTCTGCGGGCTCCGTGTCAGCGAGAACCACATCCAGGCTGGCGCAAACCCGGAGAAGTGTTTCAGTTTCTTCAAGGTTGGAGGCGGCTTCAAGGCCGAGGACTACGCCGAGATCCGTCACCGAACAGAAGGTAAATGGAACAACTGGGACTCAAGAAAGCCGCCGGTGGAGTACATTGAGCTGGCAGGAGACAGCCGCCAGTTCGAGAAGCCAGATGTCTGGATTCGACCCCGAGACTCTTTTGTCCTCGAGGCGAAAGCAGCGAGTATTGGCGGTTCAGACCAATTTGCCCTTGGGTTCACCCTCCGATTCCCGCGCTTTCGCAAGCTGCGACTTGACAAGAACTGGAACGAAGGGCTTAGTGTGCAAGAATTCCAGGATCTTCGGGAGCGTGTCGAGGCGGAGGCCAAAGAGAAGACGATGAGCGTTGAGAATCGCAAGCGGAGAGCGCCCAAGCGGATCAAGCGGGAGTTGACCATCGCCGGAACGGAAAACACGCCGGTGCAGTTTGCGGGCGAGAAGACCAAGGTTTTCGAGGGACTGGAGTTCTGCGTGCTGTCAGAGTCGCTAAAGCCGTTCAAGAAGACCAAGGCGCAGCTCGAGACGTTGATCAAGGAAAATGGCGGGCAGATTTCCCAGCGGGCGGTACCACAGTCAGACATGATCCTGCTTGCTGACAAGAATGTGGTCAAGGTCGCCAGTCTGGTGAAGGAGGGACAGAAGCTGGGCGGCGTGGATATTATCCGGCCTAGGTGGCTGCAGGATTGCCTCTCCCAATCACAAGAAGACGACTACCTCCTGCCGTATGAAGAGCGGCATATTCTGCACGCCACCGAGGCTCTGAAGACTGCCGCTATCCAAAATACGGACATGTACGGTGATAGTTATGCTCGGGACATCAGTGTCGATGAGCTCCGCCAAGTGTTCAAAGAGGTGCCGAAGAAGGAGCCGGATATGGAGCCGTTCAACAAGGCGCACTTTCTGGAGCAGCTGGAGGAGCGGGGTCACGGCGTTGGTGAGATGAAGGGGGCGATGTTCCACCGCTGCCTGGCGCACCTGCACGACGCGACTGACGCTGGAGAAGACAGCATCAAAGTCCTAAGGCTGAGAAACTTTCTGCGATTCGGCGGGGCTCGGTTGACACCCGACGTGGATGATGAACAAGCAACGCACATCGTGGTCGTGGGTGACGGAGACAAGCGAAGACAGGCAGCGGAAGACCTGAGAAAGGAAGTCAGCTCAAGGCGGAAGATCCCCCACATCGTCACTGGCGACTGGGTTGAGGACTGCTGGAGAGAGAAGACTTTAGTTGACGAGGAGAAGTACACGCAGATGTAACGGGGGGTTGGCTCAAGGCATGCCTTTCAAATCATGATAAGACTCGGATACCCAGGATCAAATGACATTATATTCAACTCCAGCACCCCAAGATTCCCTTCTAAAATGCCATGTCCGGTGCCAAGAAACTCACCAAAAGCAATCCAGCACGCACTCTTCCTCCATCCAGCGTTTCTTATTTCCCGATGGTCAAGAACAAGCGGTCACCCACATCGCCCACGCCGGGCTTCAGCATGCCGTTGGGCGTCAGCTCCTCGTCGACGCCCGCGATCCAGATCTCGGTGGCGTCGGCCCACTCGCCCGCGGCGCGCTTCACGCCCTCCGTGGCGCCGATGACGGACATGACGATGATGCGCTGGACGCCCCACTCACGCAGCGTCTGGATGGCGGCGGCGCAGGTGCCGCCGGTGGCGATGACGGGGTCGAGGATGATGGCGAGCGAGCTGACGTCCGGGTTGGAGCCGTCGGCGGAGATGTGGTTGGGCAGGTTGTTGTAGTACTCGACGGGCTCGAGGGTGGAGGGCTCGCGGTAGAGGCCGAGGTGGTGGACGGGGACGGGGCCTGGGAGGATCGTCTGGACGGCTGCGCGCGGGTCGGTTAGTTTTCCTTGTGATGGATGCCGTGGAGGAGGAATATACTACATACCTTCGACCATGCCGAGACCTGAGCGGAGAATTGGAACGAGGCAGAGGCGGGAGGGGGAGATTTCAGTCGAGGTGAACTCGAAGCCTAGCGGTGTCGCATCCTGGAGGGGTAATCAGCAGTGCACCTGGTGATTCTGGGACCACGCCAGAAAGAAGCGGGAACATACCTTGGGGCCATCTGTCGCCTTGGTGGAAGCAGCGAGGGCTTCCGTCGCTACGATCAGACCGATCTCGTGGACGAGCGTCTTCACGTCCTTTGCGGCGGTCGACTTGGATCGCAGCTGGGAGAGCTTCGCCCGCAGACAGGGGTGCTGGGAGACGTGCACGTTGGAAGGGAGCGACATCGTTGTTGGATATGGTATCTTCTTGTTCAATACTACCAAACGCAATAAACCCGAAGCAATCCACGAGAACAGAGTACAGATGGAATTGAAGAAAGAGAGAACCAAGTCCAAAGAAAAAGGCCGACAGAAATAGACCGCCAGAAGCAAGTCTCAGAGGCTGGGAGCGACGGACTTACCTAAGGAACCTACCTACCTCCCAATGGAAGGAGGGGTGTTCGCGCGCCGCCCGCCCCCGGGCTCGACGTCCGTCCCTTGTCCTCCTGATCAGCGCCGGTACCTTATGTGGGGCATCGTGCATGGATTGGAGGGGCAGCTTTGGGGCTTGATAAGATAAGGTAAGCCCACGTTGGCGCCCGCCCGCCCGCGGCCAGCTGGACTGGCTGGTGCAGCCCCTCCTATCCGTAGGTCCTCACTGGAGGTAAACTCCGGCGTCCGGTGAGGCGTCGGAGGTCGCCGCCCTGCAGGCGCTGGCTTGCAGATAGAACACGATGCAGGGGGGAGGTTGGAGTGGCTGGAAAAGGAGGCTCGATAGGAATCGTAGATATTAGAAACGTGTTCTTCTTGAGTTGGTGTGTTCAATCTTTGTGGTATCGTCTGAGGGAGATGCCATTTCCTTCTTCCAAGACCGGATGGACCCCCAAATCCCATTGTTGATGTCACACCTCGGTGTACTCCGCCTTTTCGGTGAAGAGCACCCCACAGCGACGCTCTGACCATCGGTGAGCACTGAGCATTACCAGTGCCCTGTTTCCCAGCCGCCCATGCCGACGTAGCCGTTCTACCCGTCCATCAAGGCTCCAAAATTGTGACGTCCACGCAGCAACGTGCCAGCATTCCATCCACCCTAATTTGGCGCAACATTTTCCTCCTCTCGTTCTTTTCTCTTCTCTCGCAGAGATGCTCCTCTTGCCGATCACAAGTCTCTGCGAAGGCTGAAGACGAAACGACTCGCCGCGCGCAAAACACGACGCGACGCAGAACGGATAGACAATCTCGAACCCGGGCCGTCATGCATCGCCCCGAAGCGAATGTCACGCAGGATGGAAAACGGCAATACCCGCGAACTCACGGGCGCACATGACGCTGAGCGAGGACAGGACCAGCTCTACAATGCGGCGGAGGAGGGGGAGGAGGTCAACCCCGAGCGGAGGGGTACGTTTGGCAGGCCCTTACTGATGGGCTCGACAAGCGACGACGATGCGCGGGACGAGGACGTCGAGTATGACGCGCCGGCGGGATATGGCAACCTCGACGAGCTGGTCGCGGACCCCGTGGGCCACAGTCCGTCGGGAAGCCGCGCCGACAAGCCCAGTCTCGAGCAGATACGGAGCGGGGAGCGGCGAACAACCGATATCGAGATGCAAGGCGGCCACGCAGCGCCGAACGGGTCGGCTGAGACCTCGCCGACGCTGTCTGAAGACAAGCCCGTCAAGAAGCACGTCTCCAAGCTCGCCACGGAGATCTACACCGTCTCGTACCTCGTCTTCTTCGCCATTCTCGGCACGCTCGCACGGCTTGGGCTACAGGCGCTGACGACGTACCCCCACGCGCCGGTGTCCTTTGGCGTCCTCTGGGCCAACGTCGGCGGGAGCCTCGTCATGGGATTTTTGGCCGAGGATCGCAAGCTGTTCCGCCACGAATGGGGCACGCCCACCTACGACGAGCAGATCCGCAAAGCGCGCCGGGAGAGGGATGCTGGGGGGAACGCCGTATCGGTGGATCTGGCGGCGGCGAAGAAGGCTCATCTGGCGACGAAAAAGACGATTCCGCTGTACATCGGCCTCGCGACGGGGTTCTGTGGGTCGTTTACTTCCTTTTCGTCCTTCATACGGGACGTGTTCCTCGCCATGAGCAACGATCTGCCGGGCGCCGGTGGCGTGAGCCCCGTGCCGAGGAACGGCGGGTACTCCTTCATGGCGATGATGGCCGTGATCATCAGCACCGTCGGGCTATCACTATGCGGACTGTTCGTGGGCGCCCATCTCGGCGCCGCGCTGGAGCCGATCACCCCGTCGATTTCATACTCGCTCGGCCGCAAGGTCTTTGACTGCGTCGCTGTGGTCTTGGGCTGGGGATGCTGGATCGGCGCCGTGCTGATGTCCATCTGGCCCCCCCACGACGCCTGGCGCGGGCAGGCGCTGTTTTCGCTCGTCTTTGCGCCATTGGGATGTCTGGGGCGGTTCTACGTCAGCATGCTGCTCAACTCGCGCATCCCGTCGTTCCCACTTGGGACGTTTGCGGTCAACATCAGCGGCGTCGCTGTGCTTGGCATGTGCTGGGATCTTGGGCACGCTGAGCTCGGGGGCGTGGTGGGGTGTCAGGTGTTGCAGGGCATCGAGGACGGGTTCTGCGGGTGCCTGACTACCGTGTCGACGTGGGTTGCTGAGCTCTCGGCGTTGAGGAGACAGCATGCGTACATCTATGGTATGGCGAGCGTCGTGGTGGGCTTTGCGATCATGGTGATTATCATGGGGGGCATGAGGTGGTCGGATGGGTTTGGGCCGTTGATGTGTACCCACTGACACGTCCACGACTGCACTTGCCGTGCTAGAGAATTAGATTGATTTAGACCTGCTGAGCGAACATAGACTCGATACCAATGCTTAGAAGTCGTCGTCACGTCGTCTTCACCCGTGACCTTCACGCCTTATACACTCTTCGCAGCGCATCAACCAGCTCGACCTTGCCCCAAACTGTATCCTCATTCCCGCCAAACTTGCCTTCCATAATCCCGCCCGCCAGCCCAGCAGTCGTGAACTCCACCATCTCAGACACCAAACCCGCGGGGATGCCCTCCTGCGCGTAGAATCCCGCCAGTTGGTCCACCTCGATCGCCACGATACCAACCTTCTTGCCGGTGATCTCCTCGACCGCGTCTCGGACGTCCTCCGTGCTGTAGTGCCGAGGTCCATACAGCTCGAAGGCGTGAGTGCGCCGGGGCAAAGGGTTTGCGAGGTCGAGCAGGATGCGAGCGCAGGTTTCGCGGATGTCGATGAGGCTGACCTGCGACACAGTCAATATTAATTCATCGTGAGTGGCAGGCGAAGAAGGGATCAGATTACCATCGGGACTTTGTGGCCGACAGGAGTCATGGGTGAGTACAGCACGGGCGGCTCGGCCTTGGCCGTCTCAAACGCCGCAGCCCAGTTTTCCGCGAAGTAGCCAGGCCTGACGATTGCTACCTCCGGCGCGGCGGTCTTGAGGATCTTGTCAGAGATGTGGTTGATCTTGAGGATGCCCTGAACGCGCCGTCAGTCAAATCTCACTCGCAAATCCTTCAAAGTTTGAGATGCTCACAATGCCGTGGTCGTTCTCTGCCCCCAAGGCTGAGAACACCAAAAGCCTCTTAACCGAGCCCGCTTTCTCAATGGCATCTTTGATGTTGTTGGCTGCATTAGTAGCGAACTCGACCAGGTCGACATCGCCAGAGTGAAATGGAGGCGGAGGGATGTAGAACACGGCGTCTGAACCGGTGAAGTCCAGGGGATTGGCGGACACGTCGCCTTGGACTGCGGTGAAGTTCGGGCTGGCGGTGAACTCGGGAGGTGCCTTGGTGGGGTCGCGATAGATCCCACGAACAGTGGAATTGGAGCCGTCATTGAGGAGGGTCCTGACGGTTTCCCGTCCGGCCTGAGTCGATGCGGGGACAACGGTGATGGTGTAAGTCATGGTGGATTTGATGTTGAGAGGCTTTTGTTAGGTACGTTTTCTTGTATGATCTGAATTTCAGACATCGCGAACGCCAGATGACTTATATACACCAGATTTCCCCTCGTCACAATTTCTCCATGAAGACATCCATATGTCTTTTTGTAAGCCCCGGGCCCCGCGGCTTGCGAAGTCCGCCGCGGTGGTCGCGCCGGGGCTCAAACTCCGCTGCTCGGCCCCACTCGGGATTGCTCCGGCTCCGCGAAGGCAGCTCAAGTTCGACCGTCGGTCTGCGCCAGTTCGTCCGAGTGGCCGCTCTATGTGTTGGTTCGGGTCGCATCAAGTTCTGGAGTGCATTGCAGGCGGTGTCCCCTCAAGTCGTGCTCCAGCCACATTGCATCGAGACACTCCGACTATTAAAGCAGGGCATGTCCAAAACCTCAAGTTGAGGCACCCGAGACATCAGACCGAAGTTCCAAGATACCTTGAGATGTAATGTTTTCTCAACTGATGGGACCCTCTATCACGAGAGGCTTTGCACGGAATAGACCACACCGCGGAAACATCTTCCTCACAAACTGCTTGAAAAGGTTCAACCTCTCGCTCGCGATCCCATTCTGACTATTCGCGTTCGAATTCTCCGCACCATGCTGGCCACTACGTTGTCGTCTATATCGTCTTAGTTGCTGTTGTCGCCATTTCGACTGTCGCTGTCAGCTCTGCTGCTGTCATCCACTGTCGTCGTCTGCTGTCGTCGTCTGCTATCGTCGTCTGCTATTGTCGTCTAAGGTGGTAGGGGGCTGTGCATCAACGTCCAAGATCACGATCGAGTGTCGGATTGACTGATTGGGTGATTGTCGAAGGAGGCTGTGTTGTCGCTCCAATTCTTGCCCGGCAGTCTAATAAAGTCGTCGTTCGCTGAGCGATATGATGGCAATTCAATGTCTTGGCAAATGCTGTGCTCTTGGCAAGCCGGGCGAGGGCGAGATGGCTGCTTCTTATGCTTCTGGCGTGGCTTGGCATTTAGCAAAATGGCGCAAAACCCCAGAGTACTTGAGAAGCTGCCATCCAACCGTTCGAGCACATGGCAGTTTGTTTTTTCTGTGCGTTGTGTCGTCGTCTTTGTCGCCGTCGTCGCCTCTGCTGTCGCCTCTACTGTCGTCGTCGGCCACTATTGCCGCCCACTATCATCGTCTACCATCGTCGTCTGCTTTTCTGAGGAAGAGCCATGAATTCAACCTATAAGCAAGCCCCAACAAAAACACCTTATCTATGTTGGTTGATCCCAAGGTTCCTCAAGTTACGCCACCAGCAACCTTGTGAGGCAGCTTCACACGAGTTCTTTGAGCACGACGCACGTTGCCGAAGCGAAACTTTCGAGTGGCTCACCGGGTTCTCAACAAGCTTGTTCTTTCTATGATCAGCATCCGTCAAACCTTGGGACGAAGAGGCCGCCCGATTCTTGGCAACGTGAGGGGATGTATGATGGTGAGTCTTGGCCAAGTGCGGATGCCAAGAAAACGTGAGGGATGAACACTACTGAACAGCTAGTAGATGAACATTGAGCAATACCGACCGTTGTGATTTCGATACGCCAGGAATGGAGACGTTCGGATCAGCGTCACGTACAGCTTTGTCATGCGGGAAACACCCAACTACCCTGCTGGTTCCCAAAGAAGCTGGGAATAAGAATGCGACATATCCTTCCTACTTCTCATCCTCTTCGCAGCCCTTAACAATCAGCACATGGCGAAGAGCTCCCATCACGATTCCTCGGTCTATTAACATTCGCCACTGTTACCAGTCGTCACCATCGACCTCGTCACTGACGCCCTCGGCCGTCCTCGCCGCCATTGCCCACCATGGTCTTCAACGGGTTTCGCGAGAGGCTCCGGTCCTTTTCGCCCCAAGAGCGCAAAGCGATCTTCTTCTACATATGCGGTATCATGCTCTATAAATTCGGCTTAGAGGCGTTCAACGGATCTATCACAGCCCTTGTAACCAACAGATACGACTACGAGAGCACTACCGCCGGAACCCCGTCGCGAACGTTCGAGCGACTGGGCTTGATCCAAGGACTGAACCAGGCCACGCAATGCGTTGGATCTATCCTCATCGGACCCCTCATCAAGCACTACAAAACCAAAAACGTGCTTTCGGCAGCCATCCTGCTGTTTGGGCTGATGACAGCCATCCTGCTCATCCTCGACGCTGCCACGGGCGGAACCTTCGTCCCTTCAGAATATCGAAAGAACCACCCGGAAGACTACTGGCCATACTACGGCAACTACCCAAACGACACCATCATCCCCATCTACGCCATCGCAGGCATCACCTACGGCATGGTCGAGCTCATCCGCCGCGTCATCCCGCGAGACATCGTCGGCGGCAACGTCCAGAAGCTCCGCCAGATGGACGCCATGGTGCACATATTCTACGAAGTCGCAGGCACCACCGGCGCCTTCGTGACTGCCTTGGTGCTGATCCCCAACCTGGGGAACAACCGCTCCTTCGTCATCACGCCAATCTGCTTCGCCCTCGCTGCCATTCTCTGGTTCTTCGTCGTCGACACCAGCGCGGAGCGTAACGCGCTCGCACGCGCGGAGGCCCAGAGCTCCAATTACTTTGTCGCCGTGGGCAAGGGCTTCCTCACCTTCTTCGAGTCCATCTGGGTCGGCGCGAAGATTATTTTCAGCTCCCGTCGTTTTGTGTGGCTCCTGCCTGCTTACGGCGTCGCGCTGTATGCCCACAGATACCTCGAGAACGGCATCGCGCCGCAGGTTGCCCGACGATACCTCGACGAATCGGCTTGGTCGCAGATCATGGTCGGTGGATCGAACTTCGGAGAGCTTCTGGGTGCACTGTTCGTATTTCTGTTCACCAACGTGATCAAGACTCCTATTCCATGGCTCCGGTTGGACGCTCTGCTCTTGCTTATTGTCTGGTACATCCCCTACTGGAATCCTCCACCCAGACAAGTCGGACAAGCATGGATCGTTGCCGCTACGTTCCTCCCAATTAGCTTCGGTTGGGCTGCTGGCGACGTGTCTCTTGCCGCGTACATCCAGGCCTCACTGGCTCGCCTTGAGAACAAGGAGCACAACGTGTCGCCCTTGGCAGCTGTCATGGCGTTCCTCTACTCATTTTACGTCGTATCTTACGCCATTTCCAGCACCTTCCTAGGACGATATATCGACGCGATGTACAACAGGTTGGGGGAAGTCAGCACAGCCCTGACTTACACTGCTGGCGTGCAGTTCACTGTCATTTTCTGCATCGTCCTGCTCGCCACGTTCATTCCGAAGGGCTCTAGGGCGGTTAATCCAGAGATGCTGGACGACACGAAGCTGGACGATGAGGAGCTGGGGGGAGACGGAACTGAGACTGTTGGCGGGAAGGATATTTCAAAAGAGGCTGTGTTGGATTCGAAGAATCCTGCAATCGTGCTGTGAACTTAGGGGTTTGAGAAGGGTCGGTGGCAGCCCACACTGCAATGTCTTATTCGTCAGTTATAGAGTAGGCCAATATCATCGTTAGCACTGTGCTTTCTGCTGTTTCATTGAGCGTTGCTACTCTGGCGGATGGTGACGATATATCACGGCGACGATAGCAGAGACGATAGGGGACGACGACAACAGACGATCCTCGGGTTGCGATCGGTTTACACGTCAGGACCGCAAACACCAAACATGAAAGGGCTATAATGAGAATTGGTAGTTCTCGAAACTTTCGCGCGAGCGAAAATACTCGGTGATAGTTAGGGTACGATGTCTGCGAAGCTGCTGGGCATTTGAGGCGAACAGCATCGATGACTTGGACTTGGTAATCACAGATTCGCATATATTCTCCCTCATAACTTCGCATGAAGCAGAACAACGACCTGAAAGAGTCGTATGGTGCGATTATCCTGCTACCACAACAATTGCTTTTTATTATTCTTGCGTAGACAAGATCTCGAGTTACACAACAGCACTCTCCCCCAACCTAACATCCTCGACTGTCGAATAGTTTCCTCACGCCAGAAGACTTCCAGACACTCTTCGTAATCATAAGCTGCGCATTCCAGCACTTTAAACGTCTGCAGGCTATGATCCAATCAAGGCGCCACGAGCATTCGAAGTCTCGACCGGCGTCTCTGTGTAGCCGTGCGGGGCGTGTAGCGCAGACCGAGCTGGTTGAGGTAGATGAGGAGGTCGTCCTTTGTCTTGACGTGCTCAGGGAGGCTGAAGTTGCTTCGGCGGCGCGCAACTGCATTGTCGGACTCCTCGTTCTTGGTGAGTAGGTCGCCGCGTCTTCTCATCTCCTGCTTCACGGCGCGATACAGGGTGGCTCGCTCCTTCATCTCATTTTTCTTCCGACGAAGGGGCTGGCTGACTCCGCATGAGCCTTCATCATCTGCATCGGCATCGTACTCCGCGTCCTCCTGCTCTTGGCGCGCAGCCATCCACCACTCCTCTTGCGATGTTGAGGCCCGGTGGCGCTCGCGCTCCTAGCGCCGGCGCTGGGATTGCTCATCGCGATGGTAACGCTTCTCTTTAAGGAACTTTGCCCAAGCCTCGGTCGCGGAGGTGAGAGTGCTCTGGTAGTCTCTGAAAAGAATCGTTGTAGGGTGAGAAGCCGGAAAGGAAGCTGTCGGGGTAGGGAAGGCGACGAAGTTGTGGAAGAGGGCGAGACGGATTTCGTGGATGCGCAGGTTGAGGGTTCCTCGGATCATGGCCAGTTCGATCTCTCGGGAAGACTGAGAACAAGACCATTGTCAGCAACAGAATCGACAACGCCAGGGATGAGCAGTCAAATGTATGTCGGTAAGGGAGGGGGTTGAGGCAGAGGGAGAAAATCCAACGTACCGCATTGTCTGGGACTTTGTATCCCTCCTTTTGGTACGACCGCTGGAAAACTTCGATTTGACAATGAAGGGCGACAGCGTCGTCGTATGTGAAAGGTTCGGCATCGACCGCGGCTTTGTTGGCAGGGCCCGAAAGGCGCTGATCCGACGAAGGACATGGGAGAACGAGAGCCTCAACGGGTTTGAGGAGTTTGGCATCCCCCATCTTGACCTTAAGCAGAGACAGCAAGGTTTGGATAGAAATGGTGTCGGTTGCTTGCGTCCCTCGCTGGCCGTCGACCGTTGTTGTGGCTGAAGAAGGCGCTCCTGGCCGGTGGTTGCATTTGGGAAGGAAGTCATTTTGCCCCACTGGTGCCCTCCAATGAATTTAGTTTCAGAAGACTTCGAGCTTCGATCAGTGTACCGGGCAGCCATGTGACTGCAGTGTCAACATTGTGGTCATAGTATGTGGGGTCACCGTTGCGGCCACACCTTCTTGAATTCTATTTGCGATATATGAAGGCCATGGTGGACCTAGAAAACTCTGTAGTGAAACCTTTATGGCTAAAGCATAAGTATATGAAGGGGGTGCGAGTCGCCAGGGGCGGCGTTTTTTCCCCCGTAACACCACAACCAATTTTCCCTCTCTCTAACGTAACGATGGCGAGACTCAACCTCTTCAACCGTTCCAAGAGCGGTTTCAAGGGCGGTGTCAAGGGCGGTGTCAAGAGCGCTCCCAGACTCAGCCCATTCGCCCTGTCGAAGGAGGCTTTTATACACATGTTTGTTCGTGAGCATGCAAACTGGTACGTTGCACTGGACGAAAATTCACCTCAACCTCTAGCCCCCACTCCATGTCATCTTCTTCCCACTGGGCCCCTTATTCTTATGAGCCGCAAAGGCATCTGTCTGCATCTTACAGAAGCAACAGAGCTTCTTGTCTTGTCCGATATAGTTCTGGGGGGATAGTGAACGTACAAACGGCACCGACTTCTATGCTTGCTGCTTTGCTGACTTCTCAACCACAGCGCCCTACGGCCACGCGGGCAGCTTGCCGACGACTCGGTTCCCCCGGCTTATGCGGACCTCCCTGCCTACGCCGTAAGTAATGATACAGTTTTGCGACCTCTTCCCCTTGCTAACGCACCCTAAGGCCGTGGAGAGCAAGAAGGCCGAAGTCGTGACGGAGTTCGCTTTGTGCACGGCACGTGCCAAGCACCAGTTCTCCAAGGAAAGAGCTCAGATGTGGCAAGAGCTCATTGCGCGAGTCGCGAAGGAAATTTTCGATGATTTGGAGTTGCTCCAGCAGAGTGCGACTGCCAATGGCTGGGAAGCCGCCGTCGAGCGGACGGGAGCTCTCTTAGCTGACAAGCCTTTCGGAGAAGAGGATCTGATCGCGGAAGTTGAGGCGATCATGCGCTACTTGGAGACCATGCGATATGGTGCGAGCAAGGAGCAAAGGGGGGCTTCCGTAAAAGCACCTCAAACAGGTTAAGTGATAACCAGATCCTTATCGCAGATTGGAACGCCATAGAAGCGCAGCGGCAGCATCAGAGCTCTTTGTCATTTAGCCAGGCAATATCACAGCTCCACTCGGCAGCCATACTACCTACCTGCCTTTCCGATCCAGCGTTCTTTCTACTTGAGAAACTTTCGTCCCATCCCTTTCAACCAGTTCAACAACGACGGCGTGACCTAGTTGGTAATCATCTAGCTTCAAACAAATTCCTCGGGTGGATTTCTGGTTATCCTGGAGGGGCGCTAAGTTCGAATCTCGTCACGCGATTTTCTTACAAGAAAAGGGCCTAGAGTTGGGGACGCGTGTCCCATCTTTTGCTTTTGCTGCTCTGAAGTTCGATAGTTGATTTTACTTGTCGTCCTTGAGGAATACTTGCCCCCGTGTGGAGTTGCTTTCATATAACACTAAATTGATGTGATGGCTGAGAGTAATGAGAGCGTGTTGAAGTAGCTGTTTGTTATATGGATGGAATCCTTAAGAAATACTGGTGCACTTTTGTGGCTGTCCACTTAAGGCTCACTGCTCACATTCACCTTTATCTTTGAGGGGAAGGAAGGAGAGGCCAAGTCCGGGTGCATGAGACTTTCTGTCTTTGGCTATACTCCCACTACACCTGCTTGCTGTCTGCAGAATTCCAGGCTCCACTTGGTTGCTGCCATTTCGAATCTCGCACCTCGACTGCAACAGCCCACCCAGCCTTTTGTCAATACACCGCAGCAACAGGAGGCCAATCTTCTTTCTTTCACAAAACCGCATTACCACCGAGCTTGCTTCTTCCATAGGTACTTGACCCAAGGTAATGACCACCATCTTGTCACTTCCCTCTTCTACTGCTAAATTTACTTTTACTGCAGCACTACTCAAGATGCAGGAGCAATTCACGCAGCAAGAGGCCGACTCGTCGCCCATGGCCCAGAAGAATGCAGCAGAAAAGCTCTCCGGAGCTTTGATGGTGAGTGCATTTACTCCAGTCAGCTGGAAGACAGCTCTATGGAGACCAGTATTATTGATACTAACTTGTCTATCTCGTAGTCGCTCAGCATTGCCGGCGATGGCACAGCCAATCAAGCATTCAAGTCATCGCCTGCTTCTGACGCCACGACTCTTGAGCACGAGCTCAACACCGCTACCAAGGACAGCGCCTCTGTCGACAAGGACTCTGACTGTCAGCGCAACACGGGCAAGTCCGCTAAGGAGAAGCTCGTCGACGAGGAGCGCAGCAAGAAGAAGCGTGCCATGAAAAAGCTCGAGAACAAATGTGTCTGTATGGAGTCCATTGGAAAGGAAGGCGACAAAGACGTTGACGGCGACAACGCTGACGGCAATTGCACCCTGGAAGAGCTGTTGGAGGAAGGTGATGGGCTTCTGGAGGATTTTCTTTACTTGAAGACACAGGATCCGATGACGCTGTCAGTCCATCCTGTCATGCGGGCTGCCCTCATGGAGGAAGAAGCAGCAAGAAGAGAGGTGGAACACAAGGACTGGAATATCAGACGCGTCTCCTTCCTCGCTCGCTGTGAGGCGTTCATCATCAGCAAGAGTAATACCACCCAGGAGGACAGCACCAAGGAGGACAAGGCTATTGATCTCCTGAAGGAGTATCTTCTCATCAAAATCAACGTCCTCTAGGAATTTGGCAGTACGTTCCGGATTGGCATATTTGCAAGGGAATTTCCGCGAAAGCTTGAGAGACTGCTAGGCAGGGGTAGATGATCAGCCTGGCACAATCGAAATGGAGTATCATCCCATCATGCAGCATCAAATCATTGCTAGTTCTTCTCGCAGTGTTCCTTTCATTGCTGACCACTTGAGCGCCTCTTCTCGGTAAAGACACTAGAGACTCCAGGCGCCATCCGGCGACTTCTAGCTCTCAATCCCTTTTTTTAAGAAAGGTCCTTCCCTGAGCGGGCCACAAGCGGCACATCGGTTCAGGCGGCCGATTGATACTTGTGCCTTCCGAATCCGAGTCAACCCGCGATTGCCAACATCCATCTCCTGGCGTTCGTCCCTCCTCTTCCTGGCGTCCCTGTCGTAATTGTCGTCCCTGTAGTCCTGGGCATCCTCGGCGTCCGTCCTTCCTTTGCCAATGTTCTCCAGCCAGCCATAAATGCTCCCACCCGTCTTCCAACCTCTCGACTGGAACCGCCGTCGTTTGTACCACATCTCTCTATTCATCAACATCATCAGAAGCATCGCCAGCACGCACGAAGGATTTGCACGTTGCATCAATACGCGCTTCAAGTAATCAAGCAAGTTTCGCCTTGTTCATCTCCACGCACGTTGCTAACAGGACCACAGTCAAAATGAAGCAAGCTCCCGTGACTGCTGCACCCAACAGCTCCCGGAAGAGAGCAGGATCTCTGTCCTACTTCGAGATACCTCACAAGCGCCAGAAGCTCTAGGAAAGTGGTGCCGGCGAGGAGGAAGATCATCTCGTCAGAGTCGGGTGCTGCAAGAAGTCTCTTTCCGACAGCGAGACGTCCCAGAGGCGCTGGAGGCGAATCCACCCAGTCAGGAAGAGACGAACCCCTCTCGCCTCTGAGGCCAACAGCGCGCCAGCGCAGCATCCAACGCCTCTCAACGAAGATTCTGATGAGGAGAGTTTGAGTTTGCTTCAAAAGTGGCACGAAGTTTTCGCAATGCAGCACAAAGCTTCTATCCCCGCTGCTGCCGCTGCTGCACGATCTACTGCACGATCTGCTGCTTCACCAATGAACATCTCCGACACCGACGGGAATTCGACCGATGATGACCGGGACTCGCATGAGGACGATTTGATACCGTTGCGCTATCGTAGCGGACGAGGTGTATGCGGCTCAATGTATAACTATGGTCTCAAACCATGGTACGATCTTGTGACTGAAACCCAGCTCAGCGAAAGAATGGAGAGATTGAATTTGGGGCGCGGTTCTTGGCCAACTTTAAGGTCATCCGGCGCAAGCAGTCGCTCAAGAAGAGCAGGCTCGAATCGTTTTTGAGAGAACTATCATTCATTGGAGGGTCCCATTGGAACTAGATTGATAATCAAGAGCCTGGAGCGGCGACTTCCGCCTTGCATTATAATGGATCAAGAGGTGGACTTGGCTGGAAGCGAGAAATGGATACGTTCACTGTTACTAATAGCGACTTTGAGGTTCAATAAGATCTGAGAGACGTACAGACTTTATTTCTGTGCTGTGTCGAGATTTTCCTGAAGCTGGAACCGCTCTCAAGGTAGCAAATGTCGAAATTTGATGTGGTATGGTGAAGGCGACTTGAATATCTTGTTGGAGGAACGAAAGTAATGGTTTTGATGCGAGGTGGGGGGAGAGCTGACCCTGGAAACTTGTGCTCTCTCCATACATCCTGAGGCTCAGCTGAAGAGGTCTCTCTGAACTATCCTGGGCATTGTTGTTTCCATCAGGTCAGGGTCATCAAGCCACCCAATGTGGCCGCAGGCGGCAGCATGCTTGAAAGCATGAATCAAAGGTCAAAGTTAGGGGGGTACAGGAAGATTGTTCTTTATTAATGCCAAGCTAGGATGTTTGTGCACCTCAAAAACCATGTTATCAACCCACAAAGCCAGTCCTTTCACGGTTGTCTTTCAAAGCTCACTGGCCATTCTTCTCCCGCATTCTAGAACGGACATGCTCAATCTTTGCAGTAATATCCTCAAGAGCCAAGAACGCGTCCATTTGCAGAGAAAGGGCGTCATACATGGGGTTCTCGCGATCCAAGGCCTGGGTGGGCAAAGTCAGCATCTCCCGTTAGGATATGGGGTACGGTCGATCTCACCAGCTTCAGTGTGCCGGGGTAGGCCGGTACTTTGCTTCTCTTACGCATGCCACCGGCGTCGAAGATCAGACCCTTCGAGGAAGCCATAAGCTCGTTGATGCTGTCGCCGATCTGGCGGCCCTCGGGGTCGTCGGGCTGGGAAGAGCGCAGGGCGTTGAAGCGAGTCGAGATAAGGGAGAGACGGGTCTGGAGCTTGGCTTCGTCTTCCAGGCGTTTGATGAACTCGTTCATATCCTGACAATTGGTTAGTAATCTGACAATATCAGCTGGGGTGGGATTGAATGAGTGAGCCTACCTTCTCGCCGCCCATGATGACACGTAGCTTCCGGCCCTTGTCGTCGACGGAGACCCTCTCTTTCACGAGCTCGGACATGCGGAGGTTGGTGGAGAGCTTGCTGACGGCGCTGTAGTTCGTGACGTCGAGGATGGTCTTCTCGGGGGCGAGCTCAGTGTCGGTGTCGGTGCCATCCGGGGAGGGGGAGGAGGGGTTGGTGGAGACGAGGTTGCGGTTCTTTTGCTTCTTGAGGCGGTCGCGCTGGTTTTTGCCCATGTTCTTCTTCTTGGAGGCCATTGTGGATGAGGGATGGGATTAGGCTCGGATTAGATGTAATCGCGGGTGGGATGAGGCGATGAGTTGACGCGTTGGGAGGAGGTAAGGATGTTGTGGATGGCCTCCGTTTGCGTGGATGGAGCGGTGGTTGGTGACGACGACCGCTTTATGAGGGCCTGGTGCTGGTTAGGCAGCCGCAATGTTCATCTCAGGTCTTGCTGCTACCAGAATACACGCGACGGTATCGCTGAAATCAACGGAGTGAGAATGTCCTTGTCGTCGTGAAAGACGGCTGGCCCCTTTTAGTTCTCATTCTTGCTAATGCTCAAGGGGCGCGTTTGCTGCTGTGGCGACGTCGGGTCGGAACTGGTTCCGTTTGTCGACGCGGGTAGCTGCATGGCTGCCTGGATAAGCACTTCTCGGCGCGATCTTGATCGAAAAGATGTGAATTTGTCTTATTTCAGGGAGCGAGAGCTAGTCTGTCGTAGAATTTCTCGCATCTCTGGGAATCGACGTAGGTATATTACGTAGTAATTCCTGATAACAATATCTACGTGGTAATCATTTTTGTTCACTCAGAAGAATCCACCGTTGCAACGCCTCACTCATTCTGTCATCCATTTCCGAGGTCGGAACGGTTCCCTTCTTCTTGAAATCAATCCGAGCCCTCAGCACGTCGCATATGGCCTTGAGATCGTCGCGTTCCTTCTGCAAGCGTTCAAGCTCCTCCGTCAGGGATTTGATCTTGCTCTGGTTGAGTTCCTTTACAGTGCGCGTGTCGGGGGCCTGCCACTCAAGTCAGCAAAGAAATACAGGCTGAGCAAGTCCGCATCTGATGTGCCCTGATCAAGACGCCTCTCGTCCGTGCTGCGGTCGTCCTTGGACCACGATGAACGTGGTCCAGCGCCGCGAGACAGCTCCGGGATAGCACCGTCGCGTTGTGATACCCGAGCATCGCCAGCTTGCGACTACGGCTATTGGGGCTACAGTGATCTCACCGGAACGTAAGATAATTGAGCTTTCCTGCGGTAGCGAGAGATGTGTTGCAGAAGGCCTCAACGCGTCCCAGTGCCGCAGAGCCACCCCACATTGCGACGAGTTGGTGCGGACTTGAAGCAGAGAAAGGCAGTTGTATATGAATGAAAAATGGACTTACCGTCTCGGTGACTGAGGAGACATCGGTCTTGTCGCTTTCGCTCACGGGTTGGTCCGGAGTATCCATCTACAATGAAGGTCCGTCAGTATGATTGCAATGGACTTCAGAAACAGCCCAGGTCAGGCGGGTTTTAAGGAAGGAAAGTCTGTATGTAAGCAGAAGAGGATGGCCTTGAAGGGCCGATAAAAGGGAAGAGAGAGTGACCTTGAAGAAATGGTAGCTCTTGGAGGAGGACGGCAAGAGGAAAGATCAGAAGGAGGATGCTGGATCAGAGGGAAGAGATGGGAGCAAGACGGAAAAGTCGAGCGAGCAAGGTAAATCGCTTACTGTTGCAAATATCGTGATGCGATCAGAGCTAGTATTCTTCTTTACCACAGTAAACAAGCTGCGGGGGCTTTGGGGATATGAGAAGACTTTTGATACCTTAAGGTGGAAAGTCGCTGGCGCGGTCGAAAGAAGCAGACTTGGTTCGCTTTGAGGGAGCCGCATTTGAAGAAAGTTAGAGCTTCGCAAGCGGCAAAGGCCCAAAAGGGTCGCCCAGTTGCTGTGGCAGAGTTCAGCCGCTTGAGATTACCATTCTCGCAGCCGGTCTTCTGGGCCGTTACTCCTGCAGCGGGCGGTGTCCCGTTCGGGCGTCTCACGCAAGTGGGTCCTTCTCAACTTCTATCCCGTGATGTCAGAACAACAACATCTCTCATTGACAGGTGTGCTTACTATACTCGGAGGGTTGTGAGTGCAGCTGTCGATTCAACCTCTGATAGGTAGGGAAGCACTCTGCTGGAAGTACGATGCCAGCATCCTCTCATCGGGACAGATATTTTCCCTTCTACCGCCTCAGACCTAACCTAGCCACTCTCGTCCTTCCTATCTTGAACCGATCAAATTGATTTTATTTCGTCTGCTGCCATGTTTCTGTCCATTATCAGGCTATTCAGTTGTTTTGCTTTTTCCCACCTGACCCTTGTTTGTTGACAAAGCCCTTGTGCCTGGTCCGTCGAAATCTTTTCATTCCTTTCACTCTCGTCTCAAGAAATCTGCACCGCGCAAAAGTTTTCACCCATCTTCTTCCCGTCTCCCCTTCCTTCCATCCAAGGAAGGTGCGGCGACCGCCTCGCCAACCTGAGCGCAGGGCCAGCTTCACCCCAAGTCCCACTTTTTATTTTCTATTTAATCCCTTCGCCCACACCGTTCGCGACTCTTCTTCCTCCACAACCCCCCCTCCTGTTTTCGCTGACTTTCACATTCCTTTTTTCCCTTTCGTTCTCTTCCCACTTTCACCTTTTTTCATCTTACACCCCAGAGCCCCTCTTCGTCTGCCCGCTTTTTCACAGCTACCCCATCTCGACTCTTCCTTACGAACTTCTCATCCGCACCCCGCACGCAGCTAGGATGGTTTTTTTTTTTAATTTTACAAGGTAAGTCTATTTCATCCACATTTCTTTGCTTTCTTGGCTTCGAGCTCGCCTGTGCGACCGCGATCCGGCAAAAACGTCGTATGCCATAGTCGGAGTTTTGAGACAGCGTCTGGGACGAGATCTTCTCGCTTGTCCCAGACCAGTTCTCTTTCTCTGGTATCAACACGACACCTCTTGTGACCTTGGTTCTTCGAGCCCAGCGGGAACGAGAGGATGCCTTTCGCGGTGGGCGTTTTCCCCAGAATTGACGACTCCGTCTTGGCGCCACCACGGTGTTAGGAAGGGGAAGTCGCGCCTCGTCCATAGCGGGTTGGCACCTGTGACAGAAGCGAACTTCAGAGAACACGCCGATGGTTTTACCGGGGAGGGTACTTGGCCGGGTTAAATTCCCTGGCCGTTCTGGGGGACGCGAGCAAGCAGCCGCCTCAAGCATAGCATTTGCAGACTTACTCAGTTGTGTTCGCTCAACTGACTGGATGAAGACAGGTTTCATTTTCGCATCAGACTTTCAGCAGAGACTTCACGACATGGGCGTTTTCGGGTTGGGCTACAGGTGTTCAAATGGAGTGAGGTGGGGTGGACTAGATAGATTCATGCGGTTGTAGCCAATTGATATTTTCTTCCGTCTAATACGTCGCCTCTGCAAATGTGATACATCGACCATTCCAGAGTTTTCGCGTTTCGGTGTACTCAATGGGCTCGAGAGAATGATCAGATACGAGACAATGGAAGAGGGCAGTGACGAAACCCAAAGACAACGACGAAAGCAACGACAGCAGGGACGACAGCCTATCTCAAAAGAGCTCACCAGAAGGCCAATCATTCTGGCATTGGACAATTGGTGGTCTCAGTACCTCTGTTTGTGAGTCCATGGTGTAGTAAGTGAAGCTTTGCAAGGATAGGCCAGAGGTGAGACAGCATGAACAGTTTAGGCATCCGAGCGAACAGGCTGTATTTTTGTTGCGTTTCTTATGTATCGAGTTGCGTAGAATTTTAACTTGCCTAACTGCCCGTTTTCGTTCCCCGTTCGTTTGTTGGCTTTTTTTTCACCACCACAACACCATCACCAACACTTCAAGATGAGCAAGAACCACCCCGGCAAGAACGCCCGCCTCCGCGCCAAGAAGCGCATGCTTCGGGCAACTCAAGCCCTCCTGAACGGCACCATCACCACTACCGACGACGATCCCCTCGCCGGCCTCACCAACACCCAGCGCGTCAAGGCAAGTACCATCACACTAGCTCCTACCCTCCAAGCCCAGCTAACACCTACCCCAACAGACCAAAAAGCGCGTCAGACAGGCCACCCAGCAGCGCCTTAACGGCATCGAGATCCGCACCCAAGCCGACGCCGCCATCATGAAGCACACGATGGACCAGGCCATCGAGGAGAACAAGGACTGGCGCCTGCGCGTCGAGACCGTCAACGCCGGTTTTCAAGAGAACCAGAGGGTCGGTCTGAGGCTGGGCCTCGAGAACATGCAGAGAGTTGCGGCGGGCCACAATGCCCTCCAAGACCATGTTAAACGGGAGGGTGTGAAGATGGAGATTGTTGGCTCCAAGATGGAGATTGTCAACGAGGATGTGGGAGATCTGCGCGAGAAGATCGTCGAGTTGGAGACGCAGCTGCAGCAGGTTCGCGATGATGGCGCCGCCCTTCGAGCTGAGTTCCAGCAGCTCCGCGATTCCGTTGGGCGCGAGGGCGGCAGCCAGCAGGAGGGTGCCAACGAGGAGGGATGGAAGGGGCGCCGGCGCTCTCGCAAGAAGGCTTGAGCGGGCGTCCCCCATATCAATAAAGATCCCATCCACACTGCCAAGTTTGATTCGTTGGAGAGCTCTGTTCTTCGTAATGTCTGGCCTCGCTTGCTTATTTGCTGCCTTGCGTACCTGATAAACGCAGTGCCCGCAAGATACTCACGCGAAGCTCCATCTTATGATTCGAGTGAGGCGCTTTTCGAGCTGAGACTACCTTTTGAACAAACCGCATTCTTGTGATTGAAGTTCGTGCTGTACATCTTGAGCTGGGACACTGGCCCTTTTGTCAGAACAATGACGAGCTTACCTTTGTGTAATGATCCGCTTCGAACAATTGAGCCCTTTGTACTTCGAGTCTTCCGTCTACAAATAATAAAGTTTCCCTCGAAAGTCCCCTGCCCCATACCAAAACCCTCCAGGTTAATCGTACAAAACCTTGCGCGAACCCACCTCGCTCTGCCGCAACACCACACCCCACCCCCATTATCGACACAATGCCGCCAATCTCGCATGCCCCCAAAAGCGGCTTTCAGGTGCGTCACTTCATCTGGACTTTGCCCCAAGATCTGTGCTGACAATCGATAGAGCTACGAAGAAGAAGAGGCCGAATTCGCCCGCGACGAGCAATACATCCTGCGAACGAAACGCGACATCATCCGCAAGGCCGAAGACGTCGCACGAATGCTGGAGGACACTGGACGAGTGATGGGTGAGGATTCTGATGCATTCAAGAAGATCTGGGACCAATTTCAGGAGTTGGCGCAGATGTACCTGCGCGTCGATCAGTCGCTGGAGAACATGCAGAAAATTCGAACGCAGCTTCAGCAGCTTCGGGAGAGGTCCGGGTAAACTTCGGGTCGGATAGTAGCAAGAAGGTCGGTCATTCTGAAACTAGATGTTAATGAGAAAATAAACTCGGCCTGGGGTAGAGAAGGGGTTCAAAAATGAATGAGTCTGTTTTTACGCTCATTTTCAGCTCAGTTGCGGCTTCGATCGGGATTTTCACCTGCGAGACATGTCGTCGTGGATGGTCAACCATTATGTGGGTCTGGACGGGAATTTTGTTGCTTTCGGAGTTATGATACGTCGGCGTTGAGGCACTCTTCGTCCTACCGCCAACACCAGACGTGGACACACCCTAAGGCTCTTCACGCCCACCCCCTGTTAACCAAGTCGTGAATGGACCATTCCAACCCCCAAGTCCGGGGCGAGCTAGGGCTAGAATGGGCCCTGCAGCCCCTTCCATTTTTGAGCCAGCCGCAACTTTATACCGACCTCATCTTTCCATTTCCAAAGATCCACTCCTTCCCGGTTTCACTTGGTGCACCTTCATTTTCTAACCACCCTCACTGCCACGACACCTCACCTTCTGCAAAACAGCACTTCTGAAAATTCAAATCTCACCTCAAAGTCCGCCAATAAAAGTATCAGTCTCGGTACGTACTGCAGCGATCGCACAATCCCATCCCGCACCCACCTTGCCGCGAGCAGGAACGCCCGGACCAACCTCGATTTCTATTTAATCCACCCTCTTCTCCGGCTCTCTCAACTTTTTCTTCTTCTTTCCTCCATCACAACCTTTCTTCTTCTCACTTCACTTTCACATTTTCCCATCCCTGCCGCGGCCCGCGAGCATGACCTCCCTTCTCAGTTGGTAATTTCATTCCATCCACTCTTGTTTGCTTTCTTGGCTTCGCGTTCGTTGCACTATCACGGTTGGCCCAAGAACCTGTCCAGCCGGGACCAGGATGCCGGCACCATCAGAGGCGAGATCTCTCGCTCGCCTCATGATGAACGCCCGCTGAAAGGAACCAGTGACAAGGAACCTGGTTCTCGTGATCGCCTCTCTCCCTTCGGGGTTTGGGGTGAACACGAGAAATGGCGGCCGGATCTCGCGATGTCACTTGCCCCAGGAGCCGCGGATCCTACCTTCCCATTTGTGTCGCAGTCTGTCTCTGCAGTCAGCTTCAGCATTTGGGACTCAAGGACTGGACTGCGCACTCCGCTTCGAGTAGGTTGGCAACCCTCGGAGACAAGACCTCCGGTCCGGTTAGAGAATATGCGGCCTTTGGTCCTGCGGGAGACCTGAGATCGCTCCTGGGGGCGCTCCAGCAGCCTATCACGCAATGCATTCATCGAACTTACTTGGATGTCTCAACTAACTGGATGAAGACAGGTTTTTCACCTTCGCTTTCTTTTGCTTTCTCACGCCAATCTCGCATGGTAAGTTCATCCCATCCACTCTTGTCAGCTTTCTTTTGGCACAACGCTCGATGCGCAATCTGGTTGGCTCAAGGACCCTTCGCCAAGGACCAGGAAGGCCTGGCAGCATCAGGAAGCAGGATCTTTCGCCTGCCTCTTGCTTGTCTGCCTCCCTTCCAGGAACTCCAGTAAGGGAACCCGTTTTCCGCGTTCTTGCCTTTCACCCTTGGGCGTTTGGCTTGGACATGGTTGGCGGCTGCCGTCTTCACTTTGCGCAGTTCTCTCACGCGAGCCGCCTTTCTTTTCTTCCTTGCCTTCCCACGGGATCGAGCTTGGATACAAGGGGGAAAGGTGCGCCCTGCTTCTGGGTGGGTTGGCAACCCATGGGGAGATATGCCATTGCAACGGGGGTACGCGGTGCGGTTCATGCGGTAGAACCGGCCGCTCCTTGAGGGCGAGCTCGTGGCCATTCTCACGCAATGTCAATTGGTGACTTACTTAGTTGTTCGCTCGACTGACTGGATGAAGACAGGTGCTTTCCTTTCGCTTGCGTTATTTGGCTACGCGGTTCGGTTTCGAGGTTTGTCTTGGCGCGCTGGGTCTTTGCTGGAATTAGAGGACAGTTTTGTTAAATAGGTTGTTTTGAATTCATCCAACCTGGTGGCTTGTTCAGTTCGTTCACTCGGAAATTGCGTGATATCGTGTGTGATGACATGCCTGGGTACGTGGAGAATATCGCGTCGTCATTTCACTGCTGCATCCGCTGCTCACGATGGCCCGTTTGCTCATGCCGACATCACTGTAACTTGGCGAGTTCCACTTCATGAGAATATCCATTAGCGCAGCAGTTCCCGTGACATGCGTAACTTTTTTATAGCCTGACTGCCAACGTTCGTCATCTCCATCTTCCGAATATACGACCTGGACAAAGACGACGACCAGAGAGTAAACCCTTGCGTCTCGAACAACCCAAAATCGCAGAACAGACATCCGATCCGAACAACGCCAAACTACTTGTTTCCTCTAGACCGAAGACGTCCCTTCCAGCCTCCCTGGCCATTCTCAGCTTTCGTGCCATCCGTTCCCTGCATCTTCTCAAAAAGGTCCTTGAGCGTGTCAATCTGCGCCTTCATGGCCTCCATATCCGCCTTCTCCTTGACCGGCATCTCATTCGCAGCTCTAGGGGCCGTCTCCAGCGCCTCGACCTTGCGCAAAAGCTCCGCCACCGCGCCGCGCATCTCGTCCATAGACTCCTGCATCATCTCCATCTTCCCATCTGTCTTTGTGGCCTCTGTACGCATGGCAGCCATCTCGGGGCCCAGAGCCTCCACCTTGGAAAGGGCAGACTGCGCCTTGGCGTCGACCTGGGTACCCAAGCGCAAAGCGGCGTTCAACTTCGAGCCGACCTCCATGATCTTGTCCCAAGCGTGCTGGCCGGTGCCTTTCTCCTTGAGGTAGGCCTCCGCGACGTCGTTGATGTGGAGCTCCATCAGCCGAACGCGTCGCTTGGTGTCCTCGAACTCGGCGCGCGCGATCTTGGTAGCCTGCTTCTTCCGCTAGTTTCACGCCGTGTCAGCAACCTCAATTGAGGGTGAAGGCTTGGGCGCGTTTGTTTGGGGCAAGTACTCACCTTGGCCTTCTCAATGCGCACAGTCACCTTGCGGCCCTTGACGTCCTCGCCCGTCTGCTCGGCGACAGTCTCGCCGCCCGTCTGGTCGCTGTAGGCGGAAGTGCCCGGGCGGAAGGTGGGCATGGGAAAGAAGGTGGACGCGGCGATGTCTGCGGGCTTGGCGTGCGGGAAGAAGAGGTTCGCTCCTGATTTTGCAGCCGCGTCTGTGGAGGCGGCAGCTTCTTCGCGACGTTTTCGCTCCTGCCGCTGCAGGCGCTGCTTTTTGCCGAGTCGGTTGCGCTTGCCGGCCATGACGGGTGGTTATAGGAGTGCTTTGTTTTTGAAGATTGGAGATTGGAGATTGGGAGACGGACTCGGAAGCTGGTGTGAAGACCGGAAATCTCAGGTGGGCGGCTAAAGGTGGAGGGGCAAAAGCGCGTGTGGTAAGCGTTCCACTCTCGTCCACCTGAGTTGTTTGCGGTTCTTTGGTTGAACTCCCGGCAACAGGTCAATCGCATGTTCCACGAGTGTCGTTCTCTTGATGTCTTGCAAGGTCTTGGCGAAGCAATCCTTGTAAGTGTACACCAATCGCTTCACCTTGTCTCTTCGTTCTTTGGTGTCTGCCATGCATCCGATTCGTATGCCGGTGCGGTCGCACTACCTCACGGCGATTTGGGAGGGGTGGGATGGCGAGCTTGGAAAAGCTGCGCGCCACGTCAGACCAGACCCTCTTTCCTTCCCGTGCTAGAGGTACTACCTTTCCTGTGTGCTCGCTATCGTCGTTTACAGTGAAGTCGCTATTTTATGTGTTGCTGTCGTTGCTGTCGTTGCTGTCGTTGCTGTCGTTGCTGTCGTTGCTGTCGTTGCTGTCGTTGCTGTCGTTGCTGTCGTTGCTGTCGTTGCTGTCGTTGCTGTTGCTGTCGTTGCTGTCGTTGCTGTCGTTGTTGTCCCTGTCGTTGTTACTGTCGCCACCGCCTATCATCGTCGTCCTCATCAAAGTCGCCCGATACACAGGATATGTAGTCTCCCAGACACAGGAAAGTTAGACGGTCTCATAAGACTAAATCTGTGCTGGAGACGCTGTCTGTCACGCTGGTTTTCCGATCCTTCGTGCACTAAAACCCAAGTCAAGCGTCATTCCAGAAGAGCCTGTGACGAGGAGGTCGGGCGGCCGTCCATTATGTAAGACGGGACGCTATCATTTAGAGCAGCTACCAAAGGGGCGGTGGGTGAAAGGAACGTTAGAAGAGGTCGCCACACGTCAAGTTCATGACCCTTCGCTTTCCGCGGGAATCTCAAACTCCTTCCATTTCAATGAGCCCACCAAGTCTTCAATGCAGGAAGCTGGTGGGGGCTGTCGCAGAAAGAGCCAGCAAAGGTTTTTTTTTGTTGTGCGTTGTCCTGGAAGCGGTCGTTTGCGAACAGTGTCTTTCCTTCGGTCCAGTGTCTTGTTCTATGAATTTGAGGAACCATTGACCAGAACATCGTTGGTTCCTGCGACGGATGTCGTTGTTCTCAGCGCCAAGGAGTTGGTCCGAGCTTGGTCGACCAAGGTCCGGCAGCACAAAAAAAAAAGATTGAAGATCAGAAAAAGATTCTCCCAAGTGATCCATTCATGAAAAATACTTAAGGAGGATTATCGACCTTTTCCCATCTCAATTTTCGCATTTTCCACCTGCGATGAAAAAGTCGGCCATCAGGTGGCTCACCTGGGGCGTCGCAGGTACGAGCAGGCACGGTCGAGATTTGTACACAGTAAACGCAAGCACAGTGAGCGAATTGGGATTTATGTGGGGCTTTCGCACAGTGATCACTGCACCGTGAGGTACATCGAGCAGTGTTCTGGGTACGTACTTGCGCAAAGTGGAGCTGATTGAATCAAGCGCGGACCACCACGCCCCTCCCCTGGTCGATCGATCTGATCTTGCAATTACAGGGGAGCCTGGACTCTGTCCAGCGTCTGCAGCGGGCCGTCCCGCTGAACTCTCTCGCTGAACTCTCTGCACCAAAAAGCTGCGGTACACTTGGGTACGGCGAGGTACAACAAGAGACAGCAACCCAGGCCACTGAATTGCAGTCCCAAGGTGAGTGCCTGCCCCACTTTCCACACTTTGATTCAACGACACACTCCAGTGTCTCTGCGACGACTTCAGCTTTTTGGCCGTGGTGAATGTCGAGCGCCGCAACGGGCCATCCGATCTCACTTTTTTTTCGTCGCCAATTTTATGGGATTTTGTTGTGCGTGTGGGCGGTCGGCCTCGGTTAGTTCGTTCGACTCAGGGCTGAAATACGCAGTGAAGTCGTCGAGCGGCCAGCCTTCCAGCTTTTCTCACCCTCAGAGATTTCAGTCCCATCCATCTTCCCTTTTTCTCTCCCATCTCTCTCGAGCTCAGCTTGCCCTTGCACTCGAAGCGGTACGCGCCAAACTTCTCCCCAGCGTGGTTTTTACTCACGATATCGCAGATGGACACTCGCAACCTTGCCTTCGAGGGCTTCGCTTCGTCTTCCGACACCGAAATGGTACAGTTCATCCTTTTCCTTTACCCATCTCTCATCCTCTTCCCCTCTCTCATCCTATCTCCCTCTCATCTTGTTGCCCCCTCATCCATCTCTGCTCGCAACCTAGAGCAGACGATTGTCTCTTTCTGTCCTCTCTTGCCACTACCCGAATTCCTTTTCCATCCGCAGTGGAACTAACTCCTCGTTTGCAACAGAAGGACAATCCTGCCGATCGCAGCAGCATGGCCAATCCCTTCTTGACCACACCTTCGGTAAGTCCATTTCATTCACATTTGACTGCCTTCTTTTGCTTTGAGTCTGCACGTGTCGTTGCAAGGAGATCACCTCTTACGGGCCCACGCCATGTTGGATGATGGGATGGTCGTCTGCTGGCGGATCTTCTCGCCGCCAGCAAACACATACCAAACCATCTTCCAACAGGGTTTCCGTTTGGCGCAGGGTTTTCTCTTTGAGGCGATCAATCACCCGGAGCGTGTCCTGGCTGTCTGTCCTCCCCCTCACGCGGGGGTTGCACACGCAACGGGGGGCGCGCCTAGGGTCCGAGGCTGGCTGGCAGCTGGCCTTGGAAGGCGGGATGTTGGGGCCTTCTGTTCCCCTCCCTGCAGAAGGACTTTGTCTGGAAGGGTAAACGTGGTAGAGGGCCGAGCTACGGCTAAGACACCCTGCCGTTCTGGGGAGAACGCGGACAAGAAGCAAATTTTCTCGGGCATATCAAATGCGGACTTACTCAGTAGAGATTCCCTTAGCTGACTTGAATGAAGGCAGATTCGCAGAGCCCCGGCCAATCCCTCTCCCTCGACACCTTTGAGAAGAACTCCCGAGACATCATTCGCGACGCTCGTGAGCTTGGAGTCGGTGAGCGCCAGCTCAACTTCATCCGCGTCCAGCAAGAGCAACTTCGTGCCTTGTTTTTGGAGGCTACCAAGGCAGTCTCTGAGTCCACCAAGGCAGCCGCTGCGTCCGCCGCTACTATCCAAGGCTACCAGAATCATCAGGACTTCGCTCGGCACTACAGTATCGAGTTGAAGTTGGCAGTCGAGCAGTGTGGCTTCATTGCCGAAGACCATCGCGGCTACAAGGCAGAGCTACAGGACTTGAAGAAGAAGCTTGTCCAGGTCAGCAAGGAGCTGAATGATACCAAGAGAACACAGGGTGTCATGAAGAAGGATTATGAGGCCATGAAGAGCAAGCAGGAGGCTTCGGAGCGCGAGAATGAGGCCCTCAAGCGCGACATGAAGGAGCTTCAGCAGCTGTTTCGAGTCCACGTTCTCTAGATGCACAAGTTGAGCGCATGGATACGGGGCGTATTAAAATTGCTTAGACCTCAGTTGCTTTGACTACCAAATACCATCAATAACCTGACTCAACTACCTTGTTTCTACCATTCGTGAAGACCCGGTGCGCCTGGGTTTTCGTTCGCGCGCGTGAATAACATGACTGTATGAGCACTGTGAAAATTGCAAAAAGTCTCTCATTTAAATAGCAGAGAATCAATTTGGAACGCTGTCTGACGGAGACCGCCCAATTTCCCTATGTCCGAGAGGGGTATCCCTCCAGTCAGAGGTTGTTTCCCACGCGTGTCGTACCGCGAAAAGGGCAAACCGCTCCCTCCTGAAAATCCAAATTTGCAGTCTCAGCTCACCATGGGGTCAAAAATCACTCGCTTAGAGTCCGTTGCAGACAGTGCTGGTCCCAACACTGCTTGTTCGTTGCCGCTCCACCTGCCCGTCCCACCCCTCCTCGGCGGCAGACCAAGACACGGCTCGTAGCTACCCGGCTCAAATTCTTACCCACGCTCACCACAACATCAAAACCTTTCTTCCTCATCCTCATCCTCATCCAAGAAAATCACCATCTCAACACCCGTTTCCCTTTCAATCACTGCAAAACAAACCTCGAGATGCAGCAATCCAACAACTCGGTATGACCAATACGTCTTCTCCAATGATCACACAGTGCTAACATTTTCCTAGCAGAAGGGAGGCGCCGCTGCCCAGCAGGAGATGGTACGTCAGAAACTTCAACCCGTCGCGACACACCTTCAAGAATTCCTTCGAACTACTGCTAACGCGATGGAATCAGAACCTCCCTATCATGCCGACCTTCGAGGACGCCATCCGATCCGCGATCGCCGGTCGCACCTCGGCCCAGATAGCCCCTGAGGTCCGCGCCGTTCTCGACAAGGCCGACCCCGAGACCAGGGAGATGTTCATGACAATCCTCGTCTACGTCACCGCCTTGACCAACGAGTCCAAGGCCAAGACGGCCTCCGAGATCCGCAACGCCGTCGAGGCCCGCGAGAACTACATCAAGGCCAAGAACCTGTTGGCCCTCATGGTCGCCGAGCTCGCCCGCTCCTCCTTCGAGCTCTGGGACAAAAACGTTCAGGAGCAGCTGAAGGACATGTTCGACACGCGCATGCGCGAGCTCATGGCGGAGATCACTCAGAAACTCTCCAACCAAGCCGGCGGCACCACCACCGAGGTCACCATGCGTGGGCTCAATGAGCGCATCCAGACTTTCGAGAACGATTTTCGCAAGGAGCTTGCCACCAACATGCAGAACATCAAGGGCTATGTCCAGCGCGAGGTTGCTCAGATGGAAAAGCGTGTTGAGGAGAAGTTCATCAAGCAGATGGAGGAGGATATCGCGGCTCGGGAGGAGAAGACTAAGATCTTTCTTCCCTTCTAACTTTTCTTCCGCAGCTTTTGTGAATTTTTGTATGACCAGGGATACATGAGAGAAGACTAAGATCCTTGAGGCCAAGGTCGAGAAGCTTATGACCCGTGCTTGATCCTTCTACATTTTCGCAAACCTTGACTCTCTGATTGTCTGGGTCTTTCATAGCATACACGGACAAAATACATAGGGAGGAACGAACTTCGGAACACAATCAAATCAACGGGCCGGCGAGTGGCATTGACAATTTGGTCTTACCCGTGCATCGTGATCGTGATGTTTCTCATGCCTTCAGGCACCTGTCAGTCTTCCATCTCGACACACCTCTTTCTGCCTTCTCCATCTCAAATTTAACCAACTATTCTTCCTGCTGTCAGCATTCAAGAGCAACATCGATCCAGATACATCCACGATTGGCGACGACTTTAGCCTCCAGCACAGCTGCCAGGTTTCTGGCGATTGTTTCACGCAGACAACAATAATATCACGAAGTCTTCAAAAAGTGCCATCGGATTGAGAAGCCCAAAATTCAAAAATCAGATCACATTGGATGTAAGTTTTCGCACGCCTATGCAGGGGGTTCTGTATTAGAAGTGCATGCCAGGCAGATCTCGGCCTTGCGGCTGTTTCCTTTTGCAAAAGGACACCATAGCCAACTTCAAACTTCGACGCCTTGCCGAAAAGATGCAATCTAGCCTCACAGGCCTTTTTGAGCCTTCTCAATCGGTCTTCGCAGACGTTCCCTCTGACTGTCCATCGTCTCCTTCATAGCAGCTTTGTGATTCTGCGCTATCTTCTCCATGGCACGTCTCAGCTCGTTTTCCACGGTCTTTCTGTCCTCCCACTCCTCTGCGAGCAAGTTTAGAAGTTCATGGTTGTATGAGCGCAGCGCGTCCATCTCTCTCGCTTTCTGGGATGCGTGTGCCTCTTGAGAAGCCATGATCTTTTTCATGTCTTCGATGGCCCCCTCGTTTCGCATGCTGGTGTTGAACAATGCGTGGAGCTGCACCGCCATCCTCTTCTCAAAGTCACTGAACATTTTCTTGATCTCCGATGACGTGGTGTCCTTGAACTGTCTAACGTCGTGGCGGATGGATGACACGGTGAGATCGGTGTTCTTCTTCGCTCTATTCGCGACCTAAACCTCGTCAACATCTAGCGATCCATGAAGGCAGCGTGCTGTATGTACCTTGAGGCGAGTCAACCGTGTCACCGAGGAGGACGGCGCGTCTTCAGCATGAAGGCCATCTTCACGGTTCTTGTTGGGTCCCACGGTCTTGCTCAAGTGCAAGTCGCCCTCAGAGATAGCCTTCATCTCGAGCCGTTTGAGACGCTTCGCATGGCGTCTAGCCTTCTGGAATTTCTTGTTTTTGCGCATAACGATAGGTTGCTATCGGGCCTGGGGTTGACGACGAGGATTTTGGAGAGGTCGGTCACCAAGGTAAATATGGAAGCCTTCCCTGACGCGTAGGCCCAGCACTCTGGTTCAACGGTGGGAGACGCGAAGTGGAGGCTAGGTACCTAAGGTTCAGGTACCTTAATTTGGGGCGCAGGGTGCCGGTACTGCAGGCGATCTTACGTCATCCACGTCCCTCGAACTATTCCCTTCGCGAGCAACACTTGGAAGTATTCTAATTTCGGCAGGCAAGACACAATCTCTTCTCTTTCCCCATCTTCAAACTACGTCGGGTGAATTCTCATCAGGTCAACTCGCCCGCGGAAGTTCTTTTGTTTTCTCAAGCGACGGAAGTGTGCGTCCATTTCTCCCATACCCTAGCCCCTTTTCTTCTATCCCAACACCTTCAACCTGAGCAGTTCCATCTCTTCTCTCTCCTCCTCCTTCTCCTCCTCTTCCAACCGAAAACGTCTTTTTCGTCCATCCAAAAAAGTCAATCCACGACCAAAATCCGCACATCATCACAAAGATGCGTACGATCATCGACATGAAGACCGTCAACGAGGCGGTGAGTTTCTTTACTATTCTTCTTCACTTTTGATTCTCGTCTGACTCAATCCAGGCCCCGGCTGCTCCCCCGGTCACCAATCGTACCACTACCGCCTCTCGCGGTCTAGCTGTCCCTCCTCAGTCTCCGACTGCCTCTCGTCAGGCCACTGCTTCTGTCGACGCTCGTCCTTGCCAGAGCCCTACTCAGACCGTAAGTACAATCTTTCATACATCCACACTCGTCTGTTTTCTCTGCCGCGAGCCTGCCTTCAAGGACATGAGGGAGGGAAAAGTTCCGAGTCTGCCACGCAGGGAAGCAGTTCGCGTCGGGCACGAGATCTTTCGCTTGTGTCAGAATTTCCGACTGCCCCTTGAGGGCTTGGTCCCTCCTCAACGCCGGCTGGCCGGCTGCGAGGAAGCCATCTCCCTCGCGACCTTCTCGACCCACCGGGCCACTGCTCTTCACCAAGGTCTGCTTTCGGGACGGCCGAGGTGGAGCGCTATGCGACCTCGCTTCGAATGGTTTGGCAACCGCACAGGAGAGCTTTATGCCGACGGGTACTGCACCCAGGGGGACGTGGCCATTCAACCGCGTGAGAGTGACATACGGTAGTGCTCGTCATTCGGTTATGCCGCCTGGTAGGGTGCGGGCGAGCGGGTTCTTCACACAGAACGAGTGTTTTTGGACTTACTCAGTTTGTGTTCGACCTCAACTGACTTTGGATGTAGCAGACTACCTCTCGCGTCTCGGCCACTGCTGCCGATGGCTATTATATGCGCGATTTGATCCAGATCGACGTCAATTTCAAAGTAGGTCCATCCATCCAAACTGAGTGCTTTCTTTTGCCTGCAGTCTGTAGGCGTTGTTATTTGGCCACAGCTGACTTTTGGATGTGTTAGGCTCACACTCCCAACCACATTGCAGTCAAGCAGCACCATCACATGCCAAAGGTCGACTACACCTCTTCGGACCTGGCAATCATGCTCCAGAAGCAAATCCAGATCTCTAGGAGCTTGAAACGAGAGCTTCTTGATCTCCGTGTCGAGTATGACGCCGCTCAAAAAGAGCTGAAGCAAGTCAGACAGGAGTCTGAGGAGCACAAGCAAGAGGAAAAGGCCAGGGCCCAGGCCAATCTTGCCTGGGACAAGGAGCATGCCAGAAGACTTGCAGAATGGAGTGTTGCGCAGACTGCCTTCAAGACGCAGATGGTTGAGAATGCTTCTTGGGACTGAGAGGGCTAGAGGTGAAGCATGTGAACGTGGCGCGTTCGCACCGTATTATTGAAGAGTCTGATAGAAGAGCACTTCTTGAGGATGATAGAGATCCAGAATTCTGCACAAACATGCTCCTTTGATGATTAATGAATCCTTCTTTGATGGCTTTGTATTACTTCTTCGCCTTTTCCGTGGTCCATTCTTTGTTATTACTATCATGCGACTTTGATCCCATTGTGACACTCCCCAAAGCCAAGACTCATCCCATACATGGTCAACATGATGTACTTCAGCCACCAACTTCAAAATCATCCCTTCTTGCCAGAGCGAAGTCGTCCCTTCCACACTTCCTGGGCTCGGCCATCCTTGGGCAGGTCGGCGGGCTGTTGAGCTGCGCTCTTCGAGGCGCCCTTCACCAGCTGCCCGACTTGGCTCTCGATCGCAGAAATCCGCTCCTCCATGGTCTTGACCGCGGCATCGAATTTCTCCCTTGTTGGCGCCATCTCCGCCGTGAGATCCTCCAGGACGGCTTCGAGGTTGTCCATGCTAGTCTCGAGAGTCTTCATGCCAGCCATGGCGTCGTTTGCCGCGAGATCTTCGACCACAGCTTCAAGCTGCTCCATGCTGGCCTCGAGGTTCTTCACGGTACTATCAAGCCGGTTCACACCAGCCAGCGCATCATTTGCCGTGCTTCGGATCGCTCTCCCGTCAGCACAGGCAGCCGAAAAGTTTCTGATGAGTTTTTTGAGGTCCTTGGCGATGTGGTCGGTATTCATCTTGTTGAAAATGTTGGCGGCAGCTTCGACGTGGAGCTCCAGAAGCTTCAGGCGTTGGTGATGGTCGTCGAATTGGCCCCTGGTGATCTTCTGCTTGAGCTTCTTGGCTCTCTGAGATGTCGCTGTCAGTTCATGGTGGTGCAGGGAGGACACGTCGGCGAGCGAACAACTTACCTTCTGGTTCTCCAAGGCGACGTTAAGTCCCTCACTCTGCTCGTTCTGGCTGACGCCAAATGCCTTTGCTGCCTCGGGCACAGACGAGGGAAAGTAGGTATGCATCGCAGAGAGCTTCGCGCCAGCTTCTGCTGCGGCCTCGGCAGCGCGGCGTCTCTTCTCTCTTCTCCGAACGCGCTGGTTCTTGCCGAGCTTCTTCCGATGCTGAACCATGGTGGGAGATGAAGACCTGAAGGTTGAAACTGTCGAGCTTCGGAAATCTGAGGGCTTGACTGTTGAGGGGGCCGGGGCTATCGAATGCAGTCCTTCGGGGTGACCTTCGCAACTTTCACGCGACTCTTTCACAAAACCGGAATATGCATATACTCGCAGGGTCGTTATCTTGGCGAACCCGACCAGATAAGAGACCGCCCAGCTCACGTAGCTCTCACCTGTCCTGTCGCCATACCTCCCAGCCTGCGATCTCACCTGGCAACCGGTCGTCTCCACTTTACCATCTGGTCTTCCCGCGACCTTCAGCTTCACCTACACATCATTGACGAGAGACCGCCTCGTCTCGAGTTTTCTCATTGGCCGATCTGAAATATTTAGCGATACGTACTCGAGCTGGCGCACAATCAGTAAACCGTCCCGTCTGCCCTCAGCCCTCCTCTCAAGTATTTAAACCCCCCCTTCTTCCCCTCCCCCTCCACTTCATCTCTTCCTCTACTTCATCCTTTCCTCCAAATCACCACTTTCTCCCTCACCCCTTACTTCTTCCTCTCCTTGGGACCTCTCCCCATCCCAAGGTCTTCTCTTCTCTCCAATACCAACTTTCGCAAACACTTCTCACGCCCTCTTCCAAATGGACTCCAAGTCACCTCACACAAGCGACGCTGCTGCGGACGAGTCTCCCAGGGTACGTTTTCCCCCCCATCTCATCCCTCGCACAATTCCCCCCGACTTCCTTCCCTTCTCTCGCTCTTTCCAACTTCACCTACTCACGCGCCTTTTGCAGCAGCTCGATTCCTCCTCCAAAACCAGTCATGACAACACCGATCTCAGCAATCACCTTATGGTAAGTCCATTCATTCTCATTTGTGTGCTTTCTTTGCCTTGAGTCTGCATGTGTCATGGCGGAGGGCGTGAAACATTACAGGACCTTGCCAAATCACTGGGTGCTTGGGTTTCGCGGGGCAGATCTTTCGCTGCCTCGCGAAAACACCTGAGCGCCTCTTGATAAGGATACCTGTTTACTCCTCGCTGGCGCTCGCGCCGGCTTGGTTGCCCTTCGCAGTGATCGCTCCCACATGCCGCCTCCCGCTCCCATCTGAACACCTGCTCGCGCGGGGTCTCAGCACAGTGGGAGGCACGCCCAGGTCTGATCCGGGTGGGAAACGGTGAAGAGGGCAGCTTGAAGGTGCCTCGCGCGCGCTTCGCTGCAGAAGGACTTTGTCTGGAGGGGTACACGTGGTTGCATTGCCAGCCGGCGTGGGGAGAAGGCAGACAAGCGGCAGCACTTCGAGCACATCAAATGCGGACTTACTCAGTTGGGATCCCCTTGCTGACTTGAATGTAGACAGGAACACCTCCTCCTTCCGGCGAGCTTTCGATTGCGACCTTTGAGAGCGATGCTTCCGAAATCGTCCGGATGGCTCGCCAAGCTCAGATAACCCAAGTGCAGCAGGAGCAGGTGCGCGATCTTTTCACGCTTGCTTCCAACATTGTCAACGGTCAGGGCTACAGTAGGGTGTCAGAGGATCAGCTCCGCCTCAGGGAGAAGGCTGAGGAGCTTCGGGATGAGTTGGATGCTACGAAGAAGACCTTGGCAGCCACTGGTCGTGAGCTTGGCATTGTCAAGATGCAGATAGAGGACATGTTTACAATGCGCCGTGTCTCCTTGCGGCAGAGAATGTCCACTTGATTGATTCTGAGTTCCCAGTAAGCCGGCTGGCTTGTCTTTTGATACCCTGAATACAAACACTTTTTTGCTCTTGCAACTTTTGTCCTGATGGTTGTGTGCGCCTTCCTTCTTTTGACTTGTTGCCATCCTTTGACAAATTTTCCCTCTCTCTCCAACCTCACCAGAGCTCTCATTGTGCTCAACCTCCCATTGTTATTGTTGGTTGTCCAAAGGCGGTGGTGCACGTACCACATCTTCACATCTTCACGCACGCCTGCTGCTGAAGAACAGCTCTTGTGATTTTCAACTCACCCTCCTCCTCTTTCCAACTTTGTTGTCGACTTTGCAACTTCGCCGTCAACAAAACACCACACCTATTATTCTTTCATCCACAATATCTGCTGTGATGAACGTGAGTATTACTTCGCGCTCCTTCCAAATTTTATGCTAATAATATTTCAGGGAGAAAACATGGACACCGACCATGGCGGCCAAATGGCTGGTCAGATGCCTCACCAGGGCAGATTCACCACCATAGGGCAGGTGTCGCGCGTTGATGAGAACAGCCTCAATGAGAATGGCCAGATGGTTCCTGAGCACGAGATTGAGACTGAGGCTCTCAACCTCCAATCTCTCGCTCAGGCTCTGCCTACCTCCAACCAGCTGCGTACCTCTAACCAGCTGCGTAACTCCTACCGGCCGGCTGTTACCATCACTCAGGTCTTTTTCCCTTGTCACACTCCAGTTTACTTTGTCACGATTCTAACAGAACTTCATTTCAGCCCCAGCGTTACAGCCGCCGCCGCATCGCTCTTCGCCAGCGTGTTCACAGGTTCATCCCCAACATTGCTCCCCCGGAGGACTTCGATACCTACTTCATGCCCGCTGTAGCCGCTTTCTTGGCTGGAGATTTTCCAAGGACTGCCCTTAAGACCTTTGAGGCCTTCCTCTTCGCCAGGTCGTCCTACAACCAGGAGATTGTCGCTGACTACCATCGCGAGGATAATGAGGACCCTCAGATGCGCGATATTCAGGCCAAGAGACGCCTCCAAGAGAACGTCTTCCGCGTCCAGACCATGGTCACTGACCTCGAGAGAGAGCTGCACAGACGTCAGATGCTTGGCGCTGAGAGTGCCGAGGAGCTTAACTACAAGGGATATGTCGTCCGCAAGCTCAGAGAGGACGTCATTCCTGAGGTCACTGAGCTTTTGCTTAGGTAAGTGGAAGCCAATGCAACGAATTTGATTATCTCTTCAGTTGGCTGACCTTTTTTTTTAAATTATGTTTAGTTCTACCTAAGCGCTATCCGTCGCGCGCGTCCAACGCCAACATTTGCTAGCTACCACGGTTCTTGGCTCGGGGAGGGTTTTGGAGTCTTCTGCGATTGGACTGCAGGCCCAGGCATCATCATCCTCGATGTCAGAACGTGGAGCTGGAGCTTCCCAATTGTGCTTTTCATATCGTTACTCAGCACCGGCCTGCCCCCTCTGCCGATTTCTTCGATCAGGAGGCCGAGCCTCCGGCAGAGCATTCTGCCAGCTTGGTCCAGTGCTCGTCTTTGCGCTGAAAGCTCGACAATGGTACATGTTTGGATCTGGACGCGAGACTAGAATGGGGCAGAAGGATCAGCTGGGGTTTCAACCAATGTGACGCGAGGAATTTTCAAACGGGAGGTTGGATGGGAACGTACATCATTGCTGGGCTTGGGGATATCTGGGAGGTCTTTGAACTCTGCGAGGAGTCCTAGGATCTCTGCGCATTGGCTCAAGGAACAGTCGACTTGGGTGTCGCTGGACGTCTTCTCGGATTTGCTATTAGCTCGTATCGCCCGCACACAGAACGAAGACTTACATTACTTGCAGTGCTGGCTCCCATTTTGCCAATATGGTTTGGTGATCCTTTCGTCGAGAGTGGGTAAATTTTGTGATGGATGTGAATTCACGCAGGTGAGAAAGGCGTTCCGGAGCATCCTTCATATACCTGCCAGTCCTGCTCGCTGAATCAAGACGTCGATATCGGACGATGACACCCAGACAGATGATCAGGCTCTAGGCTTGAATTCTACGAAGCATCACTTTCGCGTCATGAGATTGATATTTCTTGTGATTCACTGTGATTTCATTCCAGAAACTTTTGATCGTTTCGTGTGTGTACTCCAACAGTCTTTCGTGCTTCTCCTCCAATGTATATCATGGTGTGCCGCCGCAGGCGTCTCATGTCTCCTGTCTGCCATCCTCAAATGCTGCGGCGCTCACTGATAGCAACCACGTATCCCCAAAATCCTCCCTCAGCCGCCTCTCTCTTCGCCTCCTCAATCTTCACCTTCTCCTGAGCAATCTTCTCCTCCTTACGCAAGACAGCCTTCTCCTTCGCCTCGACCTTCACTCTCAACTTATCCAGCCGCTCCTTCTCCCTCACCAAGCAGGCCTCAAGCTGCTCAGCGCTATCAGCAGCCACCTTCCGCGCCTCCTGGAGCTCCCTCGCCTCCCTGGCGACCGCCTCACGCTGCTCCATCAGCACGTCGCGGATGTTTCCGACCTCGAGGTGCGTGGCCATCAGCTCGCGGCGCTCGGCGGTGTACTTCTGGCGCACGTCGTCGCAGCGCTTCTTGGCGGCGAGGAAGTCAGCGTACTGCATGTCGGCGAGCTCGAGCATGGCGTGCGCCTCGTGGAGGGCGGCGTCGGCGCGGTCCTCGAGCTGCTGGAGGCGCGTCTCGCGGATGCTGTGCTCGATGGTGGAGCGGAGCTTGAGGGTCTGCATCTCGGTGACGGCGCGGCGGTAGTCTGCGACGGCTTGCTGGAGGCGGTTCATGGTGTTAGTTTGTGGAATATGATGGGAGTTTTCGAATGAGGGGATTTGGTGGTGAGGTTGGAGGAAGGAGGGAGACGAAATTGTGTACCTCGATGTCGCTCTGTTCCATGTGGAGATACGGATCAGGGATGGGCTGAAGCATCTTGTCTGCTTTGGCGAGCAGGAGAGGAGGATTGTGGTGGTACTGATCGTCTTGAGCAGGAACGGCGCGCTGAAGTGATGAGATTAAGCCTGTTCTGGTGATGTCTGTTTCACGTGTGAAGTTATCGTGATACAGGTAACAATTGGCTGGTGGTCTATCAAAGGTCGTCGTAAAAGTTCCCATCAGCCTTCCTCCCAGTGTTCAAACACAGAGGCGCTTAGGTAACCGCATAAAGACGTATTTCTGCATTGCTTCAATTTTAAGCACTTGCAGGCACTGGTCAATAAATCCCTGAGCACGCTTAACTTGTGGCCCTTTGACAGAATTTTCAGAAGGTGAAGCGAGCTTTCGCAAAGCTCCAATACTGGGAAGGAACGATCAAATGTGAGAAAGAATCAAATTTACTATCAAGTGCCCAATCTGTGGAGGCAGCAATCTCATGAAGCGATGGCAGCTCCACCCTCTGCCTTGCCTCGATCTGCCGAAAATTCAGCAGCAGCAAGTCTCCAGCGTTTCATCTCGTCGTCCACCCAAGTTGTAGATGAAGCCAATGCCCAAAGTGTAGTATCCTCAAAACAAAGTAATCAAACAGTCCCCGTCTGCGAGATCAGTACCTATCCTCAAAGAACCAATCCTTCGTCTCCTCGTCCTTGATGTAGTCGCTGTCGGTGTCCTCTTCCTTGATGGGGACTTCCTCCATGTCCATGCCGTCCAAGTCTTCCTCCTTGATGAAGAATTCGTCTCCATCCGTGTCCTCTTCCTTGATGAAGGCGTCCTCGACGCCGTTCTCCTCGTAGTAGGTTTCGAAAAAGTTCTCTGCAACCGTGTAGTCCGCGTCGTCGCCGGCAAAGTTAAGTCTCTCCATGATTTCTCGTTCGGATGGCGGACCGTCCGTAGCTACTAGCCTTCTAACTAAGTCCATGCAAGGGTCCTCAGGAAAGACCTCGTACTGGGCCGCGGCGAAGTCATCAACCGTAGAGGAGGGTCCCATCCGCTGGTTGGACTCCTGCGTCATCGTCGGGGGGTATGGGGGGTTCGGGGTGTACTCTCTCGCCGGGTACCTCTCCAGAGAATAGAGGGTTCGCACGTCAGGCGATGGCCGCGTGATGGAGTTGATCTGCGGCGGGCTGTTATCCCGAAGCCACGCGAGGGGGTCAGCCGCGGGCGGGGCCATGGCTTGAAGGGGATCATTCGGCGGAAGCCCACGCATCCAATTACCGGGGTACGAGCTTGCATCAAGTTCCGCCTGTCGCTGGGAGACGTCGAAGCCGTAGTATCCAGGGTGGCCCTCGATACGCCTGCGGCCCGTAGGATCAGGACTGATGCCTCCATAGTTCTCGTAGAGTTGGGCCTGCTCAGCGGTTTGAGCGGCCTGAGGAACCTGCACAGCCTCGGCGGCCTGGGCCTGAGGAACTTCAACAGCCTCAGCAACTTGAACGCTCTCGCCGTCGTCGTTGTATGCGTGAGCGGCGGCGTGGGCGTGGGCGCGCTCGTGGATGTCAGTGAGAGTGGCAGGAGGGCTCTGAGACTGGTTCTCGTAGAGGGCGGTGAGGCGGTCAACCTCATCGCGGGGCATCTCGTGTGCGAAGACTCGGGCGCGAGGGAGGCTGCCACTGCGGGCGCGCTGGGTCTGTCCCACGTTGGGGTGGCCGTGGGGACCAGCCAGAGTCAAGTTGCTGCTCTCATCCTGGTTGATGTCGGCGTTGAGCACGTAAACCTCATAGTCGGCCGATCCTGCTGTGCGAACTTGGAGCTCTCTCTCTCCACGGAAGTGAAGATCTTCAGGAATAGAGATGCCAGGGTTCTGTCGAACGTATCGCTGGAAAATGCCATGGAGCTTCTGCAGCTTGGAGTACTTGGCTTCGAGAGCCAACTGCATCTGTTTGAGGTTGTCCTTGGCTGCGGTCATCTCAGCAGTGTGGTATTGGAACATGTCCATGATGTACTGCATGAGAAACGCGGTTAGCGGATGGCTCCAGTGCGAGTATACGAAAAGACTTACGCGCAAGTCATCCTGGTCGTCAACTTGCATGCGGTTGTTAGGGGGTTGCAGCATTGTTTCTGAATGCGAATGGGGCAAGCGCGTGGATAAGCGTTGTTTTGTTGATGCGTTGACGAGGGTTGTGAAAGCGGCGCGCGATTGCTAGAGAACAAATTCAAAACAATGCCACAGTCTGATTTTGTGAAGGAGCAAAGGTTTGTGTGAGGGATGGTGAGTAAGAGAAGTGCAATATCGCTATTGTTTTTGTTGTGTGCGAGGAGATTGTGTGAAAGGTGGTTGCTGAAAGGAAGGTCTTGTTGTGGTGAGGGCAGCGAGGACGAAAGAGGTCCGCACACAAAGGGCTTATCTGATTTTGCTGCAACCCCAGTCTGAGTCCCTCCAGCTCATTGCTGTGGTCTGGTTTTTAATCTACTTTCAGGAAGGTACAGAACACCTTTGAATTTTCTTCAAGCGTATCGCCCCTCATACTTGAGTTGGCGCTGCGTTCACGAAGGCTTACTCTCCCTCCACCTTAGCCTTATCCACCAAGTGAAAACATGATCTTTCTCCTCGGATTAGACTGTGATTGACATCTCTCCGCTTCCATCAACTTGTTCGCTGAAAATCCGCTTTCCGCAGTCTAGGAATCACGCGCGGTGTACCTCCGCCTAGCAGAACTTCTTGCATGTCTGGATGCCTGAAAGGTTACGAGCCTCCCAAACCACAAAAATACCAACTATAGCGAGGCCGATGATGGCAAGAGCTATAAGATGATCATGACCTCAGTCTTCGCCCCGTACGGCACCATCTCCAGAATTCGCTGCCAACGCGACTTAGGCCGCATCCAGATCGGAGGCGGTTCCCATAGCGGCCCCGCATCATCTCGTTGGATCGCGCCCACGCCTTCACAAACGCGGGTCTGAGTCGATCGCCAGATTCGATGGGTGTAATGCCAAGAACGATCATCTCTGGGACTTGCACATAGACTAACTCATAGAAGCCGTTTTGAAGTGGAATTGGTCGAGCGAATATCTCGAAGCGCGGCCAAGTGGTGGGGAGGGCGATGGGCGGCGGGTTGCCGGGGAGGAAGGGAGGAGGAACCGGGGTCGGGATCTCCTGAGGCTGGCGGGTTTGGAACTGGAAGGAGTTAGATGGATCGCGAGATTTTGAGATGAATCCGTACCCTCCCGGCTTTCTTGTGAGCGTCGTAGGCCCAGCTGGGCTTGTTGCCTCGTCTGGGAGGCATATCTTCTAACCTCGGAATAGGCGGCAGAGAGGGATGGTGAGGGACGACGGCGACAAGGACAACAGAGCGAGCCGGGGACGAGAGAGCCGACGGGAAACAGAGACGCAGGGCGGTGACAGATGAGGAAAGTGAACGATACCGATAGAGACAGAGACCCCGGACGACAGTGTGGGACGAGGATGGAAGTCATCAGTGAGAGATAGGAAAGGCAGGAAGGGAAGGTAGTACTAGCACCTGCCTGCTCTTGTATTGACAAGGACGACGACAAAAGACACTGACAATTTAGGGCGCGGATCAACTTAACTGTCAGCTTTTTCTGGCTCTACTAATGGCAAACGCAAAACCGCTTCTAACCATGTCTGCTAAAGGTTTATAAATTCTATTCAGTGTGAAAGTGCACCTGTAGCTTGGAAATTTTGGATATCGATTGAATATTGGACCCGAACATACCAAAACCCGAGGCAGACATTAAGACTCAGCTGGCACCACCACTTCATCAACACACTTCTCCCATTTGATCGCTCTCATGTACGCAGCTTGCACACATACGATGATCCAAAACCCAACCGGCAGTCCAACCCAAAATCCAAGGAGGCCCCAATGAGGACTACCCAGCATCAACCAGATCGAAAGCGGCACAACAGCAAGGTAATTCACTCCAGACACAACATACGCTGCAAATGACTGACGTCCCAGACCCCTCAACATCCCGTTCGTACCACACAGCATCGCCTCCGCGATCTGAAAAAAGCATACGGCGACAATCGTCTCCGCGCAAATCTTCAACACATCAGCATCATCAGTAAACACCCTCGGCAACTCCCGCCGGAACAGAAACGTCACAGCCCCACTCAGACACCCGGCCGCAAGACAGGCAACCCCATGCACAACCGCCGCCCTCCGCGCCGCCCCAACAAACCCCGCCCCGACGAGGTGTCCGATACGGTTACTGCTGAAAACGCTGATGGAGAAGGGCACATGCCAGACAAAGATCGTCGCCGTGGTGAGAATCGACTGCGCGGCCAGGTGCCGCGTGCTCAAATACGACGTCGAGAAGCACAGAATCTCAAACGCAGCGTACTCGCTCAGCGTCGCCACGGACCCGGCGAACGACAACCGGACCATCAGACCCCATCCGCGCAGCGCCTCGCGCGAGAAGCCGCCCCAGCAGCGATGGGACCACGAGCCGCGCGCGGAGGCGATGTAGAGCAGCAGCGCCGCGGCGCGGAGGATCTGGCTCGCCGAGGAGCCGAGGGCCACCCCGTCGAGACCCATGCCCAGCGGGAATGCCAAGGTCCAGCTGAGGAGCGCGTTGACGGGCGTGCAGAGCGCGATCATGAGCATGGCGGTGTGGAAGTCGCCCTGGACCTGCAGGAACCGCCTCGCGGCCTCGAAGAGGGCCTGGGCTGGGAGGCCGATGGCGCTCATGCGGAGGAAGGTGCCGGCTTTGAGGGCGAGATGGGGCTGCTTGACGACGAAGGAGAGGAGGAACGGTGAGGCGATCCAGAACGCGCCGACGGGGAGGCACGTGAGCTCCATGAGGAGGACCATCTTCTGCACGTGCAGGCCGACGGTGTGGAGGTCGCCGGAGCCGTAGCTTTGGGCGCAGAGGGTGTCGAGGGCCGTGGCCATGCCTGAGACGAAGGCGGAGCCGAAGATGGCGATGTTGGTGGCGCCGATGCTGGCTGCGGCGAGGTCGTCGGCGCTGAGGCGGCCGGCGATGAGCGTGGCGAGGACGCTGGGGAAGAATTGCAAGAGGTAGGTGACGACGAGCGGTGGGCACTGCTTGAGGAGAAGATTTACCTCAGGCCAGACGTCTTTTGCCTGTGGTTCGGACGATTAGTCGCGCGCATGCAGCAGAGGCGCGTTTTCTTGAGGGTACTCGATGCCGTCGCTCACATCGTTGCGCGCCGCACCTGCCATTTCTATGTATATGCAGTCAGGAGACGATAAAGAACAAGAGGATGACTGTTTAGGCCTGTTTCAATGACTATGAAGCATGCTGACTAGTGATCAGAAGCCGGAGTAGAATGTGACAGAGTTCGATATCGTGGATTTCAGCCACGTGGTGTTTGGGAACTCTCCGGTTGTCGATCCGAAGCCTTGTTTAAATACGAGATGTGACAGCCAATTGGAACACTCTGATGTGAAAGCGGTATTGATGATCACTAATCGGAAAGAAAAAGAGGAACGAATTTCTATGCGGCCAGGACCTTCATCACAACCTCAAGGTTTCGAGAAGCCTTCCCCTTGTGGTGTACCGACATCTCTGCTACGACTTTCTTTTTCGAACACTGCGGCACACTGTGAAGTAGGTATTTCGAACCTGCCTTGCGCTTGATCAGTTTTGTATTCGTGGAAGCAGACGGCCTAGGTGATCAGTAGCCATTGTGATGTGAAAATGCTTAACCCGCGCAAATTCCAAGCCGCGCGCGTGAGACGTTGTCCGGGAATGCCATCTAATCAGATGATCTGATAAATTAACTATACGAGCGACCCAGACGATGCTATCGTCGACGCTATCGTGAGGTCTTCAAAGTCGAGAGAAATGATCCATTGGGGGTACAAATAGCATCACCGCTCCTGCTTTCAGTATCAAGACTCTGTTCGCAATCCGCCAACGCCAACTTCCCATCTCACGCACCGAGCCCGACAACTTTCCCAAATCGTCAACGTCTAGCCTCAAATATGAAGTTCTCCATCCTCGCCGCCCTCCTCATCAACGCCGCCGCCGTCATGGCCGGCAAGCTCCAGGACCGTCAGGCCGGCGCTTGCGTCACAGCCGGAGGTGACTGTCCCCCCACCAACCCCCCCCAACCCCCCCAACCCCGTCCAAGACAACGCGTGAAGAGTATGGCATCGATTGCTGACACCTTTTCAACAACTCAGGCGGCTGCGCGACCACCCCTACCAACCCGATGTACATGAGATGCTGCTCGGGTCTGACCTGCTCCAACCACGTCTGCGTCTAATCTCGTCGCTGGGGGAGATGATTATCTGAGGAGCAAAATGCTTGGCTGCACGTAGAGGCTACAGTATTATGTGATTCACGACCTGCCTTGTTTGTAGCTAGAGGGATGAGAATCTCAAGTAATAGTTGGAAACAGCGGGCTTCGGTCATGTCGATAGATAAAGTGCAGACTGAATAGAGACACGCGCAGCTATCCTTCCATGTCGTGCTTCTTGGTTTACCAGTCCCATTGCGAATATTCTTGCCTTGTTACCAGGTGATGAATGGTGTTCAAGATCAATGGGAAACAAATGAACGAGCCTTCTCCTGCCTTGGCTGTCTGAGGTTAGTAGGAGATCAAGCATAGTTTTGGGACACTGTCGAAAGCGACAACCATGGTTTCAAAGATCCGAGGCTGAGATAGGATCGGGCTGTGTAGACGTGATGGACATTGGCCGAATCAGAGCATCCATTGACATCAATGAGAGGCTCACGTACGAACAGCAACTAACGGCCCCGGCGTATGCAGGTTCATCAAACTCCATCGACTTGAGGAATACATGCTTGTGTGCACTCTTTAAGATAGCACTAGGAACTGTTTCAAGCACTAATACTCTATCGCGTTTTATCAGAGCTGCAGTCTACGCATTCTACCAAAAAAGACACAACGCTCGCAAACGTTCCGCCCAAGCCATAGTCCATGTGAGGTCAAAAAGTGCAAAAGATGACCAGCGCGGGGCTCGAACCCGCAGCCTTCAGATGAACAACTGATCCGCTTCGCATCACACGAAGCTGATTAGAAGTCTGCCGCGCTACCATTGCGCCAGCCGGCCATGTTTGTTGGGTGTCCTGGGACGATCCCGGAGCGACCCATCTCCGGTGTGTGGAGATCGTTGCTGCCGGACCTCAGAAGTGATTCTATGTAGCTTCCCTTCTTCCGATGATTCTGTTTGCTTTTTTTCCTGCAGTTTGTGTGTGCTTGCTGTTTGCCCCAGAGGTCTTTGTCTCCGGTGGATCTTCTGACTCACCGTACCCATTGAAGAATCCACAAGGATACAGTACCTTTTTTTGTGTGCTACCAAGAAGTGGGATTGTATGTGGATTCCACAACCAACTTTGCAGAGGTTGCGCCGCCCCTCCTGACGTAACGATCGAGATGGTGGCCATCGCCAGCCAGGGAACCAGAAACCTCTCTGTTAATCTGCAACTTGCTCAAATCATTTTGCCTTTCGCTCTCTCCGTTTTCGTGGGCACGCCGAGCCTTTTTCCTTTCCCTCGCCGTCATCTTCGCTGATTGTGCTCACAAGGCAGAGAATCCTTGGCAAATGGGGATCGTGACGCTGAGAGAAGGACGCCCCGGCGAAGATCCCATCGGAAAGTATGAACCGATCCAATGCGGACATTTGACGAGACGGCACCAAGTGGGCACGGTTCGATCGATTTCATCAATCAACGAAGAAAGAGAACCTCTGGTGGGGGAGGAAAGAAAATTTCTTTAGCAAAATTTCGCATTTCCCCGGACGGTAGGTTAAAGTGCTTGCCTGCGGTCTGCCTGGCGCAGGGGAAACGGAAGCAAAGGGGACCTGGAGCGGAGCCTCCGTTCCGTTTAAAACTGCGAGAAAAGCGTCGCTCCAGCTTGAGTCAAAAGAAGAAGGACAACCCAGCAAAGACTCCATTTCATCAAAAAAAGAAGGAAAAGTAGAATACTTTCTTCACAACGGAGCTCCACCACGATGGTATTGCATCATCAAACGCAGCCCGCTCCAAGCCGGGTCGAGGTTCGTGTCGCTCGCTCGCTCGCCGTCGCGGTACCAACGCCGGCGTACCGCTTCTAACAAGTACCTACCTAAGGTACCTACCTTAGGTAAGGCACATTGGGTAAGGTAGGTTTCGGAAGGTCTCCCCGGCACGTCTCCCGTCGCATCCTCTCACGTAACAGAAAACGCCTTCAGGACCTCCTTGGACCTTCCGCCGCCGTCACCGCCGCCTGCCCGGCGCATGTGCTGAGTCTTGCCAACAATGCGGTGGTCGCGGCCGGCTCCGATTTGTCACAGGGCCCAACCTTCTCGGCCTTCTGGCATGACTTCGGCCTGACTTTTGTGACTCGACGGAAGTTCACGATGCTTTCCTTCCTTTGCCCTGGCGGGCGCCCCGCCTCCAAAACATCCGACACCCAACTCAACTCCCGACGACCACCACCCCTCCTCCCGGAATGCCACCCGATGCCTGCCTGCGGCCTTGCGGCCTGGGCGGTGCTTGCCACAGGAGTTGGAGCTGGCACACACCACCGGACCGGTGCGCCGGTTACAGCGTCTGCACCTGCCGCCGGCCTTTAGGTTGCGATCCCTTCCAACGTCCCACAGCAGACACACCGCGCGAAAACGAGCCCGGCGGCGTACCGTCGGCTGCCCGAAGACGAGGCCGCACCCCGCCAATTGAAGCTTACACCGCGCCATCGTGAACGCATACCGCGAGGCAACAATGGCGCAATCCAAAAGCCAAGCGGGTGCAACTGCCTCATCTGGGCGCAGCGTTTTCGTTTTCTCTCTGCCTGGGTTTCCATCTACCACACACAGAGGCAAATGTCCCCAAGTCTCGGCGCTCAATTCCCCGCCTAAACTTACTTACCTGTCAATGCATGGATTTCCATTCTCGAAACTGCAACTACCCGCAACAACTTCCAAGCCGTGACATGACGAAGCTCCACCGCCAAAACATTCTCACGCCCACCGAGCTGTGACCTCCCGTTCATCCACAAACGTTCCAGACCACGCTGCAGGTTCCCAGTTGTTAGCGCTACCTCCTGTCTTGAACCGCAAACCCGCCTCTGCCACTCAAACCGCGGCCCGAGAGACTCGTACTACAGAAAAGGCTAACCGCCGTCTCGGAGCAAACCTCCAAACAGAAATCCAAAACGTAATCCACCGCCGCGGTCATCGTGACGATTCGATGCAAACCTTTAACCCATTGTGTGCTTGAGCAGAAAAAAAGCTCAGACCAAGGGGCGGCGACGGCGAACCGCGCTGGCGTTCCCAGCGTTCCCAAGGCCTTAAAGTGCTTGCCGCTGCGTTCTAGAACTCTCCCCAGTTTCCATCAAGTAACAATTTCATAAGATCAACCCCCCCTCCCCCCCGAACTCTTCTCACTCCCACACCAACACCAACACAACCCAACCATCACCGTCGTCTCATGCAGCACCCGTAGCCGTTCCCGTTAGCCGTCCCTCTTTCCCGCTGGCGTTTTCAATGCAAACACACCAGACAACGTGGACAATGCGTCCTTTTTGAGCCGCACAACAGGGGACTAGGCAGGCAGGCTAGAACTTGCCGCCCATGTCCCAGCGAAGGGTTCATCCCCGATTCGCGCGCTCTCTTCACATGTCATCCCACTTGACTCAAGGAGGGGCAACTTCTTTCGCATGTTTGAATTTTCTTTCGGCGTCTGCTGTTTCGATGAGCGGGCGTTATTGTAGTTGTCTCGTTGCCAATGAATCGCAGCACGCTCTCATCCATCGCGATCGAGCGCAAAAAAGTAAAAAAAAAAAAAAAAAAAAAAAGAAAAAAGGTGCCTGTCCGAGGCTCGACATAGGCTTTGTAACTGCACTTGCGAGCCTATGCAACACACTAGGTTGCTGCTTGCGTTGCGCACTTTGGTTGTGTCGTAATTACTTGCGCAACTTGCGGAATACAAGCATCATAGTTCACAAGCGTGTATTCACCAGTAAGTGAGTCCGTAGTTATAGTTGAGAATGGTGATGTAATTACTATGTCTATGTTTCGCTATTGGGAAAGCAAGAGAAAACATCAGAGTGGCTGCTGAGAAGCCGATTCGGGAAAGTGTGCTTCGCCCGCCCCATCACAACCGAAACTAACAACGCCTTGCAATGCTTCAAATCATCTCTTTCTCGTCCACTGGTCCTTTCACCATCATTCTTGAAATGTAACAAAAAATAGTCCAAAATATTTCTCTCCAAAAGTAACCAACAAATATCGACAGTAAACTGAAGGTGTAAATGGCGCCCGGTCGTTGTCCGAGGGGTATAATGTGCGTAAAATCCAAAATGACAAAATGTTTCCAAATCAAATAACTTTTTGTTTTCCTTTCCCAGTCTCGCTTTCCCGTACAGTTCCCATCTCTTAAACACATTATGCTTCCTCCACTCTATAAAGATAAGATTTCATGTCGCATTCGTAGATGGTGTTGTGTCATGACGTAGATCCGTTGACGGACCCCTCGGTGCTGTGCGTCTGCCCGTCCAGAGACTCGAGGCTCTCGTACTCCACGGGCGGAACCTCCGCGCCGCCGTGGCCCAGCTGCCGCTGCAGCTCCTCGGGGTACGCGGGCGGCGAGGGCGGCACGTCCTGGTAGACGGGCGGCGCCTCGTTGTCCCAGCTCACGCCGAGGCCGGGGCACTCGGTGAGCATGACGTGGTAGTGCATGCGCAGGATGCGCCCCGTGCCGGTCTGCGTCGCGAGGTGCGGCTTGCCGATGGGCGCCCACTCCTTGGAGACGACCATCTCGATCATGAGGGCGTGCGAGACCTCGGTGCCGTCGTGGGACTTTGCGTCGCACGCGTAGCGCGGGCCGTGGGAGTGCTTGCTGCTGCCGGCGATGACGCCGTAGTCGAACTCGAACTCGACGTGGCCGTCGGTGGAGGTGTAGTCGCTCTTCCAGCCGTCGTGCATGTACTTCTCGCCGAGGACGCGGGTCTCGGTGCGGGGCGCGCCCTTCTGCTGCGTCGGCGGCGTGGTGGCGGTGCCGGCGGGGGTGTGCTTGTCGCAGGCGGGCGCGACGGTCTTGATGGTCTCCTCGAGCTTCCAGGTGACCTTCTTGAGCTTCCAGAACTCGACCGTCTTGTTGGTCTGGTTGGCGGTGGTGAGGCCGTCGAGGCGGAAGGAGACGTTGTGGGTGCCGGCGGGGTGGATGACCTGGTTGTAGTGGGCGCTGGCCTTGATGTTCGTCGGGGGGAAGACGCGGACGGAGTGGTGGGGGAACTCGGGCTGGGTGAGGGAGCGCTTGACGTCGAAGGTCTGCTCGAACTTGATGGGGTGGTTGGCCTGAGAGCCGCTCTTGGGGAGGACGGCCTCGGCCTTGAACTCGTAGGTGATGGAGGTGAGCGGGGTGTCCATGGAGGCGGGGAGGTGGCCCTCGAGCAGGATGGAGAAGGGGAAGGGGTGGACGCCCTTCTTCAGGGTCGTGGGGTGGGCGAGGAAGGTCCAGCGCTTGAGCTCGGTGTACTGGTTCTGGCACTCGTTGCAGTGGTTGGTGAAGGGGCGCTTGTGGTGGACGTGGATGTTGAGGCGGGCCTCGAAGGCCTCGACCTCGAGGTGCTCGTCCTTGACGTCGAGGAACATCTGGCCCGAGACGAGGGCGCCGGTGGAGGACTCGGCATCGCCGAAGAAGACGATGGGCGGGCTCTCGATCTTCCAGTCCAGCTTCGCGTGCGGGTTCTCGTGGGAGTCCTTGGCGGAGCGGCCGAACGGCAGCGAGATGCGGTGGTGGTGGTGCTTCTTCTCCTTGAGGTGCTCGACGGCGGGGGGCTCTGCGGCGAACATCTTGTTGTAGGGGATGTGCTCGCCGTCATCGGAGGAGTAGGAGGAGTGGCGGTCGAGCGGTAGCCTGCGCAGCAAGCCCTGGTCCTGCACGTTTGTTGTGCTGTGGTGTTGTTGTGTCGATGACTGGTGGCGGATGGTCTTCGTCTTGAGGTTTGCAATTGCGGAAACACTGAAGTTCTCAGTGGAATTGCGCAGGAAATTGGCGACTCGGTGGGGCATGGTTATGGTTGTTGGAAAGGGTTTCCCCGGATTGCCTATTTGGCCGTTTAGGTGGTGCTGGATCTGGCTGTAGTTCGGTTCGATGCGGCTTCCAGGGCGCTTCTATTTAATTCTTGGCCGGGCCTAAGATGGGTATTGGAACCACCGACGCAAGAAGAAAAAAAAAAACGAGAGTGACGACCAGGGGGGGTGGTGTCTGGGACGATGATGTGGTGTGACGTTGGGCGCAGGGCCCGTCGCCGGAGGAAAAAAAAATAGACGATTCGCCGGATCCCGAAGGACGGGCGAGGTAGACGCGGGCGCCTGGGCGCAGTAAGCTCGGTGGAGGAGGTACCTCGCGCTTTTCGTGAGTCGAGGTAAGGCGAAGGGCCGCCCGGTACGGTTAGGGCGGTGAGTAAGGCGAGTGTGTGTAAGTGGAAAAGGCAATAAATCAAACACACACACAGGTGATGACCTGAGATGGATATTGCGGGATACGGGCAGGTAATGGAGAAAAAGAGGAGCCTGCAAGGAGGGACGCGAGGTCGAGGTCTGCTGATGTTCGTTTCTGCTGGTCTTGTCTCCTTGACCTATGACTCTGGGTGGGTGGAAGGGGGGTCGAGTCCCTTTGTACTTTTTGTTGCTCAAGTCCAAGTGACGGATGGAGGGGTCGCTTTGTCGTCTTCTCTTTGGGTCTTCTCGAACCCTTGCCGGATGGGAGAAGACGAGGCGCAAGGTCTGTGGTCTCTCCTGTTCTGTTCCCGTTTGGTTTTCTGCCTTTGGGGCTTCGTGCAAGCCAAGAGGGAAGCTTGTTTGGGGCTAGGTAGCGGTGGTGGTGGAGGAGGAGGGCAGATGAGAGATCTGCTCCTTGCGTTGCTCAAGCTGGAAGGGCCAAAGCGATGTTGGAAGATGCGGGGTGTGGGATGGGTAGAGTTGCGTTTGGTTCGCTTGGGCGTGTGTGTGTGTGTGTGTGTGATGTGGCGCGCAGATGATGTCGTCTCTTGTTGCCCTATTCAGGCTGTCTTCGTTGTCGTTTCTGGCTGGTTGATGGTGTTGTTCGTTCTCGCTCGCAATGACTTTTTAGCCTGCCACGAGGGAGAAGAAACGAAACGTTCGAAACGAGGTGGGTGGTCTGAGTCGAGACGGTCGAGGACGGACAAAAAAAGAAGATCTCTCGTGAAAAGACTTCGTTTTCTCTTTCTCGTGGAAAGGAAAAAGTTCTTCTTGGCCCCGTGTAAGTCGACGGCGGTGATGGGAGTGACTGTGACTGGGGTGCAGCTGCAGCGCTTAACGGCGGCTTCAGATGAGATGCAGCGAGCGAAAGTGGAGGTGGGGAAGGCTCTTTTCCGTATTAGTGCGGTATTGTTCGTGTCTTTGTTGGTAGACGTAGACAATAGCTGTGTCGTTGATGGATGAGGGTATCGTGAAGAGCAAGAAGCAATAGCAATAGCAAATCACTTGAGCAAAAAGTGGTCACAGCTCAGCTCTTCTAATAAAGCTCCCTCCGTCAAAGCAGGACGTCGCGTTATTATGTCTCGCCAGCTCGTGATGGTCAAGCTTTTCATCGAGTAATTATGTGTCATGGAAAGGGAGGGTACCTGACGAGACAGCTCCGCTCTAGCGTTTGACACGGCCCAGCCCAGCGCGCATCGCTCCCTGGAGCCCGCTGTAGAGCTGGTCAATTTGCCTGGTGTGAAGCCCGTGGAAGGAAAAAACTGCGATCCATGGAGGGGCAGAAGTGTGAGTCCAGCCAGCCAGTCTCCACTGAGGATCCAGCAAACACCTCGACTGCAGCACAAAGTACCCTACCAGGCTCGTCAATTGAGGGCGTGAGCACACACTGCACACCACAATGTACAATGTACTGTACTTTGCTAGGTTTTGGGGCCAACATGACCGGACCGCCCAGCCAACAGCGCCCTTCAACGCAACCACTTGCTCGAACCAAGCAAGGACCGAGTCCACTGTCCGCTGTCCACTGGCCACTGGCCAGGGCATGGCATGGCATGGCATAGCCTGCCCATGGGTCGAGGGGACTGCCCTCCTGACCTTCCTTGGTTCACTCTCCTGAGCCATGACACTTACAATGGGTAATAGGGCCCACGTGTGTGTACTCAGAAGAGTATCCGTACTGAGGTACACCAAGTTCTAAGGTAATACGTACCGGGCCGGAGACCAGTCCCAGTTCATCACCAGCGGCTGCCACAACCTCCTACGGCGTTCCGTTAGATTCCCATCTCAGTTTCCAGACCTGTCACTCTCCTGTAGGAGGCCCGGAGATGCTCCCGCCTGATCGCGCCCCTTGTCGGTAGCGGGCAGTCCAGCGCGGCGGCGGTCAGCCAAGACAGCACCCAATTCCCTTTCCTCGGTACCTCTTCCGCCTTTGCTCACAGACTTACACAAAGTAGTGTACTTCTCACCGTCCTCACAGCCATACCTAAACTACGGAGACTGACCGGCCACATGAAAGAAACAACCGAAAAAAGTAACATCGTGATGTACCTGACCGCTCCAGGGAACAACCACCTTCCGCGCTGCCTGTGTCGTTTTAAACCTCGATGGGCGGATTCGCGCACCCTAAAACTAGTGCCCGGTCGCCCACAATTGCGCAACGCCAGGGGCACGGCGTCGCAATGGGAACGGAGGGGCGCCGGACGGGACGCAGAGCAGCCCACGCCGGTTACAGAACAACGAGGAAACGTGAATGGAGACGCGCAGACTGACTGGACGAGACCACGACACGTACAACCAAAGGCTGAAAAGCTTCAGAAACCAGAAACAGCATTGATGGATACCCGCTACCACTCTAACAAAACAAGTTGTGTCTAGTTAGGTACTGTACTTAGTTCAAATGGTATGGCATCATGTTTCCCGCCGTCGTCGCAACAGTCCCGGTCGCAGCCACCATGGAGCCGCGTCCCATCACCAAATCCATCCCATTCATTCCATCAACCCATCCAGGTACCTTGTTGGGTGTGCTTGGCCATGCCATCCATCCTTATGCCCACTTAATTAGTTTCTATTGTGAGAATGCGCGAGAGGGAAGAAGATCTCCGTCTCGTGCCATCGCATCACACCCATCCCTGCCTTACGTTTTCCCTTCCTGATCCAGGCGGTCTGGTTGTCATCCGTTTGGCGGTAAAACAGAAAAGATACATGCACCGGTACTTTTTTTCCCTTAATTTGTGCTGTATGTAGGTATGATGCCAGTATCCCGCAGAGTGATGCCAGGCCTAAGACGGCCCAGAAGCTTCTGAGGCCCAGCACGCACACATGCACACACACGCACACACGAACGGCCGGCGATCGGTTTGGCAGCCGCCCGGCATCGCCCTGCGGAAAATGATGCGATGCACCGTTGGCGACAGAAACCGGTAGCACATCAGATGGGAAACATGAGTTGTTGCCGCCCGCCGCCATCAGGTACTTTCTCTGCCACACACGGCGTCTTTCTCCCCAATGTTGCGGTGTCACAAAAAATGCCATGTGGTACGATTCTCGGCTCCGATGCTGGTCTGCCGAGAGGGATACTTTTTTCTGGTCGTCAATTGTGGAGGCAGGCGCGTTTCTTCGCGGACGGAGTCAACTCCACGACGACCGGTGCCATCGTGACTTGTACGTGAGGCCATCCCAATGCACCTGCCCTGGAGAAGCAGGCTGTCTTCTCCAGCCAAGAAAGCGATCAGGCCTAAATGCTCCGGACGGGGAAGGGCGCGGGTGAGGGCGAGAACTGGGGAAATTGTGGAGAGGGCAGTTTGTTGGCGGAGGCCAGCACACACACAGCACACTCTGCGCGCACACGGCTCCGCTGGTGACATATTCATCGTGACACTTCTTTTCGGTGTTCCCTGACAGCAGAAAGACACACGGCGAGCTGTTCGTCTGTCCCCCCAATTCATGCAGTCTGTCTGTTCTTCAGCTTCGAGGCCGTGCCGGACATAGCGCTTGCAGGATGCCACATTAGTCAGTCTACTTCTTCTCTCGTGTTCGCAGCAATCGTTTTCTTCATGACTTGCATGGTGGCGCCGGGCCGTTTTGGCATGACAAGTTCGCGTTGTAAGCTGACGACAGCCTCCTTCTCCGGCGCACCGCACGCACTTTGAAGACGTGATCCAAATTCTCATCACGTCTCTCCCTCTCTCGCAAATACCGAAGTTCCGAAACGCAATCACAGTAGCGGTGACTCCGTATCCTACTCCTCCCTCAATCCCCCAATCCCCCGCCACAGCAACAGTGCGGGCGTGGAAGCTAAGTGTTCTGATCTCAGATCCCATCATGCCACCTTCCATGGTTCGGTGCGCAAATAGCCAAGAACGATCGAGAACATTTCCCAACTTGGCGAAATTCCAAAAAAGAAAAACGGAGGCACGAACCGTAATGTTTCTCTTCGCCTCGGTTTCGAGCCGACACCACACCCCCACCGCAGCGTTTGTCAGAAAAACGGAACAGCATCCCGGTGCGCATCCGTCCCGTACTGAATGTCACCGGGAAAGGGGACAACTCCCTGAGGTACCCATAGAGGTTGGGACCCGCCAAGCAATAGCCTCAATCTCACGATGGGGCTCTTTTTTTTTTCTCCTTTGAAATTTTCATCAGAGCCCCATGCGCAAGAAAGAGTCACTTTTTCTCAGAGAGTGAAGGAAAAAAGCCTGGACTCGACGCCATCCAGGCCAAGCGCTCAGGGAACGTGGACAGTAGGTGACAGGGGTGTTGCAGGTGCAGCAGCAGCAAACGGGAAGCGGGAAACAGGGGGGCGGATCACGGGCCCAGACCCGCTTCCAAGGCCAGCCGGCCAGTCATGTGGTTTCTCTTACGTATGGACGGGGTCACCTGCCCATCCCATTTTCGACGGAATTTTTCCCATGTCTTTTTTTCGAGTTTTTTTCCCTGCACGTTTTCTCACACACACACACACACCTCCAACTCCAACTGAACTGCTGCTGGCTGGCTAGCTGCTGTTCCTCTTTCCCAGCCTGCCTCATTCATCGTGAGTGTGGAGCTCCAGTTGGAGTCATTCCCATCCACACATCCACGCAACCCACGATGCCGCGCCAAAAGGAGCTCCTCCCGCAAACATGCTACTGCGTAGCCCATGCAGACGAACCCAGAAACGAAAGAATCCTGGGCCAACAAGCTGAAAATTTTGCACTTCCCCGTGGGTAACTGCCCAACCCCCATCCACTCGATTCCACCACATGTCGCTGCCAACGCTGCAGGAGGAGGGGAGCAACAAGTTGGAGTCTTCGCTCCAGCTGCCAGCAGCTCTGAGAAAAGTTCTCCCCTCCCCCCCCTCCAAGGCTCCAAGCTCCCAAAGAAGTGAGATCCCACCGTTCCATCACGATCCAGGCCGTCGTGTACATGTCCCCGATCTCGGCGCTATGCTCTGTTTGGGTAACGGACCACAGTTCCTGCAGCCCTGCTACGCCTGGGGAGGATCCTTTTTACGGCTGTGGGTATGGGTACTTTGCAGACTCTGCTGTTTTCCCCCTTCTCTTCCTGGCACTTCGCTTTGTCTCCAAAAACGGGGATTGTGAAAAATTAGCATCGTACGGGATCGCAGCCGACATGATGTCAACATCGAACATCAGGGTCCTGCCGCTCTCTCTTGGCCTGCCCTTCCCGGCCTGGCTTGGGTCTTCCCTCCCCGCCATCTCGTTCCTGAATGTCTCGGTGTACCTGCTCCGGCCACGGAGTAGTCCTCACCACCCTGTTGCCAGTTCTGGCTCCCTCGTGCAAGTCACCGCCGGAACGGCGTTTCGAGCTGACTACGCCGTGGTGAACTTCCTCCCCCAGCTCAGACCAGACGCCGACCCCTTTTTTGTCGGTGACCCGGGAACCATCCCGACGCAACCCCGCCGTCCGCACTCCCGCACCCATTCCTACGCATGCGACGCCGACCTCGCAGCGAGGGGGGCAAGAGTCATACCAGCGTCGGACATCGTCAGCCGGCCCTGCTCGCTCGCACGCCGAGATTACTGAGGACCTTGGTACCTTCGGCTTCGGCTTCGGCGCACCGGGTCGATCAATTTGTTGTTGATTCACTTTTGCGCATGGCAAGGCGAATTCCCATCCTGGCATTATGTGTTATTCACGACGCACCCTCCATCTTGGCGCGTCTGGCGGCTGATAGTCCAGTCCAACCTAACCTCGCCATGACTTTCCTCAACAACCGTTAGAAGTCACATGCCCCCTTTGGATGGACGAAGTCGTCCCATCTACATCTGCCCAGTGGCAGGACGGCATGATTGAAACACCCGCGAGCAATCCGAACTTGCACCGCCCGACCCCCAAGAAATCTTAAATCGACTGACTTGGGCGTCACCCAAGCCCGTTTATCAAACACACCAAAAGGCACGGCAAGTTTGTTGACATCGTCACGACGAAGCTCTCTGCGGCAACATCGTCACCGCCAGGAAGCCAAGAAGTCTGGCCCACCTTACGCTCTGTCCTCCTATGTGCCAACACAGACACAGCAACTGACTTACACAGGACGACAACACCTGCCGCTGCGTCTCGAATCTATCGTGAGGGCACACTCGGGATGGCCGCCATTCGTCCAACCTAAACCGCCTCACAGACGATCGTCGTCGTTGGCCATCTGTTCGCGGCATGCCCCTTCTTCTTCTATTTACAAAAAGACTTGTTAACGAACACGAAGCGGAATAGTGGTCGACGAATGCCCAAGCACCCCCCCAATAGGGCGTGCGCGTGCAACACCACCGCCGCCGTGCCGTCGTCAAACATCACGAAGTGACGATCCCCCGCCTTCCTCGACCAAGTGGCTTTTTCTCCCCAGATATGTCGTGAAACCCTCGCGCCACCCCAGCAGCGAATCAATCGGGCCTGCCAGACCTCCTCATTATCTTCCCCGGGTTTTGTTGTTGGCGTCGATTTACCCCGCAACGAATGCAAGCCTCCTTTTCTTCCTTATCAGCTGGCCTGCTCTCACCGAATAGATAGCATTCTGGTAATCGCGCTGCGCCGTAGATCCCGTCCCCCAGACCGAGCAGCCTACCCCGCCTCCAAAGGATCGCTGGATCTCCGCGGCGTGGGACGTTGTTGACATGTCGGCATCATGTGAACACTTTCCAGCCCGGAATACATTCAGACGGGGTTTGGTTCCAAAGAAGAGATGATGAAGGAAGAGTCGTCTGGGTTGTCGTCGTCATAATCAGGTGCTCGGTAAAACCGACCCATGCCGTTCTGTCCCAGACCAATTATCGGGCCACCCCGAAAAAAGGAGGACAAAATTCCCGTATGGGCTAAATGGGACAATACTGACGTGCGATGCTGCCATTCATCGGCTCCGGTTTTCCGTTCCACCCGGCCGGGCCTTCTCAGCCGCTCAACTTCACCCCTTCTTCATTCTCTAATTCGCGACAAGGCCTCGCCATCAAGCGGTCGGAGAATGTGACATTATTCTTTGCAGAGCGCCCGAGACATTTCCGAAGTTCCAGCCAGGCCAGGAATGCGCAACCATTGATGCCACAAATGTCACCATTCCCGCCGTTGGCCAGCCCAACGCCCACCGCCTCTATTTTGAGACATGTCGTCGAAAGAGCCTCATCTGCCGCAATTGAGGTTAAAACTCCATCGGAGGTTGGACCGGGACGTTCTGGACCACACGTTGATGTTGCTGTTACCTAATAGCGCATGTCGCCCGCACAGGCGACAGGCATGAGGTTGCTTTGGGTTTCCCCTCAGTATGACTTCAGTCTTGCTGCGCGGCTGAGAAAAGGAGCCGCAGGGGGTTGTTCATGGATGCGTGCTGTTCGTTCCCGCGACGGGATTCTTGGCTCTGTTTGGCAGGGTGCGGTTCCCATCAAGTCCCGATAACGAGAGGAGCATGTGAAGGACGGATGGTGACATGCCAAATGAAGGTGATCACGACCTCAGGGCCCATCTGCACCCGCACATTCCGTGTCTCCATCAGCAGCGAGGATCACTGGGGCAGAGAAGTGCCCTCCTCCATCGTCAAGACCTGCTTCTCTGGAGAACGCTCGTCCCCCGAGCTTCCAGACCAGTCCACGTGCTCGGAATCATCCCTCCTTGGCAGCCTCGCACGTCGTCTTGGCCTGGGTGCTGATTGGCAACATAACTTGCGTTGTTTCGAGCGCTCACGATGGTGGCGAACAACCGCGAAAAAAGGTAGCGGTCCCATCCACGTGCGATCCGGGCCGCAGGTCTTTGACCCTTTTAAATGACAGAGTCCAAGAAAGCTTCTTTCGCCAGGCCCGCTCGTCGCCGTCTCGTCGTCCCGTCTCCTGTAACACGACAAGCCGCGGTCCGTGGACGGCCGTCCTCCCCTCGACCCCCGTCCGATATCCCGACTTCCGCTTCTTCTGTCCTTCTAGACTCCTTCCTTGCAGCGTTCCAGCTCGGACTCTGCAAAGACGTTTGAGATAACGAGAAGTTTTGGCTTCTCGCATTATCCTCAGCACAGCCAAGCCTGAGTCTATGTCCTCAGCTCGGCCGGCCATGTAAAGTCTCCTATTTTGAGCGGTGAGAGGAGAGGACAGGGAAGAGAGACGAGGGGGACGGATCATCGCGATCCACCCCCGTCTCATGTGCCATGACGATCATCCTGTCCGGCCCGTCGTGGCCACGTTTTTGTGTAGTTTCCATGTGTTTATGGTTTCCATTTCTCGCGTTCGCTGAAAGCTCCACGGGATGCGGCACGACGGGGGCGGCAGCTGCTGGTCCCCACTGCCCACCCCGTCCTTGGCACCGGGCCCGGCCGATCGTCGGCCTTGCAGGGCGGGCGGGGCGAGACTCGGCGTTGTGGGTCCTGGGGCGGATGGCATTACTCGGGCCGAGAGCACATTATCTCACATCCCGTCGGCTCGGTCGCTTCACCTTTCTCAAGGGCCCAGGCAGAAGCCCATGATGGCAGCCTGAAGGAACACCATTGGCACCATCTAGTGTCGTTCCTTGGACGCATCCTCTGATACTCTGAATAGATCGCCCATCAATCATCGCTCCCGCCCACCCTAGCTCCTAATAACCTCCGAATCCCCCTCCCTCCCGCAGGTAAATGACCCGGGTGATTTGGGCGCAGCGCCCGGACAATCGGCAACAGGCGAGGGCATTCCGAAAAAAGAAACGGGGCCGGCGTAGGAGGGGAGGAGCCCAGGTCTATTATTAACAAGCCCGGCGCATCTGGTCAGTGCACTCCGCGCGCGTGAGCCTTGGAATTCTCTGTGAATGTTCTGGATAAAGTGGATCATGCGAAAAAAGGGGCGGGCCCCCCATTGGCAAGGCCGCTGCATATGCTTCACCTCCCTCGGCCCTCATCTCCGGAACGATCGCCGTCGCTGGAATGTCACGAGATGGGCCTCGGTGAAGAAACATCTCAATCGAGAGATTGGCTTTTCGCCTCTCTCGGAGCGCAATGCAGGTACAAGAGATAAACACAGCTGGACGTCGCCGCTGGCTGGCTCGCTATTGTCTGCCGTCGCAAAGTTTAAACAAGATTAACATGTTGCTTACTCACACCTCTGGTTGCATTGAGTTTCTGCAAGGGACGAACACCCGCCGTGTCTGTCACCTCGGTCCCGCGGTGACAATTCAAGCAAGCAGAGGAATTTCAAGGAAGGAGTAGGAGGGAACTGCCGGTTTTCAGAGGCTGAAGCAGGAACAGCGCCGTCCCGCCGCGAAGAAGAGTGGGAGGGAGAAGCTCAGCGAGTGTCAGCAGCACGGATTGGAGACGGATGGGTGGCACCTCATTCGACGAGGAGGCGTTCGGAATGTGAAACACGAGACAAGCATTTCCCCGCAAGCCGCTATTCTGGCAGTCACTTTAAATTAATTCCAGGGTGCAAGCCTGGTTGTGTGTGCACTGAGGGAGGGAGAATGTGTGTCAGTCATGATTCGGCGATTCTGCAGCAGTTAGATGTCTGGCGATGAACTGCAGTGTGGCACCTGTGAGGTTTTCGTATGAATGAATAGTTACATGGAGGCATAGCCCCTCTCCCACCTCGTGTTGCGGCAGACTAGTGAAAGCGACGCCTGGGTCGTAAATGAAAATGGGAAATTCTCGGTGACGATGAACCCTTCCCTCCGGTTGACTCGGATCGCTGGATGCTCTTTTACGGCGGGATGGCCCCAAGGGCGGGAGGGCGGTGTGGCCACTCACAGCAGCCAATTCCGGTTGTTCGGCATGGGAAAACGAGTGAAACACAGCCACAATTCCCCCCCGTTTTCTGTGTCTCTGAATACCTACGAAGTGCAGTAGCGAGTGAGGTGCTCTGAGACATGGAAAATAGGGAACAAGTGGCACTGCTTATGCCTTGTGTCTTGTATTATTGGGGACCCTGGGGGAGAGAGTGAGGCTTTGTTGGTGCATGCTGTGGCAGCTGGGGCGCGGTGTGCCCCCTTCTCGGACCCTGATTGCCTGAGACGGCGGCCCCTCCCCTGGATAGATTGCCTCACCTTCCTTCACCTCGACCCATCCCCTTGCTTCTTTCCCGGTGTCCGCCTCCTCTCCTTCCCCGTGTTTTCCTAAGCAGCAGCAGCAGCAGCAACAGCGTTTGGCTTTGCCCAAAATTCCACTCCTTCCTTCCATTCCATTTGCCTTCGTCCCTTCCGTCCAATCTTTCTCCTGCACAAAACTCAAAATCCTTCTTCGTCACTCATTCAATCCATTTCTACCTCCCCCAGTGCCTCGCTCCCCTTCCCCCCTCTTGGCGCTCGCTGGCCACCTTTTGCGTCTTCCTTCCTTTTTCACAGCCCTTTTATTCTTCATCGTCGCTCCTTGCATAAACCGTTGACACTTGAGAGAGAGAGAGAGGGATTACGATTGCAGGGTCGCTCCGAATCAGTTTCACCACAAGCGAATCCAGGGGGGAAACATCCACTCGTTGCAGAACGAAAGCGGTCGCCCACCGCTTGCCGTCCACCGTCCGCCTCCGTCGCAGCTGATCTGAGGAATTTGAGAGGGGAGCAGCAGCACGCACGCAGCGACAGACATTTTTTATTTTCTTCGCGACAGCAAACGGAAAGGGTCAAACACGAAAGGGACGGAAAACAAAAAGCAACATAAACTACAACACGCGACGCAAGGGTATCGAATTGGCTTAGAACCTGAGAAAAGGAGGTCGGCCCCATCCACGCAACCCGAGCAATCACCGAATCACGAAATAACGATCGCATCACCAACGAATACCCCCTAAACCACCCATCATGAGCTTTTCGACATCCTCAATCGCGCGCCGCGCCGACAGCCTCTTGGCTCCCGTCGCCCGCACTCTCCAGCATCTCGCCGCGCGCGACAGCTGCGAACCCGGCGACAACAGCTCCCGCTGCGAGAAGCCCTTCGCCTCGTCCAAGATCATCGGCATCACCATCGGTATCACCGCGTACGTTCTCCCCCTCTCCTCTCCCTGACGAACCACCCCTTTTTTACCTTTCTTCCCCTGGCTACCCGCGTCATGTATTGACCAAAACCGGGATTTTGGCACTGCCCGAGCACCACCCTCCGTCAAAATGCAACGTTCCCGCGACCGTCCAAACTTTCCGTCCGAAGTCCAGGAAACCGAAGGCTAACCCATGACGTTGCAGCGCCGTTCTCATCATCGGCACCGTAGGAATGTTGACCTTCCTCCACATGAGGAGGCAACGCATCGAGAGAAAGGAGGACGCGGTCGACTTCGAGCTCGACGGCGACGTCGACGACCACCCGACGATGGGCAAGCCCCCCGCCTCGTGGCAGCGCAATAACCAGAGACCGCAAGAGAACCCCTTCGAGCCGCAGCCGCACCAGCAGCCGCAGGAGAATCCCTTTGAGCCGCCGCGACGGAACCAGGCGCACGCGGCTGAGCTCCCGTAAATGGGGCCTCCGCGTCTCCTGGCGTTAATAATGTGTCGTTTACTGGGATGGCATCGAAGGGATTGCGTGGGACTGTTCTGTCTTTTGGAGGGGCCTACGTTGCAGCAGTCATGTAGTTAGCTCTGCTGGTCTGTTGCTCTGGGGGGCCTCTGACGACTTTGGTTTGATCAACTACATTTTGCGAGCATGGCGTTGCGTCGTTTCGTACCATTCTGTTCCGCCGATGGGAGGAGAGGGAAGGTTGGAGGGCCCGTTACGAGTTCCATGGTCTTGCGTGTCGCTGAACCAACTCATTCGGGGGCCTGGCTTGGACATGCGCCGCGTTGGAAAAAAGGAAGCGGAGGAGAGAGGATGTATTACCACCATGTACACCATGTACAAACTCATAAGTTGGGCGCGCGGCTGTCTCGTGATAGGGACAAATGCCGTTCATGGAGAGGAAAGATGGGCGGGATTTCATGAGGGTTCTGCTCTGCTGCCCCGGTAATGGGAGGTTCCTTGTCTACATGAGGAGTGGCCATTAGCCAACTGTGATGCTGCACCTCCAGCATAATTCAAAGCATTCATGATACACTTTAAGCATTCGACAAGTTCCCAAAGTGATGTGCCCAAGCCCCGCCGGTCTCAACCGCTGACTTCCTGCAAGAAGGCGTCAATCCGGCCCTCAGTAAAGAACCATGCAGTGTTTATTGACCTGCGGACCAAGCCAGTCTGTATCTTCACCCGTTCCAGACATGCAGTGCCCAAGATTGCCCCCGTCACTGAAGCATACGCACGTCAACGCCCAAACCTCATTCAAACACAACCACGTTCTTCCCCTCCCCCTTGCCCCCAAGATACTCCTGCCTCATCTCCTCCGCCTGCTCAATCTTCCACTCCTTCATCTTCACCTCGACCCCGTGCTCCGCCACCAGCCCCAGCAGCTCCTCCGTGTCCTCCCTGCTCGCGACCAGCGAGCCCACGAGCTTCAGGTCGCGGAAGATGACGTCCTTGTACGACATGGTGATGCCCGCGTCCGGCTGGCCCAGCAGCACCAGCGTGCCGTGCTTCCGCGTCACGGCGGCGGCGAATTTGAACGCCGCCGGCGCGTCGGTCGCGAGCACCGTGGCGTCGAGGCCTGGGTACGCGCCGCCCACGACCTGCGTGATTTGCGACACGGCGTCGGGGGCGGGTGTGGTTGCGAGGAGGGTGAGGTCTGGTTTTAGCGGGTAGGAGGCGGAGAGGTCTAGGGCGGACTGTTTTACGTCGATGGCGACTACTTTGTAGCCCTGTGGACTCGGTTAGTCGACGACCAGAGTGAGAATGGAGGAGGGGGTAACGCAGACCATGGCCTTGGCGAGCTGCGTCCCGATGTGGCCCAGCCCGCCGATGCCGACGATGCCGATGGAGCCGCCGGGCGGGACGGCGGCGCGCTTGATGCCGCCGTAGATGCTTATGCCGGCGCACATGAGGCAGGCGGCCACCGGGTAGGACATGGCATATGGTATCTTGACGGTGAAGCGCCAGTCTCTGGATAGATTGTCAGTATGTTTGTGTGTGTGTGATGCCGCCAGTCAGCAGTCTCGAGCAATGGGGGAAAGGAGAATGGAAAAGAGAATAGAGGGGGACAGGAAAAGGGGGGGGGCTGCTGAGGAATGGTTTGTGCGTACGCAACCATGTACTCCGCCCAGGCACCGTCAGTGGTGATCCCCTTCATGAGCATGTTGTCGCAGTAGACCGGCCTCCCGGCCTTGCAGTCGGGGCATTTCCCTTTGGGACAAAAGTCAGCGTTGGCGGTCCTGCATTGATCGGCGAGGTGAGTGTGGTCATGACGACGGGCTCTCTCTCTCTCTCTCTCTCTCTCTCTCTCTCTCTCTCTCTCTCACTCTCACTCTCACTCACCACAAGCACCCTCAAAGTTGATGCACCCCACGCAGTCACCCTCCTTGAAGCCCTGCACCTCGGTGCCGACCTCGATGACGACGCCGGCGGGCTCGTGGGACCCGATGACGGGCAGCGGGGAATCGAAGGCGCCCTCGTTGACCATGCAGTCCGTGTGGCAGAAGCCGGCGGCGCGGACGCGGATGAGGAGCTGGTGGGGCTCCGGCCGCGGGACGGGCACGCGGGAGACGGCATACGGCGCGTTGAAGCTCTTGAGCTGGATGGCCTTCATCGTTTTCGGGAGGGGAGCCATCGTTCTGGTTGCGGTTCGGCCCCGTGGGAAAGTGGAAAATGCCTGTCTTTCTGTAGTGAATTTCCAAGCCTATACTGCTCTCTGTCTTTCTGTGAAGTGAGACTGTTGAAGTTGCACCTGGGTTGTATGTGATGTGATTTTCCGTGGATCGCGGGGTAAAAAGGTGAGTTAAGGCAGGCAGGACGTGGTGGTAGGTGCTTTTGTTTGGGCAGGGGAGAGCTTTGATTGTCAACGTCATGGCGGGCGACCCGGGCGAATCCGCTAAACGCGAAGAAACATGGCTGCGCTTGCGGTTGCGGTTGCCCGTCGTCCACAATCGATTGCTGATACCCTAAGAGCGAGAGGATACGACAAAACGGCGCCGAAGCGAGGCAATACGACGGCCGAACGACGCTCGGTTGTTCAGAGGTGGAAGCCGGTTTGCGCGGCGCTTACACGTATCGCGACGATGCCTCGCTGAACTTCATCAATTTTTTAATTTTTTTTTCTTTTTTTTTTCTTTTTTTTTGCTCACCTATGCTCACTCACTCATAAGCCCAGAACCTTGAACCACGAGCAGCTGGGCACAGATGTGGCTCATGTGGCGTTGCTGCTGCACCAAGCGAGCGTCTTCCGTTCAGCCGCCTCCGCCGCGCAACGGGCATTGATGACGGGCAATTGAATATTCAGCGCGGGCTGGCCGACTCTTCATTCAGTGCCTGGCTGTCGACGGGACCGCTTTGACGGAATACATGTCGCGGCATCAAATAAGCAACTGAGAACGGGATATGGATCCCGATATGATGGTGATCCAGATTTACAAAATCGCAGGAATGTCACCCGGCGCCTTAGGGCGTCGTCCCACCCCGATCACGCGACCGGGAGAAAAATCGGCGTCCAAACAGCACGGCGGGCCCCCGCCGGCGATTTCCATTTCAAATCACGCCCGCATTTGCAGCCGGCCCCGGAAGTGGGTCCGCCGAAGCCAGCCGAAGGGAAAAAAGGCTTAGAAATACAGCACCGCCTGACTAATGCCCCTCTTCACTGGTTAACGGTGATGCAATCACGAAAGGATGGTGTCACTCACTCCCGGCCCGCACTCCGATCTGTTTTAAAAAGGGGGGCGGCCTTCTTCACCCCGCACAACTCTTCTGCAGATACCGCAATTGGCATCATTGCATCCTGACGTCGGCTTTTCCCGAGACCTCTCCTCTGCTGTGCTGTGAAGCCGTATTATGAGCACGATCCTCCGACGACCACCCCAACTGACAAGACGCATACTTCCCCGCATCACCCACACCACAACGCAACCCCGCCACCAGCACATCGCAGCCATGACCACCGGCGTCTTCCGCTACGTCGACCCGGCGACCCTCGCCGGCGACAACAGCAAGCCCTGGACCAAGGTCGACACGGACGTGACCTCCTTCAGCCGCACCGAGCGCCGGCGCTCCGTGACCAACATCCGCGACGCGGGCGCCGACACCTTCGGCACCGACGTCTCGGGCTTCGCCGTCTACCACGCGCCCGCCGCCGAGAAGGCCTTCACGGACGAGAAGGCCGTGCGCGAGGGCTACTACGCCGAGGTCGAGGCGCTGCTGCGCGCGAAGCTGCCGGGCGTGAAGAAGGTCGTCATCTTCGATCACACGGTGCGCCAACGCGAGAAGTCGAGCCCGCGCCAGCCGGTGCAGCAGGTGCACGTCGACCAGACGCCGCGCGCGGCCGAGGTGCGCGTGCGCCGGCACGTCGAGGACGCGGCGGAGGCGGAGGAGCTGCTGAAGGGGCGGTACCAGATTATCAACGTGTGGCGGCCGATCGGGCACCCGGCGACGGATTTCCCGCTGGCGGTGATTGACTGGCGGACGACGGTGCCGGAGGACTTGGTTGCGGTGGATTTGTTGTATCCGAAGAGGACGGATGGGGATGACGATGATCGCGGGAAGGAGGTTTTGCCGGATGAGACGCTGGCGAAGTCGATTGAGGGGTATGAGGTTAAGGGTGAGTTTCGTCCCGTTTTGTGAGAGGTTGATGAGGATGTGCTGACACTTTGACGGCAGGCGAGACGTATGCTATCGCGCCGAATGACAACCACAAGCTGTACTACATGAAGGACATGACGCCCGACGAGGCCATGTTCATCAAGTGCTTCGACTCGAGGAGCCAGGGGCTGCCGGGGGGTAGGCAAGGACTTGCGGGGTTGACGCCGCATACTGCTTTTGTGGATCCTGCTACGCCTGCTGATGCTAAGGGGCGACAGAGTATTGAGGTCAGATGTCTCGTATTTTATGATGATTTGTCGCCAAGGGAGGGTGCTTTTAGAAAGTAAGGGTTTCGGAAGAACAGCATGAAGTTCAGCCCCGTATGAGTAAAGGACATGACAAATCAATGAGAACATAATTCAATAAGAACACCAGCATATATCCGCTTATACTGAAAATGAGTTGTGTGCGTATGGAGGTGTTATTCAAAGAGTGCAATTTGTAAGCAACATCGACAAGGGGTATCTAAATATGTTGGTGACATATGTACAGCGACCGACGTAGTTGCACGAGCAGCAACTTGACAATATCCAGAGTGATATCTTCAAAGACAGTGACGACTGATCATCATCCCTCCTAGTTCGACTGGTAGACGGCCACGTAGGCGGTCTCCATCATGCTTCCGTAACCACCCAAGGTGTTACCATCGGGGTTACCGGGCTGTAGCAGTTAGCAAAACTTCTCCTCGTAGCGTATCATTCAAGGACAACTCACCCAGTTGCCTCCCACAGCAACATTCAGAATGAAAAAGAGCGGCGCGCGCGCAAGCGTGTTCCAGATCGCCTCGCTCCCGATCCGCGCGCCGGTAATCTGGTGAAACTGCACCCCGTCGCGGAACCACGTAATGCTCTCCGTCTGCCAGTAGTTAGACCTCCGGTCGATCTGCACCCGCCACGTGTGCCACCCCTGGTCGGGAATCCCCGTCGCCGCCCCGATCCCGTTGGGCTCGTTGCACGCGCCGCCGGGGTTGACATCGCAGTGCACCGTCCCGTACCCCGTCAGCGCGCCGTTGACCGTCTCGAGGATATCCAGCTCGCCGCAGCGCGGCCACCCGACGCCGTTGCGGATCGCGTCGCCGAGCATCCAGAAGGCGGGCCACATGCCCTTCTTGTTCGCGATCGCGTTGTCGCCGAAGCGGATGTAGCCCTCGGCGAGCGTCAGGCGGCCCGCGGCGGGCGTGAAGGTGTACCTGGACTCGATGCGCGCGGAGGTCCAGCCGTTGGAGGCGGAGGCGTCGCGCCAGGGCACGATCTGCACGGTGCTGCCGCCCGAGAGCTGCAGGTTGGCGCGCGAGGTGGTGTAGTCCTGCAGCTCGTTGTTGACGCGCAGGTTGGTGATGATGTTCCAGTTGCCGGTGTTGATGGCGGCGCCGGCGGCGCCGGCGAAGTTGTCCTGCCAGATGCGGGTGAAGCCGGAGTAGGAGGGGGCGTCCCACGCCGCGACGAGGGCGGCCGGGAGGAGGAGGAGGTGATGGAGATGCATGTTTGGTGCAGAACTTGGGTAAGGAATGTGTGTGTTTGTTTGCGAGCCTTTGTGTAAGAAGGAATGTGTTTGCGATGGACTTCAAGAAACAGGAAAGGACAGTGAGAGAGCAAGAGGTTTTTTAAAAGAGGGAATGAAACGAGTCTATCGTGAAGAGAATGACATGTCTTGGAAAGCAAGATCACGATGGTGAGGACAGTCGCGGGGCCAAGCGCGGTGGTGGGTTGAAGGAGTGCTCATGAGAACAGGATGACAGCGGTCATCATGGGACTCGACTGTTATATACAACAACCCCATATTGAGAGCACCCCATATCTAGGGATAGCCTCCGGCATAGAAAAGAAGATGCCGTGCCGGCCAAGGGCAGCTTCGGCCCTTGCGACGGAACAGTTTGCTGGAACAACACCTGCAGGACCAAGTCCAGACCGCAGCTGCAAGGTGCCTAAATGCTCGGGGGATGAGGAAAGACACTCGTCTTTCCTTTTCCAAGTTGACAACAGACCCCCCTCCCCCCGAGTCTCAGGAGATCCATCCAATCTTCAGCAGCGATGCTGATTCGAAAGGAAGGGCGGATGGCAGTCTGGCTCATATATCCTTGGCCCCATCTCTTTCTGGGCACCCGGTTCTGGGGTTGCACAAAGGTCCATGCAACATCAGATGGACACACGCTGCTGGCCCCTTCTTCGGACCCCACGAGAATAAGGAAGCACGCGGCCGAGGCAGCGGCGCGCTGCCTCGAGGACAGCTCATCGACGCCGACCGATGGTGGGAGGCCTATATGTCGTAATGTGTTTCCCTTGCTTGTTGCGCCGAGGGCTCGGCCACGCAGGACACATGTCTGTGGCGGTCATTGTTCCCGAAACAGGCATGGGGACGTCTCGACAAACGTGCATGGCCTGGAAAAGAAATGACAAAGGGCTTTACTGGGTAACCAATGAAGACGCCCAGAGACCAGCAGCCCAGATCTGGACTTTCTGTTCTCCCAAGACGGCTTCTATCCCCCGCCCTGGGGAGGATGTGTCGGCAGAGGCGTTGTTTCAATCTCGAGATTCTGCCAATCACTGACGAAGGGCGCGAGTCCTTTAAAGAGGCGCGCCGCCCCCGGGAAAGTGTGGATGATTTGCGCTCGCTCGGTACCAGCGGCGCGGCCCATCTCTGGGCGACCTGGTTGGTGGGAATGGGACGGGTTGCATTGCTCTTTTCCTAACACCCTTGAACTGCCCACGCGGGAAGTGGCATTCGGCTCAGCAAGCCCTTCCGGGTGACCCCTGAAAAATGAGAAAGGCAATCCACACTTTTATTTGCCTGCATGGGCCGTTCTCTTCCTTCCCGCCTCTCGCCAAGCGGAGGGAACACTGGCGTGTTCTCGTCATGGCCAGTCACGTTCGAGATGGTGACCAAGCTTGGGTGTTGGCGAGACCACAAATCAGGCGCAGAGAGATATTGGGCGACGGGGGGCCAGTCAGAAGAGAGAACGGTACCTGAACGCCACCGCGCTAGCGGCAGTTGTGTAACTAGCGCCACTGTGTGGCAGCTGCGAGATCTAGACAAGAGCGAGTGCGGAACTTTTGTGGTAGGTGAACAAACTAGCCTTCTGGTCCCCTTGGGTCCTTTGGAGAGGGTTGCAGTTCTCGCGGTTTGGGATGAATCATGGGAAAACATGCAGGTCAGCGACAACAACATGAAAACGCACGAGGGGGAAAACGGTGGCCAGCTGCGCCTTTGACAGGTGTCTTGGGAGGTCTCGGCAGGGAGTTTTATTTATTTGCTGCCCTCTCTTGGTATTGAGCCAGTGGGCAGCTGATGTTGGTGCGGACCAAGCAGAGCGAGGTTTCAAGCAAATGTAGGCAAATAACGGGTATTTGTCCAAGTTGGAAAAGAACAGAAGACATCCAAGTAGCAGTGCATGTGAAAGTGCTCGATGGCACCTTGCCAACATCGGGATTAGGGCGGGTGAGAGGCGGCTAAAGCGACGTGGGCGGCATCCCTCAGTTGGCGGCGATCCGGGCTGTGATTGGCTGGTTGTTTAAGTGCAAGGGGGTCGTGATCCTGAAGGGGAGCTGTCCCAGTGGTGGTGCTGCTGATTGCTAGGTCGTAGCCATGCGATAGCCCCTGAGTCCCTAAGAAAACAAGGCCCAATAAGGGAAGCACAAATCTCCAGAGCGGAGGAAAAGATCCCATGGTTATTTTTCTCTCGTCGTGCGTCATGAGAAACCGTCATGATTCATGGAGGTCTTCCCATTGAGTAGGAGGTGTCCCGCGTCATGACATGCTGCAGTCACCAGCTCCGGGTCACTGGGGCGGCACCTGGTGGCCCCTCTTTTTTGGTGTCTCCCGACCGGTGCGCCGGCGCTTACCCCACACTTTTCCCCGTCTCAGATTCGGCGCTGTCGGGCCCATTTCGGGGTGATTGTCGCATCGGACGGGTCAGGCGACCGCGTCACGAATCTCACTCGTCTCTCGGCAAATACAGTGTTCTAGAATTTTTCGACGGCATTGCTGTGTGTGCTTCTGCTAAGCCGAGGCTGCGCTCGCAGCGCCGCATCCGCGAATACCCTCACTGATGTTATCAATTGTGGGCCAGAATTGCTTTTTGCGATGCAGATTCCAGGTTTTTGAAGGCCCACGTGACGTCTCATCGTTGCGTTCGATCTCCAACCCCCTCTTTTGATGCTTTGGCTAAACCCCCGCATGTCTGTTCAGGTCTAGAATATATTTTTGCGTCAATACTATTACTTTCGATAATTCATCTGTCTTCTCTCGCTACTGTGCACCGCATCTGGAACTGAAAAATCAACATGTCATACGCCGGAGTTGGTCCGGTGGTCGTAATTGACTCTATCGGCGAAGAACCAGTCGCCAACGGTGACCGGAAACGAGTCCGATCAGACCCAGACGACAAGACCGACTCGAAAAAGATCAGAGACCACACATCGCAAGAGTTGGATGAACTGGGCGATTTGACCCTCCGCGTTGGACCGGAGCAGTCAACCTTTAAAGTCTGCTCCAGAACCGTGGTGCGCGCATCTCCGGTCTTCATGAGGATGCTTCACGGACGCTTCAAGGAATCTCGCCCGGAGTCAAGCGATTGGATCGTGGACCTGCCCGACGACGATACCGAATCCATGCAGATCATGCTGAACATGATGCACGCTCGCTTCGACTGGGTCCCGCAGCGTATCTCCATACAAGGCCTCTACGAAATGCTGGTTCTCGTTGATAAGTACGACGCCCTCGACGTCATTCGGCCGTGGGCTCGAGGATGGGTTGATGCCGTAAGTGAGGACCTGGATCAGCCTGCGCTGCTTTGGATAGCGTCGGAGTTGGGCGATTCTGCGCTTTTTGGTAAAGTGGTTATGGAGATCGCGACAAAGTGGACGGTTGACTTGGACGGCGCCATCATCCCTCGTCCTCCTCCTTTTGTTTGGGAACGGGCAGCTTACGTACAGAAAGTTGAGAAAGCTGGGCCGCTATGGATACCCGACCATGGATACCAGCAGAGAACCTGAAGGCATCAGAGCTGGCTGGTAAGTGAGGCCATCACGTGAAGACGTGCATTTACTAATGTGCCGCCTGGATAGAAATCATCGACCATGCTCGTAAAGAACTGCTGATGTTGGAACTTCTTCCATATTGGTCTGTTATTCAGGAAATCCACACTGGTGGTTACACGAAGAGACTCATTGATCCGGAAATGATGGATGGAGAAATGTGTCTCGAATATGCCAACGACCACTACGATTGTGGCGCAACCCTACTATCCCGCCTATTGAATGGTTTCCATAGACTCGATAGGCAGGAGCAACTTCCAGTTGGCAACGGCTTGCAAGGCTCAGGTTTCGCCCACCACTACCGAAAGACGGTCAGAGCTTTGAGAGACACTTTGGCCAAGGCTAAGTTCTTTGAAATCGAAGACCCCATGGCCTACGAAGGAACGACCTGCGATGGCTGTGCGGAATGGATTGAGGCAACTTTACAGAAGGAGCAGGAAGCGAGAGATTGGTCAAAGATCCTGGCATCGATTCGCTCCGTCAGCGAGGACCACCAAGGATACATGGCGCAGCGAGGTGTGAGAACGGGACTCTATGTTGATAAGGCCGAGGACAAGAACTAGACCAGGAACTGAGGGAAGGCAAAAAAGAAAACAAAAAACAAAAACAAAAAAAGAGTTTCGGGTCTGGCGTTGGAGGTATGGATATTAGCCAGTACGGCGCATACAAGTTGGCGCTTTTGGTTTTAGTAGCACTGGTTACAACAAAAAAGACATGCGAGAAATGACCAATCTTTCTTCATAAGGGATACCGCAACGGCTTGACGACGAAATAACCCTCGGCTATTTGCACTGTCCAATACACTCAATAAAGACTTGGTTTCAATTTATTTACTGTGTCAATGAACTTCATAGCTTCCTAGGTCTCTTATATGCCACCAGTACGTAAGTACCACAGCCCGCCAACATCGAGAGACCTCCAAACAGTTGCGCGTACAGATAGTTGCCGTCGTTGATCGCAATCAAACGTCCTCCGATCGGTGGTCCCGTGAAACAAGCAACGCCGACAACAGCCAAAACCATGCCCACCTTGGTGCCGACTCTCGTAGGATCTGTACTTAAATCGCCGACGGCGGCCGGGAAGAGACTCTGAGTAGCATTTGCAGCAATCCCGTAAATGACGGCCCAGCCAAACAGCCCACCGGTGGAAGACACTCCCGTCCAGCCGAGGATGAGAATACCACTCACGCCGACGACAGGAACCAGCGTGTTCAGAATTCCGAAATATCTGTCAGCAAGCAGAGCTGGAATCACACGACCGAAGAGCCCAACGCCATTCATGACGATGATGGCAAGCAGCGATTGCGTCAATGAGAAATCCAGAACTGAGCGACCGAATATGCCAATCTGGACGAGTCAGACGAAGGGATAATGCGCTTGAGAGTCAAGACTTACGTAGAAATAGGCAAAGTAGATACCCCAGAGGGCAAAGAAGGAACCAACAGCGAACAATGTGTACGGCAGCTCAGTGAATGCACGAAAGTCAAATAGCGAGCGAGGTTTCCGGGTGGCAACACGCGTCCTCGTGAAGCAGAGAATCATCGTTGCGTTGAATGTGATTACGCATCCCATGATGATGACCGTCCATCTGAAACCCAACCTCGGCATTGCAAAGTAAGCAATGATGGGGAAAACCATACCGCCTGTTGAGGCGCCGCAGGTGGCCAACGAGACAGCCACGGCGCGGTTCTTCTTGAAGTACGTCGGAAGAATGGAAACGATGGGTGCGAACAGGAAACCGTGACCGAGACCGCTGCAGACACCTTGAGCGAGAAAGAGCTGCCAGTACTGTGTTGAGAAGGCAGTCAGGAAGACACCGGCGACTTGGAATGCGCAGCCGATGCTTAGTGACATGCGGAAATATCCCGAATCAACCGTCCGGCCTGAGAAGAAGCCGACGAAGTTGAGCAGAAACATCTGCATGGATCCTATCCATGATATGTCAGAAGCTGTCCGCTGCAGTTGCTCAACGTAGTACTGTTGAAAGAAGCCAAAACTTCTACAAGTCAGCATGATTCAGAATCGTCATAACCATACTCACGATGTGATGTATCCCCAGCAGTTGAAGATGACAAGATGACCCATGGCAACCTGCGTCCAAGCCAGCAAACCGCCGTCTGGAGTGTCGCCATACTGTCTTTGCTGGTCTGTTACAGATGCTACCGTAGCAGAGGTGCGCTCACGGGCATCTGCGCCCATGATGCCTGACTTCGAGCAGAAACTGAACCTGTCGTCAGATTCTTGGACGTGCCTTCATCCAGGAAGACGAGAAGCGTGTAAGTTTCGGGTGTTTGTTTCTGCGATCAGCTGACTTGGACGAAGAGCTCAAGAGGCGGAAACGAGGAGCGCAGATCGCATCGAATCATGGGCATCCTAGAACAGCTAGAACGGGACGTAGTCAAGTGCAACCTCACCTTAATCCTGGTACAAGACGACATTCTGCAGGTTGTATTTGCCGACGGCTTTTCAACGTTGTCGGCAAAATCGAATCCCCACGATGGCGGCAAGATTGTCTTTTTTCGGACCGGTCCGCGATGTCATGCCAGGGACCCAGAATGGCGTCAGATCAAACGACAGGGGCAAGCGAACTCTAAACCTGCATGCCAAGAAAATCACGACTCAGCTCAGAAAGAGGTTCGGTGTAAGTGGCTGGCCAATGGTGATGAAATATCAGTCAGTGATCGGAGCAGGTAGAATGCAGTTCCTCCTGGCGAGACTACGACGGACTGGCTTCGACACAACTAAGCATGTTTCGGCGACTTTCATTCTTCATCGTTGTGGTATCTTTGGGCCATGTTGCGGGCTCAGCTTTGCAGCTGGCCGGCACGACTGCCTTTTTGGGCGGCAACACATACTGGATTGAACCACAGGCTGTCGGGAATCTCCCGAAAGATATCGTTGCCAAGGCTTTCTACAACCAGACGGACGCCGTGGGAGGGTTTGTTCCTTTGAGTGTAGTTCACTCCACAAATCTGACTGTGGGAGCGCTTAGGAATGAGTTTGCCCGTTTCCATGCACAAGATGATGTCTGGAATCATGAGTTCTCGAGTGGTGGGTGATCTCTTATCCGCCAAACAGAGAAATACTGATACGCCCCAGTCATCTACTCCCAAACTGTCGACGACGGTGAAGACAAAGGCGTATCCGTCAAACAAGAAGACGGATGGACTATTGTCATTAACCAGCTAAGGAACGAAACGCAAAGGATTGCAGAAGGACCATACTTTCTGTCCTTGGAAGGAACTGTTCACAGAGTGTTTCGACTCTATCCTGACTCCCAAGCTGCGTTTTCAGAGACCATCTACACCAATGTACATGGGAACCACTCAGTCCTCCCCGCCGGTCTTGCGGGCGGAGGTCTCGCGATTGCGGCCCCGTCACGCCTTTACTACAAAGCAACCCCGGAGAAGCCGCTCGCAGGCGTTCGTCTCGGTGTCAAAGATATATACGACATCGCAGGGATCAAAACCGGAAATGGCAACCGGGCCTGGTACAACCTCTATCCTCCTGCAAACCGGACTGCACCAGCGGTACAAACCCTCATTGACGCGGGCGCTGTGGTCATCGGTAAGGTGAAGACAGCTCAATTCGCCAATGGCGAGTTTGCGAACGCCGACTGGATCGATTACCACTCCCCGTTCAACCCCAGAGGAGACGGGTACCAGGACCCCAACTTCTCCTCTGCCGGCGCTGGAGCAAGCGTCGCCTCATACGAATGGCTGGATATCGCCCTTGGGTCCGACACGGGCGGAAGTATCCGGGGCCCCGCCCGTGTCCAGGGTCTCTATGGGCTGAGGCCCTCCCACGGGGCAGCATCTCTGGATCACACCCTACCCCTGGCTCCGGAGTTCGACACCGCGGGGCTTATCGCGCGGGACCCCGCTCTCCTTCGGGATGCGTCCGCTCAGCTGTACGGAGTTTCGGTGTATTCTTCAAGCGAATTCCCCAAAAGCCTGCTCGTAGAGTCTTATCCCGATGGGCTGAGTCATGAGACGACAGCAGCTCTGGACCGATTCCTTGATGGACTGAGGGACTTCCTTGGAATCCAGACAATCACGCAATTCAACATCACCAGGTCGTGGCAAGATTCCCGACCGTCCACGGCCCCCGAGACTCTCAACGGCCTGCTCAACACGACCTACGCGACCCTCATCAGCCGACGCCAGACCGAGCTGGTCCGGGATCCGTTCTACGCCGACTACGGCCGTCTGCACGACGGGCGGCTCCCGTTTGTGAACCCGGTGCCCTTGGCACGCTGGGCCTATGGAGATAGTCTACCAGAGTCCGCAGCTGATGATGCCGTCAGAAACATGACGTTGTTCAAGGATTGGTTCCAAGGCGTGGTACTCAAGCCCGATAACAGGACATGCTCGTCGTCTATCATTGCGTACGCCAGCCCGCCAGTTACCCAGTACAGAAATGTTTACCGGAGCCCCCCGACCATCCCTTTTGGATTCGCAACTTCATATTTGAGCGTGTTCGCTGGGGTTCCAGATCTTGTTATTCCAAGTGAGTTATGTGTTCGGGCTTATGCCGATCCAGTACTGACTCGCCCTTAGTTGGTCAAACCCCCTACTATTCTTCCATCACCAAGCATGTTGAGAACTTGCCAGTCACCGTCAATCTGATAGCCGCTGCTGGTTGTGAAAACATGCTTTTGAGTCTCGTCACTGAGCTAGCAGGGGCTAGCTTGCTGGCCCCCGCGGCAGTCGGAGCAAGCTCAGTAAACGGCGGAGAGATTCTGCGGAGATTCTAGGCCTGGAGAAATGCTGCCCAGCGGGTCCCTAGTTGTCTGATCACGCAAGATCAGACTCACCGAGAAAGGCAAGTGGTGTTTCTGCCAAGAAGCACAGGGTAGTATCAACTCGGTAACCCTGGTGGCCCACATTGTCGGTATTGGTGTCGTAGATCCATCAACACGAGGTCTTGAAGACTGTCTACTGGGGTGACCCAATGGCGCAATCAGTGCAATCCATTGTCAAAGTAGTTGGAGATAGCTTGTTCATAGCCCTGAAGATCAAACGACAGTGCATGCAACATCACTGATAGCATGTCAAAGACTTCTATTTATTTGACAAAGAATCATTCACTGATAGCACCCATTCTTGACTGTAACTACCTTAGCTGCAATGGCATCATTATCCCAGCCCGAAGTCGATTCCATCCTCGCCGTTCTTCGACAATTTTCCCAGCATGAGGCACAGCCCGCCACCAATGAGCGTCCCGCATATGAAGCTGTGGTAGCAAACAGACTGCGGGAGTTTGATGAGGCTGGGGAGCCGATATCTCTGCTTCTTCCAGCGTTTCCCTGGAAGAACCCCAACACTGACAAGGTATTGGGCCCAAGCCCAGATTTGGGAGAGGAGCTAGGATTGGCTAGACTGAACCATCTCTGCAAAAAGGTTGGAAAGATTCACCCGCGCGGAGCACGTCTGATCCTGGTTGCGGATGGCCCCGTTTACAATGGTCTGTCCACTGCTCACCGACGCCACCGACGTCTGACTCGTGTTTGGAGAATGACATGCTTACATGGGTATGTCTAGATCTTCTCGGTATACCGGACGCAGACCACTTCGATTATGGAGTTCAGCTTCGGGAATTGGCAAGACGAGAGGGGTTCTCACACATCCAGTTTGTTCGCTTAGTCGACGTGCTTGGCCTCGGAAACGGCGATGCCATGTCCAAGGATGAACATCTCGCCGCAGCTGATACTTGTCGGCGAGAGATGGAGCAGAGGTTTCTCGGTTCAGACCTCAGCGTCCAGGGCGAGGTTCGGGCCCACCCCGACACAGCACTCACGTACCAGAAGTACGTGTGATCTGCGCGAGAGGATCTCCGCTGGGGTCCCGAGGTTGAACCCGATATCATATCAGACGCAGCCAAGTATGCAGCGGAGACGGAGCGGATCGCTGAGCGGATGACACAGAGACTGATTGTAAGCACCTTGGACCGAGTTCATGCGCGTACCCTTTACTGATCACATTTTGACAGGCATACGAAAGAGCCCTTGAGCACAAGTTCCCACGAGTGATCAGGCTATCCATCCACCGATCAACGGGGAAAAATAAGATCTCGATTCCACTGATACCCCAGCCTGGAGGGTTCGGACTCACACCTTGGCACTCCACTCTCTTGGTGACAGCCGATGGAGAATTCCGCACAGAGTTGTACAAGGATATACAAGACAAGCAAAAGTACGATATTATTAAGCGTGATGGACAACCATACTTTGTGCGCGAGAAGCATTCGGATTATGACTGGCCGAGTTACGTCACGATCCATCACAAATATGGAGGACTAATTGTGCTGGAAAATACTTCAGAGGCCGAGAGCGACAAGCTATTGATTCATGAGCACGAGCTGAAGCTTGCGAGTTTAGCCCTCAGACCAGGTGGCATAGAGGTTCGAGGTTTCAAGACGTTGCATGCGTAAAGTGTGATTACGCATGGCCTTATCATTTGTCGCTGTAATTCTGATTCAATCCCCTTTGAAATGAAGAGCCATTCCGGCACTTGTCCGATGTCTGCAGTGCGAATAATTCATGATACTGGAAAAGTTGTGGGGGTTTGCCATTGCGCGGAGTTTCGGAGTTTTCCCTTGAGCGATAAGCCAGGTGCAGACCATGCCTCCCGTACAAATGGTGGCAACAGGCCGAGACGCAGCGTTGTAGATCAAAGAGTTCGAATAATCGCCTTCAAGTTGCAGGTGTCAATTCAACGAAAGACGCAACCACAAGTTACATGCGACCCTTCTGGGAGACTTGGCAGTATCTTGGTACGGACTTCAATTCAACTTGTGACATTTAGCACACCCCTAGGAATAGATTCATGTTATGTTATTGCAGTAAACATGACAGAATTTCCCAAATTTCCGATCACTTACAATGGCCATCGGAGTAGACTTCCTATTGAGACTACGTTCGTGTATCCCCGGTTTCAAAGATGAAGTTACATTGCGATGGAGACATTACTGTAATAGAACAAGCTTGAGGTGATGCAAGCTGCAGTGCCACATGGCGTGCTCTTCAAAATAGGAGCATGTCACTTTTCAGGTATGCACTGAGTTTGCGTGAGGTGATTGGTTTAAAATAGTTTAAGCTGTGAGGATTTCAAAATCATAATTAGACGACAGTGATCACAACTAGGTGCATGTCACACTCGACATCCAGTCACCTTTGTCATTTTTGCAGGGCAACTAGATCAACCTCACTGTTGTGAGTTCATCCCATAATGTCTACCACAGAAGTAGTAACGACAGACCTGGCATTTGTCTCATCCGAGACTTACATCAATCTCTCTGACTCCCGTCACCTGGCTCACACGGCCGCCATCCACGTCCACAAGCCAAGACAAGGACCTCGGCCTTCCGGTACCAATTCCAGGGAACAGCACATCAATAATGAACAAGGGAAAGAACACCGAGATACTGTCTCTTCCATCATGGATATTCTAGAGAAATTCAGTCTTCAGCAACACGGAAATGCCCTCTTTGTTGGCCGAGACGTGTTCGCACCATGTGTCAATCGACATGTTCTTGCAGGACGACGAATTTCCATGGTGCTCCCAGCGTTTCCTGCCAAGAGCATCAATCGTGTCGACAAAGTGTTGGGGCCTCATCCAGACCTGGGTGAGGAACTGGCACTGGACAGATTGAATGATCTTTGCTCTCAGATACAGAATATCTACGCCCCAGGGGCAACAGTTCTGATTGCGACAGACGGCGCATGTTACAACGGTAGGCGTCAGCCACCTTACAGGGCTTTTCTCATGTGGGTATTCAGCGACGACTTTACTGACTATGAACAGATCTTACCGGCGTCACAGACGATGACCTCTGGGAGTACGGTGTCACTTTACGTGAGATGGTCGCAAGCAAGGGATACCGATGCATAGAGTTCGTGCGCATCATGAATCTCTTAGGATTGCATAATGATTCTACGATTACGAAAGAAAGATTCATCAGTCTGCTTGAGCCATCACGACAGGAATTGATGAGGAGATATGTTGATCCTGACTTTGACGCGAATTTGTGCATCAAGACGGACCCCGACTACAAAATGACCTTCGATGGCTATGCTAAGTTTTTGAAAAAGGACCTGGCATACGGCCCGATCAGAAACTCAGCGATCAGTGGGAAGAAGTACAAAGCAAAGGTTCACGAAACCGCCAAGGCGATGATTGCACGAGGCGTAGTGAGTAGTGTCCATCTCTGAGCGCATGCTCAACTCAGCTAAAAACATCTCTAGGCGTTTGCAGAGCTGATTCGGGAGAAGCTACCTGAGCACGTCAGACTCTCCATTCATCCATCAACAGGCTTGACCAAAATATCAATGCCACTGATTCCCCAGTCGGACACGTTCTCCATGACGCCCTGGCACTGCGCAGTAGCTGTTGACGTCGAAGGAAATTTCAGAACTGGACACCTTCCCACATGGAGAGATACTCACGAACTTGTGTATCGAAACGGGCTACCGTACTTTTTCAGAGAGAGGTCGACGTTGTACTCTTGGGACGCAAAGGTGGACTTTGAGCATGTGTATGGCGGCGGAATTGTCATACATAACATGGGAGGCGCAGAGCAGACCAAGGCGTCTCTGTCAGTCTCAGATCAAAAGAAGGCTGCTTCACTCGCAGTGCTCCAAGGGAGGATTCTATTTCGTGGCTTTGTATAGTTACCGGCTTTTTGCTCACTGGATACTGTGTGATACAGGTTGATGAGATAGCTGCTATGTACCATTTTCAACGAAGCTTCAAGCGCACATAACACTGAACAGGCTTCCGTGTGAGACTGGTAATACTCTTGTAACTCGACAAGTTCTCTGGGCACTTTTGGAACTCAAACGACCACGCCAAGGTGGTGACCAACAGCTTCATCTCCATGTATGCCAACTTCCGTCCAAAACAGCCTCGAAGTCCAAGACCAAAGGGTAGAGTTGGACCAGCAGCAGCATTGAACTCATCCTCGCCGTTCTCACTTCGTATAAGCCAGCGCTCCGGTCTGAACTTCTCCATACCGTGGCTGTCCCAGACTCTCAGACCAAAGTCCTTGGCTGCCTTTTGGCAAGATGGACTACGTAGGCATTCATCGATCTCATAGCCTGGCTCGGTGAAACTGGGACCCTTGTTCGGGACCATCACGAGGGTACCCTTGGGAATGGCATGGCCTAGGATGATAGTGTCTTCTTTGCAATCTCTGTCCTGGCTGGCTGCTGTGTGGGCAAGTCGAAGCATCTCTTCAATGACTGCGTCTAGATACGGTATCTTCGCGTCGCAAATCTCGGAATGTGTAGGGAGTCGATTTTCGGTCGCAGCAGCTGAGTGAAAGCTTCGGAGACTGTCGAAGAGTCTTTGCTGAACTGATTGATCATCCGCCATGTACTTCAGACCCCAGCACAGAGTCGTGCTCGTCGTGTCGTGCCCGGCAACAATGAAGCCGGAAGTCTAGATCAATGGAATGTCAGCATGTGATCTTGAGTGGTCACTTGAGCGTTCTTCTTGCCTCGTCCCTCATGGTCTCGATCCAGTTGGGGAGAAGGTGGCCTTCTTTCTCCACAACCCCGTTCAGTCGTCGAACCATCAAGTCAATTGCAGACTTCACATGTTTTTCTTCGTCTCCAGCATTCTGAACTTGATGTTTGAATTTCTCCGACGCCTGCAAGACCTGATCCACAAGAAACTCGTCTCGTACAGCTCTTGTCCGACGGACACTAGGCATAAGCCCAATGATTGACCATGCAAGCCTTGGAAACCCAGTCTCGGCTACTCCACCAATGTTATCTGCGCCCTGTAGGGTTGCTTCGAGCGCAGGATGAATTGGAGCAGTTGGAAAGCTCAACACCTCTTTGTCGAGTGCTGTATTTCGCAAGGCTTCGACGTTGGTAGTTGCTAACGCCTCAAGTTGAGGAATGAGGGCCCTCATCTCGGCAGCGTCGCCGAATCCGAAGTCGAAGACGGCATCTAGGGCAGCGTAGAAGACATCATGCTCTGCTGAAAATGACTTCCCATCCGCAAGACGCGCTTTCTTTCTCCAGAGATCTACGAGGCGCAAGGCACTCTTGTAGATATTCGGAGCCGCGACCCTGTGGAGAAATGCCGGAGTCATCAAGTCCTGAAGTAAGCGACGTTGAGCCTTCCACTGTGGGCCTGTCTTCAAGGTAATATGGAAAGAGTTTGCCTCGCCGGACAAGACACTACTCATAAAGTTAGAGCGGTCAAACTCCTTTCGGCGCAGAAGAATGTCCTGGCCCTCGCGGAAATCGGCGACGACGACAGCAGGTTTCGTAAAAGGGCCCAGCCAGATTTGGAAGATAGGGCTGTTATGGCGACGAGACTGGGCTGAGATCCAGTTAAAGATATTTCCGGGAGATTCCCTCTTGATCTGAGGGATATCGCCGAGGAGACTCTTCGTGGCGTCTTTATTATAAGGGATTCCAGGAATGGGCTTCGGCAGGAGGTGTCGATAAAGGGAATAAAGAAGCGGTAACACCGCGATGAAAGGGCCTAGAACGCCCATCCATGGCACGGACGTATTGGGTTCCAACATGTCTGCCATGGCTGCGGACCTTGACCAGAGCTTGTTGGAAAACGAAGAGTGCTGACCTGAGACTATTTATCAAATGACTGAAAAGTATTCATCGCGTTGCGAAACAGAGTCGAGCAATTTACATGAAATATCCTTTCGTGAGAAAACCAAGCCGACGGCTTTCAGTTGGGGTCCGCTGGAGCTGGAGCGTACAGTAGCCGACGGAGCATAGAGTAGTCCCGACGGATACGGAGAATAGTAGGCGTTTTGCTGCCCGGACGCTAGTTTCCGGCAACTGGGCAGTACCCCACTTACCGGCAATGAAGTCGGCCGGCCGCCGCAGGCTAGCTACCGCACCGCGCGCGTAATCGACTACATATAGTTACGACCGCGTTTCTGGAAATATACTGAATTTCAATTTGTTCATCCTTTCTTTGTCCTTGCACTTTTATTCCACAACTCATGAGAAGTACACCATAGTTCTATGACTATAAGGCTGAGGAGAACGCTGTCGTCGCTGTCGATTCAACGACGTGCAATTGACTCTTCAGAGGTGTTCACAGCAGTAGCTACGTTGGCAGTTGCCACTTTGCCCGATGCCACCTCGCGTTGAGATGCATCCCCGTAGCTTCCTTCCTGGCTGCGATCGTCCTCCAAATGTGTAAGCTTTGCCTTCCTGTTTGCAGACGTCAGTATTGATTTTCACCAAATATGCGGTGTAGATTAACTCACTCTTTGCGTTTGATGTAAACGTTCAAGATGTGGGTGGCGATGATGAGTGATATCGCGCACCCCAGACAAAACGAGAATCCTTTCGGATATCGTGGGGACTCAACGGTGGGGAAGGTAAGAAGAGGCGTCCAAGCAGTTGAAGACTGTGCGATGATGGTGATCATCACGAGCGTGAAAGACCGCTGTTCGGGAGAGTCTCGCAGGATGGTGTTGACCCAGCCGTGTAACACACTGGAAAGTGCGTTGGACCAGTACATCGTCGCGAAAGCAAACCATTTTGCGCCTTCGGGTGCATCCCAAATGACCAAGATAATCAACCCCGTGACGTTCCACAACGATGAGAACGTAATAGCCCACGCCGGTCCCAGCACCAAATCGGACAGGAAGCATGCCACGATGTTGTAAAGAATGCCAAGGGCAGGGGCGATAGTTCCCATCTCGTTGACCTCTGCAGAGGTATAGCGTCCCAAGCTCTTGATCCAAAGAAGGAAGCTGCCAGTGCTCTTGTGAATACCGGCATTCCAAAACAGCACATCGACGAGGACGACGGTCCAGAATTGCGGGCTGAGGAAGATCTTTTTGATGTGCCCCAGCTTGAACTTGCCACGCGTAACATGGCCACCTCTTTCGAGTCGGGCCTTAGCCACCTTGATATCATGGTCGTTCAAAACCCAGCGATTCGGCTGGTCGACGGTGCCGGGGAGGAGGAAATAGCCGAGGATTCCGACGGGAATGGTGATGATGGCGCAGATGATGTACATCCACCGCCACCCAGCCATGCCATGGACGCCTTCCAAGCGACGCGTTGCGCCGGCGGCGATCAAGCCAGCCGTTAGCGTTCCGAGATTGAGTCCTGTGTAGAATATGCCACCCCTGCGAGCGATTTCATGGCCGCGGTACCACGAGCCAAAAACATAATGCATAGCCGGGAAGAATGCAGCCTAAATGTATCGTCAGCTCCATACGGCAGACGCCAGGGATAGTAGGGGAGTCCATGCACAATGCCTGTCCTCGGCGATTGGCGGGCAGTGCATGAAGCTCCAATACGATAAACACGAAGTCATGAAATTCCACATACCTCGAAGAAGCCAACCATGAATCTGTAAGCAGCCATTTCTCCAAAGGTCTGTCCACGATATTGGAGAAGCGTAAAAAGACCCCACAGAATGTCCATCGCTGGAATCGTCCAGTACATGGGAACGTAGGTGAAGAGAAACATGAAAGGCACCATGCCGACAACAGCGCCGACGGTGTACATGGTTTGGAGCTCAACCAACTCGTTACCTTGAAATCCGAGCTCCTCTTTCATGCCTCCTACATAGGCATTGTCTGATCGTGTCAGTGTTTGCCCAAAACAGCGAAAATGCTGCTTGACCTACTCAGATTCGCCTGATCGATGTACTTGACCCAGTAGCTCAAGACCGCATACGGAACGACAATCATGTCAAGCTTGACAATGAGCTTGCGCTCCTCGGGCGTGTCATCGTCAGAGTACCATTGAATCTTCCACCACTTCTTCCTCGGAACGGTGTCGGCGGTAGGCATTTTCAGCAATCAGCACAAAGATGGCCGTTGGAAAGTCCTAGACAAAGACGAAATGTGGCAGAAGGCCTTTCAATCCAAGAGCTTCCCAGCACCAGGGAGCTGGGACAATTGATTGATAACTGCTGCCCACCCGCCCCTGCACGTCAAAGTTCTCCCATCTTATCGATTGCGCCAGAGTCCCTGGGCCTTGTGCCATGCGAACCACCCACTGCCCAGGCCTGCATTTGTGGGAAGAGTCCCGCTTCCGCGCATCCCCGGAAGTCGGACGGTGCCCGACCCTGGACAACCAACGAACCGTCCTGAGAGGTGCCTCGTGGCATCTGCGAAGCCTGCCGGGAGTTGACCGACAATTTGGACGCTGAGTGCGCGTCTTGAACGGTCGTCGGCTGAAAAAGGATGTGGGTGGGGCGTGTGGCTGAACGACACACGAGGGAACTGTGCGAGATAACGGGCTCTGGTTGGTGCTCAACTCGTTGGCCGACGGGCCCAAACATGCTTAAAGTCGGAGATAAAGCCTGAAAGCGACTTTTCGATGGATTTTGGTGGCACGTTGCGGAGGATTCCGCTGCGTGCGCGGGGTTGGTTGGCTGGCTGCGAATGACGTGCTTGATGCTGGTGATGGTGCCAGACGCGCAGATTGGCAGCGCGATCACCGAGACTGTCCCAGTCTTTGGTTCATCCTACACCAACAATAGCGCAGGCAGGTTTGGAGATTTTTCTGGTTGGTTCCCATGATCATTTGTTGACGCCGGCGTAGATTCGGCGACAGGATTGCCGCGAACTCTCACAGAACAGTCAAATTGGAACGCAACAGTTGGTCTAGAGATGCATTGGAGCCAATCATGTTTCCTGGGCTCCTCTTTGTAGAGCAGTCGTGTGGCAACCACCTTCACTCAAAGATAAAATCAAACTTCATCGAAATATTTCCGCTTTGTGCTGAGTGCTTTGTGCCGTTGACACAGAATGTCTGCCTGTAGTCGAAAAATCGCTGAAGTAAGGTTTTGGATGTGAGCAAACTCATAGTTTGAGTTATCACGTCAGCGCCTAGTGGTTGCAACCAGCTCAAAGCGTTCGGTTGACTATGTCTATCGAGCCTCCGAACCCTCGAATAGGGTCGCAGAACCGTTGGATGCTGCTAGCTCCTGGAAAGACCCAGCCTAAGATGGCTTTCGTAGTAACGAAAGGCAGAAAGACTGCACCAAAGGTCCAGAATAGATTCGGCCTTAGCTTTCATCCATTGCAACGCGTTGGTTCTGAGAAAAGAAAGTCGATGGACCGGCTCTGGAGAAGTCTTCTAGGAGTTTGTGCCAAGGCGCCGAACATAGTCAAACCTTTGCCTTCTTGGTAGTTGAGCCAAACCACACCTTCAACAAAACTCTTGTCTCGTGGGTGTGCAACAAGATCTGGGTTCTTGAGCTTGTTGAGAGTTCGGATTGACGATGGGGGTGTAGGAGACAGTGGTGTCGACGTGTCTGCAACTGTCAGATTATGCGACCGCGACGTGTATTTGATCTAACTCACGAGTCACTCATACCAATAAAGTTGCGATAGCGGCAAAACAACATCTTTTTTGTAAAATTGCGCCACCGCTTGTTAATCGGGAGTCATTCAACGCATCGGAACCAAGACGACTGCCGATTGCCGACTTCTTAATCTCTCGACTTCCTCCCGAGCGGATCCCGCGGATGCAATACTGCCACTGAGTCGTCGTCCCATCTTTTCCCCTCCGGATTGGGAAGCCGCCGCAGCCTCCGTGTTCGCAACACCTCCATCGACCGGGCTGTAAATGACGCTACGTGGGGCCCCTCGGACGTTTCTGTCTGAGCAAAAAAGAAACCTTGGTACACCGGACGACTCCAGCGGTTCCCCCGCGCCACCCACTCCGATGGCGTGCACGAACCTTACTGGCTGGATCGTCATCCCAACGTCGAACACGGAATACGCAAACCGCCTCAAGACAGTTTCACGCCGTGGCCCAATCTGCCATTGTTGCTTACCAACATCATGACTTGACTTGTCCGTACGGTTCTTCAGTTGGGGGTTTCCGAAGGACACGAAGCAAGTGACGAGAAGAGCGAATGTATAGTTATAAGATGGATGCATTTCCAAAGGACATTCAGCCTTTGGTGGTGAAGGTTGATTGACTAATGCTGGTGTTTCATTGCGCTTAAAATGGACTTTCTTAAAACAAACCCCCTCTATCTCGGAGGCGCACTTGTGTGCGTCGCCCTAGCTACGGTAACGTCTTCAACAGCATAGAGGAACGACAAACGAAACTAATGGCGCATGATAGTACATATATCAAGGCCTCACAAACCCTTTATCAAACATACCAGGCCCGTGGTACACACGGTTCACAACCCTCGTATCAACATATTTCGTCATCACCGCTCATCACCCTGACTGGGTGCACGCTTTGCACGCAAAATATGGCCCTGTAGTGCGAATCAGTCCACACGAAGTCGACGTCTCTGATCCGCAAACATGTCAACGCATCCACAGTGTTAAGGGGGGCTTCTTGAAGTCGCCCTTTTACTCCCTCCTCATCACGGACTCGTCAAGCGTTTTCAATGAGATCCGGCCAGAAATCCACCGCAAGTACAAACGCCTGCTGTCGAACCCAATGTCAGAGACTGGACTGAAGACGTTCCTGCCACGCATTGACGGCAAAGTACGCATGGCTATTGAGCGTATCCGGGATGAGAATAAGACACGTGGAGCTGCGGACATTGCCAAGTGGTTCATGTTTCTATCATTCGACGTCATTGGCGACCTGACTTTCGGCGAGGGCTTCGGTCAGCTTGAGAGCGGCGTTGTAAGTATCACTACCAATGCAATGCGTCTTTATCGGACCTTGAATCTCACACAACCCAGAAAAACAGATCCGTCAACGACTTCATCAGCCTCGGCTTCGTCGGCGGCCTGCGCTCCATGTTCCCCACAATCGCCTGGTTCTCCCTCTATCTGCCCATCCCCGTCTTCCGCGACGCCACCAAGATCCAGTACCGCACCTTCGACTACGCGCAGGGCGCGCTCGACCGGCACGCCGCGCGCGTCGAGGAGACCGGCGACGACCCCAAGCCGACCGTCTTCTCGAAGCTCTACACCGCCGGCGAGGAGGACAGCTGGTCGCCGATCGAGATCCGCGACAACGCGCAGGTCTTCATCGTCGGCGGCAGCGACACCACGGCCAACTCCATGATCTACCTCATCTGGGCCGTCTGCAAGCTGCCCGACGTCAAGAAGAAGCTGCTCGCCGAGCTGGCGACGCTGCCCGAGGACTTTGGGTATGAGGACCTGCGCGAGATGCCGTACCTGAACTGGATCGTCAACGAGACGCTGCGGCTGTATACGGCGCTGCCGTGCGGGCTGCCACGGATCGTGCCGGCGGGCGGGTCGGAGCTTGCGGGGCATTTTATTCCTGAGGGCGCGACGGTGACGACGCAGGCGTATAGTTTGCATCGTGATGAGCATGCGTTCCCGGATCCGTATAGGTTCTACCCGGATAGGTGGGAGCATACTACGCAGGAGATGAAGGATTGCACCATGCCTTTTGGCGGGGGATCGAGGAGTGAGTCTTGTTTACACCGCAATACCTTTCTGGGAGCCATGCTAACCAAAGTAACAGCCTGTCTCGGACGTCACTTGGCTCGCATCGAACTTCGCCTGATCACCGCTCGATTCTTTCGCAACTTCCCCAATGCGACTGTGTCTGAGTTGGAGGGAATGTGTGACAAGGACATGGAGCCTGCTTTGCACTTCCTGATGGTTCCGAGCGGCCATAGATGCCTGATCAAGCTCAATGGCAGTGCATAAGCTGCAATATCAATGTTGTGACTCACGGAATTAGCGTGTCAAAGGCATCGGGGTTGACACCCATCTTCATACAGTAAAATTCATAGAACTGAATTCTCTCTGCAAGTGACTGTCTCGTACCTCAATTTCGAAATCGTGCACATTATGCAACACTACCAAACACCACCTCCCCGCCGGCCTTGATTTGGTATCAACTTAATGCTCCCTACCATCACTTACTCAACTCCTGAAGCCATGAAAAGTCTCCACCATGCTGAAAGTAAAAAGGTTGTGTAACAGAAAAGGAAAAGAAAACAGGATTTGCGACGTTTAGTCCACGTCGATGACTACTTTGAGAGCACCGTGCTGCGCTGCTGCTCCGAAGGTCTCATACGCCTTCTCCATCTCGTTTAGCTTGAAATCTGCATCTTTCGTAAGTCACACGTCCGAAGGAAAAGAGGAAGAGGTGCGCTTACGGTGGGTGATCAGTTGAGAAGGCTGCAGCTTGCCAGACTGCACCAGCTTGAGAAGCATCGGCGTCGTCGTGGTGTCTACAAGCCTCGTGGTGATTGCTAAGGTATGCTGTCAGTCCTATCCTCAAATCTCATTCTCTTTCAGTCAAGGCTTACCAATGTTCTTGTCCCAAAGATTCTGGAGATGAAGATCAACCTTTGTTCCGTGAACACCGACGTTCGCCAACACGCCACCAGGGGCCAGCAACTCCTGGCAGAGGTCAAACGTTGCAGGAATTCCCACAGCCTCGATCACAGAGTCGCAGCCCTTGCCCTCCGTCATGGCCTTAATGTCGGCGACAGCAGTTCCCTTGGAGCTATCCACAACATCGGTGGCTCCAAACTTCTTGGCTACCTCCAACCGGTTTGGGTCCGTGTCGATCGCGATAATCTTCGACGGCGCATACATCTGCGCCGTAATAATCGACGCCAACCCAATCGGGCCCGATCCCACAACAGCGACCGTCCCGCCAGGCTGCACCTTGCCGCAGAGCACGCCGCACTCATACCCCGTCGGGAAGATGTCACTCAACATAACCAGCGCCGCCTCGTCGGCGCCCGCGGGGACGGGGTGCAGGCTGCTCTCGGCGTGCGGGATGCGCACGTACTCGGCCTGCGTGCCATCAATCGTATTGCCGAGGATCCAGCCGCCGGTGGTGCAGTGGCTGTACATGCCGCGGCGGCAGTACTCGCAGGTGCCGCAGTTGGAGATGGCCGAGATGAGGACCTTGTCGCCCTCCTTGTAGCGCGCGACGGAGGCGCCCGTCTTGTGGACGACGCCGACGCCCTCGTGGCCGAGGACGCGGCCTGGGGAGCAGGTGGCGACGTCGCCCTTGCGGATGTGCAGGTCCGTGCCGCAGATGGTCGTCTTGGAGACCTTGACGATCACGTCGGACGGGTTGACGATGTCCGGCAGGGGCTTGTCCTGGAGGGTGACGGAGTTGTTGCCGTTGTAGACGAGGGCTTTCATCGTGGACAGGTAGCGGAGGGTGAGGGGGCTTGCTGAGAAGGCTTTGTGGTTAAGTGATGAGGAGATGCTGGTGAGCGCTGGGAGATGGGATCTCGAGGCGCGGAGCAGGAATGATTTGGCTGCTCGCGAGGTGGCTGCCATTGTGAGGACCAGATGAGTGAGTTGTGCGGGGTTGTTCGGCTGACCGGATGGTTTTCAGTAATGGTTCCAATGGCTACTACACAAACTGCGGAGAGGGGGGAAGGTTTCGAGGTTCTCGGATGAACAATTCAATCGAGAAGGTTCAAAGTTGGAGAATGAGAGTGCGTCAAGTGTACTTTCTAGCGTAGATGGGGGTGGTAACAGACAAGTTATAGCGTCACTTGTGAGCCTGCTGATTGATGTAAGATGGCGAGATGGGCCTAGGACTACGATATCCAGCAAAGTCTATCATTTTATCAGATCATTTGACTGCCAAAAGTGCCTCGGGTCCGTGGTCTGATCTTCCATGTTGGTTCGGCGACGTCAGGGACTTTGGTGGGGGTATTGACCCGCATGTGGGGGGAAGCAGCTGATTTTGGGTCCGGGGTTGGCTCCAGGTTACTTGGGGACAGGTGAGTTGTCTTGTCAAATGAGGATACTTTATTGGAGCAGTTGGGTGATTTTTAGTTGCAACTGATCATGGGGATTGATCCCTTTGACAGGCGGGGTCTGTCTGGGGTTATGTCAAGTTTGGTGGACGATGCACCGCCCGATGGGTATCGTAGCAGCCCCGCGCTCCGTCACTTTTCACAAATCCAGCTGACTTGATAGGACAAAGTCCGAGGTGCGTTGTTGCGACCTCCCCGCAGGACACGCTGACTATTCGTTTGCTATGACGGTCGATATTGCAGTGGGTTCAGGCCATGTTGCTGCCTCAGCTGGATCTGGATAGGGGCATGGGGAGGCATTGATCAATTGCTCGGTGGGGGCGGCACACATGCGGAGCCGCAGGTGCGGTTCCGCGAAGTGGATATCTCGGTCTGCGGTTTGCGAACCGAGGCGGAGCCGGCGCCATGAGTGGTCGATGACCCCGCCTTACCGGTGCATCCGGGAAATTCGGCGCATTGGGATTTAATTGACGAACACCCCTTTTCCGATGTTCCGGCGTCGCAAAACATTCCAAGGTGTTGTAATAAGTTCTCTCATTCGCACTTCCCAACGACGTCTTTCTTTGCTCCAAATAAACCAAGTTGGATCGATTGCCATTGCGACACGGCCGTGGTATCGTCAAGCCCTCATGGGCAATGCTCATAACGGACCCGGGCAGGTGACTCGGATCGGATCGGAACCAGTTCAGATCCACACCGGAAGCAGAAAGGGTCCGTAGTTTCGCGGCACGCGGGCAGCGGGCTCTCGCTCGAGGAACTCGGTAAACCAGCCCGAAACGGACCAAAAGTAAGCCACGCGCGGGATCTGAGACACGTTGGCTATTTCCGGCTGAAGAGCAAATCCGACCTGTGCATTCCAAGACATGCATAGGTGAACTCTGTCCGAGTCGTGTTTCTCCGGGCGGGACTCACCGTGAAAAGCGGGGCATCCTCAGTAAGCTGACAGAACGTTGTTGTACGACGTATGCAGGCCATCAGCACAGGTCGTTTTCTTTAGTGCTTCAATTGGACCAAGTCATGCTTCTGTAACTTAATTAAGAGATTAAGTTGTCAGTAGCACTTTGCAAACAAATTCCGTTCCGAATTGGCAAGCGGGCCCGTACTCAGCGCTCAAGTCACGGACAGCGGGGGCGGGTGAGCCGTTCGTCATTCTGCCGTATGGCCCCGCCATCGGCTGCACAGGCCCCGCTACCCCGCCGCGCCCCTGGCGGCAAGCTGACCCGAACGCGCCATGACTTCATGCTCAACCTCCTTCCGTTACATTAACTCAATCTCACCGCCATCTCACGCTCGTCTCATACTCTTTCCTTCATTCAACTCACGAACGCCTCTTCCACACCAAACCCTCTTCCATCGTCTTGAACCAGAACTCTGATCCCTCTTAGCTATTACATTCAATCTCAGTAATCATGGCCACCTCTCCCAGCGCCAAGCGTCAAAGGTCCTCCAAGGACGTCCCGTATGAGCTCATCTACTGGCCTGGTCTCCCCGGCCGCGGCGAGCATATCCGTCTCGCTCTCGAGGAGGCCGGTGCCGAGTACACCGACACGGCGCACATCGAAGACGGCGTGAAGTCAGTCCTGGCTCAAATCGACGCCAAGAACACCGGCGACGACCACAACCCGCCACCTCTCGCCCCTCCGATCCTCAAGCATGGCGACCTCGTCATCAGTCAAACACCCAACATCCTGCTGTACCTGGGCCCCCGCACCGGCCTGGCGCCCAAGCCCGATGGCGAGGACGTGGACGGTATCTACCGCATCAATGCGCTTGTGCTGACTGCATTGGACGGGCTGAGCAACGAAGTTCACGACACTCATCACCCGATTGCGACGGGGCTTTACTACGACGATCAGAAGGAGGAAAGCAAGAGGAAGGCGAAAGACTACCTTGAGAACCGCCTGCCGAAGTTCCTGGGCTACTTTGAGAGGGTTCTCAAGGGCAAAGCCAGCGGTGAGGGCCCGTGGCTGTACGGAGGCTCCTTGACGTATGCCGACTTGGTTTTGTTCCAGGTGAGTTCTTTCCTAGACAAGATGGAGGGCGGTGCTGACATAAGCAGTGTGTCGATGGCGTCAAGTTCGCATTCCCCAACGCGCTGAAGCGAATCGAGGGAAGCGGCGAGTATAAGGCGGTTTTCGAACTCTATGAAGCCGTTAAGGAACGCCCCAAGATCAAGGAATACCTTGCCAGTGACCGTAGACAGAAGTACAGCGACGGCATCTACCGTCACTACCCGGAATTGGATGAGGAGGCATCTGCGTAGAGATGAATCTTTCAACGACGTGGACAAATGATGACAAAAGGGAGAAAACAAAAGTATTGTTTATCTGACTTACTCGTGAGCCGCAGCCACTAAAAAAAAGGCCTCCTTGAAAGAAATCAGTGAGCTCTTGACTTGCTCATCCATTGCTGTGATTGGTCAGTGTCAGTTGCAACAAACGGAAGGAGCTGCTCTCAACACCTCCTTCCCAAGCAACACCCAGCTGCTCTATGGACTGCCACCACTGCATCTTGAACTTCACCTTCGCCGCGTCAACTTTCAAAATTTTCAACCTTCACCTCAACATCACCAACCCCACGCAGGCCATCGCAACATGGCGCGCTCCCACTTAGAGGTAAGTTTTGCTACCAGTAAGAAGGTTGCTCTCAGCGTGTCTTTTACATAAATATCTAGACCATCAACGCCCGCTTCCGATCAGCCGCAAATTCAGGCACCCTGAAGCCAAGAGGAGTCTTCAATAACAGAGACAATCAGTTTATCAGGGACATCAAAGATTTCCACAAGAACTTGAAGAAGCGCGTCAAGGCCCATTCGGACAAGGTCGATGGTTATGAGGCGCCTCCGGACGATTCGCCTGATGAACAAGACCAGGCAAGCGACGCCACAGCTGACAAGGAGGACCAAACTGTCGCCCGTGGAGGCTCCATTGACCCCAGCAACGAGGTATGTGATCTATTCGCACCTACCTCAATGACAAAGACCACGCGCTCTTTGACCATGCTGCTGACAATGAGCAGGATTACCAGCGTCAGAAGGCCCGCGAATACTTCAATGGCCTCATGTCGAGAGATCCTTCCGCCTCTGAGCGCATCCTGAAAGTTGCTCGTGATCTTCTTCAGTATGGCTTGGAAAGACCGCTTCCTCCTCCTTCCCAATCGACCCTCAATCTTGACCCCATACGAATGGAGAAACTTCGTCATCTCCATCTTCTCAACTCAGTCCGACATTCCAACCAGATGACCTCATCAAAGTGCCCAGCTGCTGCCGTCCAGCATCCTCGCCCGGTACCTCGCCTAGTAGTACCCAACAAAGCCATGCCTCCTGCGAACAGTCGCGCCGCGATAAGTAGCTTCAGCTGGCAATCCAAGTTCCTCGAGATGGACTCGATGCCGGGGGGTCCGAGCTAGGTAATCATTGTGCCTGTTCATCGCGCAAAGGATCGGCCGGAGCAACAACAGAGAGGTGGACAACACAAGTGAGGCATCGGGCGAGATCGATCAAGAGAACGCGAGCAAGTGTGTCTGATTAAACTACCGAGAGAGGTTTGTCCCCCAAAACTCACTGCCCCGAAATTATCGTCCAAATCCCTGACAGAGGCGCTTTACAGGGTACCAGTTTGTCCGCCGGCAGTGCAAGTATCGACGGTCTTGCCTTGGTTGAGGACGGAGACCTCGTTGGGAGGAATTTCCTGAACGCAACGGCCGAAGCGGTCGCATTCGCCATCCTTGCTGCCGACGCTGCATGCGGTTCCAACGTTGCCGAAGAGAGCGCTTCCCTTGCCGTCGATGAAGTTACGGGGAACGGATGCTATACGAAAGATCAGTGTCAGCGAGGGTCTTAACTTGCGCTAGGTTTTGAGTTGCAAGAAGACGGAAGTGCCGTACCTGCAGCAGCATGGCCCATGGCAAAGGCAGCAACGGTGAGGAAGACGGCGGTGATCTGCATGACGGCGGTTGTTGGAATGTTGAGTAACTCAAAAACGATGAGACGAGGGTATTAAAAGTAGATGCTCCGGGCACTAAGAGAATTGAAGAAATTGAAAACGAGTCAATTGCGATGAAAGGACTGATGAGTTGGATGATAGGCACAATGTCGATGGTGTTCTGCATGATGCTTTATATCTTCCATTTCACCAACACCTCGCCATCCTATATTCGCCCATTCTAAGCTTCAATTCTAGCTTAATTCTACCCACTACGAGGGGCCGGGGTAGCGCACCTCCCTCAAACAGTCTGAGACGCGTGATGATCGTTACAGTGGGTGTCAGCTCGACGCCTAATAAGACGTCGCATTATGGGTGGAGTCGAACGCTGAAAGAAAGTTCGCTATCGGTAAATCATGGTGATCATCCCGCAAACTCAAGGCGACTTTAAACGCTCCCGCGGCAGATCACCGTGAAATCTTTCCCTCGGTCTGAACCTGCCTTTGGTTTATTCCATGAAGACATCGATGGATTGCGGAAATCAACAACTTCGGGCGTCGCCATCGCAGGCCAAGACCTCATAGTACATCCAATACGTAACAGCGTCCCATCCTGCACTCTCCGCTGCCACGACCGCACCGTCAACTGATCCGTGCCACCAAGCTGCCAGACGCCAGCTGGAGGCGAGAACACTGCTGACTCAGGCCCGCCGGTGGGATCTTCCTGGCAACCACGTTGCGAGACGGAGAACCCTAGTGGTCATAAGCTTGCATCACGGCGTTTCATGTCCCTTACAGCGACCTGTGAAACATCAGACGATGGCCTTATTCTGCTCAGCTCTGACAGCTGCCATCCAATGGCACACTGCTTAAAATCATCCCGTCCCCACCCCGCGGCTCCCGTGGGATGGTGTCGCGTGTCTCGACCGGCAGCGTTACCGGCTGGGCTTTGTGTGGTTTGTGGCACTACCGCGATGGGAGCGGGAAAGACTTCCGCCGTGGCCGTGATGGCGCACCCAAAGTCCGCTTGTGTCAAGAACTGATCGAGTGTTGTGGCCCCGGGTGAAGTACACATCATTCCGTTCAACCCAAGATGGTTGTCTATGGCGCGACTCCTTACGCTCAGTGATCTTGTTTGCGTACGAGGGATCTGAAGATATGAGAGTAAGGCTAGCACAACGTATTTTGAGACGCTCATAATCATCGTTCCCTTGAACACGCCCAAAACCTGCGAAGACACAACCTTGCTACAGCTATTTTATCGATCTCGACGGGTGACCGAGGTTGGTGCAAGCCATATAGACCCCAAGAGGCCTGTCTGGCAGGAGCCTAAGAAGTGGCTGATCTTGTCGGAGTTCTAGTCCTCTCCTTGTGCGTACAGGCACATGACTAGCTGGCTTGTGACAATAACAGAAAGCTAAAGACCAATCATTGGCTATGCTAAAGCATTGGCTGAGTCATGAACACACATGTTGTAAAAACGTACACGAACCAATTGCATCTCAAGGCTGAAGACGAAGCCAAGTTCAAGTCATCAGGCTGGTTGCTATTTATCAGCTCTCGGTTCTTGTCTGAACTGAAGCTGGTAAGGGATCTTTAAACTCCCTTGGGCGCCGACTTGTAAGCTCTCACTCATTTGTTCAGAATCACCGGGCGCCAGTCTTCATTCTAATCAATTATCAGACTGGACTGACAAACCTCATTTGCAACCTAAAGCCAAGATTATCGCTTTCTCTGAGCGGCTACCTCCTCATACTCTCCAGACGGTTTGATCACATTTGAGATACTGCAATTTCACCAGGGAGTTCTACCATAGCATGCGGCGTTGTGAATGTAACCGTCACCTCCCATCGCATCTCTGCAGCAAGGAAACCTCACCTACGAGATCGGGCGAACAGTACCCCGCAGTCTGAGTAACACTTCATTTTTAAGATGGAGTGCCCAACGTACTGACTCGTTGTAGCACGACTGCACCCAATGGGTGGTTGACTTATCTCCGAAAAGGAAAATTGCATCACGAGAGTCATGGAGCAGACGCTAGCGCTATGGTTTGGGCCGACTCATTCGCTTCGTGGTTTGTTTCCTCTCCACCTCTGGTTTATCGTGTACTCTACGAAAACTTTATTCTGCAGACTATCGTCTGTACGATATACGAGTAGGTGGACGATCCACTTTACGGACATGTCGGCCTCCTTCGCGGAGAGCTACCAGCTGCCATAGATTAATTGTCCGGCGGGATAGTTACTAATCGATGTTCTCCCCGTTGTCAAATTTTTCTTTTGAAGTAAAGCACACGTTCACTTAATTCCTGCTATCAACGCAGAGCGCGGTATCCGTACCATCTCAACCCAGGTACTGTCTCAAGGATAGTACGGCGGTCCCGGAGGGCGCTTGGACATGCGTACCACATGCACTGGTATCTACCCGAATTCGGAGCATTGGACGGACTCCGTCAGTTCAAGTCACCTCTGGGCCGGGACAACAGACGAACGGCGTAGATCACGGATGCGAGTCCCGAATTCCCGTTTTGGAGGACTTCTGGAGACGAAATGACCCAGGAAAGTTTACGCTTGCAGCATGCTGTGCCTCATGGCTGCCACGATACTCATCTAGTACCACTTCAATCTAGTACAACTTCAAGGTCGATGAAGCTGCCGGAAGGACAATTACTTGAACAACAGCAACCATTCCCAAGCCAAATTTGAAAGCCCAGGTCGCAAACGGTGGTCACCTAGTTTCGGACAGTTGCGGCAGAGGCCCCCAAGTGAAAGCCTTTACTGCGTGTTTTCCGCAGTCACGGATACGAGGTACGAGTAATCCGTTATTCTCGGCCGATTAATGATTTAAATGCAACACCTGGAATTATTTCCGGGCTGGCTGTGTTGTGCTAGATTGCGAAACGGTGGGGGTGCCGTGGGCCTCAGCTTCCTGTTCCGGCATAGCTCTTTACTTGGACATGGGGATCAAACATCGGCGTAATAATAGCAGCAAAAAGCATCCCATCGGCTCCCGACAAGACGCCAGAAACCCAAATCCTTCACAAGGTTCTAGTGCAAAATTATCAGAGTTTAATCTCAGAAAAGAGAAGAAAGCAAACGTCTTGTTCACAGTGTTTTTATGGATTCAGCTGTCCTCCGCAGGGGCACGTGGTAGTACGGGATGACGAACTCATCAGGGGCCGGTTAGCCGCAAGTTGCTATAAAAGAGTAAATAGGGAAAGAGACGAATGGATCTGCAGATCATGATGCCTTCTCATCCACCACGGTCCGCTTCTTAAGGTTGCGGTTTGTCCGATTGCCTGCCGTCTTGACATGCGCTCCTCCGGGATAGAACAAGGGTTGGGCAAGGCTTGACAGGACCTCAACTGGGCTCTGCTGGTGAGCAGGCGCTTCTTCGATCTTACCATTCAGTGTTCCGAAAGTCTTTAATGCCGGAAGGGAATCAAGTCTATCCACGACCTGGAGTAGCCTAGACTACAGTCTCCTGTTGATCTTTGGAGTGGATAATAACAGTATCACCGTGTCTTGTGAATAGCTGCATGCCGCTATTGAGGGAAATCTTTCAAGGTCATCTGCTCCAAGTCTCAGCCATATTGATTGGGGCGGGCATTGAATTGAAGTCTTGCGGTGAGTGGTCTCTGACTCGTCATAACCCCTACGGGCCTAACCAGGAGGAGACGCTCGTTTTTCAATGCATCCAAGCGAGACCACCATGCTCGAGTCATGAGTTAAGATCTACAACATACATATACAAACCAACAAGAACTGCTCACCTGTGCAGTCGTCACCAGTTGCAGCAACCAACCGCTCAGTCCTTCGTTTTTCAACGCTCGCTCACATACCTAGCCAACATGAAGTTCGCTGCTGTTCTTTCCGTCGGCTCTCTCTTGCTTGGATCCGCCAATGCGTGGTGGTGCACCGACTATGGCAAGGAAGCATACCATCTGAGCTGCAAGGCCTTGTACCCTGTATGTTTCGACAAGAACGAGGTGTACACTGATTGAATCTGAATTGACTGACATGTAACTTCTTATCAGGACCGCAACACTTTTTGTTGTAGCGAGAAAGAGGGGGGTGACCGTCACACCTGGCGAGGCGACTGCTTAATGTCCTATGACGAAGGCTCCGCTTGCGGCGATGGCGGATTTGAGGGTTGCGTAAGTCATGTGTCTTCTCAGATCTCAAGTTTGCAACATTACTGACGTTTTTGAACAGTGCTATTAGGAGTAGACAAGGCGAATGTTCATGAAGCAATTGATCGAGCGGGGCAATATGTACATAAATGAGATACCAGCCAGACACAGGCCACCCCGTTCAATCTACCATTTCGCTAGGGAGAATTCCGCTCAGCTCGGCAACAGCCATATCTTCTCACAGCTCGATAGAATCCATTTTGATCTCTGTGGGAGGTGCGATCCCGATGACACGCAGTTCACTGCTCCCATTTACATTGCTGTGATTTGCAACCTCTGCGGCGATCAACCACAGCAATATGCCTTATAGAACGATTCAGCCGCTGACATTGGAAGTGCAGTTTGTTCTAGCACGTCAAGACTTGATTCTTGCCTCATTGAAGCCCCCAGCATCCTTTATGAGTGTCCCTCAAATACAAAGCCGTTTTGCGAAGTTTTGTGTAAGATAGTTATGAGGTGTCCACGTCTTTGATAACGCTCAGCGGTGGTGGGCAGCTATTGGAAGCCGGGGGGCCCGAACCAAATCGGCTCTGACCGTCGATGATGTGTGGGCCTAGGCAAAGACCTTCCGGTGTGGACGAGAGGCAAGTTGAAGACGTCCAATTTCAAAAGCGGCAACAGTGTGTTTCATCTGAGTTTCGATATCGCCCTGCACCACAGATTCTTAGGGGAGAAATCGTAAAGCTCTTCTCTGACGTCGCCCTATGGAACATTATGACTACCACTACTACTCCCTTACTCAACTGTGATATTCAAGTTTCGCTGAACATAACCGTTGTCCATTGGTTCAGTTGGACGTTTAGTATCAGCTAGTTCATGTCCTCTTCCATCTAACGCTTGAACGAACTCCTCATAGTAGTCTCTCTCCGGGTCTTCATCAACATTTGGGTACAAGTCGAAATTTCTCAGGTTGAATGATCCAAGACGACAAAAACGACCCCCATCACCAGTGTTTTGACCACAGGCTCGTAGAACAAGGCCACAGATCGTCATTTGATCTTCCCACTCTTCTTCCGGGTCATCCGATGCGTTTGCCTCATCGAATTCGTGCTCCTTCATATCGTCATTTGGTTCTCCATCGCTCTGCGCTCGCGTCCGTGCCCGCGTGGAACCCCATGATCCACCGTAGATCGGGAGCAAGTAGACCTCATCGCAGTCCCCCTCGTCGCTCAATGCGTCTATAAAGACAGGGAATCTTTCTTTCGCTCCATTGACTCTGACATATTGGTAGTGATGGGTCTCGTCTTCGTCGGATATTTCCTCGAATTTGGCAGCCCCAAGAAGGCGGGCTTGCACAAGAACGGAGCACGCTAGCGAAAGCAAGCCGTCGCTCACTTTGCCGAAATAATCCGGGCTAGAGAGCGTAGTCCATGCATCGGTTACGCTGATGTATTGTTTCATGTTGACGCGATGATCCTTGAAGTCGATGTCCCATCCCCATGCCAATATTGGGCTATCGACGGATATCCACGACCAAGAGGGAGCTCTCCATGCTGGCCTTCTCCGACGTCCAATAACCGCCCACACAAGTTCGGTGACAAGAGACTCTCTCCACATGCCTGCGAGGTATTGGTGGCCAGTGACCTCGTGTTGACGTCTTGCGATACCGGCCAAAGCTGGTAAGTGATCCTCAGGATCTGTAAGTTGAGCGCGAGAATACTGAGAGACAATGTCACGCCACCTCCAAGCTCGGTCTTCCGGACAGACGAGGTGTGATCTGGCTAGACCTCTAATCCCAGGCGGAAGGAATTCTGATCGGAAGCCGGACCTGCATTCCCAGAAAATACCAGTATTGCCAAAGTAAATTGTGCGGGCGGGAAGAAGCCTCTCCTGTAGAGTCCAGGCTCGAGTGGCCAAATGCGTGTACGTGAAATTTTCATCATACACGGTATCACCATAGAAATTGCGGACTGCGCTAAATTTTTTTGAGCTCACTCGAGCATAGAGTCCCCCACTGTAGTACTTGTAGCGCTCTGTTTTCGAGAAGAAGCCCTCGTCAACGTTGGTCGCGGAGGATGCGGCGAGGTTGACGTAGCTATTGCCGTATACAGATCTCATGCGACTGGATTCAATGGACCAATCTTCGGGATCATGTTGGATTATGCAAAGAGCGTCGATCCAGATGTACGAAAGTCCTAGTTGCTTCGCCACATGAATAGCATCTCGGAACGTTTGTGGCAGATCGCTGATAGAAACACCCTCCAGAAACGACTTCATCGTATTTTGAGTCAGGCTCAAAAATGGCCTGAGACCCCAGCAATAGCTCAGTGTCGCGTATTGCGGCATAGTGTTGAGGGCTTTAGTGTGCACCACTCTGGCATAATCGCAGTCAAAAAAGAGTAGTCTTGCAGGGCAATCATACTTTTTTTGACTGACACAGACTTCGTGAGAAGCATTGCATTCACACAGCCACATTCTAGCAAGGTCGTATGCGTCACGGTTTTCTTGCCAGGACGAATCTATATCTATTAGCCCAAGCACGCATTAATGGATTCTCGAGGAAGGCAATATTATGTGCTTACATGATGGCTGCGTCAAATCAGAGTAGAACTTGGTAGGTTGAGCGCCAGGACTATTGCAGTGAGTGGCCTTCTTCCCTGGAAAGTTTAACCATATAATATGCGGTTTAAATGGTCCCTCGGCCCAGTTCTGAATGGCCAAGGACATGAAGCCATTGTGACCGAATGCTTTGAGCCGCAACTCGATCCTCTGAAAGGTAAGTAATAGTCCCGCGTGAACTAATCTCCAATGTATTAGGGCACACAATTCGCATCCAGCATTGGCTGCCGCTTCGATCTCGCAAACGCTACTGAAGGAGCGCCCTTGCATCAAAGTCCAATCTCCGATCGATAGGTCTGGCCAGTGTTGCAACAGATCTCGACACTTGCCGCAAAATCCGTCCACGATGTTCATCGCATGTGCGAGTCTCTGTATCTCGATTTTGATTCTCTGATAGTCGATCTCATCCTTCTCAACCTCTTGAACAAGATCTGAATCGGCCCCGACACCATCGCCATCAGCTGCGAGATATCTTTCAGCCCACGTATCGGGTACGTCGTCATTGGTCATGGCGGTAGTTTCGCCGAAAGAGGCGGAGGAATCTCGAGTAACAGGATCCATCTCATTTGGTGAGCTGACGAGAGGCTGATGGACAGGTTGTAGTTCACGAGTTGAGTGAGGATTTAAGGCGTCTCAGCCTGATCAGTTCAATGAAGATGCAATAAGCACTTGGCGAACGAGCGTGTCATTGGTTGATTGGCTCGCTTTCTCAATGTAATGCAGCAAAGTGGAATGCTACGCGTCATTGTAGACCAATGAAAAGTCATTCTGGAATTTTGATATGCGCTCGAAGTGCTTTTTATCAGAAACTTCATTACAAGCTTGGAGCCAATTTCATGGGTTGAGGGTTTCATTACGAAAACAACGAAACCATGAATTTCTTCAGAGACTTCATTTAATAATATAAAATAATGCAGTCCAGGAGTGCTATACGTAGCTTGAACGCTAAGCGGTGACCTCGTTGAGAGCTATTCAGGAGTTAGAGGTGGTTGAACAGCAACCCCAATATTGAACAGAAACAAGTAGGCCAAGAATACGCAAAGACATGATTTCTGGAGGCCTGTACGGCACGGCTTGTTGTATTTTGATAGATTTGCGTGAGTTACACAACCTGGGAACTATGTGAAGAGGCATTCATTAGACATATTATATACAGGAACTGGCAAGGTTAAGACGTCTTGCTGGGAGGCGATGCTCAAGCCACATGGGTCAAATGCACTCAAGCTGAAATCAGCCACCCAGCCACGGTTCAGCCACACTAAATGCCTATGAATCCTTTGGCTCTTACTATTGATTAGCGCGCAATTCGAACATCTGCCCCTTGAAACGATTCAATAGTCGTTGTCTTTCCAAAGACATACATACACTATGGGAAACCTGTGCTTCGCCAGTAACAATTTCCAAGCACATAGAAGACATTAAAACGACAACTCTTCCAGCAAACGTCATCAGTTCATCTCACGTGTCTTGGCCAATTCTTGATTGCATCTCCTCAGACCCGAGGATCCGGTTCGCCTTTCCCACGTGTGGAGTGGAGATGCCTCTCCGGTAGTTCGCGTCGGGTCGCGTCGGGTCGCATGTCGGAAGCGCCGTCACGCCCGTGGAATCATCGTCAGTCCAGCGCAGTGGGGCCGCGCATAACATGATCGAATGTCGGGAACCATCAGCGCAATCACCTGACATTCATCGTGGCTGAAATCTCTTTCATCAACTTGTAGTTCCCAATAAAGGTATTGCGCAAGATTAAGAGTCAGCACTAACAATGACTACCTCGGCCCAAGACCGCTTTGTGCCAGACCTTAGCTCCAGAACAGACCCACTTAATCGGCTGCAAAAACCCGTTCGTAGCATCGTCGACGGACGACTTCCGAAGGCCGGTCCCTGGGATTCTGGGCCATCAGTTGGTCACAGCGGCCACTGACGCGAGTCAAACCCACCCCCAAATTATCGTTGGCGCCGTCCGACGCGACCTGGGAGACAACTCCAAAGTCCTCCATGTTTTCTCCACCCGAGTACCCCGTGGGGATGGGATCCGACTGGTTACGTCGGACGGAGGGCAGGATAAATACTCTTTGACAGCCAAACTGCCCCCGGAAAAAGTGTGATCCCCGTGCGTGTCGATGTCTAGATAATCGATCGGACGGCTCCCAACGTCTTTGACAAATCTCACACCCGCTACGACCACCTCTTCGCACCGCAGCAACGCAATCATGGGTGGTTTCAAGGCTGTCGAGGATCGGCCGACGCCGAAGGAGGTCTACAACTGGCGCCTCTACATTGAGGCTTCCATCATCGCAACCGGATCTTTGCTGTATGTTGTGACGAGGCTTGATTTAGAAGGTGACATAACTAACCGTTCTTAGTTTCGGTTACGACTCCGCTTTCATCGGAACCACGATCGCACGAACTGGTTTCAAGAGAGACTTTGGAATCACCTCGGAGAACTCCAACAACATCTCGAGTAACATTACCTCGGCGTTCCAGGCTGGCGCTCTCGGCGGCGCGTTGCTCTGCTTCTTCAGTATGATGACCTCCTTCTAGCCAAACAGACAAGAGCTGACATGTCCCAGTCACTGAGCGCCTGGGCAGAAAATGGACTCTACAGGCCAACGTCGTCATCTTCCTCGTCGGCGCCATTCTCATGGTTGCCGCGACAAATCAGCTGTCTTATATCTGTACGTTAATACTTACACCCGTGCTCTTTTAACAGTGACTAACATTATGAGTTCAGATGCGGGTCGCGCGCTGACGGGAATCGGATGCGGTGGCATCACGGCCACCGTCCCCTCCTACATCGGTGAACTCTCGATCCCCTCGATCCGCGGCATCCTCACCGGTCTCTTCGAAGTTGCCTACCAGGTCGGTTCCGTCATCGGCTTCTGGATCAACTACGGCATCACCCAGAACATCAACCCGAACTCGGCAACCAGCTGGAGAATCCCGATGGCTTTCCAGCTTGTACCCTCCGGCATCCTCTTCATCGGCTGCTTCTTCATCCACGAGAGTCCCCTCTGGTTGATGCGCAAGGGCAAGACTGAGCAGGCGCACAAGGTTCTCGAGTCGATCAGACATCTTCCCATCGATCACAAGTGTAAGTCCCTTTATCCTAAGTAGATCCCGAACCAACTGCTGACTGAGTCGATGCACAGACATGCAAGAAGAAATCGACATGCTCCAGAAGAAGATGGACGAAGAGGCCGCCGTCGCCAGCGCCTACGGCACCGGCCAGTGGGCCTACTTCCGCGGCGTCGCCAGCACGCTCTGCCGCAAGGGCATGTGGAACCGCCTCGTCCTCGTCTTCTGCGCCTTCGCCCTCAACAACCTCTCCGGCGCTGCCGCCATCAACTACTACTCCCCGACCCTCTTCGCGTCCATCGGCATCACGGACGTCGCGCTCTACACCGGCATCTACGGCCTCATCAAGGCCATCGCCTCCATCATCTACTTCATCTTCCTCATCGACCTGCTCGGTCGCCGCTGGCCCGCCATCATCTCGTCCTTCGTCTGCTCGCTCTGCCTCTGGGTCGTCGGCGCGTACGTCAAGATCGGTCACCCGGCCGACATCATCGCCGCCGGCAAGGAGCTCTCCGCGTCGACTGCGGCGGGCGGCAGGGCGGCCACGGGCATGATTATGATCTACTCCATCTGCTGGTCGTTCGGGCTCAACGGTATTCCATGGATCGTCTCAGCTGAGATCTTCCCCGGTGCGCTGCGCAACTTCACCGGAACGTATGCCGCCCTCGTCGTCTGGGCTACGCAGTTTGCTATCACGAAGGCGCTTCCGTACATCTTCAGCTCGTTCGGCTACGCGACGTGGTTCTTCTTCGCCGCGTGGATGATTGTGGCGACCCTGTGGGCCTTCTTCTTCCTGCCTGAGACCAAGGGTCTTACCATGGACCAGATGGATGTCATCTTGTACGTTGTCCCCTATTCTCTCCTTCTCCTTTCAGTTTCAAGTATGCTGACTTATTGCCTTGCAGTGGCTACGCACACGATGCCCGCCCGGAACCATCGACCAAGGTCGTCGACACTGCTTTCGACGATATCGACAAGGCGAAGCGAAGTGAGCACACCGAAGATGTGTAGATGTTTGTTGAATGATTAGGATTTGCAACGCCAGTTCATGGTCGGAAATGAGGCCCAAACAATAATGGGAGGAAAGTGTAGTTAATAATGAGATACCACCATGATGAAATAAACCACATCACGAAGTATTCGATCCGACGTTTCGTGATAAGAATTGAGGAAGTTCTTACTTGCTTTGAATAGCTGCGTGCGAGCCTACATCATGGTCACATTGGCTTCATCACATTTCCTTGGCATCACAATCAAGCCCAACGTCCGATGATGAGCACTTCATATCTAACTCACTATCATGAAAAGAGGCATTGGCGCTGGATGCTTGATGCATCATCAATTCTCAATCTCATCCAGCGTTGGGTGATACGGAACGATATTCCACAGCAAGAAATGAGACAGCTCAAGTTAGACGACGTCAACGGCTTGAGAACGAACAAGGTGAAAACCAGTCAGTTCCCTTCCGGTAAGGCCACACTCAGAGAACTAAGTCCCAATAGGAACCGAAGGCAATCTTAGAAGTTTACGAACCCAAGTACATTGTCTCATAGCAGCGTCTATTCATTATCTCTTTGCTGTAAGTCTAACGACAATATCCCAAAAACGCCATTTCATGCCATTATGTTTTGTTTTTTCCGCCACACACAACTCAAGCACGGGCGTTGATCTTCGCCTCCTCCTCCGCCAACGGCGCAACCAGGTCCGCGATCCACGCCTGCTTCTCCGCGTCGGTGTACTGCGGGTACGGCCGTCTGCAGTGGCAGCTCGCAAGCGGGTAGCCCAGCGACTTGGCCACAACCCACTTAGTACCATTAATCCCGCCCTTGCCAAACGCCCACTCCATCTGCGCGAGCTTCAACTGCGCCGCGGTCGCCTCCTGAATCTTGCCCGCGTTGTACAGATCGAAGATCTCGATGCAGTACTTGGGGTACAGGTTCGCGACGCCGGTGATCGTGCCCGTGCTGCCGACGGCCATCGCGGGGACGAGCCAGTCGCTCTGGCCCGCGAGCGCGAAGAATTCGCTCGGGTCGAACTCGGCGCGCACGCGCGCGACCTTGGCGATGCCGCCGCAGGTGAGCTTGACGCCGACGATGTTGGGGTGCTTGCCGAGGCGCGAGAGCATGTCCGAGTTGACGTCGAGGCCGGCGGCGACGCCCGGGAAGTTGTAGATGATGATGGGCACGGGGGACGCGGCGGCGAGCTCCTCGAAGAAGCCGACGATGGCGGCCTCGTTCATGGCGAAGTGGAAGTAGGAGGGGACGAGGACGAGGGCGTAGTCGGCGCCGGCGGCCTTGGCGAGGTGCGTCTCGGCGATGACGGCGCGCGTGGACTGGCCGCCGCAGCCGAGGGTGATTGTGAGGTCGGGGCGGCCGGCGGCGACGGCGATTTCGCGCGTCTTCTGGACGAGGGCGGTCTTTTCGTCGGCGGTCAGGGTGACGGCCTCGCCGTTGGTACCGGCCAGGACGACTATGGACTGTTAGAGATGTGGCTCCATGGTGACAGAACTGAGGTGACTTACCGCCGTGGAGGCCAGACTTGACGAGGAACTCAAGGTGCTTGGTCTGGACGGCCCAGTCGATCTCCTGGTTGGAGTCGTCGGCGAACCAGGTCAAGCTGGGGACGTGGATGCCGGGGGGGAAGGACTTGGCGGCCATTGTGGAAGATTGGATAGACGAGCAAGGGTGGAGATGATGGGGAAAGAATCAAAACTTGGCCGAAAAAGAAACGGAATTTGCAGGATCGTTAGAAGGGGAGAAGAAGTTTTTGCAGAATTCGCTGGAGATGCTCGATACAAGTACGCGTCAAGCTCCGTTACTCGGGGGCCTTTGACCCCTCCAACCCCGCGCGTCTTCGTGTCACCATCGCGGGGCTCTCAGAAAAGTGGACAACTTTCCGACAAGCCGACAATTCGTTTTTCCCCACGGGCATGACCCGATCGAATTGAGCGAGGGTCGCGTGGAGCGTGGAGGCGGCAGAAGTTGGTCTGGGGCCACAACATGGCGTGAGAACTACTCCGCCATTTCGAAGACCCTGGCTACCATCGGTCATCTGCCCGGACAAGTTTGAGACCGTTCAATTCATGGTGTCGGATGCCGTCTGGGCACGGCCACTGAGTAAAGTACCCGAGGTAGTGGGTCCATCGCGGGGCCGGAGTGGGTCTTCCGATCGGCATCGCGTCGGGTACCTGGGCTAGCGTCCGACGGAATCACAACGACGGTACCGACGTGGCGAGGCGGAAGAACACCAGGAATCGTATCTGATGCGCGTCTGGGAAAAAGCTTGGGGATAGACATCGAGAGAATACTGACAGATGCAGTGATCAAAACGAAGAATACATAAGTAGAAACAGCATGCTGGGTATCTAACAGAAGATAGCTAATGTCCACCTCGGCTGGGCTCATGTTGCGTGCACCCATTCCTTTATCTCGCAGTGCACCATGATCTCCTCCATTTCGCCGTAAAAGGGCCGATTCCAGTGAACTCCCCCTCAAACGATCGCGAAGCAAGAGTTAAAAATGGCATGCATCACCGATCGAATATCAACCCGCACCTTCTCGCTGTCCTGCCTGGCCTGCACCTCCTCCAGCACCTGCGCCGTGATCTTGGCATTCCCGGCCACCTTCTCCATGCGCAGGATCTGCGTCTTGATCCACAGCCTCTCCGCCGGATCCTGCTCCTCGGAGCCCAGCATCAGCAGCGGCCACAGCATGTTCACCGGCAGCGAGTTGTCCGCGTCCAGCGAGTCCACCAGCAGCCGCGCCAGCCGCCGGATCTGGCTCAGCGCCTCCTGCGCCTCCTTGGTCAGCGGAAACGTCTTGTACGCCACCCGGTGCAGGTGCACCTTGCTGGCGTGGTAGTTGGCGAGGTATGTCCGGAACGCGCGCGTGATCACGAAGGCGAGGTGCGCGGACACGTGCGGCTCCGTGAGTTTGCCGGCCACCGCGTAGTCCATCAGCGGCGGCCGCTGCTCGTACAGCGTGCGCAGGTCCGCGGCGATGGCGGCGCCGATGTTCATGACCTCCGTCTCGTCCTCGACGGTGCCGCGCGAGCGGTGCCACGGGTCGATCTTGGATATGCGGCCCATGAAGCTCTGCACCTTCTGGAAGAAGACGATGCCGGGCTGGTACATCACCTGGAAGAGGACGTCTTCAATGTCGCCCTCGGCCAGGTCTTCTTTGGACGAGTCGGCGACGCCGCCGTCGAAGCTGGCCGGCGATGCTTCCACCAGTAAGAGCTCGTCGTCCTTGGACAAGAGAAGACCTTGGCCGCCAGCTGAAACGGCGCGGGCGTCGAGGAGGCGCATCCACTGCAGGAACTGCTTCTCGATAGCCGCAAAGCTGCTCTTCTCGCCCTGCTGGAAGAGCCCGTACGCGCGCTTCAGGAACGAGTCCGCCGCCTTGATGGAGCCGCGCAGGATGTCGACGTAGCTGAGGAAGAAGAGCGTCGCGAGCAAGTGCTCTCTGCGGGAGCTGCGGCTGTCGTCGCGCGGGGACGAGTCTTCCCCGTACGCGGCGACCTCGGCGACGGCCTTCTGGTAGTGGTCCTCGGGACTGGCGAGCCAGGCGCCCTCGCGGCGCGAGAGCATGAGGTTGGAGAAGGCGAGGACGGCCCACTTGACCATCTGCGAGGCGCCGGCCATGTCGACGACGACCTGGCGGATGGCGAGCCACTTCTTCTGGGTCTCGACCTCGGCGAGGATGGGCGGGACCACGACGCGGCTGAAGTAGTCCATGAGCCTGTCATCCTCGGTCGGCACCTGCAGGGCCATGGCCTGCTGCTCCGACTGGCTGCTGGCGTCGGGGATGGGCGACGGGTCCGGAAGGTCGTCCATGGTGGTTCGGTCTGGGAAGGTGACATCAGGAGGGCTGCTCATGAGCGCCGTTGGTCTGCCGATCACGGGCTGGGCAGCATATTGGGGCCGCTGTGATGGTTTAGTGACATGTTTCGATAAAAGTCGAGTGATCTTCATTCAGAGTAAGACGTGAAGTTAACTTACAAGAATCTGCCCATCAAGGCTCATCTGCTGCCCCGACTCGGGAACCTGCTGCCAGACATCGCCAGTGTCCCACATGAAGCTGGCATAGTCGAAGATCTCGTCGACGGCCTGCATGGGCTGGAACATGGACGCTGCCGGCGAGACGGAGGCATCGGTGGCGTGGGACCGCATGGCCGGGCTGCGGGCGCCGGCAGGGACGGCGGCGGCCAGGGTTGCGTGTGCGGCGGTGCTGTTGGACTGCGGCCGCCACTTGCATTCCAGATTCAAGCGCTCGCAATGGCTGCATCGGGGCCGCGACTCATCGCATTTCACTTTGCGGCGCCTATGGGGGGTTGGTTGATGCGACGTTAGCAAGGGTTGGTGGATGGAAAGTTTCCAAGTGATCCCACAGGTAAAGATGTGTGGTGACAGGAGTACTCACTTGCAGGTCAAGCACCCTTCCCGGGACCTCACTGATCTCCTCGGTGGTCGGGAGTAACTTGGCAGAGCCGAGGACGGCCCGCTAGTCTCCTGCATGCTTGGAATTGCGGTCGTCGCGGGCGGGCTCCTCGTTGGCGGCGACGGCGGACATTCTCTTTTCCCTCTTCCTCCTCAGTCCCACAGCCCGTTGGATCAACTGAGGTGTATGCCGTCCTACCTCCCTCGGGCCTGGGGCTCTTCTCAGTGCTCACAGCGCCGGTTCAAAGTCAGATTGTGTCTGGTAGGTAGGCAGTGTAGGTAGTGTGAGGTAGTTCAGTGGGTGAAGCAAGGCAACAAAGCTGGGGAAAGGAGCGCGGGGGAGGATGGAGGCGGGACCATTCCATTCGATGTTTTCCGCCGGTTCCCCCTTTCGGTGGGCGCCCCCTCTCTCCGAACCAGACTCCACGATGTGGGGATGAACTGCGGAGAGCGAAAATTTTCAGGGGGCCCTTTTTGGGGTTTGCGGTGTGTGTGCACTGACTCGCGGGCGTGCCCCCGCGCTGGAGGTTCCTTGAAGCAGGTTAGTCATGCCAACCTTTGAACTTGGCCAGGGGCTGTCATCCATCGCACCGCCACAAGCCACATCTTGAACAACGTATTTGTTCATGAAAGACGTTGATGGAGAAGGGGACTGATAGCAGCCATCTCTCATGATTGGAGGCACAGATGTTTGCCAGCTTGTCATGATTCGGCAACAAATCCCGAGGGTTCTAGGGGCATCCTCTGACGAACATTGGTCAGACGACGCCGCACTCTGTCCTACAGTGGCCGAAAGTTGAGTCGTTCGAGATCTGCATTTGTTTGTCGTATGGCTGCAAAATGTAGCCATGTTTCCCAACAACCATACTCCATCGGTGAACTTCCGTGGGGAAGTGGGAGGGGAGGCTTACCCCAACTGTCCAACACCATCTTGAGCAAACCCTGGGCGTCGCTTCGTCGCCAAGGCAATCCTCCGCGCCTAAGATTACGGCAGTGGCGTTTCTCGGGTGCGCGTGATGATATCTCTTCGCAGCCTTTTCACAGTGAGGAAAATTCAACGCCCTTCCGGAACGAATCGCAATTGTGGTGTTAGTTGTCGCTGTTTATCCTGGTTTGGTCACCGAAGATGGGTTTACTCTGATTGGTCCTAAGGAGAACATCGCTTTTTAAACTTGATTTCTACCCCGAGCGCCACTTTATTTCGGGCTTCTTGAGTCTGAGATTCGCATCAAAGTCAAGAAAGTCGTGTGCGGGCGTACTCGTGCTGGTGGACAGCTTCCCTTTAGCCAAATCGGTGGACATGTCCGGAGACGAGCTCCACAAATCCGGCGTGCATCTGGCCTCCGAAAATCAGAATTGGCTTCCGAGACGGACCGCCGTCTCCGCCTGAGATCCTCCGGAAATGTGGATCCTAACAGATCAATTACTATCGCGTATTTACTTGCTACGCTCTGAGCTGCTCCTGCCTACTGGAGCAACTCTGGCTATTCTATCCCTCAACAGAAGGTCCTCTTTTTGTTTGGTATATTCAGAAAGTAATTGTTTTCGGCCAATTCGCACAATCTTCGGCGAGAAGATGGCAGAGGAACACGCTGCGGTCCAACGGAAAAGCAGCCCCCACGAACCGTCGCAAATCCGTGCCAAGTCGCCAAGTCACGCTTGCAAGTGAGGGGGAACCAACCCCAGACCGGGGGTGGCTGAGCACACTGTCTGCAATAAAAACCAAGAAGGAAACACATTTAACTGATGGCATCCGACAGTCTGGCAGGAATAACCGATGCAACATAAAAACCGCCAGTCAAGGTCACAATTCGCCAGACGACATGTCAAGTGATTCTAGTTCCGGGGTAAGGGAGCCAGAAGAACCTGGGGTCACGGTGACATTGATTGGTGCAACAGGAAGCTTGAATCCACCATGGCGGTTAGCGAGGAGGTTCAAAAAGCCCTGCATGCCCGCCGCAAGCCAGATCTGAACGAGATGGACAAGCAGCCAAGAGAACACCAAGACAGCGCCATCACCAGCTTTGCATCCTCCGCCGAGGTGTTCGGGATTTATGATAGGTTGTGGAGAGCCGCGTTCTTGACAGCGCAGCGGCGTCGCGTGGTCTCGGAAGTCAAACTTGACTACCGAGGAGGGAGGTTGGGCGGGACGGATCCAGGCCCCGGGGATGGATGCCCCCGGCGCTGGCCAACCCCGGCTTCCGCCCACGGCCCTGCTGTCGCGCCCGCACGCCTTCATCCAACGTCGAGCCAGAACCGAGAACCGACTACCTCTTGTCACCATCTCCCTCCCCCGAAAGCTGTCTCCCGAATCCTTGGACCCGGACGCCCGTGAAGGTCACGCTCGGGAATCACACCTCAGATTTGAGATCCGGGCGTTGGGAATCTTAAGTTGAGCGTTGCGCCCGACGTCTGAAGTCCCCGAGTTCCTCCGGCGCTTTTCGTCTCGGCGTTCTATCATGGTTTAGCGCTGCCATCAGCCTGCATCCCACGATCCACGAACTGGAGTGAAGCCCAACGACAGGACATATATCTGGTCTCCGTCCCATGCAGAAGACAACGCGCGGGTTCTACTTTTGCGACATATTTCTTGACGCCGCTGGAATCAGTGACTAAAGACTTGCTCTCAATACGAAACCACCGCACTTCCGCGGATACGTTCTTCGTTTCCTCGTAAAAGCATTGCTTCTCACAAAGAGCCACCTGAGTCATATCAAGACAACAGTCCCAACGTACGTTTTGTGAGAGATCTCGGTCTTGGCTCCCCCGCCACCATCTGTGCGAATCGCCTCTCAAAACTTCATGAGCGATCGCTCTCGGGTTTCTGGTCAAGTCTTCTGCAAATCTCGTAAAATGGGGCTGTGCAGTCCCAGATGTTACGGAACCGTGACTTGGCGCTTCATCTGTTGACAGCGGCGAATAATGGTGCATGGTGCAGTGTCCGTGGAGATAACGTCCACGAGGCCCAAGCGAGTCCGCGCTTCGGGACGTGAAAATAACCTTCTGTCTTGTCGAACTCTATTTTGCAGGCCCCCCTGCTCTGTGAATTCAGACGAAGTTCTGCAGGCCGTTGGGGTTCTCGACAACGTTCTTGCTGGATCAAAAGTTTCCTGATTATCAAAAACAGCATTACGATGCTTTTTAGGCATTTAATTCTCAAACTATGAATAGATCATTTCAATATTGTGGCGCGGTGCAAACCTCCACAAATTGGATATGGCTCGGCTCAAAAGGTACAAGATGAATTCAGACGAAATAAAACGGATGTCTGCTTCCCTCCCTCCCCCCTCTCGTCTTCCTCGGCGTTCTTCTTGGCTGATCCACACATCTGCTGACGCCAAGTCTGCGGAGGTGTGTACTGCCAACCCAACTGTGCAGGGGTCTAATTGCCAACATGATTGTTTGGTTGGAAGCACCTCTCTTCCCATTCTTCTCTCCATTTCCCCCCTCTTGCTTGCCAGCAGCTGCAGCGCGCCCAATCTGGGTGTAGGCCCTCTGCCCTACCAACGGCAGGTTTTAACGACAGGCCATGCACCCAGTTTTTCCCCATGGGGGTCATCGCGGGGTAGACGACGCTGATCCTGATCATTCCACAACAATGTCGCAAATCATGTCCTTTCATTCGACGGAGCGTACTTCAAGCTTATTTTGGGTGGGCACGTCGCAGTTGGCATAGATAAAGCTTGCGTCCCCTCCACCCCCCGCCGTCCGTGGGTTCGGGTCCCTTTCGTGTTCAGTTACGCAACCACGTTCCACGTTTCTGGGGGCTTGCCGAGTCTTCTGTTCCTTACGTACTTCTGCCGCCATACGAGACCCACGAAACCAGCTGTTCTCGCGCCGCTCCCGCGCCACTTGCGCCTCAATCGCCCAACATGGGCTTCTTCAGCACCCACGCGGCAGGGACGCTTGATCCCCCCGAGGTGCGCAACTGGCGCATCCACCTGATTGCGCTGGTTGCCAGCATGTCGGCCCTGGCCAGTATGTCATCGATTTCCATTTTCTTTGAGATTACGAACAGCCTGCGTCGCGGTGTTCTAGAACACTTCAGCTCTGCGCTTCTTGCCTGAGATAAGGTTTGAGGCTTGCGACCGGCCCGCGCCGCGGCGTTTCGGGAGCCAGGCTGGCAGATGTGAATCTGTCGGACCCGAAGCACGGCGCGCACGTAGCTCTCATCGGACTTCGGTACGGATGGCTGACTCCGGACTATAGTGGGATACGATACGGCCGTCATCGGCGGAACCATGGCGCTGGACTCCTTTCGACGCGATTTCCACCTCGACGAGGTCAGCACCACCGCAAGAGATACCATTCAAGGCAACATTGTTTCAACTTTCCAGGTAAGCAATACCCACACTGCCCCCGAAAACCTCAAGCTAACCGCTACCCCCAGGCCGGCTGCTTCTTCGGCGCCCTTCTCACGTTCCCCATCGCCGAGAAATTCGGCCGCCGCAAAACCGTCATGCTCGCCGGCACCGTCTTCCTCCTCGGCGGCACCCTCATGACCGCCGCCCGCGGCTCCCTCAACATGATCTACGCCGGCCGCGCCATCGCGGGACTCGGCATCGGCGCCTCCTCGCTCACCGTTCCCGTCTACATTGCCGAGACCGCGCCGCCCTCCATCCGCGGCCGCCTCGTCGGCATCTTCGAGATCGCGTCTCAGGGCGGCGGCATGCTCGGCTTCTGGATCAACTACGCCACCGACCGCACTATCAACGTCAACAACCACGCGCAGTGGGTCGTCCCGCTCGGCCTCCAGCTCGTGCCCGGGCTGGGGCTCGCACTCGGCATGATCTGGTGTCCCGAGTCCCCGCGCTGGCTGGCGAGAGGCGACCATTTTGACGCTGCGGAGAGGATCCTGGTGAAGCTGAGGGGCTTGCCTGCGGACCACGAGTACATCCGTCGCGAGATGAATGATATCCGCACGCAGGTCGAGCAGCGCACGAATAACCGCTTGACGAAGAAGCAGATGTTCCAGAAGCTGTTCCAAAAAGGCATTCGCAACAGAATGGGTCTCGGAATGGCGCTCATGTTCCTACAAAGTTTCACTGGAGTCAACATTATTACCTACTGTAAGTATCTTCAAGGTCCTTGCCCCAAAGTTCATCCTCTGATGCGTACGATACAGACGCCCCTCGCATCTTTGAGAGTCTTGGTATCACCGGAACCTCGACGAAGCTCTTCTCCACGGGATTCTACGGCATCGCAAAGACCTTTGGCATGTTCCTGTTCACATTTTGGGTTGCCGAGCGGGTTGGTCGACGGAAGGGTCTTATCTGGGGTTCGGCCCTTGGATGCATTCCGATGTGGTACATCGGTGGCTACGTCATGCGTAAGTTCACAATGGCTCTGTTGGATTTTGACGAAGCTGACTTGCCTCTTCAGGCGCGGATCCTGCCGCCAGAGCGGCTGCTGGAGTTATCATCCGGGATGGCTGGTCATATTTGGCCATGGTTTGCGTGTACATCAACGGTGAGACCTTGCGCACCTCGCATTTTGTCCCTCAAGTTTGCTGACGCATCTCACAGGTGTGATCATTTGCGCCACATGGCAGGGAATCACCTGGCTTTACGCTTCGGAAGTGCAAACCCTCGAGATCAGGATGCTTGCCGTCTCGATTACCACCGCCACAACCTGGCTCGGCTCCTTCATCATCGCGCGCTCCACACCCTACATGATCTCCGACCTAGGCTACGGCGCCTACTTCTTCTTCAGCAGCATCCTCATGCTCATGGGCATCTGGGCCTTTTTCTTCGTCCCGGAGACCAAGGGTGCGTTTTCCCTCTTTCTTTCATTCCTGTCTCAAATTCCTTCGCTGTTGCTTTGTCACTGACACCAGATACCACAGGCCTGACCCTCGAAGACATGGATGCCCTCTTCATGCAGCCCACGCACAAGACCGTGTGGGCACAAATGCGCGGACGCGACGTCGTCACGGCCGGGCGCGCGAGATCCCCGAGCATCACCGACGAGAAGCTTGAGGCGAACATCCAGGCGGCGCAGATCGAGGAGCGCACCAAGTCATGAGACTTATGGACGCCTTGGTGCGGACTGACAACCGGAGCCGAGGCGTATGCAATGCTTCTTACCTTTCTGTCAACCCTTGTTTCGAAATGTTTCCGCAAATCTGGGGTGATACATTGAGTTGAGGTGTTCTTGGAGAGTGGATGAGGAGAGAAGATTGGGTTTGGGCTGGGTGAGAGAATGTGAACATGAGACTGTGAAATGGAATAGCGAATCGCCATGTCTCCGTTTGCCTATGGCGAGTAGAATATTGAGCTGAAGATACGAAGAATATGATCATTTGAGCCTCTTGATTCGCGCGCCTATCAAAGGATTCCCCCTTCCTGTCCTCTGCCTCTGACGTCGTGAGGTTGTTGTACAAATCTCTCGACCTCCTCCGTCTCTTGAGCCCATTCTCAAGCTGCTAAACTGCTCTGGGTCTCTGCATGACCGACGTGGAAGCTCAGCTGTTCGCCCGCCAGCCTGCACGTGCACTTTGAAATCTACACGACATGGACATGGTTGGCTTGCTGGGCTCTGAGAATGTCTTTTGGTATATGTTCGGTAATATCCATATTGTTAACCCGAAGGTGTTCACGACCGACTAGAGTTGCGGCCTCGGCTAGTCGGCATATACCTCTCCCCAGACTTAGCAAAATAAAGCCGACCCCTACTACTGGACGCTTAGGTACTTTCGGCTCTATACTAATGTCCTGACTTCCCTACCCGTTGGGACAAGTAGCTTCACTCGAATACGGCACTCCAGTCCTCATTCTCAACATATTCCTTGAAAGTGCGCGGTCGACGTGCCAGCTTGGCAGGCTCGATGTGACTACCGGCCGCATAGGCGGAGTTCCAGACCTCATGAAATTTGAACATTTCGATCATGTCATCGACAACAAAAGGAGGGAGGCCAGCCTGCACCATACCCGCCCTGCTTTGCTCCTCGGTAAACTTGTTGTACGCAATCTTTTTGCCTGTGGCTGTGGAGATGTTCTTCACTTGATCGGGAACAGTGACCTGGTCCCCGTAGGCCCAGATGATTTTGCCATCTCCCCTGTTGAATTCATCTGACTCGATAGCAAGCTGGACAAACAAACCAAAATCATGATATGTGTCGAGGAGCGGCATCCGAAAGTCCTCAGGCCAGATACCATCGACAACATAAGAACCATCTCCAGCAGGTCTGGGACGACTGAACGTAGTGAAGTTGTTCATGTACCCAGCGGCGTGGATGTCGACGAAGGGCACACCCAAGGCTCGCGCATGGTCGGAGATTTCCGCCTTCGAGTCGAAATGATAAACCTTTGTAAGGTTTCCGTTCGTCACGTTGGTAGCGTTGGGTTCGGAGGAGACCAGGAGCAGTTTCACTCCGACCTTGTGGGCTGCCTCAACCAAGGTTTTGCCCTCGGCTATCTCACGAGCTTTGTCGACGTGCTCCCAGAAGTTGGTCATGATCTTCAGGCTTGGCAATTAGCATACGTTCGACGCATCACAATACAGCAGCGACCCGGAAAAAAGCGGCCTTACAAAGACATAGGTTGCACCCTGGAATGACTGTTGGATTCCTTCGGCATTGTCGGCGGACAGGTCGACGGTCCAAACCTCGACACCCCGCTTCGCAAGAGCCTGAGCCTTGTCTTTCTTCGCATCTCTAGTGAGACCGCGAATACGGTACGGCTTGTCCGACAGCGCTAGATTATTGATGACACTGCCGCCCTGCAGACCTGTTGAGCCGACGACGGCGATAAGAGGCGCAGTTGAATCAGAGGAGATAGTCATGATGTATCAGTGACTGGTATGTACGAAGTAGTCGATTTGGAAAAGTAGTAAGAATGAGGTGCCAAAGATGTCAATCGACGCACACATATGATGTCGGGAGGAACTATATATAGACGCAAGTGAAAAGGCTGAATCTTGATCGTTGCCCAGGTCGAATGAGTATGTCACTGATAGATGCGCTCTTTGCCCTTCCCGAAATCCGTCAGTAGAATTGAAAATAGCGCACGATCAAGAGGTGTTGCGCGCGGCTGTTCTTACATGTGTAATCACGCGCGCGGTGGAGGTCTCAAAAGACTGATGCGCGCGCGTCCTGACTAATATTTACCAGGCAGAATCACGCCTGTGTCAATGCTGTAGTAAACAGAGACGTAGAGGCGGAACAGGTGCCTGTAGCGTCACCGGACATCACGGCGGCCGTTGTCCGAATGGTGGACCGAAGACTGCTGGTGGCGTCGGTGCATGTTCCGGCGGAGAGACCGGAGATGCTTCGACAGGCGTGTTGAAGCATGCCATCACGAGTGTCCGAGGTGAAAAGGGGAAGGGGCGGACGTAGTCCTGGCAGGAAACTGCAATCGCCACGACTACCTGTGGGGAGGTGATGATGTGTGGGAGGATCGACAAGGTGATCGATCTGATGAGCGAGTACGAGGTCCTCGCTTAGTAGCCTCCTACCCGAGGCTTTCACCGTCCCACCCGATCGAAAACAGGAGTAGAGAGTTTTGCGGAGCTTCCCCGCATAGCCTCGAGTTGAGACTCAGTACGAATGGCATAGACCACTAACATCATAATGAATCCACCGTTTCGTATTCTTGGAATTTTGCCGCATACCGACCGTGATGGTCCACTACGGTCAACGGCGACAACAAACTCCGACCTACCCCATAGGTTGCCGCCTTTCACTTCCTGGCCCGCCGTACGCTATCTAGCATCTCATGTTGCGGGGCGCATGTCGGTTTCGGTCAACTTTGAAATCCGGGTCCTGTCGCCTCGCCGAAACCCCCTGACACAGCGACAGAGATCAATGGTTCCTGGTTTAATGCCTAGAACCCACAAATCCTGGGATGGCAGCTCTCCTACAGAAGGTGTTCAGATTCACGATTCCACTTGAGGTATAGTCTTTTTGATCCACATCCATGCATAGCGGGTAGAGCAGTGCTTTATGATCCGGTCCAACGCTATACATGTTCCACACTTGAACATCCGGGCTTCGGTGCCGAGACGTCTCCATAGTCCAGCATCGCAAAATTATCTATGACTCGCCCCAAGTGATGCACCCCTGTTAGTTGTAAGCCATATGCCTTTACAGGTTTAACTCTAAGATGGGCTGTGGACTGATTGCGTGCATGTCGACTTTAATAAGCGGTGATGATGCATGTTCACCCCAAATACGGATCCGGTATGCCCAGCATAAATATCTGTAGCTGGTATCCTTCCCTTGCTCAGGAACGCCTCAAGGTCACCAGTTGTACAGAGTGTGGTGCTCTATCCCAGCGTTAGAAACTTCATCCTTGTCTCCGTCATATGTCATTGCAATGAGCGCCCAACTAGTACTGGCCGCTGCAGCCTTTGCGTTGCTGGCACAGATTCTTTATTCCCTTGTTCGGTGGATTCGCTCCCCCTTGCGATCAGTACCCGGCCCCTCGCTGGCTCGCTTCACCGACTTTTGGTACTTCCGTCGCCTCAAACAGGGAGGTTTTGAGAAGGTCAATCAGAGGCTACACGAACGATACGGTAGGAGCTTTAAGCAGCTGCCAGTATCATGACTACTTACGTTTCCTGTTTCTCTCCAGGCCCCATCGTCCGCTATGGCCCAAACCGATACAGCATTAACGACACTGAAGCCCTCAAAACGATCTATGGCCACGGCACAGAGTTTCAAAAGTCGGAGTGGTATATTTCGTTCCAACCTAACGAAGACCTATGGAATCTCTTCTCGGAGCGTTCGGCGAAGCGTCACGCACGTAACAGACGGTTCTACACGAACGCATACTCTATGACATCCCTTATTAGCTATGAGCCGTACGTGGACGAGTGCGGCGCATTGCTTGCGCAGCGGCTTTCCGAGTTTTCCAAGGCTGGGGCGACGATAGATATTGGACATTGGTTCCAATGCTACGCTTTCGACACTATTGCGTTAATGACCTACGGAAAACGTCTTGGGTTCCTGGACCGCGGCGAAGACATTGCTCACGTCATTGATAACCTCAACCAGAGCTTAGTCTACATGAGCTTAGCTGGTATCTTTCCGTTCGTGCACACGTACATCACGCCGATACTGAACAAGCTCGTTCCGAATCTGAGTATGGGAGCCAAGCTGCTATATATCTTGAGATTTACGGCGAAAACTATCGAGGAGGAGAAGGCGTCGCCAAAGTCGGTCATCGACGTCGAGAGTGCCGAAGACAGCATGGCCGTTGGAGAAGCGTTCCTGACCAAGTTCCTGGCCAAGCACTCTAGCAACGCCGACGAGTTCACACAATGGCATCTCCTGAACGGTTGTATGTCCAATATGGTCGCCGGGTCTGACACCACCGGCATCAGCATCTCTGCTATTCTCTACAACTTGCTCAAGAACCCCGACACTATGGCTAAGCTACGCGAAGAGCTTGCAGACTTTACCAGCCGCGGGGAGCTCTCGCAGTCACCGACATTCAAGGAAAGCCAAAAGATGCCCTACCTCCAAGCAGTCATCAAGGAGGCTTTACGCGTCCACCCCGCTGTTGGACTGCCTCTGGAACGCATCGTTCCCGCGGGCGGCGTCACCATCGCCGGACGTTTCTTCCCTGCAGAGGTATGTCTCCTCCATGTTCTTCAGCCAATCCGCACATCATGGAGTACCTATGATTCACTGACGCGTCCGTGCTTCTTCTTAGTCCGTTGTTGGAATTAATGGCTGGGTTCAGCACAGAAACGAGGCCTTCTTCGGAGAGGATGCCGACAGCTTCAACCCGGACCGTTGGCTGATTGAAGATGAAAAGAGGCTCTCCGTTATGAATAGAAATTGGATGCCCGTAAGAACTTATCCACTTTGTCTTGACCTTCACATCTAGTCTTACTAGTGTACATGGCTTCTAATCTGATTTCACCATTACAGTTTGGACTGGGATCGCGTACATGCATTGGCAAGAACGTTTCCATCCTCGAAATCTCAAAGCTCATCCCTAGGATCATCCGCGACTTCGATTTCAAGCTCGAGGGCGATGCTGCTGCGCCTGCAGGGACGTGGAAGACTCACAATGCGTGGTTCGTCAAGCCTCAAGGGTTCCACGTCAGTGTAAGGTCGAGGACGTAAAGCTACTAGGGGAGAGGCATGGCGCATAACCACACCAACAACACTTGGTTTATATACATCTTTGGTCGCGGTTATGAAGCGAGCATGGGGAGAGCAGAGCATTCATTTCAGTCTCGTTTCAAGAGGCGCACGCTAGCATTTCGTAGGCAAACGGTTGGATGCGTGTGGGATGAGAATGAAGCAACATCGGCCTTGAGGAATAGCTCGCGGTGGTAAAGAAATCGAGATTTTGGCTAGCTGTGTGAATCAATTCAATTGATAGCAGAGGATTTGGACTTAACCAAGTGAATGAACAAGTAAAACTTGGAACGATCTCTGCCGTCCGGACCACGGGTCTTTGCGGGCCCGAGGTGGGTCTGGGATGACGGCGTGTTGTGGGTCGTGGCCCGCCTCTCGGCGCCGAGCTGCCTATCCCATGGAATATGATGTTTACTCAACCTCATGTCTTCTTGGTGGCGAGGGCTCTGTTTCAAAATCATTCCACCTGCCGATGCTTCCGCTCTGAATTCGGAAACTTCTATATAAACGTCGAAAGCGCTTCGTGTTTTCATCTTAAAACACGTTATATTGTTCCTCTTTGCCAGCACAGCCATAGGCACCCAGGTGAAGCATCACGTCAACACTCTATCTTTTTACTCAAACGTCTCTAAAGGCAGTCTTTTGCCTACAATTCCTCCACGATGTTGAATCCCCGCCGAACTTCAGCGTTGGTTGTGGGAATCGTCATTACTGCAGCGCTGGTGTTCATTGGCGCATATCGCCATCCCTTACCCGAGAGAGGAAGTCCCGACTACGATGTCGACGCCAAATTCGACCTTCCCACTCCACCAACCGCCCTGTCATACTCCAAAACAAACAACATCATCTGCATGGTAGTAATGACGCTGATCGGGCTCTCAGCCGTCGTCCTCGGCGCACGCGACGCCCAAAAACAGCGCAGCCTCCTCCCGCTAATCCTCCCGCTCAGCGGCGCCATGATCGCCTTCCCAGAGACGTTCATCGACGTCCTCGGCTGCATATACTATCCCTGGCCCGCAGAGAACGCCTCCTTCCACCTGATCGGCCGCGAGATGCCACCATGGATTCCGATTTGGTTCGGCTACGGCTCGCTGATGCAAATCAACCTCCAGCTCCTCGTAAACAACGCTTCTACGAAGACGCTGTGGCGGTTCCTCGGCCTGATGATGGTTTCGGACCTTGTGGTGGAGGAGATCCTGCTGCCGATGGGGGTGTACCATTACTACGGGAACCAGCCGTTGGTCATCCTGAACATGTTTCCTTGGTGGTGGATGGCCCCGAACTCCATTGGCGTGTTCCTTGCGACAGCCCTAGCCTATCGCTACCGGTCTCTACTTGTTGGTTGGAAGGTTGTTGGTGTCATGTTCTTGACGCCGATGTCAGTTGGCGCCATATACGGGTTCATCTGCTTCCCCGTCTGGGTTGCTATCAACGGGGACTGGGGATGGTTGATCACGCAGCTTCTTGGATTGTTGACGATGGTGTTCGGGTTCGTGGCTTTTTGCATCATTTTGGAGATGGTTCTAGGACGAAACCCGTTTGATATGGGCGGAAAGGAAGAGCGGCCCATCCCGTCAGCGGATTCCGGACAAGTTGAGGCTTTTCAAGACGAGTGTTGAGATGTATGTTGAGCAGTGACCGGCGACTTCTGTTCAGAGCGCCTCAATCTGGAGCCTGTGCAGATCAGATCTGTTTTTGCCCTTCCACTTCGCATTATTGATAAGAAAAAAGCGTCCCGCCTAGTGAGAAATACTGAAAATCAAGCCCCATTTAATCGACTGCTCCAATGCTCTAGTCTACGTGACTCCTTGAGGTTAAGTCTTGGAACTGCAAAATAACCATGATCAAATTTGTCTTTGTCTTACCGAGCGGTACCCTAGAGCTTACCGAGACGATTGATGAGACATCTGACTTCTCAACGGCGTCGATCCGTCTGTGTCAGTCCAATTTCCAATGTCTCGGCCGCGACCGTTGAGATCGTCACCAACAAAGAAACGCCCGAGACATTCACGCAGATAATGGCACGCCAATTTGATGTGGTAATAATATTTGACATTAACGTCGTATGACATCAGTAAGTGGTATCTTTGTGGTATCATCTTTCGCTTCCCAACTTCGTTTCACAAAAATCATTCACAAAACAACATATCAACATGACCCCAGCACGAAACACGTCCAGAAGAAGGAACTAAACGCCAACATCGTCAACATCCCCATCGTCGACGCCCCGTTCTGCATGCTGTTGTACGTCGTCGGCGACGGCACCGCGGCGCTCGTGCTGTCCCCAGGCGTGGACACGACCTCGCCCGTCGAGGCCTCCACGACGTCGCCGGAGGGGTACTGCACATTATACACGGGCGCGTCCTTCAGCTCCACGGGCATGCCGAGCGAGTGCTTGCACGTCGGCTGATTCGCGTTCGGCCAGTCCTCGAGCTCGCAGCTCTCGTCATAGCCCCACGAGCACACCGAGTCGAGCATGTTGTACAGCGCGTAGTTGCTGCCGACCCAGCTGTCGGCCTGGCCGAGGCAGCTCGCGAGGAAGTTCATGCTGTTGGACGCGCTGAGCGGCAGCTTCTTGCTCTTGGTCTTGATGAGGTCCTTGCAGTCGTCGGCGGGCAGCTCCTTGTACTCCATGGCGAGCGGGCCGCCCGAGACGGGCAGCTTCTTGGCGGAGTTGCCGGTGTAGAGGTAGTTCCAGGCATCGTAGGAGATGTCGTAGGCGCCCTGGGACTGGTCGATGCGCAGCAGCTTGAGGTTGCGGTCGGCGTAGCTGAGGGAGATGCAGATGTTGTTGCAGTCGACGGAGCCGGGCCAGTAGGCGACGCGGTCGGTGTTGATCTTGCAGCCGAGGACGCCGACGGAGGAGGAGTAGCTGTCGTGGGGCGTGGCCCAGACGGTGCCGTCGGCGAGGACGAGGGAGGAGAGGGGCGCTACGGCGGCGGCGAGGAGGAAAAGATGCGACGGCGATGAAGGAGAGGCGCCGCGCATGGTGATTTCAAAAGAGTGAGCAGGGGGGCCTGGGTTCAACCGGCCGTCCCCCTTTGGATAGATACGTAAGGAATGACGTTGTTTGAGAGCCCTTTTTCGGCTGGTATGAGAGATAAGGAATGGACCAGCCGCGGTTGCGGCCGATATGCGAGTCTAAAGGAGGGTCATCGATTGGATCTGCAGCTTGTGCTGGTGTGGTGTGTGGATTGTGAGAAGAGAGAGAAGGGGAAAAATTGGATCGCGATGTCGGGCGCGGCACTGGACTCACCTTACCCCTCGAGATTGCCGCAGCTCGAGCAGCCAATTTCGCTTAATTGGCGCTTATCATTCGCTGGACCGCCAATGCAGACCCGCTGAACTGCCCTTTTTCAGTTTAGAAGAACCTTAAAAGGGGGTCCAAGGGTCCCGAGCGATCCGTGCGCTTTGTGCATTGTTTTCCGCGTGTTTTTGGTTCTTTTTTCGGTGTCGCCCAGGTGAGCCAGGTGGGTTTCCGAACGGCTCGGTCAGTCTCGGTAAGCCAGCCGGTCTGCAGCCGACGCGGCCGATCGGCCCCGCCACTGCGATCGGTCGCTTCGCGCAGCCGGGACGGGACAGAGCGCCGGTTGGAACATTCTAGGAACTGTTTTCCGGTTATAGCGCCAATGCTCCTGTCACAACAAAAATCTTTCACTCGCCACGTGCTGTGCATTGTGCTATGTGTCAATCGCCAGCGGTCCGCGAGGTCCAACTTGCTTGCGTAGCAGTAGCAATCAAAAGGTGCCAATCGACCCCGTGACACCGGCTCAAATTTGACATGCCTCCCTTACATGCCTCACTGCCACTCCAGCGTGTTGCGCATATCGTGAGATGGGTTAAAAGAGACCGAAAAGTGATGCAAGGACATCCTTCTTGTGCGCGGAGAAGCACTGGGCTCCACTCTGGGTCTCTTCCGAGAATGTCTCTTCTGACTCAGAATGGAGCGGATAACTGAATATCTAGTGGTCTTCTGGATCGCGACAATCGCCTCAATGAGCTTACTGGATGACCTAGCGCAGGTACGAATCCGGCCAATCTCTCGATGCAGCACTCTACTAGTTAGGTTCGTACGGCTGGCGACATTACAGATGACAGTCAAAAACAACCTATGCGCTGAGCACGTCCATCCACTGAACACACACCTGAACCCTAAACTAATGGACGGGAGCTAGGGCCAACGTCCCGCACGTGGCACTGCACGCGGAATTCGATCCCCCAACCCAGATTATTTACAGCTTTTTTCGAAGAGCGGTTTCGCAACGTTGTCTGGAAAGAGTTTAGACGACGACATGCCAGTTGCGAACGGAATTCAACGGCCAGAGAGAAAATTTTGTTCAATCTTGGCTCCTAGCGCACTGATTTTGAGAGGAATCTAACGCCCTTAGTTCCTCAACAATTGCGGATACGAATGCTTGCAGAGACCCTCTGGCTGTTGCTTGGCACGCTCGAAATCGCTCAGACGGGCGGGATTCACATCGACAAGAAGGAAAATTGGAGGTCCCGGGTCCCAGGTCACACAAATTGACCCAAGGGATGCTGGACAGAAACAATCCACAAACGGATCCTGCAAGCGCTTCTATCGGCTCCACACGCGTTGAGAAGCGAACTGTGACGCACTTTTCAACTTCGACCCCGCAACATTATATTAACGACTCCCGGGAGCGGTGTGGAAAAGCCGCAAACGGGCCCCGGCAGGTACCGGGGCTCGGATTTCCCTGGGTCTACCGAGAAATCCAAGATTCCCACTGAACAAGCTTGCATGGAAAAAGAGGAAGAAGAAAGTGAGCATGCAGAGAGTGTTTCCTTTTTCGACATTTGACAGGACGGCTGCGCGCAGACGAAGTACCTGAACTCTCGGACATGCCAGACACATGCTTTCGGACGTCAAAGCAGTCGCATGTCTTACTCTTCAAGGGATTAGTAGGCAAGACTATTCGGACCGAGGTGTTCGGACAGATTGAACGTCCCGCGCGAACTGGAAGCTCAATTCGGACTGCCAAACATACGAGAAAGAGAAAGCTGACAGTCCTTTTTGGAGATATGCACGACCCGTCGTAGCCGGAGGGCCTCGTCGATGGCCCTCTTCATTGGGCAGCGGGAGAGATGTGGTGCCTCGCAGATCGCGAGCCCGGTCCTCGCTTTCGGGAACGTCCTCGTTGTCCGCCGGCCAGTGAGGTTCTGGGTACGAGGTGCGCGCAGACTTTGGAGGCTGGCACTAATGCTCCCCGCCGAGGTGCTACTGCCAGTGCAGTGTGGTGCACTTTTGAGATGGAGATTTCATTCGTTTCCCCCTGGCCCGGCTTCTTTTTTCTGTGGATGTTCTGCTTTGCAGCTAGTACACTGGTGGAATTTCCCGCCTCATCCGCGCGCAACCCCAACGGTTTTTGGCGGCCCCAATTCAATTTACGAGCAGCTGGCAGCCTGGTCAAGCCAAAAAGTTGGCGACAACGAAGAGAGGGAGTGGAGGGGGGATGTCGATTCTTTCGCAGTGAATCCGATCCAGAACCCCACAGCCTTTCGGAGCGCATTACCGTGGTTGGATACCAAATCCGAAGTCGTTGCGCCTCGTGGATGGGCGTGCTAGTGCCGGTACAGGGATCCAGGTCGTCGATCTGCGTCAGCCGACCTTCTTTCGGATGGGGCTTCTGGATGCGCAGATGGGACTGTGAATGGGAGTGTGAGGCCCATCTCCATCACCCCGCATTCCACCCCCACCACGGCCAACCCATGCATCCATGCATCCCACCTAGATTTGGGCGGACACTATTGGGACCTCCCCTCTTGGCCCGCGTCTGTAGCACAACGCTATTATGTGCCGCGCAGCATGTCTTTTGCCTTTGGAGGTGGTAGGTGCTAAGATCCAGGGCGCCTATGCTTCCCCAAGCTCACCCGCTCGCAACCACCACGACACGTTTGGAGACACACACGCTGAGTCGCGCGCACACGAACACACCAACATCTCGAGAGATCAGAGGAACATCAGTTCCTCATTCGGACGGAGTTCCTGGTTCCTGGTGTCCCCGTCGGCGGAACGGTCTCACAATCACATGCTCACGGCGCAGAGAAGGGACGCAAAATGCATGAAGTTCCACGCCGTCAGTGTTGACCGCCTTGCGCATGTCTACCTTACCACCCCTGGTTCCTGTGCTGACCGCGTATAGTCGGTCTTTCGCATCTGCAGCTTCGCGCTGACAATGGACAATGCAACCCACCCCAGATTCTGCCGCCCGACATACCGAGGTGGGCAAAAAGCACAATGCGATGGCCCTGTCAACGCGCGCATATTCCCATGTGAAGTTGCTACGTCACAAGGCTGGGTTCCCGTTGCGGGTTTCCTGACGCTCCCGAGAGATGCTGGCCTTTTGAACTGCCGTGGTCATTCGGCTGCCCTCTACCGGGCACGTATTCGCAGGAGATGCATCACATCTCGCACCCCCGGCACTGAAGGCCCCACTACCCCATGGGGAACGTTGCATTTCCAATTTTCTGCGTGTTTTTTTCTTTTTCTTCCCACTCACTCTCATTCTGCCCCGTCTTATTCCACCTGCTAGACAAGGTCCAGCCCGACAGAGATACCCGCCCGATGGGGGATCATCACGACTCAGGGATTGGCGGGGACGTGAAGCCTTCTCCTCCCAGTTGACCCTCCATTCCCGCTAGCACAATGGACGGGCCACTTGCACCACGCGCGCACCACCATCCACCATCCGCGCGCACACACCCTCCCGGGATGGTGTCTTGAACTCGTGGTGGGTGCGGTTTGTCTTGGAAGTTGGGTTCCCACCGATCCATCCGCCCTAGAGCCAATTGCTCTCCCATTTGTGGGAACTGGACAAGCAAAGCAAAAACAAAACAGTCGAGGATCACCAAGACCCAATTGGACTTAAATAGCCCGCAATCGTCCCCGTTCTCCACGATGGCATCTCTTGTGCTGAGGCGTTCGAGACAGCTCACCGGGATCGACTACAGCCAAGCAATCACCGACTAGGTGCATCCCCAGCTCCATCCCCCGTCCCTACCTCCTCCAGATTTCCAGACGACAGTCCCCGTCCCGTCCACCATGCAGCTTCCCGCCCTCGTCTCGTCCTTCTCCCTCCTGGGGGCCGCCTTGGCGGTTTCAGAGCACACGCAGCCCTTGGAAGACAGGGCCGCCACCGCGACCGTCGTCCTCGACACGGCCACCGTCATCGGAAACGTCATGAACAATGTCGAATCCTTCGGCGGGATCCCCTACGCGAAGCCGCCCACCGGCTCGCTGCGACTGAAGCCCCCCGTGCGCCTGACCGACAACATCGGCACCTTCGACGCCACCGGCCCGGCCGGGGCCTGTCCCCAGATGGTGGCCTCTTCCGCCAGCACGAACGCCCTCATTGACATTCTCGGAGACATTGCGAACCTGCCCTTCATTCAGACGGCCACCGGGCAGAGCGAGGACTGCTTGACGATCACTGTCGCTCGTCCCCAGGGTACCACTGCGGATGCGAAGCTGCCCGTACTCTACTGGATCTTTGGAGGTGGTTTCGAGGTACGTTATTCGTCCGACCTGCGCGTTCATCCCGTGTGGCTAACCTTCATCCGAACAGCTCGGATGGTCCTCCATGTACGACGGCACCGGCCTCGTCCAGCACGGCGTCGACATCAGCAAGCCCTTCGTCTTCGTCGCCATCAACTATCGCGTCGCCGGCTTCGGCTTCCTCCCCGGCAAGGAGATCCTCGCCGACGGCTCCGCCAACCTCGGCCTCCTCGACCAGCGTATGGGTCTCGAGTGGGTCGCCGACAACATCGCCGCGTTCGGCGGCGACCCCGACAAGGTCACCATCTGGGGCGAGTCCGCCGGCGCCATCTCCGTCTTCGACCAGATGGCCCTCTACGGCGGCGACAACAAGTACAAGGGCAAGCCGCTCTTCCGCGGCGCCATCATGAACTCGGGCAGCATCACCCCCACCGACCCCGTCGACTGCCCCAAGGGCCAGGCCATCTACGACACCGTCGTCAAGAACGCCGGCTGCGCCGGCAAGGCAGACACTCTCGCCTGCCTGCGCGAGGTCGACTACACCACCTTCCTCAACGCTGCCACCTCCGTCCCGGGCATCCTCTCGTACAACTCCCTCGCGCTGTCGTACCTCCCGCGCCCCGACGGCACCGCCCTCCCCGCCAGCCCTGACGTCCTCGCCAAGGAGGGCCGGTACGCCGCGGTCCCCATGATCATCGGCGACCAGGAGGACGAGGGCACGCTCTTCGGCCTCTTCCAGGCGAATCTCACCACCACCGACAAGTTCGTGCAGTACCTCAAGGACTACTACTTCGCGACCGCGACCACCGACCAGATCAAGGCCTACGTGGCCACCTACGACACCGGCATCAACGCCATCATCAACGGCAGCCCGCACCGCACCGGCCTGCTCAACGAGATCTTCCCGGGCTTCAAGCTGCGCGCCGCCGTCCTCGGCGACCTCGTCTTCACGCTGACGCGCCGCGTGTTCCTGCAGCTGGCCGCGGTGGTCAACCCGAGCGTCCCCGCGTGGTCGTACCTCGCGTCGTACGACTACGGCACGCCGATCCTCGGCACGTTCCACGGCTCGGACCTGCTGCAAGTATTCTACGGCGTCAAGGACAACTACGCGGCGCGCAGCATCCGCACTTACTACACCAACTTCGTGTACGCGCTGGACCCCAACGTCGGGTTGAACGGGGCGTACCCGACGTGGGCGCAGTGGAGCCAGGGGCAGAACATGATGCAGTTCTTTGCCAACTCGGCGAGCACGCTCAAGGACGATTTCAGGAAGAGTAGCTCCGACTGGATCTTGAACAATGCTGGAAGCTTGTACTTTTAATTAGTAATTTGGGGACTTGTGGAGTTTGGAGGATATGTTTGATGATTTATGATGGCTATAGTCACGAATACCAAAAGGAAAATGTTGGCACAATTCTGATGATGCTCAGGTGTGAGTGAGCCGAAGCTGTTCGGTGGTGAATAGGCCGAGGGGTCGTGATGTGCGGGGAAACTTCCCGCTAGCGTCCGTATCTCGGCGATGACTAAGCCCGAGTCCTCCGACGTCTCAGTCACGGGCTCCTCGGAGGAAGAACCGGTCTGTATTGAAATTGAGTCGATTCGCACTTGCTTTCTCAAGTGCAGCCTCCAGACATGACTTTCCACGCCTGAGGTCGAAGACGATCGTCGGCAGAATGTCAGACCCCTTCGTCCTAAAATGGGGTATCATGGCTACCGGAGCCATGTCCGAATGTAAGCCCGTAACCTCAACGCCCACGTGAATACACCTCTGACATCGTAAAAGACTTTTGTAAAGACCTCCTGACCCACCCATCAACCCGCGGCGTCACCGACGTATCCCACACCATATCCGCCGTCTCCTCTTCCAACGACCCATCCAAAGCCGCCGCCTTCCTGTCCCGCATCGACCACCCTGCCCCGTCCACTGTCAAAACCTACGGCTCATACCAAGCCCTGGTGGACGACCCCGCCGTCGACATCGTCTACATCGCCACGCCGCACAGCCACCACTTCCAAAACGCTATGCTCGCCCTCACCGCTGGAAAACACGTCCTCTGCGAGAAGGCACTGTGCGTCACGGCCGCGCAGGCGCGTTGCTTGGTGCGCACTGCAAAGGACAGGAAGCTATTCTTCATGGAGGGCGTGTGGACGCGGTTCTTCCCGCTGAGCAGGCGGATTTGTGAGTTGGTCAGCGGGGGCGAGATTGGGACGGTATATCGCGTTACAGCGGACCTCTCGCGCGCGAATGGCGACAGCGACGATGTGACGGGTAAGAGGTTGGATTATGAGGATGGACATCGCATGGTCAATCCGGATCTCGCAGGGGGCGTACTACTCGGGCTGGGGGTATACGCACTCACATGGGTCTTTCAGATCCTCTACCACCTACAACCCGAGGCGGAGAAGGAGGGGCCGGAGGTGAAGGCCGTCGTGCAAAAGTACCACACCGGCATCGACGAGTCCGTCGCGATGCTGCTGAACTTTCCGTGCCACGGGACGGTCGGGATCGCGACTACGTCGCTGCGCGTGGCGACGGATCCTGGAGAGATGGGCAACCCGGCGGTGAGGATACAAGGCTCCAAGGGGGAGATTCAGGTGGCGCATCCGGCGTATAACCCGGCCTCGTTCAAGATCATCAAGCGTGGGGACGGTGGGGAAAGTTTGGAAGAGGTGGTTGAGTGTCCGCAGCCGCAGGATGGGGAGCGGGGATGGGGTAATGGGACGTTTTGGGAGGCTGATGAGAGTGCGAGGTGTATTCGGGATGGGAGGTTGGAGAGTGGGATTATGCCGTGGGCGGAGAGTGTGTTGGTCATGGAGACGATGGATGAGGTTTTGTGCGGGGCGGGGATTGTGTATCCGGATGTCATCACAAGTCACGAATTTGATCTATGTAGCCCGTTGAATATAGGTAGCTGAGTTTAGGAATAGAAAGATAGACTTTACTAGTATATCAGGTGTACTAAGTATGATAAGTATTCTAGGCATGCTAAGCATATTAAGTATGTTAGGTACATTAAGTATATGAAGTCAAGAAGTAAGTTATTATATAAGTAGAGTGTGTAGTAGAAGAATAATATAAAAAAATTAATAAAATATACACGGGCGACACCGCCTTGGCTTAGGTGGACAGCAGGGAGGGCGCAAAGGCACGTTACACACTCCGCGAGAAAGCTGGGCAGTGCCGGCCATCATCCCCGCATTTGCACGCCAATCTGTGCCACCTGCCTCATTTATTGCAACATCCGGAAATTGAGGGGCTGGGCTCTGCCTCCAGTCATCCATGAGGGGTAAAAGTGGGTATAACGGGGAGCTTTTGCGTGCACTACAAACGCATTCCCTATCTCTCTCCTTAAAAGTGCTCCTGCATCCCTCTGAAGATAGTGTCTCTATACTCACAGCCTAACGACTATGCCGAGTGTGCGTACTGTTAGGTACAGCAAGCACAAAACACCAACTTTTGTTCGGGTCTTCGTCAAATTCCAAATTGACGGCGAGACCTCAATCTTCGTAAGATGCTCGTGTACATTTGGCTGGCGTCATTTTGCTTATTCCCTTGGGTTTGCAGATTTTCAGTCAAAATCAGGCGACCCATTAGACAAGAATGACCCAGACTAAGCTAACCAACAAAGACGAAGCATTGGTTATTGCTGCTGCCTTTTCATACGAAGCCCTCCCTGACGAGAAGGCATACATCCGTCTGCTTGAGGTGCAAGAGCTTGACACAACAGCCGTTTACGGTGTCCGATGCCAGCTGACCGCATGGCCGCTCGAGCATGCCCCAGGCTTCCATGCTGTCTCTTACACCTGGGGTGACCCTGAGCAGACAACATTCATCCACGTGAACGGAAAGCTTCTGAAGGTTCGCCAGAACTGCGAGTATGCCCTGAAGCAGGCTAGATGCCATGGCGGAACCCGGTTCCACTGGGTAGACGCAATTTGTATCAACCAGAGCGATCACCAGGAGAAGAGCCATCAGGTCCAGATGATGGGTCGAATCTTCAAGAAGGCCGACCTAGTACTAGCATGCGTAGGTCCCGCAGCTGACGACACCCTGTTCCTCTGGAGTATGATGTGGAAATACCGAGGGCATACTGCCGGCTCCCAGTCATATATCTTCCATTCATTCACACTCCTCCAAAAGATTACATGGGAACTGCTTGAATGGAAAGGCAGTGTTTCTTACTCAGATTTGAAGAGGCTACTCGCCAGCTACAGAGACTTTATCCAGCGGCCCTACTTCTCCCGCGTATGGATAGCGCAGGAGCTTCTTTTGGCTCGACATGTCATCCTCTGCTGCGGTATGGACTTTCAGCCCTTCGAGAACTTGTTCACAATCACACGCCTTCTGGACAATTCTTGGATGTGCTTTGCGTCCTTGAGGTCAGGGTCTGCGGCTGGGCTGTGGAGCTCGCATGCAGCAGCTAAGCTTCGCAAAGTGGACATGCTGAGAAATACTAGCCTTCATTTCCGCTTTAGCTATCGCAACCCCTTTTACCACCTGGCCAATTCGTTTGGCAAACTTCCCCTTCTACGCAGGTTTTCGATCCGAAGGTTCAGGTGGTTTCGCGTTAGGGAACTTGTGACAGGTCGGCATGACCATCCGTTTGAGCTCCACAAGGCGATTTCTCTGATGCAAGAGTTGGAATGTCAAGACCTACGGGACCGCGTCTATGGAATCATATCTTTAGTGGATTGGGAGGGACGGGAGCCGATTTTCCCGGATTACACTGCATCCGTTTTCCAGCTTGCCGTAAAGGTGGTTGCGAAATATGCCGAGTTGCGCAGTCTTCACCTAGGATCACAGGAACTTGCAAATTCGGAGACCAGTGTCTTGTCTCAAGTTCAACACCTCCTTGAGATCCTAGGATTAACAGCGGAAGCCGAGGATGTACAACGCGCCATTAAGCTACGGCAACGCCCGTGGATTCTACCCATGGGACCGTGTCAGGAAAGCTGCATTCCCGAAAGATACAAAGATCACAGTTGGTTTGGCTGGCAGTTAACGTTGGCAAACTACGTGAAACCAGCCGAGAGTAATGAAAACATTGTACGCGACGTTACGAAGGAATTTCTCCCAGATTTGGGCTTGGTTCAACTGCGGACACCCAAGAACAAGAATGGAGACTATACTCAGGTTGTTCTACCCGCTACCATTAAGCCAGGCGACTGGATCATATTGGCGGGCGAGTTTGGACGGTCATACCATGACGAGTGCCTTATCCTGGAAGAGAACGCCGGACAGTTTGCAATCATAGGATGGGGCCTCAGAGACATCAAGATTCTTTCAAGTCAACAACAGTTCTCGTACACGTTTGGTTCCATTACGGAACATTTCGAGGTCCGATTCGACCCTGAAGACCTTGTAACCCTTGTTGCGCAGAGGGACCTAAACTACTCTAATCGCAACAAGTCGGTTCTGCCAACATCGCAGTTGGCACAGCTATCTAAAAGTCTAGCTATGAGGGTGTGCAAAGAACAATGGTCTTCATATGCAGTCAAAACAGCAGTGTAATATACAGCGATAACTATGCAGTACGACTTCATTTATATGTATAGATAAAGAGTCTTTGCTATCTGCAAGATATATATAGTAAGGTATAGCACCTTTATGAAGGAATTTGATACCTGGCTGCGTTTAGTACCCGCCTACAGCCCTGACTGCTGACGCTGCATAAAATAGCAACGCTTCCCCTTAGATTAGGTACTACAAACTCAATCCTAGAAACTGCAGGGTAAACTCTAAAGTTACTAGCTCTGCGATGGCGAGTCGCAATATGCTATGCTATGTTGTTCCTCTAAAGTCTCGCAGCGGGCATCCTAAGTTGATAGCTTCGTCAAGTTACCTGCGAAGTTTAATAGAGCTGAAGTCTATTGATTATTAGCACTGAGATCAGGGTGCGCAAGTGTAACTATGCCGGATCAGTGGCCACATCTGCCCACATACGCGCAATTGAGCGACGCACTGGCAAAAATATCTGGTTCCAAACTTCCAGCCAGATTTGAAGATTTCAGTGTATTTTACAGATCCGGCAAGCATATTCTGCCTCCAGTGAAATAAGCACAGACACACCAATTGAGGTTGTGTGATGAAGTTCACCATTGCTGGGCAGCACGGGCCACCGGGGAAACGTCGGGTCTACGGGCGGGCAAAACGAGTGCCCGCCGCTTGCTTCAACCCGACAACACGTGTGCAAGTCGCCCGTGGGGCCACTCATTCTTTTCAAATCGATCAATTACGCGCATATATCAATAAACGATGAATGTTTGTCTTATTACAGCAAACCTTGGCTATCGACAGTCCGCCTGGCGTACCCGTAGTCTATCCGAATTCCCAACGGAGTATCCCCGCTCCACGGCTGATCTCCGGCATCAAAGCAGAGGCATCTACATTGTTTGTTCCGGGGCACTCTGGCCTTGGGTTAGCCATTGTTTCGCTGTACACTCTCAGATCAATGAGTAAACCAGCCAAGGAAGATTATTTCGCGATGTGGCAGACTAAATGTCTTGGCCAGCAGTACAAACCCAGTTATCTAAGAGGCGGGGGTAAACCGAGCGCTCCTAACCATGTGTCAACTTTACGCTCGTCATGACCATGTAATAGAATTTGCGTCAGCATCCATATGCTACACATCGGATACAGTGAGTCTCCTATTGTTGAACCGAAACTAAAATCGTTCGGCCCATTTGTGGTTAGTCTGGAATGCCTTTCGCTGGAACCAGCTTCTGACTCCACTTGCAAACACTATCCCAAACCTTGACCTAAGGAGTCAAAATCACTACCATTATCTTGACGTTATTTTGCTTTGTGTACTTAATTCTTCCAAGTTTTCTCTCGCTAACAGTTTCGGCAAACTTGTTGTCGGGCAAGTCTCCCTGCCAAACTTGTCAAGCTCAGCTCACTCTGTTCCATTTATTGCCAATTGGAAGGGGACGAATGATCTTGGCTCCCTTACAAGGTACTGTCAACACGAAGATTCTGTGCAAATTTACATCTGAATCCTTTCATCGCCCCAGCCACACACTTCTCGTCTTCCCCCAAAGGTTTACAGGTGACCCCAAACCTTCCTTTCCGGAGACCGAGTCTATTAGCTTATGAAGGTTTCAGGCCACAATCTTCACCTTCTACTGGTCGTGAATCTAGAGTCGATCTATGACGTCACCAACGTTTTCATGAGTGAATTTGTTTGCGGTCTCAATGAGCCTTATTCCGCATCCATAGAGAATGTTTGCTCTCCGATCGTGTCTCTCCGCTGCTGCGCTTGTATACGATGCACCTCCAACACGAACTCATTTGGTAACGGGATAACACCTTCCGCCAAAAGCCTCAGCTACAACACAATGGCCTCTCCATTGAATAAAAAGAACCGGCTGATCGAGAAGCTGCTGGAGTTGCACCTACAAGGATTAGATCAAAATATTGATCTCCCGAGGGTGGTCCTTTTGGGAAGCAGTGAGTCAGCGAAACAGACTGTACTCACGGCGTTGACGGGACTTCCCTTTCCGAAAGAGTACTTGGGCAACGATATCACCAAGGAATTCATTATTATCCCGTCAGAGACAACATCGATCAAGATGTCAGTGGTTCCAGCATCCGCTAGGTATCTCAGTTACTGTCGGAGTCAATCGGATTCTGAGCGGATCCTGTCTCTTAACGACGAGGTCAGCTCGGAAGACCCAGACTGGCATAGCCTATTCGAGTTTCTCTTCGGCCGGATCATCAAAGAACTCAGTACGAGGATAAAAGGCAGCCACTCGATAGCAGACATCCTTAGACTGGAGATTCGTCGGCCTTCTCCCGGACCAATGGTCATTCTGGACCCTCCTCAACATCCCTACTGCCGGAATGACCCATGCCTCATGTATCCCTGGTTTTATGATCAGTTCAAGAAATCCCGAAACACAATTATCATCGCACACGACGATGTTCCTTCTCTCAAGCTACCAAACTTGGACGCTAAACTTCAGACTCAATGTCATTTTCATATCGGCAGGGATCGAGTGATGGCAGTTTTTGTGGCGCGCAAGTCATGCTTGACATCACAAGACGCCCTTCAAGTCAGGGCTATTATCCAGAAACGCTGTCGTGGCTATCATTTCGGTCTAGGTTGGTTTGTCTTGGAAGACAGGCAGCAAGAGTCGATCTACGACAATACATGCTACAATATTCACGGTGTCACCTTCTACTCTACACCTTCAATAGTAGATAGTGTACGCTCGTCATTGCAGAGTCCCAAATTCTTCAACCACGTCAAGTCGAAACTAGAACAGGACGAACTTCTTGAGTTGCCGCGGATTCTCGGAGAGATCGAAAAGAAATTACTCATCAGTGAAGATACAAAAAGGAAAGTTGTGCGGTTACCGAGTCAGAAATTCCCGCAGATGTCGAATCAAGATCTCTTATATGCGGGGTTTCATCCCGAAGGGGTTCTCTCCGAGAGGGAGATCAGCTCTCTTGAAACAGCTCTCCAAATTCTGAGGAGTATTAATCAAGAGGACATCTCTCAACCTCTGAGTCCTGCTTCTTCTACAATTGAGCGTAAGTTAGTCGCTACCTGACCTGGGAAATTCCTCTCCAGCCTGATTCCAGGTCAAATGTTACTGCCCTCCAGCTGATGTGCCAATCAAAAGCCATATACACGCCTGCAGAGAGCTCAGCAGATGAAAAGGAAGTGCATGATGCCAATGAAAGACCAACGACACCGACACCAAATACCAAAGGAAACAAAACATGAATATCAACGAAGAAAGGTGTGGTTTTGTGCAATGGTCTTGTTACCTAAGACTAACCAAACCGGTTTGTTATGCATCCTTCCAAAGTCTCGTTCAATCAACTTACTTATCATTTCAACTGCTTGTGGGTTGATTATATCAGTGTTTTTTCTGCTTTATGCTATTCAAGTTAGCAGCTGGGCTTTCCAATCTGTCTCTGAATAATTTCATCCGCAAGATGGTCTTTGAGACTGCTCTTCTTCGCACTTATTTCAATGCTTGCGGTATGATCGTGTGTAGCCATTGTTGCGTCTGAGTTTCTGTACCTTATACCGCATGTGTTGGAATGCAGCAGGCGCTGAAGTGCAGGTGGATTTCCATCTGGTACGCTCGCTCAATGTATGAAGCACTGAAACCATCAGTAGACCTCGGAGGTGGACTTTCAAACACGTCAATCAAGATTACATTGATTCAATCAGCCTCTCATGAGCACTGCATTCTCTCTGACCAGCTTCCTAATGTTCTTCGCCGTCATGAATGCCAGCGGGTGATCCGTCGTATCTTGATCCCCATCAACCTGTGCGGCAACACTGGTGTCTACTACGGCTGATCGTCCCGGGAGTACAGGCAGATGGGTGTGCGGATCGTATGTTGTACCCTTAGGCAGAGGCTTTGTCTGAACCGTTGCCATTCCCTCTTTGAACACACTTTCCGGTGGTCCCTTTGTGATCAAATTCTTCCCAAACACCATCGGAGTTGTTCCAGTTGCGATATCCACCCCTTTGATTACGCGTTCTTGTATCCGGCGTGCGGCTTCAGGCTGGCTGAATGCTGAGTCGTGTCCCGCAAAGTAAAGTCGCGTGAATGAGAATCCATCTGCTTGCTTCACCTGGCCTGGAACCTGTCCGTCACTGTTCGCTGACAAGTCTACAAACCCCGCAGAAGCCCAATTCGCGGCCCCGACTTCAGCCGCCACCATTTGAGCGCCGATCATGTTGCTGTCGTAGTCGGCATCGCCAGTGAAGAGCGCCACGGTGACGCCTTGCTGGAGCAGGTTCTTCATGGACTGGACGACGAGCGCACCTGTGCGGCTGTCATCGCCCGTCGAGCTGAATCTGATACTGGTCTGTACTGAGGCCACGGTGAAGTTGTTGGAGGCTCCAATGGCTGCTTGAACGTCGGCTCGGTTGAGATATGCGATGAAATTCGGCGCTGGGTAGGGGGCTGGTGATAACAAGCGAATGTCGTTCTCGAAGCGACCAGTGTTGACGTCCCAGAATTCTTCGACGTTCTTGATACAAAAGGCGTCCGCGTCCGCGCATACCTTATCGCTGGGATTGCTGTTACATGCCGTCTGTTTATCCTGGCAGCCTCCGGTACCAAACATGTTGGTGAAGAGTTTTTGACGGAGGGTATCGTTAAACGGCGTGAGATCGTACGGGTTGCCAGGCGATACCGAGTAGTTGAAATATGCCCCAAATTGCACGCGACTATCCATGAACCCATCTTCGATAGAAATCGATTTCAGGGGTACGTTGACGGTATCGGGTACGCCGAGCTGGTTTTGCAGCATGATGTGGTCAGCAAAGATGGGTGCGTAATGACCGCCGTAGGATTGACCGGTGATGTGTACACCGTTTGCTGTGTATTGAGGGAATGCGCCCATGATTCCCTGCATCACCTGATAGAACACTTTGGCTGCATCTTCCGTCGAGTTCGGCGTCAGGGAGAGATCCATAGAGGAGTACGTGCCACACATCGGATCTGCCAACGTGCACTGCTGTGGAACGATTTCTGCGGTCTTGGGGTTGATAGTGCCGTTGACCAATGTGGTGAACGAGAAGCCGACAGTTGCTGGTTGATCGATGAACAGCATGTTGCTAATGGCGGACCAAGAGTTTGGATTGTTCACCACCTTTCCACTCGCATCAATAGTACAAGGCCCGAGCTCGAGGAAGAGTCCTCCCATGGACGAAGCCCCCGGGCCCCCATCCAGTCTGATCGTCATAGGTGTGGAGGTCGCATTCTGCTTCGCTTCAATTAGGTAGAAGTAAATGTGCTGAGTCGGGCTGACATCCACGTAGCCGGCAAAGGATTTGACATTCGGGTCGGTCTCGCATATTCCGTTGGGTACTTCTTTAAATCGAACAGTGGTTCCAGCCGCTCCTTTGACTGTCTTGAGGTCCGCTGGCTGGGCTACAAATTGCCCGCGAGCAGAAAGAATCAGCAAAACAACGCCGAAAAGTATTGACGCGAACATTTCGCAGCGATGTTCTATAAGAACTTTTCAGTGATCGACAAATTGGATGGCTGGAGTTGGGTTAATAGCATCTGCATGAATGCAAGGCCATGGCCGTGGAAGTAAGTGGGATGCTGTGTCTATGTCGCATCTCGTTCGATTCTAGACTTGGAATTAGATACCTTGAGTCATTTCAATCTATCTCGGTTTCGGTTCAGCCCATTTTCTCCGAGGTGGAGCGACGGACTTGATTGGGTTGGTTCCAAACGAACCAGAAACACTAGGCTGCTTTCTGACAATCGCAGCATGTTTAGTCGAACTGCAGGCGCGTTTCTCCGCGAATGTCCTTCTACCAACTTTACAATCTCTTGAGGCGAAGTTTTCCTTTTGTCTTCACGAATGGCTCCTTGTTTTGACGGCCTCTTATTGGAGTCCGATCCAGAGTTTGCTCATAATCTTACTGCCATCCGAGCCGGATTTCGACTGACGTGACCCCACCTTCTTCGAAGACTTCACATTTTGAACAAGGCTAATGCCCGCACTCTAGCTGCAAGTCTTTTGCAGGGGCTGGTGGCTTTGGGGCTGAGTATCGGATCTTGCGGCACACTTTAAACGCATTAAGCAATCGGGACTCGGCACATCTTCTGTGGTTCCTTCCGTGCCTGTTTCTAGTCTTATGGGCATATTCCCGCTGGTAATGCGGAAAGAAACAGTTATAATTGTATAATCACGAATATTTCCCCGGATCGCGAACTCAATGTGAGTGTTAACGCTCGCTAGGCGAAAGCTTTTATTTTTCTCAGACCTTCAGGTGAGACAATAACCAGCAGTTGCCTGTCAGATTCCTGTGTAGTAAGTGAAGATCCCTACTTGGCCTGAAAGTAGGTTTGGGACAAGGTTGCGGATCACCCTTTCTTCCAGAAGAAGGTTCTCGGAAGCACCGCACGGTGTGTATGTTGGCGCCGACACCATGAGACTGGAACAACACACCTGATGCGGACTCTGAAACTCGGACACAAACTCCGACTTTGAATGCACAAAATGTAGAACGACTTTTCCTCGAAGCACTCCACGTTTGTGCCTGCTCATATTCGCTTTCCGTAATGCCACATTTTGAACTGCGATTGCAGTGTTGCGTTATCCTCACGATGGCAGCCTTGAGTGTCTAAATTGAAATTGTACATGAAGATTTCTTATGAATGACTTACTGCATCGTATACTTGGGTTCTTAAGAGTATCATTTGCATAGTCTGTTTCCTCTACGACCGCACTGCTCCAATGGCTGATCTCATGTTTCTCGGGACCCGCCGTGGTCTGAGCATGCCTTTTCCGTCGGATGAACTCAAGCACTCGAAGACTCTTGGCGATGCAACACGGATCCATTACATCAGCAATTCAACCAGACATCCGATGAACTCCACATCTCCAAAAGCTCGCAGATAGATGAACCGACTCAAGCAAGTCGGGCCACTCCCGATCACCGATGGCCTTGAACTCATACTGCAGCAGTGCATCGGAGTCTTAATGGCCCGATGAAAGGTCACACCACGACCCCCCGTCGCCTTATTCCCCGCTCTCGTGTCGATCGCGGGGGTACCGGGACCGGACACAGACAACGACGGTCCACCGATTGCGGGGAAACAACGGAAATATGCATATTTTGACCCAGACTTTGCTTCTTCTCCCCCGCTGCCCAGCTTTTCGATTCCAAGCATCACCGCATAAACGAGGACTTTTGCATCGCCGATGCTACTCAGAGTCGTCATATCCGCCCACGTGAACCCCGTGATTGAGGAACACTCCGCGGTCAGGTTGGACGACCGCTGCAAGTGAGGGGCAGTTGGGATTCTTTTGATTCTTGGCGCAGCGACATGATCGTGACATGCGCCCAGCCGGAGCCGTGAGAGTGCCCGGGAATGCTGATCCTTTCCGTCAAGATTCTCTGCGGAGGCGTTAGTAGGAGTTCCTCTTTCTAGAACACTAAAGAACTGGGCAATGGAAACCAGAGGGGTTATGGAGCGCGTTATAAAGGTCGCGCGGCGGCTGTTGGCGGCAGCAAGGTCCTAGGAGAGCCACGGCACAAGTAGGTCTTCCAAGTCGCTCGCCAGAGCTCATTTGTGATCATCATGGACCTCATCTCAGGCCTAGGCTTCCCGGGTGCTTTGCCGGACTGGACGAATCTGAACGTCTTGCACCGCAACACTCTTGCTCCGCGTGCACACTTCTACTCCTACGCCAGCGAGGACGCCGCTCTCTCCTTCGACCGCTACCAGAGCGAGTACCTCAGTCTCAATGGCACCTGGAAGTTCCACTACGATCAAAGCCCCTTCGAGGCTCCCATCTGGGAAACCGCGAACACAACTTCCTGGGACGACATCGAGGTCCCGGGGATGTGGCAGCGCCAGGGCTACGGCTACCCTCACTACACCAACATCGATTACCCCTTCCCGGTGACCCCGCCCAACGTCTCGTACGTGAACCCCACCGGATCGTACTGGAGAGAGTTCGAGATCCCCGAGAACTGGGACGAGGACCAGCAGATCCGCCTCCGCTTTGAAGGTGTCGACAGTGCGTTCCACGTCTGGGTCAACGGCGAGGAGGTCGGCTACAGCCAAGGAAGCCGTAACTCTCACGAGTTCGACATCACGGAATACCTCACTCCAGGCGAAGCCAACACACTCGCTGCACGCGTTTACCAATGGTCCGATGGATCCTACATCGAGGATCAAGACCAATGGTGGCTTTCCGGTATCTTCAGAGACGTCTATCTCATCCCATTCCCTCGCTCCTCGATTGTGGATTACCAAGTCAACACCTACGTTCATGACACTTTCTCAAGCGGCACCGTCCGACTCAACACGACAATCCAGGGTGATCCAGGCAACACGACCGTCAAACTCCTTTCCCCGAAAGGCGACACCCTAGACGAATGGACCGGCGCATCGTCCGCCATCTACGAGCACACCCTCGCGGGCCAAGACTTCCACCTCTGGTCCGCCGAGACGCCCACCCTCTACACCCTCCTGGTAACCTTCAACGGCCGCACCATCAGCCAGCGCGTCGGCCTCCGCCGCGTCGAGATCGTCGGCTCCAACTTCCACGTCAACGGCAAACCCATCACCATCTACGGCGTCAACCGCCACGAGCACAACGCCATCTCAGGCCGCACCGTGCCGTACGCCAACATGCGCGCCGACCTCATCCGCATGAAGCGCTCCAACATCAACACCATCCGCACCTCCCACCAGCCGCCGCACCCGGACTTCTTCGACGTCGCCGACGAGCTCGGCTTCTACCTCATCTCCGAAGCGGACCTCGAGTGCCACGGCTTCGGCAAGGTCGAGGAGACGGACGAGAAGGCGGCCGAGTGGACGTCAGATAACCCCGAGTGGAAGGATGCGTACATCGACAGGGCGCACGCGCTAGTCGAGAGGTTCAAGAACCACGCGTCCGTCATTATTTGGTCTCTGGGCAATGAGTGCTTCTACGGGAGGAACTTGGATGCTATGACGACGTGGATCAGGCAGCGCGATCCCAGCAGGATCATCCACTACGAGCAGGACCGCAATGCCACGTCGGTGGATATGTACAGCCAGATGTACAAGTCGCCGACGAGTGTTCGTGAGTGGGTTGGTAACCATACGGATAAGCCCTTCATTCTTTGTGAATTCGCACAGTAAGTTCTTTCCTTGTATCACTTGGGTTCTGCTAACAGCATCCTAGTGCAATGGGCAACGGTCCCGGCGGCCTGAAGGAATACATCGAGCTCTTCCGCTCAGAGCCCCTCGTCCAGGGCGGTCTCGTCTGGGAATGGAGCAACCACGGCCTTTTGAAGAAAGAAGGTGACATTGAGTATTACGCCTACGGCGGAGACTTTGGCGACGAACCCAACGACGCCGACTTCATCATGGACGGCCTCACTCTCTCCGACCACACCCCCATGCCCTCCTTGATCGAGTACGCCAAGGCCATCCAGCCCATCACCGTGGTGCTCTCAGAAGACGGTCACCAGATGGTCGTCACAAACCACTACGACTTCCTCGACGTCAACTGGCTCGACGCCTCGTGGCACATTATCCAAGACGGCCAGGACCCGACATCTCCGCGTCCCCTCGACCTGGGAAGCATCCCCGCCGGCGAACAGCGCATCCTCGCCCTCCCAACCGGCAACTCAACGCTCTCAGGCGAAGCCTGGATCACTGTCGAGTTCGCGCTCAAGAACGACACAATCTGGGCTGAAAAGGGGCACATCATCGCCTGGGACCAACTCCACATCAACGCCCCAGCCCCAGCCGCAAACCGCACCGCGCGCGCCGCCCTCAGCACCCGCCAATCCTCTTCCGCGCTCAACTTCACCCAAGAAAGAACCCACCTCAAAGCCTCCACATCCTCCTCCGCCTTCGACTTCGACCTCCTCCAGGGCAATGTATCCTGGACCGTCAACGACACCCCCATCTTCACCCGCGGCCCGGAGCTCTACTTCTACCGCGCCCAGACCCAAAACGACGCCTCGCAATGGGGCGACGGGCCCCTCGTCTGGGATGACGCGCGCCTCGGCAGCATGCACACCCAAGTCCGCGACGTCTCCTGGCAAGACACCTCCGCCGGGTTAGTCGTCCACTACCGCGTCCGCGTCGCGCCCAAAGCGCTCGAATGGGGCGTCGAGGCATCCCTGACCTACACCGTCTCCCCCGCCGGCAGCCTCAGCGTGCACGCGCGCGGCGACTTCGTGGGAAACAACACGCCCGAGGTCGTCCCGCGCATCGGGCTCATGGCGGTGCTCCCTGCCGACTTCGACGCGGTGTCGTGGTTCGGCCGCGGGCCGGGCGAGAACTACAAGGACACGAAGCAGGGCTGCCGCGTGGGCCGGTACGAGGCGAGCGTAGACGAGCTGTTTACGTACTATGACTACCCGCAGGAGAACGGCAACCGGGAGGATCTGCGGTGGGTAAGGCTCGGCAACGGGGACGTGACGCTCGATGCGCGGAGGGCGGAGGGGGAGGATGTGTTTAGTTTTACGGCAAGGCGGTATATGCCGTTCGACCTGGACGACGCGAAGCACCCGCATGATTTGGAGCCGTTGGATATGACGATTTTGAACCTGGATTATGATAATCATGGGATTGGGTCGGCGACGGTTGGGCCGAGACCGTTTGAGGAGTACAAGTGCTACTCGGAGGCTTTCGACTTTACGTTTGAGCTGAGTGTTGAGTAGACACAAGAATGTCTGTGGTACACAATTTGAAGGTCTTAATTTTCATGAACGAGAGGTAGGCATTGTCACATGGAGAGACAGCAGGTATAGCCACGATGTTCGATTTTCCTTCTAATTCAATCCTATGAACCTGATCGGCGATACCCTTACCAGCCGTGCTCGTGTGTAGGCACCACGCGAGACAAGAGCCCTAGCAAATCCCAAACCTGTGACTCCAAATGAACGCGCAGTCCCAAAGTGAAGAAAGTGACCAGACACAACCTCATTTCCACGCGAGTTCATTCATATCCCAACTGATCTTTGGGATGCGGTTCATAGGCCAATCTGCTGGCTTGAGTGAGCCAAGGCCCCAAGACGACTGGCAAAGACAGAACCCGCTGCCTCTCGTTAGTTGACAGTCCTGTCTGTGTTGCTGGTTCATTGAAATACCTTGCGTGGATGTGCCGTTTGGTCTGGAAGCCGCGGCAGCAGCACTCTTCGCGCGTCTCTTTTGCCTACGCTTCTCCTTCCTCTGACGACTCTTCTTGGAGCGGCGTTGCTCATGTTCTTCGGGCTCAGAGGCGGGGCCCGTGCCCTCGAAGAAATAGCTTGTCGAGTCCTGAGTTGAGGCCGCGTACGGGTCTCTCATAAGGAGCATCTCTTCCTCCGTGACGGGTGTAGCCGGCAGAGGCTTCGAGACTTCTTCGCGGGGGCGCTTGAACTGGAGGACGCGATCTCCGAACTTGCGGATAGTATCATCTGAGATGCGAAGAGGAGGGAGGGGGTTGGAGTTGGCCTCGTCGGGGAGCGTGTCAGCCACCTCAAGCGTCGGGAAGATGTGCTCGTCGGGATCAACCTCCTCGAAACCATTCCTGACAATGGCCTCCCAGTCATCTGGGTATTGTTCGGCAAGCGTCAGTTCCAGATCTTCACCTTCGGAGTCGTAGTCCTCCGCGTCTATGTCTTCGCTTCCGCCGTCTGCACGAGTCTTCTTGAATATCTCCTTCTTCTTTTGTCGCGCAGGCACCGTCCCATCTAAGATGACGTTGTCTTCCCAGTGATGGATCGTAAAATCGATACCTGTGAGATATGCTAGTCGCTGGACGAACGGGACGCATTTTCCGGGCTTATGAGGCACTCCACACGGTTCACGGGTAAGGTGAATCTCGAAGCGAGGTGCCAAACCGTTCTTGCGAAGACAGGTTTTGAGGTCCTTGAGGTCTGTCATGGTGATGCGCTTAATTTTGCGATCGCCGAAGACATAGAGCTGAAGCATCGCGTGAATTGCATATGCCGAGAGCTTCTTCTCAGTATGGCCCGCAGCCCAATTGCCGACATCGTCCTCGGTAGGCCTCGTGCTGGCGCCGTCGTATGGGGAGCCCATCTTGAGGCCCAGAAGCTCCGCAATTTGTTTAACGCGCTTAGTCCATCTCGGGTGATGAAGAACAAAGTTTTCATCCTCGGGCCGGGCTAGGTCGAACATGTTCCCGGATAGCGCCAGCTTCAACACCTGAAGGTCCCCATGTATGTCGCGATTGGCCAGGAAGGCACAAGTCTTGAGACTGAATAGGTGCTTGACTCGATGAAACGATCTCTCTGGGGATGTGTACTCGGCAACACCCACGGACTGCAGGACTTTGAAGGATAGTCCCGCTTGACGGTACAGGTAAAGACCGTCGGTGACTTCCCACACTGCGTTTTCCGTGCCAGCTTCCACCGCATCTGGGCGCAATTCCCCATCGCCCACTTGTATCATCGCGTCGAATCTGGCGTTGCTTCCTTCCATCCTCTTGAAGAAGAAAACCTTCTCTTGTGGTTTGTCGATAGGAATGATGGGGAGGTTGTCGAAAATGACGGGCTCGTCGGCTTCCTCGGTCTTGATGATGCGGTCGAGAGTATCAAGCTCCATCGGGTCGGCCTGCTGAGACTCGGGCTGCTCGTCCATCTTGTCGTATTGAATTAATAATTTGAACAATGGGAACTGGCTGAGTGGTTGTAATTTGAGAGTTGCTGAGGTTTGCGGAGACGAGTTGAGTCGGTAAGATGGTGGTTTGGAGTGGGCCGTTGTCAACAAAAGAAGGAGCCACCGGCGGAGAAGCAGCAGAGGGTATCGGCGATCTCAATGACGGAAGGAGCGCGGATGGCAGTATAGCCTGGACGAAAGAGGGAGAGCAGTGGAAGGTGGTGAGGACTTCAAACTTGAGAGCGTGGGGTTGAACGTGTGAAACGCAGAAAGGGTTAAAAAATGACAACAGGGACCAGAAATCTGATGTTTCTCAGCGAAGGTGCTGATTGTTGTGAAGCGGTAGGTGAGAACGGAAAAGCATAGAGAGAGGTTGAAGTCGTGGAGATGTCGCCGAGAAAGTAGGCGTCCAGATTGCAGTAGTGGCCCAATCCAATGAGGAAGCCGCGGCGCACAGAGAACAGGAGAAAGTCCCAGAAAGAAGACAACCCCTGCGTCTGTCAGAAGTAGACTAGTCTCGAGTTGCGTTGAGAATAGTTGATTGAGAAGAATATATGGGTAGGTAAAGAGGTTGACGTCGAAGACGAGGTGCTGTCGCTGAGAAAGCAGGAAATCCACAACTCAACTAGGAAGTCGCGACACGGTACTCAACCGAAAACAACTTGACGCCTGGTAGAAACGACAGCACAATTGCCTCTCAGTTTAGATCACATGGCTTCCCAGAGGTTGTAAGCAATATTTAAGAGGAATTCGGAATCGCATAATTCAAGACTTGTACCAGTTCGGCTCGGATTTCCCCCGCAAACACCAGATTTCGGGGAGAGGCAGCCGGTAGTTCTCGAGCTCGATTCATCCATATGGTCCACCTGTTCGTTTCGGCACTTGGTCGGCAGGGTTGAGCATCACCGACAGCCGTTGAACAAATATGTTATTGAGGTCGGAAATTCCGAGCGCGGTCTGTGAATACACAGACTTCGACTCAGTTGCCAGCAGAGTCTTGGGGACGGTACGTGTTGGGGGTAACCCCGCACGTTCGGCATTCCCGCCGCGGCACCGGCTCGGGCCTCTCTACCTAGCCCTCAGATCCGCCGAGTAGTGAAGCATCTAAGCGTTTCGTCTAGTCCGATAGCCATGATAATCTGTAATAAAGCCGCTTTACTGTCATGCTAAAGTTTTCAAGTCTCTTTTGCTCTTTGACAAGTTGAACTATACAAGATCAACGGATTTTGTTTTCGCATGTTCTCCTTGAACCTTCAACCATGCAACCAGCCAAACGACCCAACTTTCTCGTCATCGTCGCTGACGATTTGGGGTTCAGCGATACGGAGCCATATGGCTCTGAGATATCCACCCCGGCCCTGCAGCGTCTTGCCAAGGATGGTTTGCGTATGACTAACTTCCATACTGCCCCGGCATGCTCACCTACAAGATCCATGCTTCTATCCGGCACAGATAACCACATTGCTGGACTAGGCCAGATGGCCGAGTTCATGATGGGTTCGAGACAAAAGTACGACGGTCACCCAGGATACGAAGGCTATCTCAACTTTCGAGTTGCTGCTTTGCCCGAGATACTTCAGGATGCCGGCTACTTCACTCTGTGCTCGGGGAAGTGGCATCTGGGCATGACTGCCGAAACCTCGCCCTCTAGCCGTGGTTTCAGCAAGTGTCTTTCCTTTCTCCCTGGCGCTGGGAACCACCACAATTATGAGCCACAGCTTGACGCGAAACTTCCTCCGTTCATCAAGAGCTCTGGCTTCTGGATGGAGAACGACAAATTCATCGACCGCAGCAAAGACTTGCCTGAGAACTTTTACTCAAGCGACTATTTCACCGACCGCCTCCTCGGCTTTTTAGATGAGCGCACGGAAGAGGAGAAACAGAAGCCTTTCTTTGGATATCTAGCATACACTGCACCACACTGGCCACTGCAGGCACCACGAGAGAAGATTGCCAAATACCGTGGTTCATATGACGATGGACCAAAAGCTCTCAGAGATCGACGTCTGCGCCAACTCCAGAAACTGCATCTAGTCCCGGAAGATGTTATTCCAGCCCCTGTAGACGTTCCTGGGGCCGTCGAATGGCACGAGAAAAGTGAACAGGACAAAGCCGTGGCATCTCGAGCCATGGAAATCTATGCGGCCATGGTGGACAAGCTCGATGACAATATAGGTCGCGTCATCGATCACCTCGAGGCCAGTGGCGAGCTCGACAACACATTCATCGTCTTCATGTCTGATAACGGTGCTGAGGGCTCAACTATGGAATCCATGCCCATCATGGGCTCACTTGGCATCCAGGAGACACTTCGACAATTCTATGACAACTCGTACGAGAATATGGGCAACGCGAACTCTTTCATTATGTATGGGCCACAATGGGCTCTTGCGGCCACAGCACCTTCGCGAGGTTTCAAAGGCTATACCACTGAGGGAGGCATACGGTGTCCGTGTATCGTGCGGTATCCTCCCCTTGTGAAGACGGAGGGAGGCATCAGCCACTTCTACACCAACGTCATGGACATCCTGCCTACGATGTTGGATCTGGCCGGCGTGTCACATCCTGGCACTACTTTCCGCGGTCGTGAAGTAGTCACTCCACGAGGGAAGTCCTGGGTTCCGATGCTTGGCTCCGAGACGTCCGAGGTATATGGCGAGGGTGAGGATGTTGCTGGATGGGAGCTTTTCGGCATGCGAGCGATACGGAGAGGCACTTATAAGGCTGTGCTTTTGCCTCCGCCTCATGGCGCTGGCACGTGGGAGCTTTATGACATTGAGAGTGACCCAGGTGAAACCAAAGACCTGGCGACCTCACAGCCAGAAATCATGAGGCAGTTACTTCAAGACTGGGAGGTTTATTTCTCTGAAACAGGCATGATCGAGTTTCATGTGCGAGGAGAAAAGATCGCAGGTATGTAATTATTAGAGATAGATATATGACAGCATAAAAACGTGGGACGCACACAACAGTATGAAAATATAAACTCTCCTACGCTTTGCCTCCCTAAATTCCAGCTGTCGGTGTTGGCTCAGGATAAGCCGCCTCTCCGTCCGTCCAGTAGCCGCCATAGATGAACGTCAGGTGTTTCTACCAACGTCGCGGGGGCTAACCGACGGTACAGACCAGCTTGCTCCATGATTCAGGCCATTTCTGAGGAGTTTTCGCCACCTTCTTGCCGTTGAACTCCATCTTCCCTGAGAAGCAGCAGAAATCATTGGCAAACCCGACAAAGTGACTATACCCTGCTCCGGAATGATCGCCCCCGGAAAAGTCGAGATATCCCGACCTGGTATCATCATCAAGGTCTCCGGTGCCGGTGTCTGCAACTCTCATGCGGTAGTAGATCCGATGACAATTTTTGGTCGCGGTCTTAGTCTTTTTGGCGGGCGCGCCACTGAGGTTTCCCTGAGCCGCTCGTTTCTTCGATCTCGCAGGCTGATCATCCTCACTGCTCTCGGATGAATCATCTTGATTGTATTTGGATAGTCCAGTATTTTCTTCATCGGTTTGGTCAAGGTCGCAGATGGCGTCGAGCAGTTCCTCAGATTCACTCATGATCATCGTGCCTTCGAAGGCTCCAAAGTCGCAGGCAGCCTTGAGCAGTCCGTGCTTCCCGGCCCAAACGTCCAGCTTCATGTCCTCATCTGTCGGCCATTGGTCTTCAATCTTGCTGCAGCGCATACGGTATGAGCCGCAACACTTTTGAATGTCAAATAGTCGAGGAGCGGTGCTCTTGGCATCGTCAGTCTTGGTGGTCATTCTCGTTTTAAAGGCCATTTCGCCTTTTGCCGAGAGGTGTTGAGGGGAAGATGGTGCTTTCAAGCTAAGGTGCCTTAGGTTCAGAGTTGATCCAGACGATAGCTGAAGGAAGTCAGGGGACCCTTACATATGTAGCAAGGGTTCTTTATTTCCATTTTCTTCCGTGATATTTTCGAGCTTAGCGTCTTGTTGTCGACTTATGCAGTTGTCCTTTATTATACGGCTTTCTGTTCATGTATGTGACATCGAAGTGGTTCATTCATTTATACTGCAGTCTCACAATACATTTCCATGACCGTCTAGGGTAGTCGAGAAGCAACGTGACTAAACCATAGGCTGATCCCACTTCAGCGACTGCGTTAACGAGGCCAGCTTTCAAGATCTAGAATAACAACAACTATTGAAAAGTAAATTGTTTTTTCCAGTGAAATTGAACTTCGATGGCCAACTGCTACTGAGTGCCTGTAATGGTGATCATTTTAAGGAGCAGCCAAGTTGACATCCCCCTTCTTCCGGTCAAGCCATGAATTGAGTTTGCCTCAGACACGCACACTTCTCTCGAGATGACCAAACTAAACATCAACATCTGATTTCAATAGACACGCCGCATACTTAAGTAGACCATCCACTCACACATCTGCAGCCATCTCCAACCAGCCCACAAAACATACACGGCATCCCTTGACTCATGTCTGGCTCAGTCTTAACAACCGCCTCTGTAAAGTCGACGTTGAACTGCAAGAACTCATCCAACAAATTCCTGAAAGCTATGATCTGAGTTAAATCAGACGCATGTCTCGCTGCCACCTCAGCCAAGACACTTCTCGCCATAATATCCACCCTCGAGGTTTCCGAGTAGGCGTACGCTATCGCCTTGACAAAGGCATCCGTATTCCAGAGTTTCTCAGAAGCGTCCCTCAGCTTCTCCGCCGCAAAGCGCTTCAGACAAGACACTTCGAACTTGTCCGCGGCAACGGACATTTGAAGGTTGAACAGGATCGGATCAGCAGGCGGAGGCGTGATGTTGAAACATGGAGTGTCGCGATAGTCGGCGTGGTACATGAAACATAAAACATTTTCCACAACTCGTGGGTTCTCATCTTGCAAATTGGCGATTTGCTGGCAGCCAGGATTTTGTTGGGCGTTCGCGTTTCCTAGAACCGTCGATCCCTCGAGCAGCAGGGCGGGATCGATGTCGCTGTCAGGGAAAGCGTCTGCGAAGAATTTGGACTGGCTGGCGAGCACGACGCGATGGGCGTAAAAGTCTCTTGTGATACATCGTATCGTGACGTCGGAGTATTCCGGACTGTCAAAGTATCTGATAATCGTCAGAGACAGAACCGCGGTGGCGGATAATGCCGACTTACTTCTCAAGCCCCTTGACCAAGTCCAGCGGATACGGTTTAGTCTCCATCCGCGCCAAACTTCGCAAGACTGTCCCCAAGATCTGCATCTTTTCCGATGACAAGAATAAGCGGGATTCTTGGGGACGAAACAATTGAGAAGATATCGGCCCTCCTGCGAAATGACCAAGGCGAGCTGTCTTTACTGGTGCCGAGAAAACTTTCATTCTCAACCCAACGTCAATTGCAGTCGACTTCCATTTTATAACTTTCCCCCGCCAAGTGTTGGGGCTGCCGCCCGATCCCCCGCGATGTCTCGTCGAGATACCTCTGACTTCCCGATTAGGCAAACGTGTGTCTCTCAATCGGCATTGGCGTTTGGGGCTGCTGCAGCGCCGTCCATTCTGCTTGAGCTCACTAAAACAGGGATCATCATCCTTAACCGCATGTCGTGCAGTTTGGTAACAAAGGCGGTAAACGTACCCAGGGTGACATTTGAACCAATGGAAAACGCTCCGAGGTCAGGCACTGCTGCAGGCGCGGGGCTGAACGGATGTGTTTCTTGAATCTGACGACTACAATTTTTGGACCGAGACACACCTGACTACTGGACCTCAATGCACGTGTGTTTGGTATGTAGCAGGCGCCCTTGTCTCGCTCGATCTGGATTAAATAGGAAGCTCGTACAAAGTGCGAGGGAACGACGTCGATCGACGTATTGGGAGGATGCTGTATTCGGACTACACTCTTTTGCCCAATATGAGCATATCAAGGACCTGCTTTAGAACAAAGAGTGCAGTTCTATTGGTCTTACAGGGGAATCTCTCGCTCTTGGCTGCATCGATGCGATCTTGTCATTTGCGACAGGATAAGGATTTGTAGTGTAGCACGTGGCTCGAAAGGCCTTCTGCATTTACTGCGTTCGTTTTACTTACTCTGGACACCCGAGGTATTTTCATGATCTAAACCACTCGTGCCCACTCTATTTTGGAGTTCATGAAGTCGTTCATCTTGAACTAATGGCCGCGGTGGCTTTTGCGAGTCCCAAAGGTTGCGATATTAGATCGTGCATACTCTATTGAGTGCTCGAAGTTCTTTCTCAAGCCACCGGAGGCCTACAGTGCCCCCATCACCTTGGAAAGAGTTTTCTGGAGGTTCAATGAAGTAGTTTGCGGCTGAAGTGGTTCGCGACTGAAGACTATAGCTATCAGCGCATGGCACGCAGAGTTCTGCTATCTATACAGGTATGGACGATGCAGAGCTTTGGGACGGCTGAGACGACACTCAAGACGATGGCAAAGGCATTTATAATGATAACGTAGAGATGTGTGGTAATGGAACAGAACGTGTTCAATGCAAGTAGAGCTCCGTCCGTATAGCTACCTATGGAGAGGTATGCTACCAGACAGCAGAGTCCAGTACGCAATACATGCGTACATGGCCTTGCAAATTATTACAAATCCATGTCTCTATTATTTACAATGTCAGTCATGCTACCAATCCTCAGATCTTCTTGGAGACCATCAAAGTAGTGTATTTGCACACAGAGCCAAAGGTTTTGAATAGAATTGTAGGCATTAGTCCTTTCCATTCTCGAAAGGCTCTACAACATCCATGGATGCTTAAGTTCTTCCACCTTTCGCCGACTAGAATGTCAAGAACACACGGTGCCAACACGCGCCCTTGGCAGGCACCCCGTTGAACCCGGTCACCAACCAGTAGTAATCGATTTTGCTGTGCCCCAAACAGCTGCGCCTACTTTCAGCCAATACAATTATTACAGCCCGTCTGCGCCGCACCGTTGATGCCTGGCAATTTTCCAAATCATCTTGGGCGGTGACGGTTTACCCTAACATCAGGCAACGGTGAAGAACTGTCGCTTCAGATAAGAACCCGAGTATTCAACGTATTGTGTCTTGATTCTGAACCAAACAAGATTGTCGATCCCTTCATTGAAGCTTTTCTTCCGACGCTTTTCTCGACTACAATTACCGATGTACACTGTACTTGACCCCACTAAACGCGAAGTCCGCCTCCTCAAACTGCTCGCCGGTGACGAGGCGGACAGTATTAACTGCGAACTCCACACGACATCCTTAAACAGCCCCGATGACTATGAAGCTCTTTCATATGTATGGGGTGACCCGAGCGACACACGCACCATTACAGTTCAACAGACGGCCAAAAACGTCACTGTGAATCTCGAGGCGGCACTGCGTCATCTTCGATACCCTGACCGAGCACGCACGCTCTGGGTGGACGTTCTCTGCATCGATCAGGATAATGTCCAGGAGCGTAATCAACAAGTCCGATGGATGAGTGACATTTACTCAAGCGCAACCCAAGTCGTGGTTTGGCTCGGCCCAGCGACTTCGGTGGAATTCGAAGCTATGGCTATTATCGAAAAATATGCCGCCGACAGCGAGTTGCACTGGCCAGATCTAAAGCACGATCTCGTTCAGTTGTTTCAGATGTATGATTTTCTCCACAACGAATGGTGGTCGCGCGTCTGGACAGTCCAAGAGGCGGTTCTTGCGAAACAGGTGACATATCAGTACGGCCCTCGGCTGCTGTCGGAGTCCGATCTGCTAAAAGCAGCAGCAAGCTACAGGAATCACGTATTCGTAAGACGTTGCTGCTATTCCGCCCTCGAAAGAAACAAATCACTCATCACTAGCACCGCCAACATTACTGTTGGAATGGAAACGCTGCTAGATTTGGTCAGCATTCGAGCCAACCTGCGGGAAGAGAAATTGCGGTTCGATGAAGTGATTTCCAAATTCCGTACTAGAAGAGCAACAGATCCTCGTGACAAAGTCTTCGGGCTGTTAGGAATATCGCGAGGCGTCAAGACAGCTTCGATCGATTACGCCCTAAGTGCTGCTGAAGTCTTTGAGGCGACAACGCGGGATATTATGAGCTACTGCACGAATCTGGATATTCTCAGCCACTGCGCAAACCAGGCGCATCAGAAAACGACAACTGCCGGGCTGGCCTCTTGGGTTCCAGATTGGGGGGCTGAATACCATCCAAACGACGGCTTCTCCGGTGATTTTTATCTGACCACCCATCGCCTTGCTTTTCTGGACGCCTACAGTGCTTGCGGGAAGCTTGCCTATACTCCTTGTGCCAACTTCGAAGAGAACACTCTCTGTTTACAAGGGGTGCTTTGCGATAGGATTGAGAGGGTCGGGCGCTCGGAAAGAATTCTCATGGCTGAAACGGGCCCCAAATACCTGTTTGAGTGGTGGGAGATGCTGAACATCGACGGGAACCCCAACCGGCCATACCGTGGAGGAGGTACCATTTCAGACGCATTCTGGCGCACGATATGTCTCGATATCGGGGCCGACGGGTTTCTAGCTGACAACGGCTCAGAAGCAAAGCAAGCTGGCTACAACCATGAGAGAATGTTCATAAGGTGCTGGGACAGTGAACTTGCCGCTTCCCATCATCTTCCCCAGCTAGAAATCTTCCGCAACTCGATAACCAAAGAGGCCTTCATCCAGCACTTGATGAGGGCGTCTGGCAGACGTCAATTCTTCATCTCTACTGAGGGCTTTATTGGGCTAGGCCCGCCCGATATCGAGGTCGGAGACAAGGTTTGCGTTTTCGCCGGCGGCAAAATGCCCTTCATTGTCCGAGACGTGGAGGATGAGGCGCAGGGCGGTGGTACGCCCGAGACAGGAACCCATTTCTGCTTGCTGGGTGATGCGTACGTTCATGGATTGATGTACGGGCAGGCGGTGGCGAGGGTTGAGCAGGGAGTTGAGGAGTTGCAGGTGTTCAATCTACACTGAGCATGGATTACCAAACGAACTGTTTGTGATCGCTTTGAAAATCTGAGTATCTGATAAGACGGGAAATGGCAAACTGACTCTGCATCTTCGTCAAAACCTCGAACGACCTTCAATGCAAGCAAATCTTGAGCCCTGATTGGCGGCCAATACACCCATAAGGCGTCTCGATCTTTCGAAGAAAGAACTTTTGATCGGTTACATAACAGCGATCTTGTCATTTGCGACAGAAAAAAAAAACCCGCCCATCCAATGGTGTAAGTCGGAATCGGCAAACGCATCAAATTCAATGAGAGGAAAATTTACAACCTGTCGGCAACCCATCAAGTTCTGCTCCAACAGCACCGGCACAGGCCTCTTAATCCCTCCTACAAGCAGCGAGAGCGCTAGCCTAAAATGGCAGCTTGCAATCGCAAGCCACCCGCAAGCTGCACCCCGGGAGATAACCGGCCGGCGTCGGAGCCCCTCCGCTCGGGGAACCCAAACCCACCGAGGTAGCTACCTCAACTCACCAGCCTCTCATTCGCGACGTGTCGCAGCTCTTATCATCAACCTCACCTCTCATCCTTCACCATCCCATCTCAAACCAACCCCAAACACAATTCTCAAGATGGCACCCTCAGATTCCCATCGCAACCGCACCCATCTCAAAATGGCACCCCCAAACTCACCAGACACCATCTCAGACAACGACGATGACTTCGTCTTCATCTCCCACTCAGACTGCAAACCATCCACCAACACCAAGCCTACCTCCTTCTCAACGCCCCTCGACGAAATCTCCGCCATCGTAGACACTTTCACCGAGGACCTCTGGCCCGTCAACAAGAAAATCCACGACAACCCCGAGCTAGGCTACAAAGAGTTCATCGCCCACGACACCCTCACAGCCTTCATGCGCTCCCGCCCCGGCTGGTCCGTCACCCCCTCCGCCTACGGCATGGAGACCGCCTGGGTCGCCGTCTACGACACCGGCCGCAAAGGCCCCGTGGTCTCCTTCAACGCCGAGATGGGTACGCCCCCCCTCCCCACCCTCCTCTCATCCCCTCTAACACCACTCACAGACTGCCTCCCCGGCATAGGCCACGCCTGCGGCCACAACCTAATCGCCTCCGCCTCCGTCGCCGGCGCCCTCGCCACCGCTACCTACCTCTCCCACCACCCCTCCCTCCCCGGCAAAGTCGTCCTCTACGGCACCCCCGCCGAGGAAGGCGGCGGCGGCAAGATCCGCCTCCTCCGCGCCGGCGCCTACGCATCCCACAGCGTCGACCTCAACCTCATCTCGCACCCAGGCATCGTCGCCGACACGTCCCTCATGCGCACCTCCGCCTACACCTCTTTCAGTGTGGAGTACTTCGGCCGCGAGGCCCACGCCGCCGCGAACCCCTGGCTGGGCATCAACGCCCTCGACGCCCTCGTCACCGCCTACACCGCGCTCTCCGCGCTGCGCCAGCAGACCATGCCCGGCGACGTGATCCAGGGCAACATCACCTCGGGCGGCGCGCGGCCCAACATCATCCACGCGTACGCCGCGGGGGATTTCGTCGTGCGCGCCGACAGCCAGGCGCGTTTGAGAGAGCTACGCGCGCAGGTGCAGCGTTGTTTTGAAGCGGGCGCGCTCGCCACGGGCGCGAAGCTGAAGGTCACTGAGACGGGGAGCTACAAGGACCACGTGCCGAACCGACCTTTGGGGCGCAGCTACACGCGCGCGTGGAACGCGCTATCGTCGCAAGATGGGAAGGGGAAGATCCCGCTCGACGAGGACGTGGACGAGATCCGCGGGCGGACGATGGCGAGCACGGACCAGGGGGATATCAGCTACGCGATGCCGAGTTTGAGTGTGGGCTTTGCGATTCCGCCTGGGGAGGGCGGGCAGGGCCCGCATAATCCGGAATTTGCGACGGCGGCGGGAACGCGGGAGGCGTATGAGATCAGTTTGAAGGTTGGCAAAGGGCTGGCGGCGGTGGCGGTGGATGTATTTACGAAGGAGGGGTTGTTGGAGGAGGTGAAGAGGGCTTGGAGGAGGGATATGGGGATGGAGGAGAAGGTGGAGGGTGTGAGGACGAGGGGGTTGTTGAGTTGGTGGATTTGACATATGTATAGATCTGTGAGATGAGTGTAAGATGGAGCAGAGGCGAACGGAACTGAACATAATTCACGAATACATCAATATCAAAGACAGAAAGTTCATGATAAAAGTTCATCGATACTTTACAATGGTCCCATGATATCCATAATCGCTAACAATACACGCCCGACTCCTCATAAAGCTAATATCAAGACACTTCTTCTAGTACTCCTCGTGCCGTCACATCCTCTTCGCCCCCATCTCCTCGCTCCCGAAGTCATCCCACTCCTCCCGCCCAATCTTCCTCGAAATCCACACGCCCACGCCCGTCACCGCGCAGCTGCCCAGGAACCACCCCTCAAACCACCAGTCGACAAACCGCGGCTCCAGCGCCCCCTCCAGCGCGTCCCCGACCGCGCTGCCCATCTCCCGCGGCAGATTGCTCCGCAGTAGCAACGCCGCGCTGATCACGTACACCGCCGCCACCTGCCCGATCACCAGCGCCAGGTTCGCCTGCGCCTGGTACAGCAAGCCCGGCATCCACTTGCTGAAGAGGCGGAACGTCTGCAGCACGCTGTTGGCGCTCGCCGCGAGTATGACCCCGGACAGCAGGAACGAAATCTGCCGCGCCCACGCGATCTGGTCCAGCTTCGGGTCCCAGTGCCGCGCCAGCAGGCCCAGGAAGCGGTTGATCGGGTCCGAGGAGCTGAAGCTCGCCGCCGGGTAGTACGCCCGCCGCAGCGTCGCCATCAGCGTCGCAAGGATGCGGTACAGGCAGTAGAGGCTGAAGACAAAGTGCGGCACCGCGAGGACCTTGCCCCACGCCGTCTTGGCCCGCTCGTCCGCCTCGCGCCGGCTGCGCATCATGCCCAGGCTCGCGCCCAGGTTCGCCTCCATCGTCTCGAGCCCGGCAATCTCCAACCGCAGCGCCTTCATCTCCGCCTCGTCGCCGTTCATCCCCCTCACGGCGCCCAGCATCTTGCCCATGAACCCGCCCGACGACGAGCTGCTCGCCGCCGCCGCCGCCGCGTCGCGCGCCTTCCGCTCTAGCGCCTGCAGCCGGTGTCTCTTCGTAATCAGCATCTCGTTCGTGGCCTCCAGCCCGGCCTCCTTCCGCGTGATGTCCGTCTCCGTCACCGGCCTCTTGCGCCGGTCATTCACCGCGCCCAGCGTGTGCCACGGGCTCGACACCGCAGCGAACCCGCTCAGCATCGCCATCAGCGAGATCCCAATCACCCCGATCCGCTCCAGACACGCCCTCAACACGCCCCCTCCCGGCGTCTTCTCCAGCCCGACCATCCTCCCCAGGCTCCAAAACGCAAACAGCCACCCCGCAAACACGGCGCCCTGCACCCCCCACGCCACCCTCGGCACGCGGCCCCTCCCGTCCCTCTGGAAACTCCACCCCGCCCCCGCCACCACGCTCTGGATCTCCAGGAACGGGATCACGCCGACCAGCAGCACCAGCAGCGTCGGCACCGTCACCCGCAACCCGACCTCCCGCGCCCGCGTCCCCACCACGTCCGAGACCTCGCACAGGATCAGCTCACCCAGCACCGTCGCCAGCCCGACCGTCACGCAGAACACCCCCGCCGCGACCCTCCGCCGCGCGCTCTTCTGCCCGTGCTCCGCGTGCGCCTGCCGCAGCGTCGCCGGCGCGTGGGCGGGCAGGTAGTGGTCCTCGCCGTCGTGCGCGTCGTGCACGCGGGCGAGCCGCGGGAAGATGGAGCGGTTGGCGACCGTCGCGACGGCCGCGAAGGTGAGGAGGAACGGCGACAGCGAGAATATCAGCCCCAGCGTCGAGGGGGCGGCGTTGGGGTCCACGGCCGCGCATGCGTCCTCGTCGCAGGCGGACGAGAAGAAGCGGAACCAGGGCATCTGGGGCGGCTTGTGGCGGGGCTTTCGCGCGCTGTCGGGATCGAATGGGCGTGGGACATGTGTCTGTGGAGGTGGTAGTGTTCGTCGTTGTGCTCGGATTGCGACAGATGCAGCATCGCTGAGTGTCGGCGAGCTGTGTGGGTTTTTTTTGTGTTTCGAGGTGAGATTTCAACGCGGGATTCGCAAGGCTGGGGTCGACATTGTCTGCGGTATGTTGTCGATCTGTTCGGACAACCGTTGCTGAGACGGGCGTTGGGAGGACAAGGTATGGCATTCGTCACGCTTTGTCGGAGTTTGCTCCAGCCACGATGACCTGGCCTTAGCTGGAGCTTCAGCCACATTCGGTGGGTGAAGCCACCCAGGGCCCCGCCGGGCTGTTGCAAGTGGCCAATCGACGTGGAGGAAAGACTCACTCACTGCAGCTTGATGGGGAGCTGTCCTTAGCATCTAATGCAGGTTGGTTGAGATGCCGCTTGAGCAGTGCTACATTGCGTCACGATATGGGGAAGCATAAAATGGTACCTGGTCATTTCTCTCTTTTATTGGGTATCTACCCGTGGGTCTCTTCATAACGAGACCTACACCAAACGCTTGATCGCGACCTGGTCATCTTGGGCGACCTTTGCAACGCATCCTCTCGAATAAAAATACCCTGCCCACGTTGGCAACCAAAACGCCTCTCCATAGATGATGTATTCCTGTACGTCTTTTGACCTCCTTCCCTAAAGACTAGTATGAATTCGCTAGCATTCCCGTCCGTAGCATCAACCGGTGCTACTAGTGCGCGACTCCTTCGAGTCGTCATCCTCATCATCCTCTGCATTTCCGGTAGAGTCAAGACTCGACTTCCGGTTCTCGCGGAGCAGAGCGGCAGCCTCACCGACCTCCATCTTGTGGAGCCTCTCTTTCTGGTTCGAGTTGATGAGCTGGTCGCCGGACACGACTTCGAATTCGTCTTCCTCCTCATCGTCGTCGTCGTCGCTATCGCCGGTCGTGCTAGGCGGTGCTTTGGCCGATGCTGCAGACGTAGTCTGTGATAGGTTGCTGTACCCTCTTGGCTGTAGATACGAATTGGGGTCGATGGGCTTAATGGTGGGATCGAAAGAAGCAGGCAGTCCAAGTGCCTTCGCCACCTGGTGGGCCTCCTCGTCCGGTGTATGCCTGATTTCGACCTCGTACATGCTGCTGCGCTCGCTATCGGCCTCGTGCTTGCCCCCCGTTGCCGACAGCATTTTGACGTATGTCTGTCGCTCTGAGTCGTTTTGTCTCTTATTCTTCTTCTTCTCTCGCTTCTCGGTCGGGCGAACGACAACGACGGGAACCGGGGAGTACTGCAGACAGTACTTGGAGAAGGAGTTTCGGGTGTTGACGAGGCCTTGGAGACCTCCGAGTGATCGACCACGGGTACCTACGATGAGCATAGCAGGTTGGTAGATTTGGATCTGAGTTCATATTCGTCAGTTTTGCGCTCTCCATTTAGTTCGCCAGGATACTTCAGCGTGGCCACTCACCAGCTTCTGGAAGGTCGAGTGCAGTTTTCCGCAGGCGTATTCCAAAACAACACTGATGGCTCGGTTTGCGCCGTTGCGCTTAAGAATCGACTCCATAACCTTATTGGCATCCTTTTGGTACGCATCGTTATCGGTGCGCACTTCCTTTTCAATGACGCGCACGCACACAATCTCGTCGCCATCATCGACAAGCTCGTCGAGCAGCCATTGCAACGCATAGTCGGAATAGGAGTGCTCGTCGACGCCGACCATGAATGTACGCGACCTCCTCTGGGCCTGGTACCCCTTATGTCTGACATTTAACGTCAGCGACGGCGTGTTGTTCTTAGTGGCCTCGCCCAGCGGCAGATTGTCGAATGCGACATGTGTCTGGAACCTGTCCGGCGCGGGGGTTTGAGTTAGCGTTGCCATTAAGAAACGATGTCAGCGAGAAGCAAAGCCCGCAACGAGTTGTGCGACGAAGTTTTTGTTTGACGAAGACGCGATAGAAAAGCTGTGGAGTGTGAAAATGGACACGGCGACTGGCCAGGATTGGGGAAGAAAAATCGACAAGCGCCTTGGGTGTTGCGTTTGGTGGTGAGACAGAGACTTGGAGGCAGCCGACACCAAAAGCAGGGAAACTGGTTGGATGGATTGCGACACAGCACTGACAGCGTCCGTTCCCCCTCCAGCTTAGGTACGGCTCATTCCGGGCCAAGCGTGGCTGTGGATGAGCGACTTTGGCGCCTCCTCGGCCTCCTTTGTGAAGGGTAAACGAAGAGGCACAGGCGCAATCAGCGGGGTAGTGGGGTCAATGATGAACAGCCCTGGCGAATTGCAGCGCCTCCTCTTCTAGCAGTGTCGTGTGATCGTGTGGGAAATTGCAACGTTCTGCTGGCCGCTGCATTCGGATGGAGGGGGATAAACCGTGCGGCGATGGTCGAGAGGCTTCAACACCGTAGACAACGACGCCTTCCGCCTCCGCCTCTTGGATATTTTTTGTTGTTTGTTGTTTGTGCAATGGGCGCAATCCCGGGCAGTTCGTCCTAGCAACAACATTGGCAACTCGGTTGATGCTTGTTTCGCATGGAGAAGGGGTCCTTTCCCGCAGAGACGCCGTCATGACTAAGGTTAGACTTGGGATGCGGCGGCGGCAGTGTCGTCGAACCCCACCATTCCCGGCCCAGCTCCACGACCGTCAGACACTGGAGTCAGCACCCGCATCCCGCATCCCCCATCTTTGGCAGCTTTCAATGGGCAGCCAGTCGACAGTCGCATTCTCCCCCGCATCAAGCATGCCGCCCAACTGCTGCTTTGGGAAGTCGTAAGAGGTGGGTACGTGTGAGTGACGGCCGCACCCTACAAGTCCAAACTATCCTTCATGTACTGTTGTTTGCGCCAACCAGGACAAGTTGGCTTGCAGATATGCCGCGGAAACGTCGGCTGTGACTGGACCCAGGAGGGTCTTCATTCGTTCCATGTTGCCAATCGACTGGAAAGCTGCTGCACTGCGTGAGGTATACAGATATCACGGTAGGTAAGGCAGCATAAGCATATGAGCTAGACTGGCTCCCAAGCCACACTGCAGCTTGTGCATCCGACTTTGCCGGCGACATTGCCCATCTTCGCTCGACCTCATAAAAGGTTCGGCTGCCCCAACTCGGAGCCTCAACGTCCAACGTCTCTGGTGGAGTGTGCATTTCAAACGAGAGACAGCGAGGAAATTGTTGCGCTTACCTGTCATGAGCAGGAGACGACGCTCTAATGCGCTCCTTGTCTGTTGTTCTCTTGGCTCCTTGCGGCAGCGATAGGTTTCGAACCGGTGCAAACGTCAGCGATCCTATCGACGACCCCCTATGCCTTCCGGCGAACGACTCGGTCCTGGACGATTCGGCAGAGAAGCTTCCTTTTGCGCTCTCCAAAGACGGACTTGCAAAGCTCGAGAGTGTCGTAGCACGGCTCAACGCTCCAGCATCTCCACCCTTAGCATCCTCCTCTTTCTTCTGCGACTCGAGGGAGAAGTAATCCGCCTTGGACTTGTCTTTGGGCTGCAACGGGGTCTTGGGCGAAATGTCCGCCGAGTCGGGGCTCTGGACGGGGAGCGTCGTACGGGGGCTAGGACCCGACATCGTGTGTCGTCGGGGAGGGTTCTGAGTCTGCGGTGGCGGTGAAGGTTTTGGCAAAGATATCTTGCGCGGCGGCGGGGGCAGCGGCGGCGAGGGTGTGTCTTTTGTGGGTTTCTTGGTCTTCTTTTTTGAGCTTTGGGGCAGCAGGAATACGCTACGCCAGTTGTCTGTTGGCCGCATCGGTAGGCTTCACGACAGCTGTGGAAACCCGGTCAGCATGAGGGACTGAGGGAGCAATTCGCGGCCAGCAGATGTTGGTTGCAAAGTCGCACTTCGGCTGGACCCCTAAAAGAGTGGATCGCAGTCGCGAAACGAGACGTCTTCCGTGGACCGGCCAGCTGAAAGAAAGAAATAGCCCCAACGGTGTGGATTTACGCGCGGAGATGGCTGATGGTGGACTGACTACACGGTCTAAAGCAGGAAAGGGGCGTCTGTCGACTGGCTTGCGAATCGAACAGAGACGGTCAGAGCGTTTCTGGCCGTTGTGTGCTCCTGGCAAGATACGATAGCTCGGACGGGTGCGACGGTACGAATACAGGCAGAGGGCGGTAGTTGTGGTTGTTGGCACGGGTCGATGCTGATTCAGGTGAAGTCTGATGTGGTATTGGCTTTTAGTTTTGCTTTGCCATGTGCGGGAAACCTTCTGTGTAATAAGGCTGGTGAACAAAAAGGTAATTTTCGAAGGAGGAGGATCCGAAAAAAAGACTGGGCAAAGAGAAAAAAAAAACTCCGGTGTTGGTGATTCGGCAAAGCTGAACAGGGCTGGGTATCGTGGGCGCGCGTGGGTTTGGCTGCGGAGCGTCTTCTTTTATGGAAGCGGTTCGGCGTATGTAAGAGGCGGTTATGCCAAGGCTGGCGGGGCCTCACAAGGCGCAGATTTGCCTGGAGATGGTGTTGTTGTCGATGCAGGAGAGGGAGTTCTAACGAGACGGGGTGTGGCGTGGCGGTAGCGCGTCTCCTAGGTCCGAAGGGTCAGGAAATATGGTTTGGGTTGCTGCTGCTGCTGTGACTTTGGGTAGGTAGCAGACCAGACCAGACCAGGCCGACGAGATGAGGTGAGCAGGTGATCGTTGACCGGGATGGCAGCTGTCGAGTCGACGGTGCGCCGCGCAGAGATGAGCTTGGCTAAACGAGATGGAGCCACCGAAGAAGTACCCAAGCGGGAAGAATGCAGCGGAAAGGTACGCAACAGTCGGGACCCGAGTTCGTGGTAGACATGCGCCGGAGAAGGAGTCCAGTATCTTGGCTGCGGGGAGCAGCGGCGCGGACGGCGTGGAATGGGGAGAGGATAAGACAACTGGGAAGAGAAGAAGCTCGAGAATGGTGTTGTAAAAGTCTGGGCATGCGTCGGTTACGTTATGATGCGAGAGGAAAAGCAAATAGCCGTCCGTCACAGAGACACCTGGATGGGCATGAGGTAGGTGGACGTGCAAAAAAGAATAAGTCGGGTGTCTGTGTCTGTCTGTAGGGCAAGCAGGTCTTGCATGCGGAGGATCTCTCTCATCTAAGTACAAGGGCATTCTACGTTTTTTTTTCTGCCCCTTCCTCGTTTGCAAGAGGCGGAGGGAGGGTGCACATCTTGAATGTGACGCACAGCGCCGTGGGCCCTGGAGGGCATGCAACCAGCAGCAACGCAGCAGCCGTAGCAGCAAGCAGCAAGGATATGTGAGGGGTGCGCTGCGGTGCCCTGGCCAGACCCAGACAGCCTGGGTCTTGATGCTGAGGTGAAGTGTGAGTCTGCCAGCTGCATGGTGGAGAGGAGGGAAGCTTCCAGGGGAGGGGGAATAGGGAGGGGAGAACACCAACACTGGCAAAGGCAAACAGGATGGTGGTGGTGCTGGTGCTGCTGAAAGGGGAAGGGCGAGGTGAGGGATCCAAGGATGACGGCGGAAGGGTGGAGGAGGAGAATGGAGGACGGGGCACGAGATGGAGGGGAGGGGCCCGGGAAGCAGGCACTGGGTGTCTTGAGGGAAGGCAGGGGTTGACCTTCCTTACACCTACCTGCCTTACACTTTACTGCGTAGAAGTAGGATACAGGTGAGGCAAGAGAGTCTTTTAGGAATGTGTGCAGTATGTAATTGGAAAGAATGACTACTACCTCGGGACATGGCACCTTCTCTACTTACGACTTCGAAAAGAAATAGCCTTTGGAGGAAAGAGCACTTCAGTTTGATTAGGAATGAAGGGCATGGAAAGTCAAGAGGGAACCTCTACTTTGCCCACGAGGCAGGTATCGCAGCAAGTACCTGCCCGTAGGTAGGTGCCTTCCAAGACAGCTGAAGGCAGGTGAGGTGTAGCTGGGGAAGCTAGGGCCACAGCCAGGCACCTGCTGGTCCAGCTGCATCTGCTGCACCTGATCCTGCCCTCCTGGAATGGAGAATGATACTGGACGACAGCACGGAGGAAAGCCCGATGAACACTCTTTCCGTTTGCTTCAGAAAGAGACAGAACCACATCATCGCCTTCTCGTCTCCCACTTTTACCCATCCCAAAGGACCTCTTTCCAAGGAAAACCCTACCATTCACAGCACCCGCCCGACACAAGATCAGCCAGGCACGTTAACTCTCAGGCGATCTCATCTCATATCTCATCCCTCACGACCTTCGGACCGCATGCCCTGGCCGCCTAGACAGCTCCCCAGTCCCAGGATCCGGTCGCCAGCCCCAAAATAACCTGAGAACACCACCCAAAACTCGCCAAGACCACCCAAGTACCGAGTCCAATCATCCAGTGCCTCTAACGGCTCTCATTACACATCTGCCTGCCTTTCAAGCTTCTCGGGACCCGTTTCCAAGCACCCGCCACTGCCTCATCCCTGTCCTCTCGACGCCGGACTGCTGCACACTTACACCCTCTATCGAGACGGCCGCGGCTCGACCAGAACTGACTCGACTCAACTCCAACCGACGGAATGAACGACTCTTCGGATATTCGCCCATACCTATCCGTACGGATACCTAAGCATTCGCCATCCGCACCCCGGCGCCTGCTGCGCTCTCGAGTCTGCCCGGTGTTTGCTACCACGGTGCTGTCGGCGCCTGCAATGACATGACATGGCATGACGGCGCTCTTTGGGGGCCGGCGTGCCTCTGTCAGTGGCCCTCCTTGACGTACGCCGACGTGGACGGTACCTAGACTACAGACACCTTACAGAGTGCCTGGCGCATCAGACGCCGTTAGAACCACGCTTTCAACCAGGCATTTCGGCGAATGCTACATCGTGGCACGCCTCGACTGGGACATACATGATGCCTACGCACACCTTGCCCTCTGTCGCCATCTTCTCTGCGAAACCTCCTCACCATCATACCACATTCCCATATTTCCCGTCTCACAAACCCCCGAAACCCAAAAATCCCACCAACGTGGGCGGCGGCACGCGGCAGCTTGGTGCGCCAAGCGGATTGTCGCAGCCAGCGGGCCCCTCCGCCGAGTTCCTCTAGGTTCTCCGGGGGCCTCATCGCCAGCAGTTTGCGCCAAACACCAAGCCCAGCTACTGCACAAGCACACTCAACATCGCATTGGACCGACGCATTCCCACGTCTGCCCAGACGGCTCTCCGAGTGCTAAGATTGTCCCCGTTGCTCACTTGCTCGACTCATCACGACTGCGACCCTCCATCTCGTTCTTCTCGTCCACTCGTCAACCTCCAACACGGTCTTGGCAAACCACTCAACCATGTCGGTCCCAGGCTTCCAGCATCCAGGATGGATGAGAAGGTTGTCGTCCACCGCGGTCCTCACAGCAACCTCGAGTCGGTGTGCGCGCCGCCCTAAACCGCTTCTTCTGGCTCACAACTCCAACCTTGCTTCTTTTCATTTTATTCTCGTGAATGAGCCGGCATGCCTCTGATGAGAGCCCCGTCAGCCAACCTCGCAAGCCGGCCCAGCCAATCCACACTTCGTGCCCAACGCCAAGGCCCGAGCCAAGACAACTGTATCTTTTGTGCTGCTTTGGTGCCCCCTAGCCCTGGGTTTCTTTTCACTTCTGTGACCCGACGACGTGCAGGGCTTGATGGGCTTGGGTGGGCGGCGGCTCGCTTCCTTACCCTCTTCTTCGGCGCGCAAATCTCTTGGCCAGGACCCATCGACGTCGCAGGAAGCCGTCTTGGTCACTGGGGTTCGACTCGAGGGGTTGGCTCCCTGGCGCCCTCCACTGTCGAGACAAGACCGCAAGCCCGAGAAGGGAAACATGCAAAGCCAAAAGGGACGTGTTTCCAAGATACCAAGCCGGCAACCACAAGCGGTCGGGAAGAGGCAGCCCATGCCAAGCTGAGAGTGAAGATGGTGCCCATCTTCGCTCATTCCTCGCCATCTGGAATATTCCTGTGGTTGCCATGGCCCATGATGCCATTCGCAGCACATTGGTCTGCCCAGAAATCAGTCCCGATCTTCCGGCCTGCACGTCCTTGTCATCGATAACGTCTCACACTTGCTGTGTTACCTCTCACCGACAAGATGCGCAGAGACAATCTGTGCCGCTTTTTCTTGCAGGCTCACCGAAACAAATCGAGCAAGGTCCCCTATCGGCTTGCAATCAACCGACCAGCCAAATGGCTTGCCTGAGCCACGGGTTTGGTCGGGGGCGGTCGTCGCTTGTCATCTATCAACTTTCACCCCGCCGGTGGGAGCTGTCGACTTCATGGTTGATGTTAATTTCAGACGTCTTTGCGCCGTTTTTGCCTGTTGTCGCCGCTGATCGACGGCACATCTTCAAGCCTTGAAAGATAACGGTTCAACAAACCGGCTAATTGTCAGCGTGAAATTGAAATCAGATCGTGGCTGAGGAGGGCTAATCGCGCGCCACGCTGTCGCATCTTCGGATGGCATTTACGGTGACAATCGATGCGGTGTGAGGTCTATCAAAGCGGCCCTGACGCAGCTTTAACGTTGCTGTGTGGCACACAGTCAGCCATTTCGTTAAGCTCGACCTCTCACCTGCTCCCTTCGTGCAGCTTTCCTATCTGACTTACAGCCGACAACCACTCATCACCAACGCTTCCTGTCAGCCAAGCGCAGAGATTGTGCAAATCTGCAACCTCACTTCTAGATTCCGCGATCGCTTGCGTAAGTTCAAACGTAATCCTGCGCGCTCGCCATCCTGCATGCCGATGCACCTGCAATAGCCGAGCGACAACATCCTCATCCATCGTCGAGTCTCCGCCAACACCCCAGTTGACCCAGAAGACGACGTCAAGCGCGCCCGTGATCTGCGTTTCTGTCGGATTCCCAGATCACACCTCAAGGTAAACTCTTGGCAACTACAAGAGACAAACGAAACAAGCACACGCACACACGCAGGACAAATCTGACTCGCAGAAACTCAGCCAAGACATAAGAGCAAGAATCTAGGATAGCTAGAGCGAATAACGTGAGACACCGTTCAACATTAAACCGCTAGCCTCACGCAAGTGGCACATGTTCAACCGCACCAGATAGTGTTCCTTGGGGAATATAGGCCTCCAATTTTTCTGTGCGGATCAGCCCGTCCCTCCCGATCATTTCCCCGGTCTGCCGACGCAGGCGTGAGGACGGACACAATGCCTGAATGGGAAGGCATATTCCCCGCGGGCTCCGCTTCATCGTCGCAAGATAATCGGCCATCGGGAGTGCGGGAGGCGGTTCCATCATCCATGGAGACCGCGGGGTCAAGGGGCCGGCGGTCGTCTGTGGGATCTGGCAAACGCTTCTATCTGAACGGTTAGATCTCAGCCTCCGCCTTGAGATTCCCGGACGAGGGGCCAGGATAGCCCCTCACTCCCATCGCCATCCCCGCCTCGGGGGACGCTCCAGGCTTTCCCCCTCCCGTGGCAACTTCAGCCCGTTCAACCGCCGCGGGTGTCAAGGTTCAACACCGCAGCGACCGGAGGCTTTGAAAAATGACCGCACATTCCCAGAAGCATATGTCCGGACATCAAAAACTGCATCAAAACTGCAAATGTACCCAGGCGCAGGCCTTGGCGTGTTCCTCTCGCCAGGTTTCGCATCTGAGGCTTTCACGCGGGGAAAGTAGTCTAAGGCACAACGTCGAGGTGACAAAAATAAGTTGCGCTCGACGACCTCATCACAAAGCCTTCTCAGCTCGAGGGGACGGAGGCACACGGCACATATCGATCTTGACTGAATCTCTTGACTTGACTTCTTTACGGAACATTGCCCGCCTGCAGCCAGTGAAACTCTCCGGGTAGGAGCAGCCTCGATCGGCGCGACGAGCTCTACATGAGTGATCTTGTCCCATTCATCAGGGAGCCCTGGCCCTGGGGCAACCTTTTTTCTCCTTCTCAGCCTTCCGCACATCGTTCTCTCTCTCCCCTGAGGCCTCGAATTGATTCGGAATGGACATCGATCGTACTCTTCAATTCTAATTATTCCCTTTGGTTCACTTCATCCCGCCCAGCCAACCAGGCCCAGTGTTCCAGGAAGCAAAGACGCCTGAACGCCGTAACAATGCGAGCATCCCATCCTCCGGGCCTCCCTCGTTTTACCATCCCATGATTTTGCTTTTCTCCCCTCTCTCCCCTTCGTCTGCCTCGACCACAAGTGTCGTCAGTGACGAGGAGATCAAAAGTTTTCACCTCCCGACGGCAGGTCTGGTAGAAAGACACCATGGGGACTCTCTCTGCCCAAACCTGGTCGGCCCCCTCTCTCAACACACAGCTGTCTCTCCCCTGTTTTCCAATATGTGGCCAGCTGCGCATCACTCTTGCCTCCTGGTTGTATAGGGCCCTAGTTCTCTGCCATCGCTCAAGCGTACGTGCGGGAGAGGTTGCGGAGGTACCAGTCCACCAGCTTGCGTCCGACCTTGGCCTCGGAGATGTGGATCAGGTCCTAAAATCGCGTGTTAGCTTTGCTGCTGTAATTGAGAATCGTGAACGTAGAGGGGTCTACTTACACCCTGCATGGCGTAGTCAAGGTCGCTGACGTTGACCAGGTCGCCATCCAGCAGGCTGCCGTCGGTCCAGCGGAGCTGCTTGGTGCGCTGCTTGTTGACGAGGAGCCAGGAGCGGAGCTCGTCGGGCTTGACCTCGAGGAAGCCAGCCAGCTTGTTGAGGTCCATGGTGGTGTAGAGGCGCAGGTAGGACTTGACGGTGGGGCTCATCATGTTGGTCTTGACCTCGTCCATGAAGATGGCGAGGTGGTGCTCGACGGGGTCGATGTTGGACTCCGGGTTGTCAAAGTCGGGGGGCACGGGGGAGATGAACTTGGGGCAGGCGGCGCGGAAGAGCTCCTCGAAGATGGGCAGGGACTCGGGGCCGCCGCGCTGGAGCTTGAGGAGCTGGTCGCCGTACTTCTCGCGCAGGGCGGAGTGGATGGTGTCGTCGAGACGGGTGGGGTGGAAGGCGACGCAGATGGCGATGAGGGCGTACATCTGGTCGTTCTTCTTGGTGATGGAGTCGTACTGGGCGTTCTTCTGGAAGTTCTTGGTGCGGCTGACGTAGACAAGGATGTGGTTGAACATGCGGATGGCGTCGGCGTAGCGGTGCATCATCATGTAGGAGAAGCCGACGTAGTAGTACGTGGTGAAGTGGGCGGCCATGACGCGGGCGAACATGGCCTTCTTGTTGAGCTCGATGTCGTCGAGCGTCTTGAGGGCGAGGCTGAAGTCGCCGAGCAGGCAGTGGACGCGCAGCAGGCCGATGATGGAGAAGTAGCCGAGCATGCGGTACAGGTTCTTGGTGCCGTACTCGCCGGCGACGGCCATGGGGTCCTCGTTACGGCGCATGGCGGCCAGCTGCTCGGTGATCTGGGAGCGCTGGATGAGCGAGTAGAGGACGTTGAGGACCGAGTAGCAGCCCCAGGTGTTGGGGTTCTCCTTGAGGACCTGCATCTCCTCCTCGTTGGAGGCCTGGCGGGCGATGCGCATGCGGTACGAGGAGAAGGAGTTGAACTGGTAGATGAACTCGTCGATGACGTCCCAGGCCCAGTAGTACGAGGGCGGCTCGAGGTCGACGGGGCCCTCGGAGTTGAGGATGAAGTGGAAGAGCGAGCAGTAGCTGTCGTAGCTCTGGAACTTGACCTCGAGGGGCGCGGAGAAGTCGAGGGGCTGGGCGGCGGCGGCGAGACGCGACTGGATGTCGTCCGTCTGCTGGGCCATGGTCAGGCTGTTGACCTGCTCGAGGTCCTCGCCGATGATGCCATCCTCGTACTGGACCTGCTCCTTGTAGTCGTTGACGAGGGCCTCCTCCTCGACGTCGCTGTCGTCGTCCATGGTGCGGACGGGCCGCTCTCCGTTCTGGTAGCCGCTCATTTTTTTGGTGGTCGGTGTCGGTTCTATCCTTCTCCGGGTTCGTTACCTGGAAAAGAAAAGAACAGAAAGGAGGAAAGAAAAAAAAAAGAGGAGGACGGCAAAATTGCTCGTCGTCTGTCGGCTCGCGGGGTGGTGGTTGAGGACAGGTAGGCGGTGCGGCGGTCGTTCTCGGAGCGATCGCTTGTCTCGTTCGGGGGGGAGGAGGAGGGAGGGTGGGAGTGGGGGTGGGCAAAATTTGATGTCCGCTCGCGATAACCTCAGCAAAATGCCCCCTCAATACGTGACCTTCTGCGGGATGTGTGTGGCCGTTCACTCACGGGAAAAAACGACAAGGTGCCAAAAACCCTAAGCGAATGGTACCGCTTCGGTAGAGCGATGGCGCTCGGATGATGCATAGGCGGGGTGAAGATGCTTATCCGGTGGTTTGGCGGGGTCGGCGGGGTAAATTTCGGGCGGCGGGCTTTGGCAGCGCTGAGGTAATTGCAACCAACGGTGACCAGTGCTCTGCGGCTGCTGCTGCTGCTGCTGACGGGAGATCCGCCAGGACAAAGGCGGGCGAGAAAAAAAAGTTGCATTAGATACATACACTGTACAACATCACTCATCGGCCATCGCAGGGGGGCTGAGTTTGACTTGATACGCTCCAATATCACATCACACACATACCAACTGCCTGACCTGACCTGCAACAACGATAGAAAAGAGTCATATTGCCCTGTGCCGTGCAGCCACAACGTTCGAGAGCATCAAAAGTGGCGAATCAGCTGTGTCTGCTGTGCTTCTTTGCGGCGGCCTATTAGTCACGGGCCTTGACCAATTAGTCGCTGGATTTCATCATCACTGCCATCCAGACGACTATCCTTGCTCAACGCCCAGTCGCATCGACTTTCGTCGTGGTACTTGTACACACGACGTTGGCATATACATACGGCGCCCGCTTCTTCTTACTTCACTGTCTCGTCTCATTCACTCGGCATTGCTTTCTGTCTATAGATCTTTTTTGATACCCCACCCTTCAACCTCACTTCTGTACCTCCCTCATACTTCTCACGCAACCACCGCCCAAAATGCCCGTAGTTACACCCGAGAAGCTGGCCAGCCTGCAAAGGCATGCGGCCGACGTCCGTAATGTACGTGAAATCCCCTTAGACGCGGTCTTCGTGAAGCTCTTCATGGCTGACCCTTGACACAGATCTGCATCCTGGCGCACGTCGACCATGGCAAAACCTCCCTCACAGACGCCCTCCTCGCCACGAACGGCATCATCTCACCTAAGCTCGCTGGCAAGATCCGCTACCTCGACTCCCGCCCGGATGAGCAGCTCCGTGGCATCACCATGGAGTCCTCCGCTATCTCCCTCTACTTCTCCATGCTCCGCCGCTCGGCCCCGGACGCGGACCCGGAGGCCAAGGAGTACCTCATCAACCTCATCGACTCGCCGGGCCACATCGACTTCAGCAGCGAGGTGTCCACGGCCTCGCGCCTGTGCGACGGCGCCGTCGTGCTCGTCGACGCCGTCGAGGGCGTCTGCAGCCAGACCGTCACCGTGCTGCGGCAGACCTGGACCGAGAAGCTCAAGCCGCTGCTCGTCATCAACAAGATCGACCGCCTCGTCACGGAGCTCAAGATGTCGCCCGGCGAGGCGTACACCCATCTCAGCAAGATCCTCGAGCAGGTCAACGCGGTGCTCGGCAGCTTCTTCCAGGGCGAGCGGATGGAGGAGGACCTGAACTGGAGGGAGCGCATGGACGAGCGCGTGCAGGCGGCGTCGTCCAAGGACACCGGAGCCGAGCAAATGACCGAGTCGGGCGAGCTGCAGTTTGAGGAGCGGGACGACGAGGATCTGTACTTTGCGCCGGAGAAGAACAACGTCATCTTCAGCAGCGCCATCGACGGTTGGGCGTTCACGGTCCGGCAGTTTGCGGGCCTGTACCAGAAGAAGTTAGGCATCAAGAGGGATGTCATGGAGAAGGTCCTATGGGGCAGCTTCTACCTCGACCCCAAGACGAAGAAGATCCTGGGCCAGAAGCATCTTAAGGGGAGAAATCTGAAGCCCATGTTCGTTCAGCTAGTCTTGGAGCCCATCTGGACGGTCTATCAGGCGACCGTCGGCGGCGATCATGGCAAAGGGGATCCAGTGCTGTTGGAGAAGATTACAAAGTCGCTGGGGCTCAGCATCCCGCCGCACATTATGCGTGCTAGAGATCCAAGACTGCTTCTGACGACGGTCTTTGCCTCCTGGCTGCCACTATCCACTGCCCTTCTCGTCTCCGTCGTCGAGTCGCTCCCCTCGCCACCTGCTGCGCAGGCAGAGAGACTTCCAGAGATGTTGGAGGATGTACCCGGCACCGAGGCCATCAACGAGAAGATCAAGTCCGCCATGGTTTCATTCAAGACTGCCAAGGAGGATCCCGTGGTAGCGTACGTTTCCAAGATGGTCTCCATCCCCGAGTCCGAACTGCCTCAGAACAAGCGCCGCGGCCAGCTCTCCGCCGACGAAGCCCGCGAGCTCGCCCGCAAGAAGCGCGCAGAAGCAGCACGCGCCCAGGCCGCGGCTACCAACGCCCAAAACGGCGTCAACGATCTCACGAAAGCGCTGGAAGAGGTTAACCTCGATGACTACACCCCGGAGAACGAGGAGAAGGAGGTTGACCCGGAGCACCTCATTGGCTTCGCGCGCATGTACTCTGGCACGCTCACCGTCGGCGACTCCCTCTGGGTCATCCCGCCCAAGTACTCCCCCGCCAACCCGGACGCCGAGCCCAAACCGGTCCAAATCACCGTCACCGCGCTGTACATGCTCATGGGCCGCCAGCTCGAGGCGCTCGAATCTGTCCCCGCTGGCGTCGTCTTCGGCATTGGCGGCCTCGAGGGCCACCTCCTGAAGAACGGCACCCTCTGCAGCACTCTCGACGGGGCCGTCAACCTCGCCGGCGTGGCCACCCTCGGCAAGCCCATCGTCCGCGTCGCCCTCGAGCCCGTCAACCCCGCCGACCTCGACAAGATGATCCACGGCCTGCGCCTGCTCGTCCAGTCCGACCCATGCGCCGAGTACGAGCAGCTCAGCTCCGGCGAGCACGTCATCCTCACCGCCGGCGAGCTGCACCTCGAGCGCTGCCTGACGGACCTCAAGGAGCGCTTCGCCCGCTGCGACATCCAGGCCGGCGCCCCCATCGTGCCCTACCGCGAGACCATCGTCCGCGCCGAGGAGATGCGCCCGCCCGCCAACAAGGACCTCGGCCGCGGCGTCGTCGTCGGCACCACGTCCTCCAAGCAGGTCTCCGTCCGCATCCAGGTCCGCCCCCTCCCGGCCGACGTGACCGACTTCCTCCTCAAGAACAGCGACGTCATTAAGCGCATGTACTCGGACCGCAAGGCCGCTGCCTCTGACGAGCCCGAAGCCGCCGCCGCAGAGGACAAGATCGAAGCCGACACAGATCTCTCCGCAGCAAAGACAATGTCCCTCGACGAGTTCAAGCAGAAGCTCCAAAAGGCCCTCGAGACAGGCCGCCACCGCGAGCCCTTCAAAGCCACAATCGACCGCATCGCAGCCTTCGGACCCCGCCGCACCGGCCCCAACCTCCTCATCGACTCCACCAAGGACGGCCTCCTATCCAAGATCTTCTCCTCCGCCGCCGCCGGCACCGAAACAAACCCCGACGCTCCCTCCGCCCCGCTCGCAGACGAGGCCCTGCGCCCCTCCCACGTCGCCGACAAGATCCCCTACGCCTTCCAGCTCGCCACCGCCCAGGGGCCCCTCTGCCACGAGCCCGTCCAGGGCATCGCCGTCTTCCTCGAGGACGTGACCATCCACACCACCGACGACGACCCCAACCCGCTCGCCCGCGACCGCCTCCCCCGCCTCACGGGCGAGATCATCAAGACCTTCTCCGCCTCTCTCCGCTCCGGCATGCTCGACTGGTCCCCGCGCCTCATGCTCGCCATGTACTCCGTCGAGATCCAGGCCTCCACCGAGGTCCTCGGCCGCGTCTACGACGTCCTCACCCGCCGCCGCGGCCGCGTCCTCTCCGAGGCCATGAAGGAGGGCACCCCCTTCTTCACCATCCAGTCCGTCCTCCCCGTCGCCGAGTCGTTTGGGTTTGCCGACGAGATGCGCAAGCGCACCAGCGGCGCCGCCCAGCCCCAGCTCATCTTCGCCGGTTATGAGGTCCTCGACGAGGACCCCTTCTGGGTGCCCTTCACCGAGGACGACCTCGAGGACCTCGGCGAGCTGGCCGACAAGGAGAACGTCGCCAAGCGGTACATGGACGGCGTGCGGAGGAAGAAGGGCTTGTTGGTCGAGGGCAGGAACGTGGCGCGTGATGCGGAGAAGCAGAAGACGTTGAAGAGGTAGCGAAAAAAAAAGTTGTAGACATTGTAAAAGAGATTAAAAAGCAAAGAGTAGAATTCACGAGCGTTTTGCATAATCGTATTTTACAACCCCAGAGGCACCAAAGACCAGTGTTTAAAATTTGCAACTTTTTGTATTCCCATTCAACACTATCATCATCTATTGCGCATCCAGCAAAAGCCCACCTCCCGATTTCCTTCTCACAAACCCCTTCGTCCGATCATTCTTTCGTCACCTCAGAAGGGAAAAACATTAAACACCAACGAATTTTCCCCGCTCGTCGTGTTCTTCGTGCAGTCTTTCTCAAATCGTCAGCTGGTAAAAGAAAACTTGGAAAGCAAGGGGCGAGACGTAAACGTTTCCGCCTTCAAAGACACAAGCTTGCCGAATTTGTGGTATCGAAGGAAGGAGACAAGAAAAAGGGGTGGAGGGGAGAGTGGGCAACCGTTTTAAAAGACAGGGGAAAAGGACTCATAAGCGTGCGTGTCTGGTAAGAATTCGAAGGAAGCTCTATTCGTAGCACTGCATCAGGGGGTCGGAGCCGAGACAAGAGATATTCGGAGGATCTGAGGAAGGCGGCGAGAGAGAGGAGTAGTTTTAACTGGTGTTTGTGATTTGTGATTCCCTAATGCTCCTTCTTTTTTAATGTCACTAGGAGCAGAAAATCCCTTGTCGGATCGAGGATTTGCTGGCGAGTCGAGAGAGGAAAAAATCCATAGGCCGAACTTTGCTGAGCGCGACAGCAAGAAGGGGGAAACGAGACAACAAAGGAGAAAAAGATACGACGAAAAAAAAAGACATTTGGTCATGACACCCCTTTCCCTTCCAACATCCATGAGCCCTTATTTTTTGTAACCACTTCGCAAACTCCGATGAATGCGTGCGAGCTGCGCGCCTTCTCCAGTCGTTGAGAGTCGAGGAGACTGTTCTTTTGTGTTGCCTCGAGGAGAGGCAATCCGAGCAAGGACCGTCGAGGGTGCTGAGTGTGTGAGTGAAAAGGAAAGTGTTTGGTTTTCTTCTCCTTCAGCAATCCGGATGAGCCAGGTTTCTTCCTTCGCGGGTGAGAAGAGCAAAATATCAGGAAAAAGCGGAAGATCGTGGCCCCCCTCAAGCTCCGATGATGCGGTTCATGGCGTGAAGTCGTTCGTCAGAATCGTACGAGTCATCTGGGTATATGTGACGAGGAAACTCGTCTAGGCCCGGCATGCAGACAATTGGGCGCAGCTTATCCGCAATGTATGCGGCCTTTGCCCCATCATGTCCAACAGGACGCTGAAGGATAGTGGGAGGCGCATAAGCCCTCTAGGCAGTGCCGCGAGGGCCAACGTTGCGCCGGTTCTTGTTGGGAACCGTAGTCCAACCGTCCTCCTCAACAGGGGCCTCGCCGTCGGCGGCGGGGGTGGAGGGCTCACGGGCAGCAGGGCCGCCGTTGGAGCGCGGGGGGCGGGCGTTGTCGAAACGGCCACCACGAGGACCGGCACCGCCACGACCACCGCGGGGTCCAGTGGGGGCACCACGAGCACCTCCGGAAGACGCCGATCTCCAGCTGCTGGCCTCAGTGGCACGGGAGGTCTTGGCCGCCTCGCGGGGCTCCTTGGGCTCCTTTGATCGGATAGGAACCTTCTGCTCGTCAGAGGCACCGTTCTCCTTGCTCTCTTCCTCCTTTGCGGCCTCGGGGGCCTCCTCGGCAGCCTGGGCAGCCTCCTCCGCGGCCTTGGCCTCCTGCTCGGCCTTCTCAGCAGCCTCCTTGGCAGCAGCCTCCTTGGCCAGACGGCGCTCTTCCTTGGCCTTCTCATCGGCTTCCTTCTTCTCCTTCGCCTGCTGCTGCTTCTTCTCCTCGATCTCACGCTCCTTCGCGGCGGTGTCGATAGGACGGGCGGCACCGAAGGGGCTGGCCTTGGAGTCAGTGCCGGAAGGGGAGAGAACATCGGGGGCTTCGGAAACGGTGCGCTTGGCGAGGTTCAGCCTGGGGCGGCCAACAGGGGCAGCAGGGGCAGCGGCCGGGGAGGACGGGGCCTCGCTGCCATCGCGAGACTGGCTACCGGACTTGACAGCCGCGTCAGGACGCATCTTGGATCTCCACTGGTTGTCCTGCTCGGCGGCGGTAGGGGTACGCTCGGGGCGGGGGGGACGAGAGTCCTGGCGGGGTTGCTGACCCTCTCCCCAAGCAGCGGGAGACTGGTGACGGTTGCGGAACTCGCGAGGTCCATCATTGGTGCGGGGACGGCTGCCCTCGCGGGAACCGCGCTCCTCCTTGGGAAGGGGAGAGAGGGGGCCTCTACGCTCCCAGTTGCCGAAGTCACGGGTCTTGCCGTCATCCTCGCGGGGCTCGCGGGGCTCACGCGGGGCACGGCGCTCGCCAAATTCGGAGCCACGGCGCTCGCTTCCACCACGGCCGGGGAGGTCAGGGAGGGGGCCCTTGCGGGTCCAGTCGCCGAAGTCGCGAGTAGACTCACCGCGGTCGCCACCACGGGCTAAATATGTGTTAGCAACGGTCGAGATATTTGTGTCGTCGCGTGGGCATGCTTACGAGGATCGGCAACCTTGATTCTGATGACACGGCCCTGGAAAGACTGGCCGTCCAGAGTCAAAGCCTGCTTCAAGCCCTCGAGGTCCTGGAACTCGGCGTAGGCGAAACCCTTGGGACGCTGCTGCTCGCGGTCCTCGATGATGCGGACATTGACGATGTTGCATCCCTCAAAGAACTCGGTGACGGTCTCGACGGTGGCATCGTAGGAAAGGTTGCCCAGGTGAGCGGTATAGGGGGGCTTGTCGGGGAGCGTCTGGGGGAGGTTCTCGCGGATGGAGGAGTAGCCGCCGTAGTCCCCTATAATATCATTAGCATGTGGGTTGAATGACGTAGATGCAGTTGGAACAAAAACTCACTGCGCTCAGGGCGATCGCCGCCGCCGCTGCCCCAACCACCTCCGGAGGGACGGTAGCCAGCCCGCTCAGGAGGAGGAAGTGCCTGAGTGCCTGCAAACACATGTCAGTGGACGGAAAGCCTTAGAGTGCAAGGCTGAGACGGGGAGCTGTCGCATACCGGCTGCATAAACGTTAGCGAGACTGTCTGCTGCATGTGGTTGGCGCCCAAGAAAAAAACTCACAGAAAGTATCCTCGACCTCATCTGCCCACGATCCTCCGTAGCCTGCACAATGTCAGTATTTCGTGTCCATAATCTGCGCGGTGAATCGGTTGTTCGAAGGGTTGTGGGATGCTTCGGGGTTCGGAGAACTGGGGAAAATTTTGTCGAGGGGTTGCGACTGACTTTGGTCTTGCAGGAAGTCGCCAAGCGACATCTTCTGCTGTTCCTTCTTCTTGGGAGCTATGGTGACATGACGAGTTAGCGCCAGCACGGGTCTGAGGCGACACGACGGTCGTCGACGAAGGGTAGCTCACCCATGATTGCGGTGTTGAGTGGGCTTCGCGCAACGATTCAGATCGAGGCGCGAGGCGGGGGAATGGTGGTAGCCGAACGAGGCGGCTGTTCGCAAGGGGTGTTGGTGGTGGTGCGGAGGCTGGATATCCGAGGGATATTCTGCAGGTCGAGATGCCGCCGTGGGAGGGAGGATCTCGTGCGCCGGAGTCGAGAGTGTCGATTGGCGATTTGCGTCAGGAATGCGCGGCAGACTAGATATGGCCCAGCTTATGTGGTATGCTGAGGCGGTAGTCTTCCGGAGAAAGGTGAAGTTTTACCCGCGCAGAAAGGGTGGTCGAAAGTTTGTGAGGGTTGGACAATTTTCTCGACAGTGGCCAGGAGGTGGGAGGCACTAGCCCCCCTGCGGCTTAGCGCAGCTTTTTTACCCAGCGCCCCGCCAAAGAAGCACGGACCATCATAGCCGGGCAAACCCGTGATTGAACAATCCGCCTGCTGTGAGAGGGGCAACCGGAGTCTTGGGGGGGGAGGGGAAGCCTGCGGCCGCCTGCGGTCGACCTCACTCCAGCGCTTCGCTGTCTGCTGCAGCGCTGCTGGGGGAGTGCTTGGGCCACAACGTCGGCCGGCTCTTGCATCTATCCAGAGTGCACGGTTAAAACCGTTTTGAGCCGCACCGAAACATTTAGAAACGGCCCCTCGCTTGTTTGTCATCTCCTCGTTTGCTGCATAATCGATATCTGCGTGGGGAAAGCTTCCAGAACACTCGTCGCGTCATCCCCTGCATTGCGTTGTCGCTGGATGTCCGGGCCCTGGCTTCCTGCAACCTGCCGCCAAAATCGATATGGCAGATGACGCGCAAGACGATGTGAGGGAGAGGCGGCGGCAGCGCCAGCGCCGTGGGCTGCTGCCCCCAGAGCTTGTTGATCTCATGGGACCGCCCTTGAAAGTTGGTGCTCTGACTGGTAGGTTAACATCTGAATGGCCAATCACACTATGAAGTCTGCGCTAACTTGAAATTCAAGGCTCCATCGGTCTGTTCAGTGGTATTGCTGCTGGTATCATTCGCGACTCAACCCCAGCCCTGTTTGCGATAGCATCAGGCATCCAATGGTTTGCCCTCGGCTCCAGTTACTGGCGTGAGTATTCCTGTCGCATTCCTCAAGTCCATATGCTAATAAACTTTAGTCTCTAGGTCAGTAGCTTTGAATTACCTGGGCCGTGAGGGTCAACTATCCGACTCATCCAAGGTCAAAGCCAGTGCTGTTGCTGGAGGCACTGCTGGCATGGTTGGCGGCCTTATCCGTGAGTGGCATCTCTTGTCATTGTGAAGAACTTCCTAACCTCTAGCAGGTGGTCCCAAGAACATCATCCCCGGTATCATCGTGTTCTCAATAGTGGGCGGAGCAGGCCAGGCTATCGTCAACAGGACACAACAAGTGTCCCCGGATGCCAAGGAGAAGAAGAGCTTCTTCGAATCAAGTTGGAGCCCGTTGAAGAAGCTGTCGGATGACGAGTACCGCGACATGCTTGACGAGAAAATGCTCAAGATTGATGCTGAGATTGCCCTCATTGACGACAAGATTGCCGAGCTGCGGGCTGCTAAGGCAGCAGAGCCTCCATCGAAGCCATCAAGTCTTAAGGTCTAGGCGCAGTCGGTTCATCTGCGGACATAATACCCAACAATTTAGACTGTAACAATACATGTACAACATACTTCGAGCCACCAACTCCACCTGAAAGAGACAGAGGTATTGGCCAACACGACGACAAAAACTGTGTTGACCACCGTTTACCTGATCAAACACCGACACTCCTGTCAAATGAGATAGTAATCGGGGTAACAACAACGGCCATAATTACAACGACTATGCCACGTATGTCGATAGCCTTCGAAAGACGATGTGGCCATGTTCCTAGAACTACATACCCAATTCACGATCTACCTCGCTCAAACGTTGCATCTGTGACGGGTTAACGTGACAAGGCGACCTGATTGGTTGTCGCTGGTCGCCTGTTGGTCGCCTGTTGTTCAAGTTGCCACCACAGTACTAGGCTTCAACTCCGATTCCCAACTCCGCTTCCCAACCTCATCGCAACATGGCACCCCGCATTCTTTCAGTGACTAGAGTACTCCAGTAAATCGTCAACATGAGACTCATCAACACGTACAGCCTTCATCTCGAGGAATTCTTTGGGTACGGGTGCCCGACCTACGCGATTCTCTCGCATACTTGGGGCGAAGAAGAGACCAGCTATCAGGAGTGGTTGGAATGGGAAAGCGGGGACGCCTATGAACGAGGCCGGACCGAGATGAAAAGCGGCTTCCTGAAGATTAAGAGCGCTTGCCACGCCGCTCAGACGTACGGCCATGAGTACCTGTGGGTGGACACGAACTGTATCGACAAAAAGAGCAGCGCCGAACTATCGGAGGCTATCAACTCCATGTTCTCCTGGTACCGTGATTCATTGAAATGCTTGGTCTATCTTGAGGACTACCCGACTCGGCCATGGGGCGATTCCTCGCCATTCGATCCTTTATCCAAGTGCCGATGGTTTACGAGAGGGTGGACTCTGCAGGAGTTACTCGCTCCTAAAGATATGGTTTTCTTCAATCGGGAATGGGGTCTCATCGGCACAAAAAGGTCGCTTTCTTGGGAGATTAGTGCTATCACTGGCATTGACGAAGATACACTGAAAGAACCGGGACGGGTCCATGCAGCATGCGCTGCTAGGAAGATGTCATGGGCATCTTCTCGTCAGACGACTCGCACAGAGGACTTGGCCTACTGCCTTCTTGGGCTGTTCAGCATCAATATGCCCCTTCTTTACGGGGAAGGGAGTGAGGCATTTCGGCGACTACAAGAAGAGATTATCAGAGTCTCTACGGACCAGAGTCTTTTCGCCTGGGATTGGCCTTCTAAAGTGCCACCATCCCATCGCCAAGGCAATCATTGTGTCACGATGCTGGCTCCCTTTCCATCAGTCTTTGCAAATTGCAGCACAGTCATCAAGGAGACGCCCAGAAAGATGGTTAGGCAGCCGCGTCTGAAGGAGTTTGCGATGACAAATCTAGGGCTCAATATTTCTCTCCCATTGGTGGTGAAGTCGGAAGACGGTAAGTATTATGGAGCTCTAAGCTGCAGACATGAACACTTTCAAGAGTGCTTGATGTGCGTACCGCTCTTGTACCATTCCACAGCCGGAACTTTCTATCGGGGCCCTTCTCAAGATATCCTCTTAATACCGCACCGATACATACCCAAAGAGCCAACTTCAATTAGCGTCCCACGATTCTCAGAATCCCCAAATACGGCTCAAATGTTGAAACTAGATTACCCTCGACCGCTTTACGGGGACACTCAGTTTTTACTCTTTCCCTTCAATAACATACTGGAAAGATGGGAAATATGCACCCCTCGGCAGAAGATGTTGACAGGTAGAAGAGTCCGTGGCAAGAAGTGGGGAATCGGCAGCATCATATGGGGGACCTGCCTCAGTTTTGACGACAAAGACAATGGCGATCAATGCACCTTCAACATTCTATGGGCGAAGGATTCCTTATGGAGGCACGTAAGCGCAGAGCCCAGTCACAATGACTTGATGGACAGTGTTGGAGATGGAATCTTGGAACGAGCGCTACGGGACGCGCCTCTCGCCGGACAGACGACTGCTTTCTTCAAAGACTTGATGCTTGAGGTCGGATTTGACTACTCGACGATGAATGCCGACGGTGGCCGTTGCATCTCTCTTTTTTTGAACAAGCGTTCAGAGATAGCGGCCTGAAGTGGTCTCAGTTCACTTATCGATGGGCGTGAGTCGGGAAGCGTGTGTTATGGCTCTGATGGTGGGCATTTTGACAACAGCCTTCGAGACTAGACCTCGTACGCTGTCACATACGATCGCAGCTGTGGATTGGCATCGTTTCTGAACATGACTCGGTGGATCATTGTGCTTCACGTGTTTCGCTGTCAGTTGGTCCTTGCCGCTCAATTCTCCGATGGAAGGGCCAGTGGACCACGAACGGATGGAATGACTTCCGGGTTGCATACACGTAGTCAAATACATGGATGATCGAGATGGCTTGGCAACCGCGATCAGCATCAGTTCCTGGGACTTCTTGGACATTGCTGAGGTCGATCCTTGTAGACCACGAGGAGGCTGGAACACATTGCTTCTTCATCAACACCAACGAGCTGGGACTGGCCGTTGTAAGGTCCTTGCGCATACGTGCCCTCTTAAGCAAAGTGCTTATCTCAACTCAACCAGAAGAACAAGATCTTGGTTCAGACGGCTTATCCTGGTCCGAGGCTCCCCGTCCGAGGCTGGCTCTGTCGGCGTCCGATATGATGGACGCTCGAGATTGGAGGCGCTTGCTGCACGTGCTAAGGATGAGGAGCAGCCCTAGCTTCGGCGCCAGGGCGTCCCAACCAATGCAGGAGCGCATTGAGTCCGCGATGCATGGCCCTCGGATGCAGCGATGGGATGCACGCAATTGATAATAAATCTGAGGCGGCGACATGAAGCCGCGCCGGACAGGTGGTGCTGCACCTTGGGGGGGAGAGAGTACGTACTTCTCGCACTCAGTGAGCCGGGATTGGGGATCCACACTGAACAGTCAGCGATCCAATGAGGTGCCGTAGCAGCCGGAACTAGCCGGCAAGCGAGGACCATGTCTGGGGGTGGGAATTTTAGAGGAAGTGGTGAATGCCATCGTCTCTTTCGCTGGTGACACCGTGGCGGTACTTGCTGCGCGGTGATGCACGGGTGATGTCAGAAGTACCGCGACTGGAGCACCCCTGGCGAGAGTGGACTTGGTGATGTTCATTTCCACCTCCCGTCAATCCCAAGTGCCCTGTTCCTGGATTCCGCCGCTCCGTCCGCCTCCTTAAACCTTTGCGAGAGTGAGCGAACCTGACCAGACCAGACCAAACCAGACCAGGCCAGGCCCCCTGTTCCCGTCGCCCTGCACTCACTGCATGCACCACACCGACGCGACGCCGCTTCTCCTGTTCTGTCCCTTCCTTGTCTTGGCTCCAACTCTCCAAGTTTGGACAGTCAGTCAGTCTTGTCTTACCTTACCAACCCCCTCCTGGGTTCTACTATTTGTTGCTATTGAAACAGAAAAAGAAGGCCGTGTTGTTTTGCTGGCTAGCAACCCGCCCATTATCGTTCATCATTTAATCGTATCGACAAGACATTGACAGCCAGCTCGGACAGACGGGTTCCCTGTCAAGGGTGGATTTGAAGCAACAAGTACCTCCTTGGCTTACCTACCGTACTGAATACGTGTTGGTGTGTGGCAGCGTCAGTGTCGTGCCGAGCAGGTCACCAAGAAGAGAGAGGACAAGGGCTTAGACGGCATCGCTCGCATTTTGCCAATCCAATCCATCCAACAATTCCTGGCCGCGCTGCGTCACTCGTTCTGCAGCAGCTGCATCAATCACCGATCCCGCCGGGCTGGGCTTTTTTGAGCCAACCCTCTGCCATCCGACTGGACTGCCACACAAACCGCAATACGGATACGTCGTCTTTTTTTCCCCAACGGAAAGTACTCTCCGCACTGCAACGCACCGCACCGCACCTCATCGCATCGCCGCCATTTTTTGGGGTCAGCAACCTTTACCCTCCCTCTCCCTTCCGACCTTCCCAAGGGATCCGATTGTCTTCTTTTCTCCCCGCCGTCCCGCCCTGCGACCGACCGACCAAACGATCGAGCTAGCTCGTTATATCCCTTGGCAAATACTGCAACCGCCTGGGCGCCGGAACTCTGCTCCTGCAAGAGAGCAACCGCGGAGTTTACATCATCAACCACTCCTGCAGACGCACCCCAAACACCCACACACAAGGACTGGTTCACGACATGGCGCGCTCGGATCGTTGGAGGCGGAAGTAAACGTGCGGGATTCCATAGAGATCTGGTTCTCTCCAGGCACGTTACCCTCCTTTTTTTGTTCTCCGTGTCCGCCGTCTTGTCCCTCCGTTGCCCCCTCCATACCCACTTTGTCCCGGGAGCTGTTGGACTAACGTGTCGGCGGTGGTGGTACAGATACTGAACCGAGCTTTCGATCGCGCGAATCGACCGCGGGCTCACTATGGCTCTGCTCAACCCGACCTTCATCTTCGGCGTCATTGTCCTCCTCTACCTCTCCTCCTTTATTCTCTTCGCCGTCGTCCGCATCCTCACCGGAGTATCGATCCAGAGAATAGGCTACTTCTCCCTCCGCCGACTCGCTTATACGCCGAGAGATGGATTCAAGATTGAGATCCGGGGGTTGGGACTCAACGTCCACCGCCCGACCTTCGCCCAGCCCACATGGCTGAGTATTGTGGTCAGCGAGCTGGTCGTCACCGTCGACATCCGCGAGCTCGACGGGAAGAAGAGCGAGGATAGCTCCGGCGATTCCGATAGTACCGATGCCGAGGAGGATTCCGACACTCAGCAGGCGGAACAACAGAAGGTGCCTTTAATACGACGGAATGGCGGCCCCCCGCCCCGGAGCGAGACATGGAAACACCTCATGAAGCTCAAGGACAGGATAAAGAGGGCGCACCGCAAGCTGAATTGGCTGCGTATGGTCGATGTTGTGGCTACCAACTCTACCATCAAGGTAGTCGACGTGGGCGATGTGCAGTTCGGAAGCTTGACCGTGGCTGTCGACACACGGCGCAAGATGGTCGACCGCGCTCGTTTCTTTTTCCAGTCTCGAAATGACAAGACCAAGAACAAGCAACGACAGGCAGAGTGGATGATGACGCTACGCAGCGTTTTGTTTACACCGGAGGGCAAGGAGTCTCTCGAAATTCTCGATAATGCGACGTTGAACATTCATGGGTTTTTGTATGAGGCGCTGGATGGACTACGAGATGCAGCCATTGCTCTGAAGCTGGGCCGTGTCCACATTCCCTACGACGAGGTTCGGTTATGCGCCGACCGACTGAAGGAGTGCAAGTCGGCGGCCCGCACGCCGTCGTTGGAGGAGCCGGCCGACATTTTCATGGAGAAGGTGATCCACGAGGTTGCTCAGCCGGGCAGCACGCACCAAGAGCTGATTCAGACCGTCTCTGACTCGAAAGAATTCATCAGCTCGATCCTAAGGGGCGTTAAGGAGGTCCAATTCGCGGTGAGCTTTGTTGGCATGACGAAGAAGGTGGAAACGGTAAAGCCCAACGCCAAGCCCATCTTGCTCAATGCCTCTATGAAGGAGGTCGGCATCGATCTGCATCGCCTAGATCCCAAATCGCCGTCTCACAGGATGTACTTTCCATCCAAGGACATCGCCCATGAGGCTCTCGCCGCAGCGCTGTCCATATCCATTGGCCTGGACGACGGCGACGGGAAGCCTGAGAGACTGTTGTACATTCCTATGGCGACAACCACAGTCAAGACGACCCTGCCGTCCAAGACAGTCGAGATGGCACAGGACGTGGGCGCCGAGGAGAGGAATGCCAACATCCTCTTCGCCAACTCCGTAGTGACATCGCCATCGGTGGATCTCGACCCGCGTCACCTTCCGATCCTCGTCGCCATGCTTCAGCCAAAACCCAAAAGGCACCGCGGCGACCGTCAGCCACGGCACGTACTCATATCACGATTACTGCCAAAAGCCAACATCAAGTTTACAATGCACGAGCCCGTTCTTCGAGTCGCGCTGCCAGCAGTCGACCAGCACGCGGCTCCCGACGATTTTGACTTAATCATATCTTCAATCTCATCGATTTCACTTGACATGGAATCATTCCATTCTACTGTTGAGGACTTGCATTACTCACTAGCCTCAACGATGAGGATACAGTCACACGAATTATACTACCAGACGTCATCGAGTAACCGATTCGACCTCATCCAGACCGAGTCCTTCGAGCTTAAGGTGCAACTCAGTGCGACACCTGATGTTCATGTTGTGGCATCAGGTAACCTACAAACATTTGCCATCAAGATGGTGCGACCCGAGATCACCGATGGTCTTCGACAGATTGTGCGACAGCTGAGAATGAATGTCGAGTCTGAGAAGCGATTTACTTCAAGAACTTCAAGCAAGCCACCACAAAACTTCCTTCGCGCAATGCCATCTTGGTTGCTGCAATTTCAACTTCAAGCATCTGATTTTAGCGTGGAAGTCGCTGGCATCGACGAGGATATCTCGGATGACACGCGCGGCGTGTCCATCCAGCTTGATGAGTTCTCAGCGGAGTACCGGGCGCAAAGACTCGACGGCGGGCTTCAACGGCGGCCATCCAGGCGTAGGGCTAACAGCCGTACCGTCCACCCCGACTCGGATCTTCTCAAGCATCCGGTTTCCCCTGCACCGAGGAAGAAGCAGCAAAACCCAGGAGATGGACGCAGAGTCGCCATTCATGTGCGAGGTCTGGAAGCCTACATTGTCGAATCAGAGGACCGGGTGGAACTGGAGCCGTTCGTCAACATGCCTCGCTTCGAGGTTGCCTTCCAGGCTCTCAGCGATCAGCAGGGCCCAGTCTTCCACATCCACGCCGGTATGCGCACAGTCCTTTTGCAGTACTCTCTCTTCCGGCACTACTCTGTCGGAGTGGCCATCATGATCCTTAAGAAGGCGTTTATGAGATCGGGACAAGATGTTACTTCGCCAATGATGTCGCCAACGACGCCAAGAAGAGAGGGGAGCGATCTTCTGTCTCCTCCAATGTCACCAGAGTCGCCGTTTGTCGACATGAGTGACTTTTCGACCATCACTCCGGAGTTGGTGGCCATTGACATTAAGGCAGCTCTGGTTCAAGTCAAGGCCGAGCTTCCAAATGACCCTCAAGTGATGCTTCAGGTGTACGGCGTGGAAGCTGGTCGACACAGATGGTCAGCACCACACCTAGCTTCGAAGCTGATTCGCGTTTACGTCCAACCGCCGAGAATGCGATCAACATGGGCCAGAATGGTCAGCATCAAGGGCGGACGCATCGACTGGAGGACATCCCGGCGCAAGCTTACCAGCGGCGGATTCCAGGAGGACAAGATGATCGACATCAACTCCGACGCCATACGATTTGCAGTGCCGCATGAGGTTCAGGTCAACAAGATCTCTGATAATGTTATCAATACACTCAAGTCGATCAAGCAGCTCCACCACCGCTTCAAGACAGGAACTAACGAGTACATTCTTGACAAGGTCCCTGGAGGCCCGAAAAACGTCCCCAAGGTCTCAGTCCGAACCCGTTCTTTGCTCTTCGAGCTGGAAGATGGTGCCTTTGAATGGAAGTTGGGAATGATCTATCGTGCAGGCCGAATTGAACAGATGCAACGTCTTGCCCGTGAAGAGGCTTTCGAGGTCAAGAGGAAGAAGGTCCGCGAGGAAGAGTCAAGAAAAGAATCTGGCAAACTCCGAGCCCGTTCTCTATTCCACAGAGGGCGTCAGAACAACGGCGCCTCGTGGGCAAGAAGTCAAAGTGCAGATGGGCGGAGACGTGGAAGCGAAAGCCAGTCTCGCGGTAGAGCGCCGCGGTACGACCCCGATGGAGGTGGTCTGGGTATCACCGGATCATCCAAGATTGCCGAGCAAGAGGCAAGAGAGAAGTTGGATGCGTACAACGCGCAGAGCTGGAAGAAGCGCATCGACCGATTCTACTCCATGGCGAAGAACGGCATGAAGGAGATTCGTGGCATGTTCTGGGGTCCCGATCAGCTGCCTGACGACTTGGAGGACACTGAAAACATCCTTGAGGTGCCCCAGAGGCCAGCACTGATGTCCGCTCTCATCACCGATCTTCAGTTCGTCATCGACAAACCTACCTTCGCGATGAAGGACCTGCCGGATTTCATCCATTCTGTTGGAAAGGGAATGCCTAAGGACATGAAATACGGCCTGCTGGTCCCCATGCATGTCTCGATTGACCTCAGTGAGGCGAGGATATCCTTACGCGATTACCCGCTCCCGCTCATTCACATTCCGAGCCTAAAGGCAGGACAATCCACGAGGTTACCTGCAATGTCATTGAAGACCAACTTTGTCATCGCGGAAGAGTATCGTGGTATGGAAACAACCCGCCGTATCAAGGTCAACATTGTACCGCCGCGAAGCCACGAGCCTGGGGGTGCAAGCGAGGGCGGTTTTGCCATCGACGTCCGGCGGACTATCGGACCCGTCAAGTCCTACTCGAACATGAGAATCGACATCAACACGGCTTTGCCAACAAGAATAACGTGGGGCCCAGCATACCAACCAGCCATACAAGATATGATGATGGGCATTGAGTCCTTCACCAAGCCGCAGGTTGACCCATCCGAAAGAGTCGGGTTTTGGGACAAGATTCGGCTCAATTTCCACTCCAGGATACACGTCGCCTGGAGAGGTGACGGAGATATGCATCTGGCACTGAAGGGCACGCGCGATCCTTACTGCGTGACGGGCAACGGCGCAGGATTTATCATGTGCTGGCGCAACGACGTCAAGTGGAACATCAATGCTGATGACAACCCTAAGCGCTTCATGACTGTCGACTCTGGCGAGTATGTGCTTGCCATTCCAGACTACAGCCACCAGGTCCGAGAGGCTGCCCGGCGCACGGGCGAAGACGACAGTTTGATGAGCGAAGACAGCTATAAGTCTGGTGCTTCCTTCAAGAAGGTCGTTATGAAACTTTCTGGCAAGGTGCAGTGGATGGCTGGACTCGTGTTCGAGCGAGCAATTGTGGAGGGCAAACGAAGTTTCGACTTCAGACCGCACTACGACGTCGTGCTGCGTGCTCCTCACCATGTCAAACCCGAAGACCAGCCGTACGATGCCTTCCGTGGATTCCGAAGTTCACATATCCATCTTTCGATTGCTGTCCGAGCACCCGTCGACCGCGATTGGATGTCTTCAAACCCCGAGTCGTCCCGGAGCTACAACACTGTGCACTGCACTCCCCGTTTCTTCACCCACTTCTTCGCATGGTGGTCTCTCTTTGGTGGCGCGATGGCCTTGCCGATCCGTCAAGGGTCGCTGTGGCCGGGAAGAGAGCGGAACAGTAAGAAGTTCGGCAAGCACCTATCGACCATCAAGTATAATTTGCTGTTGGCACCGCTGTTTATCAGTCACATCTACAAGCATAAGGACGTTGAAGATGCTTCTGACAGCGGCGTTTCTGCAACGGGTCTCAAAGTCCGTTTCGACAGTTTCATGCTGGATCTTCACCAGAGACGCGAAGAATTCAACACCAGAGATCAGGGCCGAAAGACGAAGGGCAAGACCAGCGGAATCAAGATTCATGCGGCTCAGCTTGACCTGGCAGCCGCTGATGTACGAGCAGTGTCGGCAAGCATAAAAGGCACGACAACTGAGGCCATCAAGAAAGGATCCATATCACAGCTGATAACAAACCAGCACGAAGATAGCGCCGATTTGTCACGCTTCACGATTCCTGACAACGACCTGAGCTGGATTGATATGGATGACTTTGTCGAGTTGGATTGGATCTTGCCAACGGAACCCAACCCGGATACAAAGATTTTGCCCTTGGCATATGCACCTCGCCTTACGTACTTCCGGCAAACCGACATTGGAGGCGTTGTCTCTGGAGATCCCGACCGCAAGAGCCCCTTTGGTGATGAGCCGACGCACTTCTGCATTATGAGTCACGACGACGATCCTCGCCGAGTTCAGACACAACTTATTCAGGAACGTTTGGCTCAGCTGGAAGTCCAAATAGAAAGCTACGGACGGAACTTGGGCGAAGCTGAGCTGAAGGTTGTACGTGACGACGCCAAAGACCCTAAGCTCGTTGCTGCGTTCGAGAGCTTGCAACAACAAGGCGCCATTTTGCAAAAGAAGAAGGTGTACCTTCAAAACATGCTTCGGCAGATGAACAAGCCCACGGACACTACCCAATTCTTCAAGCGCGAAAACGACAGCAGCCAGTCTGAAGAGTCGATCTATCTTGAGCAAGAAGATTCGCTGACGATCCCCTCCGGTGCCGAGTTTGAGAGTGATTTCAACAACCGTTTCGTCATTCACAACCTTCATTTCAAGTGGAACAACACGCTGCGAAACATCGTTCTTCGCTACATCCACCAAGTCAGTCAGCGCCGGGGATTCGTCTACTACTTGTCCCGTCCAGCGGTCAAGTTTATTCTGGATATCGTGGAGGAGCAGTACAAGGCCAAACAGAATCCCAAGCCCAACGCCAGCAAGAACCGGACTCCCACGGGTGGCGCGACAACAGGCACCTCTCCAGACCTCGACCAGGCAGAGCGCGAATTCAAGCAAGACATCGAGGACCGCATCAAGAAGATCCTCCAAGACGGCAAGAAGTATGTCAACGCAGACGGCAAAGGCGGCGACAACGTACCGAACGTCCCTATTGAGGACTTGTCGAGCGGTATCTCGGACGAATTCACACCGCAAAACAGTTACCACGTCCGCCTCATTGCGCCGCAGATCCAGTTGCAGAGCGACAAGAACAAGAAGAATGTGGTCATCCTCACATCCAAGGGCATGGAACTCAAGGTTGTTGAGGTCATGGACAAGATGAGAATTTCAGATTCCGTCAGTGGTTTGGTGCAGCGACGATTCCTTGTGAACATGGATAGCACCCAGTTCTTCGTCACGCACCAGTCCTACTTCTCGGAAATGGTCACCTCCTATGCCGGAAGTCGCTATGGAACGCCGTCCTCGACCTCTTGGCCTCCCTGGGTTCCTATGGAGGTCATGTTCGACTTCGAGACCGATCCTTTCGGGTTCAATCGTGTGGTTCAAAAGACATCCGCGATGCTCCGATACGACAAGTATAATACTCTGCGTCTGAAGTACAACGACGAAGTCAACACCGAAGGCTCTAGTGATTCATCGCAGCCCAATGCCGAACAGAAGATGGACAACCTTTGGGTCGAGTTTCCCCAAGCCCGTGCCCTCTGCAACTCCGGAGACTATTACGCCATGTATGTCATTGTATTGGACCTGCTTATGTACAATGAGCCTCTGGAGAAGACACGAAGCGAGCGTCTGGAGAAGATCATGCTGGCCTCCGATTTCAGTGATCTCAGCGGCACGCCCGAAATGGTGCAGAAGCTCCAAGAGCGCATTCGATCACTGCAAGACATCAAGTCACACTTCCAGATCTATTCCAAGTACATGGACGAACGTGGCTGGGAGGACAGACTTCTCCTGGAGCGTGATTTGGCAGCATGCGAGGACGAGTTGTTCTTCATGATGAAGGCTATCACATCTTCGCAGCGCAGATACGAGACGGCATCCGAAAGCAACGCCTTGCTGAGATGGAGCATCACAGCTCGCGACACGGTCTGGCACATGCTTCGTGACAACAAGGAACCTCTGGTCGAATTGCAGCTCAAGGATGTGGAGTACGACCGTACCGATAACGCTGATGGTTCACATATCAACTTGATTCGGGTCGGCAAGGTATTCGGTTTCAACCTCTTGCCTGACGCCATGTACCCAGAGATCATCGCCCCGTACATTGGTGATGAGAAGAGCGCAGGCGAGCTGGGCAACCGGGAGATGATCCGAGTCTATTGGTACATGCTTGAAGCTATTGCCGGCATTCCTGTCATGGATCACTTCGAAGTCAACCTGTTCCCTATGAAGGTTCAGCTGGAACGAGAGGTCGGAAAGCGTATATTCGAATACATCTTCCCTGGCATTGACGGCGACGAGAAGCAAGCCAAGAACGACTCGCCCTTCATGCTCAAGCACACGCCCGCCGATGAGGAAGACGAAGACGATTCCTCCATGTCTGGATCTGGCCGCCTTACGGCTAGTGATAAGGATGGATTTAACACCAGGCCTGGCTCACTTGAGTTGCGTCTACACCCGACTTTGAACTCGGACTCCCCGTCCAAGTCGGTTGGTAGCACGCCTAAGAAGAATCTCTCAGTCAACACTGGAGAGGGCCACAGCTTCCGTCTGTTCCGGTCCGTGGGCACAGGAAAGACTATCGCCAAGAAGCCGTCATATGAATCTCTGAAATCAAATGCTCCTCGTCCCGGAATCGGCCGCACCTCGACGGGCTTTTCGTCCAAGGAAAGCTCGGTAGCGGGCGACAGCAAGAAGTCCCGTTTCGGCCTGCGCAAGGAGTCCAAGGCAGAGGAGAACAAGCCGTCCGACGACCTCACTAAGATGATGTCTCGCGCGAGCAGTTATATGACGTTCGCACACATCAAGATGCCCTCCGTGGTTCTCTGCCTCAGCTACAAGGGCAAGGACAACCGCAACGTGGAAGACGTGCATGATTTTGTGTTCCGCATGCCTGCAGTCGAGTGGCGCAATAAGACTTGGTCCAACCTCGACCTTGCCCTCGCGCTCAAGAAGGCCGTCATCAAAGCCTTGATCTCGCACACGGGCGCGATCATTGGCAACAAGTTCAAGCACCGCCCAAGCAACACCCAGGCCAGCAAACTGCGAGAGCTCGCCAGCGGGTCGTCCCTCATTGCACCATCCTCCGCGTCACAGCATGACGCTGATAGCATCAATAACAGCGACGACTCTTCGAGCTTATATGGTAATTCTCCCGTCGACTACTCGCGCTCTCCACCAAGGTCCTTACACGGTAGTTCAGCTAGTAGCATCCCGATCCCGCGATCCACGAGTAGGAGTTCTAGCGTCGCGAGCTCGAGATCACGTCGAACAGGCGAATCGAGCATGCAAGGGCCAGCCGTTCCCAGCTTTCTGATGATGACGCCTCCCACGCCGTCAGACGGCCGAAACCCTCAAGGCTTGGGCATAGAACTCCTCCGCCCGTCGTCTAGAAGCAGTCTCGCGCCGGACTACCAGCCCGGCAACGGCACTATTAGATCTCTGTCTAGATCAGGAACGGGAGCGGAGCCAGAGGGCCGTCGCAAGTCAGCAGGCAGCGGTTTCCTGCGGGACAAGCTCAATGCCCTCACGCACCGTAAGAGGGAGCCCAGCAAAGAACCAAGTCGGCTGCAGAGGGAGGACACCCCAGAACCGGACGAAGAGGCCACTGCGTCTCCCGAGGAAAGCCCCAAGGCGGTGAAGAGGTTCGGGGGACTTGGTAGTCGGGTGAAGACCGGTTAGGATGGGTCTTTGTGAGTGGGAAGTATTATTCAACATGAAGCATTGGAGTCAAACAGGATAGGAAGGTTTTACAAAAAGAGCAAGAGCATACGTGCCGGATAGAATTGGGCCCCGTGGACATGGGAGGCTGCAAGATTCGTTCGCTATACCCGGCGTTTGGGAGGGTATTATATATCATTACATTACTACAACACCACGACGTCAACTGACGTTGATTCTTTTCTGTAATTTTCGATGGGGAGAAGGGTGTTCAGCAGAGGATGAAAGAAAGATGGAGATCAGGACAAAGCGAGTCTTTTCAAGCCAGCGTTTTGCGTTCTGAAGTTTTGTACATATGGATTTGGTTTCAGGGGAGGGAAGTTGTATCGTTTTTAGAAGTAGGGGAGCAATTCATGGTGGCGGAAGAATACAAAGTAGCCTTATGTTAAGCTTGTCGTCTTCGGAGAAGAGTATTATAAATATGGGTGTAGTTGTGACTTAAGGTATCTTGAGGCAGGGGAATGGGGCGCTATCCAAGCTTGGACGATGGACTCGTGAGGTGGGAAGGGGTTCTGCGTGCGATTCTGGCGGAGCCCATGCAAGTCCTCTAGATATGGACCATCACCATGGCGTCTGCATTCTGCCTGTTGGCCTTAGTCTTCTACTGAATATTCAGTCTCGTATAAAGTGGCGACGGTGTCTTGGTGTTTCGCGTGAAGTTGATCGACGGCGTTGGAATGATCGACTTGGATGTAAGAAACTAGTTGCTTCCAATGGTGAGGGGTTATCCAGGCTCCCGTCCATTGCGCTGGGGAGGAAAAGGGTGACTCTCGCTCGTGGGATTCTCTTTTCTACTACTTTGAGATATCCATCATCGGCGTGGATGGCGTCTCCTCCTCGCGGGGTCTGCTGCCTGCGTTCGTGTGTTAGTATAAGAACGAGATGCTTTCGACAGTTGTCTTGGTAGAGCCACACATGGCTCGGTTCTCAAATATTGCTTCTTGAATGGAGCGTGTTGCTAAGGTTTCGTCGCTCCTACGGCACCAGGGGATCATCCGTTATGTCAGTAGAGGGGCGCAGTAGGCGCTGTTTGCGAGTATCGGTCATGTATACTTGACGAAGGCTGCGGATACGCGGCGACAGTTGGAGGACGGCATGATCTCATGACATGGATTGGCGAGCTCGAACGTGATCTGAGAACTGGCATGCTGGACTATACACCACATTTCATGGCCAAGGCAGCGCGAATATTGGCGACGAATCTCGTCCATTGTGTGGCTGTCTGTTGATATGCCCCTCGTCCTCGTTGGTGGTTTTTTATATCTCTATCACGGCCTTGATTTGGTGAAAGATGGGATATCGCAAACTATTCGTACCCAAAGTATAATAAATTCTCAAAAGACCCTTATGGACCTGGCGAAGGCGTTGGGAAAGCCTGGACCATCCGTCCTAAAAGGGCCTTGGGTGGGCATGAGCAGTCCCTCGTCTCGCGCGGCCCATGATGGTATATAATGATGTGGGAAGGTCGAGGAACTTGCCCTCCCGCATCAAACACAGAGAGATGGGCCGCATTGTGATACCTTTGTCACAATCGCGAGAGCCTTTCAACTCAACGCGATGGAGCACACTCCACTTAGCACCTCTGGTCGTATCAGAACCGGCGCAGGCCTCCGCGAGAGGGCGGATGCCCCCGGCGCCGTCTGTGACTGTCATCTGTGGATTCTCGACAAGAATTTGTAGTATGGATTGAGGAAGCGAGATCACGACGCAGTAGAGATGCACCGTCTACATCCTTAACAGCAGCAAGCGATAATGCACTACGTCAGGCATGGTCACGCACGCACCATTTCTCGGTGGTTCAGCAAAGCCGCTTCGAGCGCTCGATAACAAATATATTTGTACATAAGTTGATCAATTGTCCTAATGAAGATGGAATGAGGTCTTTCGATAAACGAAAGCCACAGAACGGCGTTTATACCCCACCGTGGTACTTTAGAGAACCAAGATAACTACTTTTGGTGTCGGGTGATTGACCATCCTCGAACCAAAGACCTGGACCCCTAGGGCTATATAAACATGCGAAGAAGCCAACAAATTTCATTGTCTATCCCCCGCAATTCGCTTTCTCGGCCTCCAGCATGTTCTCTGCCTTGTTGGGAGAATGCGCTGTTCGTTGTATCCATTGAGATGCGTTTTCCAGTGGGCCAGATCTACCCCATCGTCACCCGCAAGAGACTCCAGCCTCTTCTGGTGTGGTCTGTCAGCAATCCCAACGTATTCTGGACGAATATCAATCGAGTATGTGGCGTTGTCGGGGAGAAGTCATCAGGTTTGTAGGGCTTTGCTTTGGGTTCTATGTGTGTAGACTTTCCAATGCCGGTCATGCCATGTCAATTATCCAGGCCATCCTGATCACTACCCATCCAGCATTATTCTGTCCTTGCTGTGAGCTCCAGCTGCGAAGGCGCGTCTTCTGTCCTTCCTATACGCCCCTCTCTCATCGAAACCCGCTTCGTTGTAGATATCGAAGTCCTCGGTTTTCGAAAGCTCAGCCCGGCCTCATCCCGCCCCATCCTCATCGGCTCGAGTCGTTTCCTTGATCTACGCGAGGAGTGAACATCTCGAACCTGCATACTTTTCTGAGCTGATGTTCATCCAGAGAGCAGTAGCTATGCTGCGTGTCCATACATGTGTTCGCAGTTTCGATAGGCCCTCAATCTCGCCGCAATGCATCAGGCACCTTTCTTCTTTTCTGCTGGCAAGATTCTGGGAAGCCAATCATCCTTGTTATCAAATAAATCCCCAAATGGAATAACCCTCACGACTTCGTTGATGAGAATGCGCAGCTCATAGCAACCCACCTTGTCGGCGTCATTGACCTTCCGCTGTTTATCTGTCTGGCCATTCACAGCGTACAACCCAAGATCTCAGCTTCTCGTCCTGCGGACCTCATCCATGATGTCGAAAAGCGGATGGTTAGTCAACTTGGGATAATTCAAGAGGTCTCCTGCGAAGAGCATCCATCATCTGTCTTGAGTTGACAGGCCTTCCCATCGAGAGCATCCTTTTAATGCATCGCCACAGTGATGTCGCTTGCCGTACGCTCGGAACCCAGAGTTCTGCCGTCATGCATGTTTGCTGATCTCCTTGTAAAGCGGGACAGCTGCGCATTCAAACTCCTTCAAGCCAATGATTCTTCAATATCTCGGGGATTCAGTTGCCAATTGGTTTCGCAACAGCTTTTGAACCGTATGGCACGGCCAGCCGACCTACGTCAAAAGCCTGCCCGGTACCGAGGCCGATCACCTCTGACGGAGGCCCACACCGGCGCCGTCTCCGTTCAACATCCGTCGTCTTTGTTGATCCCGTCGAATACTCGACAGCTGTTGCAGGAGCTGCCGATGAAGACGACAACCTCGTCTCAACCTGGAGCTTGGTGTAAATGGTCCTTGGTTAACCATATATACAGCGAGAATGCTTCCAGATACCACCAACCGATGACATTGTTGCCGGCGTCAGAAACCAAGAAGCCCTGTCCTCTCTTTTTTCTTTTCTTCGACACCGTGGTCGCCTCCACCGTCGTCTCGCCCCCGCTGGCTTGATGTCGACCGTCCCCCAGACTTAGTGGCGTTCCATGCGTCCACCAGGTCGAGCCTCTCCCGTCAGTCGGCCACTTGACTCGGTCTGTCGGTGGAAGTCGGGTATCCTTCGGTGTAGCAGTCGTCGATAATTATCGGTATAACCCGCCACCTTCACATCAACCTCCTCTTTCTCCAGCTTCGTGAGCTGATGTGGACAGACCTCACTTCGCAAGATCCTCCCGGTTCTTCACCCAAAATCGCCAAAGATACACGAACGCCCTTCTCCAAATTCACAGCAGACACGCTTTCTTATACCCCAATCCCCAACCCAAATGTCGCCATCAAACGCCATCCTTCGCAACCTCACGCCATCAAGCCACTCACACACACTCCCATAAACACCGTCATCCTCACTCACCTAACCCTCCCACAGCCATCACACCATCTTCCCCAACCTCACCACACCTCACACACCTTATCTCATCCCCAGACGCACGCAACTCACCGTAACATCCCGCCCGCCACATCTCCACATCGCCACCGGAACAGACCGACAGGCAGAAGAACACCAAGCCATCCATCCGTCCATCCAGCAAGGAATCTGACTAGCATCCTTACACCACTCAACGGCCCCTAATGCTCCCCAAAACTCTCTTTTCACATCCCCTTGTATGGTAGACCAATCACTTTAGACGTAATTCAGCGAAAACTACCTCATAAGCCCGTACTGGAGATCCAACCTTCAGAGGAACGCCCGCAGCTCCAGATGGGATACAACTTCGACAAGTCATACAGCCAACATCTCACTTGCATCACCGTAAAACCACACAACGCCCTTCAACGGTCCGTCCCGTTGCCAATGTCACTCACCCACCACAGAAGCACAGAAATACCCTCGAAAAGGAGAAATCCCATTCGAATACCTCGGCCTCAGCAAAACAGCCCATCCCCAATCTCAAAATCTTCCCTCCTTCCCAAAAACCATCTTGCCCCGGTCTTGGGAGAGGGTAAAAAACTCACCACCTTCTAAAACAAGACAAAACTCCCCATCCCAAAACACCTTCTAGAAACCGTCTAGACTCCAAACCACCTGCCAATCTCCATACCAAAATCCCCATCTCGTCTACTCAAATCCACAATCCCATAATCATAATCGCACACCCCGAGTTCATAGCCCCCAAACCTCTGCCCTCTGACTGCTGTCTCACATGGATCCATCCGCCCTAAGGCGGAGACCCAGGGTTCACCGCAATCTTCCCTACCTCACCTAGGTAGCCTCCCCAAAAACCACCACTACTGAAAAAAGCCCTTCCCAGCCAACCCCCAGCGAACAAGGATCCTCCCCTCAAACGCGCGCAGGCAGGACCCCTAAACAACAAATCAACAAAGATGGAACCGCACAACAAACTGAACCACTGGCATTGGACCCCTAAATGAAAATAGCGCGCACAAATTCCAACCCTGCAGTGCCAGAAAAAGGGTACCTGAGCTGTGAACTGTGAACCCTGACCTAAATTACACAATCAAAATTCCGCCGCTCGAATTATTACAGCGGAGAAAACACCCTTCCCACATGTCTGACCGTCCTTTTTTTTCGCCACAGGCCATGTGCAGACGGGCGCACGATCGCAATAACCGCACCGCGACGTCCCGAGAAAGCGGATCCCCCGACGATTCGGTAGTATCGTTATTAATACAATCTGCAAGGAGGTGGCAATAGAACTGAGGGGGAGAGAGAGAGAACACATTTCTGTGCACAACTCTAGAAATGAATTTCTGGAACCTCGCCACGATTTCCGGTCGATTTCCGCACAGCCGAGGCCGCAAAGGGTGGGAACAAACCGGCCGATCAAGTTGAATTGGGCAAGGTCGGTGCTCTCAACTGCCGAGGTGGCGGCTCTCCGAGCGCAAACAAGAGTGGGAATCGCGCCTCTCGGCAAGAGGGCGAAAGTGGGAATTGCTCGCCTACGCAGGACCTAAACCCGTCTGTCGGTCGTCTCGCTCGGTCGATATTCGCGTGTCTCGGAATCTGTCAAGCTGAAATCGAACGTCGGTAATGCGCGGGCGAGCCGCCGTCGCCGCCGCTGCGCCCACCAAATAAAACAGCCAGGCACTGTCCGACACGTCCGACCTCTTTTCGGGCCGCCGAGAGGCTCAGCGAACGAGCCAGCCTGAACCACGTCCTCGTCGGCTTGGCCGCATCTGGATGGCGGTGAGATTGCTCCGAAAGAAATCGACCCCGTCAACGCGTGACCGCCAGTCGACGACCGGCCCCCTTATCTCGGTTTTCGACCGCAATCACCTGCGCGTGCCAAAGTAGCGGTGCACTTTTGAATCTGCAGGCCGTGTTCCTGTATTCGTAGTCAGAGGTTGGGTTAGGCCTCCCTGCATGCTTCCCGGCCCAGTCCGAGCAACGTGTTCCTGGGCCATGCCCTGCAAGGATAAGTCAGGTCCTGCCACCAATCAGTCAGTTCCTGTCATCGACAACCATGGAATGCCTGTAAGAATATGTGTACAATATGTGATTGAGATTGTTCTGCAACTAAATCATCTTGTGCGTCTGTAGCGCATCCTTTGCTCCCATGCGAATTCTGATGCCGCTTTGCCTAATTCCCATGCTCTTGATCTTGCTCCTTGCTAATGCCACTGCGCCGTGATACACCAAAAGCCTCGCGGCTGTACCTTCCTAAACAAAACTCCGGCTCTCATGTCGTCGCATTTCTCTTGCATCGTTGTATGCAGAGATAAGAAAAGTTTTCCCGACTCCCCTCTTCCTTGTTGTGCGAGGTCCTTCCCTGACTCACGTCGCGGCCCCCCATTCGATCACTTGGGCGCCAGTCACTCAACCTGCATTCACATGCAAGGTCAGAGTCAATTTTTTGGTGCCAAGACGTGGGCTGTTCGCGTGGGGAATAACACCAAGAGGGGTCGGGCTTGACCCCCCCGCAGACACCCGAGTTCGTGCCGCGTGGGTGTTTTGCCAGCGCTGTCGAAGGCGGTAAAGGCGTGTGAGTGAGTCGTCGTCGCTCAGCAAACGAAAGAGAGTTGGGTGTAGAATGAGAAGAGAAAAAACACAGAAAAAATTGGTATGCATGCGATGCGCCTCAAATGCTCGTGTCCCCAATCCATCGCTATGCATATGCTGTCGAATCAAATGCGAATCAAAGGCGCTGTGAGTGGCCCGTTTCCCTCGGTGGCAGCAGCATCCGCAACCTTGGATGCGTTCCAAGGTGAGATGCGACCCCACGACGCAGTCTTGGCTATGCGCATCCCACGCTGCGAAATGATTCCTTGTCGCGTGTCGCTGTCATCAGGCCATGCGCTCGGGACCGGGCTCGAAAAAGACGTTGTATGTGTGTGTGTGTGTGTGTGTTGTGTATGCGTGTGTGTGCACGTTGTCGTGTGTGCAATGTGTGTGTGTCGGACGTGTGTCCACCTCTCTGTTGTCGTAACCCTTTGCTCCGATCATTGGTTTTCCTTGGTAGTTGTTGACAACGCATCTTGCGTCTCTCATTTTCGCAGATTGCTCCGCCCCCTGTTTCAAATAATTCGAATGTGCCAACATCCGACCGACCGAACAATTCTCCTGCTCGCGCCTCGCCTCCAGTCGGTGATCTTCGGTTCTAGAAAAATCGACAAATGCAGCAGGTGGTGATGACCCGCTAACAAACAGCTCATTTCGCAATAATCGTGCCGGCGGCCAAAAGGCCACGCAAAAAGTTCCTGGCCGTAGGCGGCAGGCGGTAGACGGACGACTAGCAAAAGGTCCCTCGCTATTACCAAACAGTAAGGTAACGGCATGAGAAGACCCGCAGATCGACTGCTTCTAGAAGCGAAGAAAAATGGATGCCGTCCTCGGTGCCCCAGACGGCGTAGTCGACGGTTTAGGTAGAAAACGGAACCCTATTGCAGGGAGCCAGACGCGCGATGATGCTGACCATTCCGCGATATCGGATAAGGCAGGCACTTAACGTCGGCCCCCTGTCTGATGAATGCGGGCCCAACGCTTCCCCGTAAATTAGCGTCTTGGGGCCTGTTGAATGACGATTCCACCCGAGAGACACGGTGCAATCAGGGCAGCGCACACAACGTGCCAGGAATGCCCCCCGACCCTCTTGTTTTCGCTTCGTCCGCGGACAAGCACCGTCGTAGTGTCGCACGCGGGTGGGAAATCCACGGCAAAACACAAGCTTGCCGCGGGTGAAGTAATTCGGACTGGGATCTGACTGCTGACGTGCTCGATGCCTGGTGTTGTTGCACATTGCGGCATCGGTGCTGGGTGCGTGGCCGGCGGCGCACCGTCGGGCGGCGTCCGATCGTGGGGGTTCCTGCATCTTCGGTGCGCTTCATCGTCGGCTCGCGTGATGCTGGAGATCATGTGTTCGTGCAACGCTTATTGCAACACGGGAATCCATCGAGCTGGGACGCCGTCGGCGCCAACCTCGTAGGCCCGCACGCTCGCCTTCCGCGGCGGCAACGCCCAGCGGGCACGGCCTGGGCGCTGGTCGTCAAGCTTGCCCTGTTTGCGCATCGCCATTTCCATGACAGCGATGCGGATGAAATCCGAGTTCTCGCGCATCTCGCGCTGACGCATCGCTCCAGGCGGGTAAGAAAAGGCAGTCTGGTTCGGAGATTGTGAGGGGGGCTGATAAGGCGTTGACTGAGTCGTGCCTGCCGATGTCGTCGGAGAGGGGCCCCGGCTGGATGGAGGTGCACTCCGGCTTCGCTGAACCTTGTAGGTCTGCATCTGGATCGAGGCAGTAAAGCTTCGCGTTCCCGTAGGCGCAGCGGCAGCCGTTGCTGGGTGGGGCTCTATGCGTGCATTGGTCGTGGGGTTCAGATACCGGCGGAGGGCCGCCGACGGCTCCTCCTCCAGCACGGGCGGTCGTCGTTCATCCGTGTACGGCACCTTAGGGTCTATGGTAAGAATGGACCGGGTGAGAAAGTCGTCTGGCGGAATTGACGAAAAGTTGATGTTGGAAATAGATCGGGCTGCCGAACGGAGAGCGCGGAGGGACGCAGTCAAGTTGGACTTGAAAGCCGACTTAAGAGGACGCAAGGGGAAGGTGTAGTCTGAGAATGAGAATTCCGACTTCACGTCTTCCTCATCTTGCGATTCGTCAAAAACTCTAAAGTCGAGCTCATCCACGGAGACTCGGTCGCGGGACAGTGGGTGATCCTCTGGCTGACCGGGAGGAGAGGAAATGGGCTCCAAAGACCTCCGGGGCTGTCGCGATCGCTTCCTGCGAGGACTTGATCCGTAAGGTGACTCAAGTGAGGACAGCGTGTCGGTGGAGAACGAGTCCCCGAGAGAGGGCATGGACTCGACAGAAACCGTTCGTGTTGACAGAACTGAACCGAGTCCGCTATCGCTAATGGAGAGATCGTCGTCCTCCAGATCATCGGGTGGGGAGAGAAGCAAGTCCATGGGACTCTTGCCAAAAGTGAGACTGAGCTCCTTCTCACAGACCTGCTGCCTCTCAATGACAGCCTCCAGAGTCATGGGCTGGTCCCGAGCAAGCTTTTGCTTGGAGCCACGTCTCTGTCTGGGGATATCAGTAACGGCCAAGAGGGCCAGCATGGCGGGAGGGACGGCATCCGGAGAGTGCACATCTCTAGGGCGGAACGATTTCCTCGTAACGTGGCGGGAGCCGTAAAACAAGCTGGAATTTGATTTTGAGGGGATCTGAACTGGGCCGGTGGGCGTTGTTGGCCGGGTCGTTACGCTCGTGGTTGTCCTGGGAGGGCTCGACGGCGCCAACTTAGACGTTTCGCGGCGAGCATCCTTCCTTTTGGCCATGGTAGCTGCGGTGGTAGTGGGAGAAGCAGGGATAGGCGTGACGGTGACAGAAACGTTCTGAGCATCCTTTTTCCGATCCAGCAAGGCAGAAGGCAGCGCCGTTCTGGGGGTGTTGACGGGGGGAGTTGTCGTCGAGGTCGAAGTCGTACTGGCGGCGAGTTTATCGGTGTTCGGTTTGCGCGTGGGAAGCAGAGGAGAGGGAGAAGCGACTGGTGGTGTGGAAGAGGCCGAGGGATGCCTATTGTAGTAAAGGAAACTCCTTGGGGACATCATGGCGTCTGGACATTCCCTGGGCCCTGGTGCGCCAGTGGCTCGGCGGGGCAGGCCGGACCCGACAGGCAAGACAGGTTGACAGGGAAGGGGTGGGAAAGGGACCAGACCAGGCACGCACACACTCCCTAGGGTGGTGGTACTTTGTGGCTCCCTGAGGTCAGGCAGAGACGGTGAGGTACCTCTGCAGGACAGGGCAGGGCACGACTGGAACCAGGATGGATGGGGGTTCGGAGGCGCTGGAAACTGGTACGGATTGGCGAGCAGACGGCGGAGGAGGCGGCGCTCAAGCTAGGGGATTCGACTGTGACTCTGAAGGGTTTGGGCCGACCAGTGGAGGCGTGCAAGGCGTGGCGGGCTGTTGCAGTCTGCAGAGGGCACGCGCAATTAGGGGACCAGTTCGGGCAGTTGTACAGTTTGTCCCTTGGGCTGGCACTTGGGATCTCTTGAGGTGGTGCTTGCTGCTGGGGGTGTGTGTGGGCGTGCGGTGCGGACGGACGTGCTCGTCTGTCGTCTCTGACTTCTGTAACCCCTTCTGCCTTCTGCCTTTCTGGGACTGGGAGATGCGCTGTGTCGTGTGCCGGGGGCAGGGGTGGCCAATGTTTTGGTAACGTAAAGTCAACGGCGCGGTAACAAATCAGCGACGATGCTTTTCAAGGAGAAGCTCGAACAGGAATCGCGACGGGTCCTTTGAGGACGGTGATTGACGGGAAGTGACGCAGCGGGTCTTTTTTCTTCAACGTCTTGTATTCGTCGTATCCTTGGTTGCGGTGGTTCTGGGTGGGATCTGGGTCGCTGGGGCCCGGCTTTTGCTGGAGCTGCACCCTTATTCTCCAATCTCGCGCGATTTCGTAGCAAGGAACGGGCGGGACGATGGAATGTGCTGCCGCCCTTGCAGAGTGCAGAGTGCGGTTGCGAGTGAAGTGCAGATTGCTTGACCGTGAATGTTGGATCGGGTGGGTTCGCGTGTGGTAATGTCGGTGCGGGTGCGGTTTGCGTAAAGTTGTGGAGGCCAGCAAGCGCACGACTCGGGTCGTCGTCAGAGGTTGACAGAGGAGGGTGGCTGCTGATAGCGGAATGCGATGAGCGCCGGGAAGGACCTGGATTCGAGTTGGAGGTTGTAGGTTGACGGCTGATAGGCCTTGGATATCGAAGATGGAAATCCGTCACGAGGGTGAATTCGAGACTCGCGATGACGATGATGGGTATTAGTATTAGGTACGAATAATCGATATTCGGTCGGGAGGCCTGGTGTCTGTCTGGTATTGAGGATGTATCGGCGAGGTATTGAGCAGAGCAGTCGGCGCACGTCCCGAGAGGCGAAGTCGAGGTCGAGGTTCGTTCGGTAGGTGAGGCGGCGACGATGACGACGATGCACGAGGCGGCGATAAGGGAGAAAAGAAGAATAGAGACACCGAGAATGAAGACTAGCAGAGAAGAGACCACAGGTAGGTTGGGGGACTCTTGGTTTTAGGTGGCAGGGCAGAGGGCATTCGCTCCTTCCAGGTTATAGATCTGGCTTTGGGCAGAGAGATAAGTGACTATCCGTAGGAGCGGAAGGCAACCCGAGGCTGTTTCTGCTGTCCTGATTATCTGCACCTTAATCCAGCCCAGCATGACACCTCTCGCCTTCTGTTACTGGGCCGAGTTCCATACAACACACACCAGTGACCGGACTGGCACAGCACGGGCAGGCACCTCACACGTTGACACTGATAACGGGCCCAAGATGGAGTTGCTGATAAGGAACCTGGGGAAGGACAGGCTGGGAAGGGGGCCACGGCCATGGATCATGACTAGGGACTTTGCAGCAGCAAGACACGGGGACGCAGACGACAGGCGCTGGATGGTAGACGACGGGACGTGATGCTGCCCTCCACTGCCTTTTTCAGAATCTCAGCTGGACCTGCCCTGCCTTGATTTGCTTGGATCGTGGTTGCCCGTGACGTTTTGCGGTTGCTGCGGTAGACAGGCTGGGCGCAGGGCAAGGCAGGGACTGACGCCTCTTCCTGCCTCCTTCCTTTCCCCTTCATCGTTCCTGCCTCGCTCGCGCTTTCACCCTCCGTGCCTGCTTGCTTCGTTACTGCGTATTGCCCTGGCAGGCAACGGTGACTGTGTGCTTGCCCTCCCCTCCGTGTGCGTCCTGCCTGATTTGGAGGCGTTTTCCTCGACTCCAAAGGAAAGCGCGATGGATGGGCGCACAGGCCCCAACTGATAAGCACCCGAAGCCTCCAACTTCCCCCAATTGTCGTCGTCTCTGCGTCTCTCCTCCTGTCTGGGCCTTAGAGTTTGGGGTGACATGAGTTGAGTTGGGGGTCCTCGGGGGTCTCCAAGTCCACGCCTCCTCCAGTGTCCCGTCCAGTCCATGAATGTGGTCACGTTCATGCCACCGGTGGATCTCACCTCGAGACCAGCACCAGCCAGCCTGGATCACTTCTGGAAGGATACATAATACGAGCGCTCTTGCGGACCATGACAGCGCCGCCAGTGTCACAATTACAGGGCTTCAGGGCCCGGATGACGGATAGCCAGCACCGTGTGCTAAAGACGGCGACACACTGATACTGGATCTGCGGCCTTGATTGGCCCTGACGCTGCTGATGGTCCTGTGGCAGTGGTGAAGACCGTCATAATAGTGGGAATTCCAAGACATTCGGGGCCTTCCAGCAGGGTCTCACCGTGTGAGCGCCCGGCTGACCCGATCAGCGCCCAGCCCTGGAGCGCTCAAAGGACGTGGAGAGGCCTCTGAGAGAACACTTGTGAAAGAAAGAGCGACCAGCTGAAGCCTGAGGTAGCTTCTCAGCCAATGGCAAGCCGTGAGACCCACCCTGGGGATAAATCTGGAATAAACCACCTTATGTAAGACACAGCTCTCCCCAGTTATCTGGATAGCATTATTAAGCACAGCACAGTCCGTGAGCCAGGCTCTTGCACAACTGCCAAATGGCTATGCTATGCTATGCAGTGGAACGCTGTTCCTGGCAATGTAATGCGTCGCTCATTTTATGCGTAATACAACAACGTGCAGTCACGACCTTGGCTTGCTGCCAGTGGTGCCTTCCTTGGACCTTCCCATCGTCGCCAACGTCGGACCGCCTCTCGTGTGCCTCTTGCTTATCAGCCCCCAACGACTCCATCCCTCCCACTTCATCCCATCCCCTCCAACCCCCCAAGCGCACCGCCCAATTACACGTTTTACCGATCGCCTCCGTGACCCTCCATCTCTACTAAGAGACCACCACAAGATCCGTCCGACCCTATGGGTGTGACACAGCAACAGGCACGCACGCGCTGTTCAATGAACTCTGGATCGCCTCGGCGCCCTCGGGCTGAAAATGATGACCACTTCTTCAGCACGGCCTGGGGTCCTGACTCCTTCCGCTGCTCTGGACCTGACTCTAGCCCATCCCGACAGTCAGTTCAAGATGCCGAGGCGAACGGCCGCAGAATCTAAGACAACCACCATCACCACAACTCGAACTATCGTCGAACCGTCAAGCCGCCCGCCTGCGGCCAAGCGCTGCGTCTGGGCCTCCACCAGCAACCATTATCGCCGCCAATCTATCTCCCGACGGCGGCCAAGTTCCCATATCAATCACCGGACGGCTATTGAACCTCCGGTCCTTGTCCGGGGCCTGCCCTCGGCGACTTGCAAACATGCACGCAAAGTCCACCTCCATCGGCCTCCTCCGACCCCCAGGATGAACAGTCGCCTCCACTCCGTCCACTCAGACGCTTGCCTCGCAGACCTGCCAGACTCAGTTGCTCCAGTTCTTTAAATCCTTGTCGACCTATGCGGCAGGCTTTCATTGACGAGAATGGCAGGCCGACGGAGAGCACTTTGCAGTTTCCCATGGCACTAGGCTCTAGCGCCGCTTACCATTCGCCTTCCGTTCCATCCGTTCTCTTGGCCACTCAACCATCTCGACTCCGAACCCTCCATCTTCCCTCCGTTCCTCGCCTCGAGCCCGATGAGCATGCCCTACCTACCATCTGGCCCAGGACCCTTCAGTGGTCGTTGGGAAACCAATATCACCGCACTATCCGTACGGGCCTCGTCGATCACCTCGGCGCCTCTCCCGCTTTCAGCACCTTCAGACGTGTCATCACCGCATTCACCCAACCAACATGAACAAACTCAACCCAAGCACAAGGAATCAAGAGACGAACAGCCGATGCTCGTCGATTCGACCGTCATATCTCTCGCATGGTGACATGTTCAATCGCTCGTTGCTTTTCACATGCATCGTGTTTGACTCGGCCTATCGCCCTTGCCCACGAGTTCAACCTTGCTGCAGGTGCCTGATACGGAATACCTACCTGGGGGATGCAGAAGTTTGCCCTCCGTTTCTCTTCCTGTCGGGACACGGATTGCGCCCACGGATTCTCTCCAGCCGTCATGGCAAATGATATTCAGGGCTGTTTGTCTCATCCCGCCCGCCCTTCCCCCGCCATCTTGGCCCGTTCATCACTTGCCCATCCCTACCCAACCCAGACCACCAAGCTTCCACCATCGATCATGTCGCTTTCCATCAGACACTCCTATCCGAGTGCAACGCCATCATCCAGTGACCGACCGCTTGTTGAACTTGCCCGAGAAATAACCCGATCAGCCTGATTGTCATTCGCTGCCTGCGTAACCTGTAAATACTCACATGCAGCCAGTACCAAAGATGAGCAAGACGCTGCCCCATGTTGCCCATCAAACAGCAAACGCGCCCCGGCATCTCGCATTCAGACACCGGACGAGCTTGCTTCGTACACATTTGCGCAGACAGACGGTCATCGACTAACGTTCAGCCAGGTGTGCGCGCGCCAGAGAGTCATCATGCACCACCCCGAATCTAGCGACGCCATCCCACACCCTCACACGAGTCTCACAACTGCCTTATCGCTGCGCTGTGATTCGCTAATCTCTACCCCAACCCTGCGTCATACAACGCCGGCAAGGTCGACTGGCGTTGGTCTTAGTGCGGGTGGGAACCGGGATGGTGGTGGTAACTTTTCCGCAAGTCGAGAAGCTCTGAGTCGCCCGCCATACCGAAACCAACCCTACAGCGATATGTTTTGCGGGGTAAAACCATCGATGGACGATGGCACGCATGCAAGGGACCTATCGTTTGTTTCTTCGCTGCCAGGACCAGCCATCAGCTGACTTTTGTCCAGCTCTGGGCATGCGCGCAAGATCCAATCCAACTCAAATCTCATGCACAGTCGTCGTTGCCGTCGCACAAGACACGAGCGCTGCAAAAGCGTGGGCAGCAAAGGCTTCCAGATCGTCCGGTTGCCCAAGATACTGCGGTGGCACAGACGAGAGACCTCCAACATTTCTCGACACCGCCAAGGCCCCAAGACACGGCTCCGGATCTCAACGGCGCCGTCTAGCACGTCCCCCTCCTAACCCAAACCTGCCAAAGGTGCCTCACACTTCTTCACCAAAACCTCCCGTAGCCCGAGCGGCGGTCTCCCAGCCCGTCTGTCCCGGTTCTTCCAAAGGGAGGCTGTCTCACGCGTAATTCCAACACCTCACGTGCCTCCCTGTCTGGCCTATCCGTGACCAGAAGCAACATTCCCATGTGGCCCCGTCAGCGCCAGTCCAGGCAGGGTTGTAATTTGTTGACACAGTCAGGAGAGCCCATCAGGCTGTTGTCTTGATAGGGTCGCATGGTAGGCAGACATCGGGCACACGCGGACAAATGCGCAGCCTCAACATCACCTGGGTGTGTTTTTGCAGTTTCCCGTCAACCCCACAGCCTAAACACGGCCAGGTCTGGACTCTTCTTTTTTTAAGCGGGTGTTGAGGCCTCGTTCTCACGCTGGCTTGACACGGGACCGCCAGCCAAGCCGCCCCCCTTCCCACGGAGACCGGACTCCGGGGCGCGGCGCGGGGGCGGGGCAGAACGTTGCACCACATGCTATCTGCGATGTTGAACAGGTGTTTGTCTTGTGTAATTTCTTGCATATGGGATTCTGTCTGAGTGCTCATACGCAAGTGGCAGTCTGCTAGATTTTCTAGACGGGTGTTTGGCAGCCCGTGGCGTTAAGAGGTATCCGTTGGTTGCCTTGCATCCGCATAGCAGGTGGCGCCACATTGAGATATTGAATATTTTGCAACCCTCTAGGGGGCTATTGTGAACCTACTGAGGCGGTATTATTGTGTTCCTTCCGAGACTATCCGTCTGTGACCGCCGGTTGAAGGCCCGGAAAGTTGCCATCATAAACACCACGTCTGGAAGTGAAAAGCCGCGCCACAATTATATGCCGTAATGTAAAAATTTGGAACGGCCCTGGACCTCTGGCAGAAATGACCCAGCCCATGTAAAATGATTGATCGCTTCAAAGTCCACTAGCTTGACACCTATTGCCGTAATCTTCTTCAAAATCTGTTCATGGATTCCGCCTTGAGGAATCCGGTGGGTTTCAGGAAAGACTGCCTGGTCAGCTTGACGAACAGCACAATCGGAGCGGATGAGCATACGCTCCCAATGCATATCTAGCTGTCGTGCCATCCTGATCTATGCCAGTTGCCCAGGCCCTGGTGTTTGCCGTTTCTCCTGGACGATATCGAGGATACGCAGGCAGTGGTCGGAGACGGCGCTAGGTAGGTCTCGGTTGAGTGTGATTGATTACCGGTGACCTTCTGAAAGAGATGACACGCTCAGGTAATAGATGTGTGCATCGCTGGATTTAGGGGAGGCCTGCGAACAAAATGAAAGCACTCGACGATGACTTGACATTGACGTGAGAAACATTCAGAAACAGTTCCCCGCGATATCAATCCCTACTTATGCTTGAAAGAAGTCATGACGATTGACCATCAGGCGCTGCGTGTCCCCCTTTTCCGATGCGGTATACAGGCCAACAAGAGAGCTGTCTTTGTAGGGCTTATAGGTTCCGTTGCTATAGTTATTCTCATCGCGTCTATGCTGTGTCTCCCACGGGCTAAGATGAGCCAGAAAATGCCCTGATAAACATGACACGGGCTATGGCCCATGATTATTACGAGCCTTTGAACAGGTTCTCTACCAAGAAACTATTTAAGACAGTCAATGGAACGAGTCTCTATGATTCCGTTGGACAGAATCGATGTCCACCCGACCCCAAGAGCTCTGATTGCTTCCAAGTCCTTGGGCCTGTACTTCGTCGTCTTTGCCCCAGATGCGAATGCAGAAAGACAATTCATGTTTTGAGGTAGGTTTCGTATGCGTCCCATGTTGATTCTAAAGATGAATACACCGTAGCCGACGAGACCGCGGTGTTAGTCTTGAAGGGAATGTCGGTTATGGATCTTAGTACTGGTCCTTGACTTGGATATTTCACTGGTATGGGGTCTTCAAAGACCGTTGGATGAAGCGTCTGAGAGGCGGCCCCTATTTTTTGGAGACCAAAGGCTTCGCCCCCGGCCAGGAGAAGGATGTAGTTTTATACTACCTGATAATCCCGGCCCGTTGGGATGACATATCGATAGTTGATCGCGTCTAGTTCAGAGCCGATCACCGAGCGGTATTTATAGATGAAGATCTAAGCCGGTATTGTTGCCCTTGGCAGGCAAAATTCTGGCGCTGTGTTTCTCCGTTTAATTTGAGAGCAGACATTTGGTGTAGTATCACCGATTCAGGTCACCTTGCTGTATCACAAGTTATGGGACGGAACTGAATACCAATCAAAGAATCAACGTTGCCTATCATTGGTTGTTTATTTGTGTCTGAACACATAGAAGAAACAGCAGGTGGCCAGTGTCGAGGTCTCGAGGAGAGTATACTTCGATGCATGGCTTCATCACCGACAGACTTCGATAGCTCCCTGCTGTCTGGCTTGATTCAATGGATTCTGTGGGATAACATTTGTTCTCGCAGTCTTATAAGCTGCTCTCTTACGCCTATACCATTGCTTTTATGTCTTCTTCGCGGAAACACAAGTGAGCAACATCATAAATGTCCCTCGCAAATGCCATGTCACGGTTTCCCTTCGACATAAAGGCGCTGTTTGCTGACAGAAACTCAAAAGAGATTGCAAGACAATCCCGGTCTGGGTACATCGCGGACGGTTTTCTCCACTGCAAGAGCAATACCGTTGTAACATTCGCCAGTCGCGTCTCAGCGGCCAGCCACCGACTTCCGACTCGAGACACGCAAGCATTGGTGTGTTTGCCACGAATACTTTCAAGTCGGAAGCAACGAACAGCGGCGGCGGCTCTGTTCAGGTCAACTAAGCCGTCGGTCACGCAGAGACGGTTATCTTGACTGGCTTGACGGTTGACTGAAACGACTCATCTGATAATTGAGCATGACTGCCGATCAAGCATGACTGCCGATCGTGAAGGCCATCACATTTGGTTTAGCGACCCCAAAATTCTGTAGAATTCTCACTCTTTTACAATAATATTGATATCTTATAATCTTGCGGGTAAAAGCCTGTACTTCCGAAAGTTTTACGCTACAGCCTTGCCTATGTTATATATAATACACTTGATTGCCAGTCCGGGACACCTTCCCTGTGGTCTAGGGAATGGTCTCTGCAAGTCTGAGATGGCGCTGTGAAGGTGTCCACCCAAAACACATGGCCTGCGGATAGTCTTATTCCAAGGTCTGAGGCTTGTTTATTTTTCTGATTGAACACGACGATACTCGCAGTCCTCCATCGGTTCTCTGCCCGGAGTATTGGTGTCTGATAATCATCAAAACAACAACTTTGACGAGGAGTTCCAGTGTCATTCTCATTCCTCCCTCTCAGACTGAAATTGAGAAACGGTCATGTGCAAGATAGCAGCATCTCAACTTGAGTAACAAGATTCTAATCTCTACTTGTAGTATTGCGTGAAATCATGACCTAAGCCTTTCAAGCCCTCTGATAATTGCGCGGCTACCTTGGGGTTATGCTTGCTTTCCTTGATCATTTGCAAAAACTTGTCCTCCTCCAACACTTTGTCGGGGTCCCTCTTACAAAGCCTCCGCATGTTTTCTGTCGAGATAGGATCGGTGAAGTCACGATACAGCTTCCTGCGAACATCGCTATATCGATCTAAGATGGATTCATCTGCCCTTCCCGTGCCGATCCCGTTCAAGCAGTCATACAAGCCTCCGACATCGAGAATCCCTCCTGTCAATCCTAAGCCACCGAATGGATTGCACACTAATTTCATTCTTTAGCATGCAAGTCTTGGAGAAGTACCTGGGATCAGACTTACGGTGCGCTGCATCACCCGCGAGGAGTACTTTCCCTTGTCGGAGCGATGGTGCCAGGCGCTGGTGTATTTTGTAAGGACTGAAGTTGACACATCTCCACTCATCCGCCTTCGGATTTCCTGGTAGCATCACCTCGAACTTCCAGGCTTGCCGTTCGAGATATTCGGTCTTGGTGAGTCCTGGTACCTCTCCGTACGTGACTCGCCACAGGCCGTCGTTGGAGATCCTCGCTGCCATGTACCTACAAGCATGATTAGTCAAACTCAGGCAGTTGTAAGAGGGTCTATCGGCCATACCAGTGCTCTCGGCTGATTACAAAGTTGCTGTCTGTGAAGCCGTGTTTGTCAAACGGATAGTAAGTCTAGGGAATGTCGAGTGATTAGCGCATAGACAAAGCGACAGCGCATGCTCTTTCACTGACATTCGTTGCAACAATTTGCTCATCCCAAGTCCATCCCGGGAACTCCATATCGCCAAAGAGCGATTTCCGGACTTGGCTGTTGGCGCCATCGCAGCCAATGACATAAGTAGCCGCCATCGTTTTCGAAGTGCCCTGAGCGTCCACCTCCACGATGGCTTGCTCCTCGTCCTGCCTTACATGCGTCACCCGATGACCCCAAAGAATACTGGCTTGGGGCTGCTTCAGTAAATGATCATGCAAGATATTGCCTAGTTTATTCAGCGGCAAGCAGATCAAGGGATGCTTCACAGAAGTTGTCAAAGTGGTTGTTGGAAGCTCGGCGATGACCTCCCCGCTGGGCTTTCTCCAGGCAACGCCGTGAGGGATGAACCCCTGCGCAAGAACGTCCGAAAGAACTCCAGCTCTGTCGAGCTGTTCTACTGCCTCTGGGCCATAGTGAGTTGCTCTAGGTTGGTCGTCGAGTTCGTTGCCGGCGTCGACGAGCTGTACCTCCAGACCGGCTTTGGCGAGGAGGATGGCCAGTAAGAGACCGCAAGGGCCTGCACCGACGATGATGGCGAACGAATGAGACATGAAGATGGCAATTTCAAAAGTGTTTAAAACTGGATTGAGTTGCTAGATTTACCCAGGCGTAAACGTGCTAGGCATCACACGCCTTATATCATCTAAGCCACTTCATAACTGCTGTCAGCGTGAATGGTACATCTACCAACCATGACGATACTTCTAGGATGCCAAATTATGTCAAGTAGCGTCAAAGAAAATGATGGAATCATGTTGTTACCTGATTGCCGAAACCTGTGCTGCAGCAAAGTGGGCGTCTTCGTACTACCGCCAAGGCATCCCACATACCCCACACGGCACCTGTCCCACCATCCCACATTGCCTCATTAGGACATTCTGACCAGCCCACATCATGATGCCGCTGGACAAACGGGTACCCGAAACTCCATCTTGATGAAGGAATCAATGCAGTCGTGATGTCATATGGAAACGGGTTTAGGTGAGAGTCCACGAAAGGATTATAGATACATATGATCGATATATGTCCCTCCTACTACCTTTTCAAGTTCGACTAGCAACTAGTTAACGGTTTGCCCATCTTTCAACATGTCTCCTTCAACCTCTCAAGTCCCAAACAAGAGCTCAGATCAACGCTGGTTTGACGATGGGCATGCGAAGCATCACGTTCCACTAGCACCAGCCGTGCCCATCGACCCTACCGTCAACACCTGGTCCCGCTTCGGCCCTACCTTCGAAGCCTATGAATATTCAGGCTGGATCGACGAGAGCGTCTCCTGGAAAACGGACTGCTACATCGGAGATTGGTCGCCGCTGCTGAAAGCCCGCGTCAAAGGCCCAGAGGCCCAGTCCTTCTTCGAATTCATCTCTACCAACCGGTGGCCCAACTTCAAGCCGGGGCAGGCGAAGCATGCTATCTTCTGCCAAGACAATGGCTGCGTGGTCGGTGAAGGCCTTGTCCTCATGCTCGGGAAGGATGACTTCATCTTCACCAGCGGGCCTGGCACAGTTTGGCTGGCGTACCAGTTCCAATTCGGAAGGAAGAAGTTCGATGCTACGCTTGAGCTGGTCACCAATAATTGGTTCCTCCTCCAAGTTCAAGGTCCTCGGAGCGCAAAACTTCTTAACGAGGTCACGGCCGAGGGGGTTCAAGACATTGAGTTCATGCACTACAAGGAGCTCTCCATGAACGGCACGAAGTTCCTATGCTTGCGACAAGGCGTTTCGGGCGAACTCGGGTTCGAGCTTTGGGGCCCTGCGAAAGACGCCCGGAAGATTTACAGCTCCATCGTAGATGCTGGCAAGCCACACAACCTCCGCCAACTCGGTGCTCGTACCAAGATGGTGAACCATGTAAGCAATCACTTTGATTTCTCATCTGAAACTCTCGAATCCCTTTCTGACACTGTTTGCCATCGCAGGTTGAAGCAGCGTTTGCAACGCCGGCCGCCGACTTCATCCCAGCTGTCCACGCGCCCTCGAGCAACAAGGAACTTGTAGAGTTTCGACGATATGCCGAGTCGATTGGCTTCGACTTTGACTTACACGTGTCCAAGGCCAGCGGTAGCTACGGGACCGATCCCGTGCTGTACCACAATACCCCATTCGATCTGAATTGGGGTTGGCTTGTGAATCTTGATCACGACTTTATCGGCCGTGACGCGCTTGCCAAGCTGAAAGCCGACCCTCCGCGGAAGTTGGTGACACTTGTCTGGGACAAGGACGACGTTGCGGACGTCTTCGCATCCTTGTTCCGTTCCGAGTCGTATGAGTATATGGAAATGCCTCGCAACTTGCTTGGTAATGTTGTTGGTAGCTCCGTGTCGGTTGGAAGCCAGACCATCGGATATGCTGTTTCTCGGTGTTACAGCTACTGGTTTAAGGAGATGATTTCTCTCGGCATACTACTCAAAGAGCATGCTTCGCCGGGAACAGAAGTATCGGTGAAATGGGGCAATGAAGGCTCGAAGCAGAAGATCATCAAAGCTGTAAGTTTATTCATAATTTGTTTTGGTGTAGTTGGTTGTCTCATATTTGCATACAGATCGTCCAACCTGCCCCTTACAAAGAAGACAAGAGACGCTGCAAGATTGTCTAGGAGGTTTTGCTCAATATTGGAGCAGGTGCAATTCTCATGAAAGTTGCAGATGATCTCGCCAATAAAACATCTGCAAGTATCCCGTCGGGAGCTATATTAGTTGCCGGACCAAAATTAGTTTTCAGTTGTACTGCATCAATTAGTGGACTGCAGCTACCCTGGAACCCCGCATGATCGCTGCGATGGTCCCATAAATAAAAGTCCGATGCCGTCGCCCTCGGATACTTGTCAATCTCCGTCGCGGGCCGTCACGGGAATTTAAATCCTGTTTGTGGGGGATTGAACCGGGTTTACATGCATGCTCACTACAGGAATTGGATGCTCTTCCTTATCCTCTTTTGCCTTCCATTGAACTCCTCCTCTTGCCTGTTCGTCTTACTCAGCACCCTGCCAGCAACTGTCATCTGAAGCGATGACATCCAAGACAGCGCCTGGAACGTCGGTCCTCTCATTCGCTAAAGAAGGCACCGTGGTACACAAGTGCCGCGTTTGTTTCAAGCCTTTCAAAAGGCGAGAACATCGAAATCGCCATGAGCGCAGCCGTCAGTCATTCATTCGCCTGACAGTTTGATGATGCACTTTTGCTTCAGCACTGACTGTGGGCGCAGACACTCACGAAAAGCCCCACATATGCCGGTTTTGTGGCCGTCGGTACGCTCGCAGGTATTACAATTGAACTCATGGATGTGCCTATCCCAGATATACTTATTTATACTAGTGACCTTGTGACACGCCATGAGAAAACTCTCCATGCGGACCAATGGCAGCCTGTCAGCCGTGACCTCACGCAAAGTTCAGCCTCCGAGGGAAGAGACGAACATGAGTTGATGGACGATTCGGCTGCCGCCACCAATGAAGAAACAAGGACCGATGTCGTGATCATCAACGTCCCAGACAACTCAGCGTTAACATCGGGGATTGAGGCGAACATCACGCATGCCACAGCAACACCGATTGACTTCGGCTCCTTTGACATGAACGACGTCAATTTTGATACTTACAATGATTTATCACCTAGTTTCTTCGACCCTTTCCTCGGCGATGTTTTTGATTCCTTTGCTCTCCCAATTTTCGATCACTCCGCGATAGGAACGAACGTGGAGGATGCGTACCTCGAGCCTTCGCTTGCTTCGGGAGAGACTCCCGTACCCCCACAAACGCCGAAAAAGGAACACTGCTTGCCGCGGATATCAAGGACAAGAGCCACGGCGAAACCAAGCATGATCTTCACTGAGGAAATGAGGGCACACTGCGTCAATGATCTGAGATCGCATCTTACACCCGAGCGACTCGGGGACTTCCAAATGCCTGACACAGCCTGCTTGCAAAAGTGTCTGAACTCCTATGTCGAATCATTCCACGTTCACTTTCCTTTTCTACACCTCCCAACGCTCAGCCTCAAAACGGCTCCAAGCCCCCTGACACTGAGTATATGTGCAATAGGTGCACTGCACAGGCTTGACAGGAAGCTCGCTGCGTCGCTCTATCTGACAGCTGAGTCAATTCTGTCCATAGTGGAGTTTGATACCCTACGCAACTGCTCGGCATTGCTACAAGACTGGGCAAAGCCGCGAGATATGCCAACTTCGGCGTCCGCGCCACTTCCGCTGGCTCAAGCCCGCTTGCTACTCGTCTTCTTTGCTTCTTTTAGTGGAGAGCCGCAGCTGATACGACAGGCTCTGGTTGGTTGCGGGTTCCTCTCTGCCGTAAGTGCTTCTTGTGTCTCCCAAAACATCCCTAAGTTTGCGCTAAACGCACTAGGAATTCCGGTCAAGAATGTCACGAATGCGGCCTGTTTCTGCGGCCATAGAATTATCTGACTGGCGAACTTGGGTTGAACACGAGTCAACAAAGCGGTAAGGATTTTGTCCGTGTTACAAGCCCTGTGCCGATGAATTGACAATATGAAGCTTGATGTGCAGCAGCATGATTCTTGGGAACTTACTTGTGATTACGTACGGGATGGTCCCGGGCTTTTCCATCCTCGAGGATGCCGACATTGGAATACCTGCCGATGATGCCCTGTGGGAAGCAAAGACGGCCTCTGACTGGGAAACTCTAGCAGCAAATAAACCGCTGTCATCCCATCTAGGTCTTCGCGAGGCGACTTCCGCTATATTCGGTCAGACGCCCGTTGAAAAGGAGTCAGATGTCTGTTGGGAGTGGTCGCCGTTCGCTGCCTCGGTGGTCATGCACAGCGTCGCTATCGCTATCTGGTACCTTACTCAAGGGCAGCAAGTATGTCACAGCGCGATTCGTAACTCAAAGGAGCGGCACGACGCAAGCCAAATTGTGGCAGCTCTCTCTAGATGCCGAGACTTGCTCGCAGGAGTTGCAGACGCGCACACTGGTACTGAAGGTACTTGGAATGAAGCCGAAAGCCCTCTGCTCTTCAACGCATTTGCCATATTACGCGTCTCGTACGGGAGGGCATTCATAAGATTCCACTCCCTAGACCGCTCTCTACTGTTCAAAGAGAGTAGTCAGGTCATGCTGTCGATCTTGAGACGCTATTTCGAAGCTGTACAAGATCGAGACCCCTTCATGACCATGGCTGTCAGCTGTGCTCTTGAGGGATTCGCCATACCAATACGAGCGGGTATTCTGCTCATACGAAAGACAGCTGCGTTCAAATGGAGCGTGGAACACGCCCTAGCAAGCTGGGATGCCGGTATTGTCGGAATTTCACTTCAACCTGAATTGCGCTGAACGTGATCAGGTCTACTTGTTACGAAATGGTTATACGCTGTTGAATGCTCACATCGGACGAACGAATCTGTCACACCCGAGGAAAAGCAGGTCTTGGACAGCGTCAGGCAGCTCTTGAACGAAGTTGAGAGCCATAGGTCTGAGCAATCATCGCTAGCAGCAGAGCTGGCCCGTATGTGGGCAAGTATCTACGACGACACGTGGGTTTGGGGAGGTAAGAATGCAATGCTACAGGATCAGCTTCAGATACCTGACTGAAGACGTCACAGTTGCACCGCGGATCGGCTGGGTTCTCCGGGAACTTGCCAATATGTATGAAACTGGCATCGTTGCTGTATGAGTATCTTGGAGGATCTTGACCAGTGAAAAGCTTGTAAGTAATTCATAGACGCTGGCTTCTGGAGATCTCGTGTCATCCCTCATCCCACATCAACCCTTGCCCATTTTCTTAGTGCGGGTTGGGAAAATTTCCCTTTTCAGAATATGGAGCACGAAAGCGGAGACCCGCACCAGCCATACCCATTCACATCTAGATGTTTCCTGATACCTCGGAATCCGTCGAGAATGCCGATGCTTTTCTTAAATACATGTGAAATGTTGTCTGCCAATCAAGGTTTTTGCTTTGCCAATCGTTCACGCTTCAGAAACTAGATCAGACAATGCTGCTTCCATCTACCAAATACTCCGTCACAGAACCATTGCTATTGGGTTCATGTGTCGTCGCTACCCTTCTCCCTCTTCTTCTCCTGTTCAAACTTATACCACGTCGGCACGATGACATCCCCTACATCAATCCCCCTCCCGTCTTGGACCTTTTTGGCCAAAAAACGAAGAAACACTTCACCTCCAACGCCGGAAAGCTCATGAAGAGCGGGCGCAAGCTCTTCCAGGGGAAACCATACAGGATGTTCACTGACCTCGGCGAGCTTGTCGTGCTCCCCTCCAAGTACATTGATGATTTCCGGAATGAGCCGGGCCTGAGCTTCATGACGGCTTTCATTGACAACTTTCATCCTTCGTTGCCCGGCTTCGAAGGCTTCGCGTTCGACGGCCGCCCGGACGAGCTTCTTCATAGAACCATCAACAAGAGACTCACAAAACTCCTAAGTAAGCCGTGTCCCCCGAGTTCAGCAATGCTGGTCTAAAACATTGCACAAGACCAGATTACTTCACCATTGGCGGCAGAGGCGAATTTCGCGACCAATCTCGTCCTCGGAAAATCAAACGGTAAGTCTGCTCTTGAAATCAGGGCCATATCCTTGAGCTAAATGTGAAAAGAATGGCAGGAGATCCTGCTCAAGGATGCCACATTGGAACTCGTCGCCCGCTTATCCTCGCGTGTTTTCCTCGGAGAAGAGCTTTGCCGGAATCAACAATGGCTCGACATCTCCAAGTCCTACAGCATCAACATCTTTCTCTGTGGAGAGTTATTGCGCCAATACCCTCACTTTTTCAGACATGCCGCATGCTACTTCATTCCCGAATGCCAGCTGCTGAGGAAGCAAGTCGCCGATGCTCGAAAACTAATGACGCCAATCCTGCAAAAGCGACGAGATGAACGACGAATCGCCGAGACGAAGGGGAAGTCTGCGCCAGTGTATAACGATGTAATGCAATGGGTCGAGGAAGAAAGTAAGGGGAGCTCCTACGACCCTGTTGGGGCTCAGCTCGGGTTCTCTGTCGTCGCGATGCACACCACGACAGATCTGGCGACGGAGACCATGTGCCGGCTCATTCAACGCCCGCAGCTGGTACGAGATCTACGCGAAGAGATTGAAAGTGTGCTGGTGAAGGAGGGCTGGACCAAGACGGCTCTTTTCCAGATGAAGCTACTCGATAGCGTTCTAAAGGAAGCGCAAAGGCTGAAGCCCACGACCTCGGGTGAGTTAGCTCTCAGCATGTAGTGGGCTCTCGAATGCTAACGACCCAAAGCGACAATGAACCGGACAGCTATAAAGCGCGTCACGCTTCCCAGCGGCCTGGTTCTTGAGAAGGGTGACCGCTGTATGGCAGACCTCGGTTCCATGGTGGATCCTGAAGTCTATGAGAATCCAGAGGTTTTCGACGGGTATCGATACTTGCGCATGCGTGAAGACCCAAAGCTCGAGAGCAAAGCCCACCTCGTAAGTACCTCGTCGATACATCTGGGTTTCGGTCATGGAAAGCATGCTTGCCCTGGAAGGTTCTTTGCCTCGAACGAAGTCAAGGTTCTTCTATGCCACTTGCTGTACAAATACGACTGGAAGATTGACGGTCCGTACGAGCACACGATTAGGGAGTTCGGAATCAGTCTTTCTTCTGGAGATGGCCTGAAGGTTTCTTTCAGGAGACGGGAGAACTTGGCTGTTGACATCGATAACCTCTGACAGTCTTAGTTGGAAAGAAGTAGAGCGATGCATGAGGAGGGGCCACCTGTCTTGGTTGGATGACCACAGAAGGATAGAGAGCGTATTAGGATTGGTTTAGAATGAATTTGTATCACTGGGGAAAGCTTTACAAGCCCGAACATGAGCGTTACTGATGTAGCTATCGCCTTACACAGTGTGCAAACAGCGCACAAATTCAATATCTCCAAGTGTCGGAGAAAAACAACAAAATCAGAGTTGAACTTATTGATTAAAGGCAGGAGCGGCATGAAATTTGAAAGGTAAGCTAACCATACGAAGAAGAATAGGTGCCCAGTGGGCTGATTGCAGCCTGTCTAGAACCTAAACCTGGGTCATATTAGTTGGAAATAACAACTGTTGAAGATCCCCAATATTTTAAAAAAGAAAAGAAGACAAGAAGAGAAAGGAGAGAACTTGTTCAGCCAAAGAGATGGAAAGAAAAGATGCTGACAACTTTGTCAATGATAGCTGAAGGCCGATGTCGGTACCTAAGATATGATGTGTTCTTTGCGGCTGTGTTTGGCGACCTCGGCCCAGAGTGATGAATATCAAACGTCGCCGATGATCATCAAAGTTGGAAGGTGCAGGCCAATTACAGTAGTTAGCTTCCGAACTTCCGGAAACTCCCTTGATAATCAACTCAACACGAGTTGTCAACGGCTGAATTGATGCATACGGATACCTGGAACTCCTTCCTGCACTGCATCTTTGCCGATCGGCTCGTGGCGGACCCACTCATGCCCGCCGGGCAGCGGGCCTAGGGCTGCAGCCACTTAGAATAAGGCCGCCGGCGGGCGTCGCGCGCATGTGTCTGTGTCTCGCGCGCCGCCCATCGGGCCATTGCCCTGGGGCCCTCTCTTCGGGTCTTTGATATCGCATTCGTCTTACAGCTCATCTTCAATAGTGTAAAGTAAAGCTCTATCGTCATCATATCCCTCGGAGTCCCAGATCAGACAGCAGCATGCCGAAATACGGAGACGCCATGGCGCCACATCCCGCGCTGTCGGTGATGCCTAGACGTCTCGGCAGACGCAAGACCAGGGCCTTTTCGCTTTTGCAAGCGATAATTCAGCGCATGCGTCGCCTTTCATTCATTCATTCTCATAGAGGTTTGCTTACCTGAATGCCATGCTCACCAAGGAACTCATGTCATCATGGGTTAGGTGAACCGTGGCTCTCACGTGTGAATGGAGCCCGGTGGCGGGGAACGGGGGTTGGCACATAGTACGCGTAGATGGGCCCATCTTGATCAAATCGCTTCGTGTAATAGTCGTCCGGCGAGTAATACCTAGGACGATTCAAGGAACCGCTTGCAATTGCCACCAAAGAGGCGTCGCGAGAACGCCGCCTCTCCCACGCCACGCCAGCAGGCCGTTATCAGCAGCCATCACCGAGCGCCAAACCGCCGGTTCCTTGGTGCGCGAGTCAGCAACCCCGACGTCAACGAGATGAGACGAACAGGATTTCTTGTATGCGGCCTCCCTCCGCGGGTGTAAAATCGAGAGCTCGAGAAAGAGGCACAGCAGCTGGAACGAGTATCCGAAGAAAGGAGTCCTTTAACAAGGGACAACCCTAAGCTTCTCTATGGATCCGGCGATAAGGAAGAGCGTGGTCTTCCGAAGCAATGAGATGCTGCACTCCGCTTGCTGTGCTGCATCATGCACGAACGGCCCCCCCTTTCGATCTAAGTCCACTGTCCCGGAGACCCACGGAGAAGTCTTGAATAATATCCTCATGTCTTTGCATCTGCAGACTTGGCAAGCGACAGGCTGACAGCCGCAGAAGTAGGAATTGGCCCTCTGACATGCGTCTAATTCGGCCTGACCGCCACGGAAATGCGGCATATCTGACAGGGCTTCTAGATGCATCTGTTCTCACATTTCTGGCATGTGTGTTGCCGCCTTTCGCCTTCTTTGTTTGCAAATTTTCAGTTAGCTTGCCCGAGGACCGGACGCAGGCCGAGAAAGAGAGCCATCGACATGTCAGGGCAAGCGCTCAATCTAAGGTCTGGGAAATGGTTCTCCCTCCCGAGTCCGGGGTCGTCCCCGGAACTTGACAACTTTTTTTGCCCAGACTTGGCCTTATCTAGAGTAGTGCGCGGCATCTGATTGGCGAATGCGTTATCTCCCCCGCCGGCATTTACCAATTGACTTCGCCCAAGCGCTTCATCATTCTCTAGGCGGCGGAGAGAACCCCCGAACTCTGTCAATGACTTGCAGAGACAGAGATAAGGAAAAGAGCACCACCGTAGGGAAGAGAAGACATTTTGGTTGTACAAATGCAGTTTCTAAAACAGATAGCTCGCGGGGTGGGATACGCACTATTATGGAGAACCTCGCGGGCGGATGTCGGAATGGATCGTACCATCCACGCGGAACTGTCAGGGGTTGTCAACTTATAACAACCTCTCGACTCCCTCTGCCCACGGGTTGATGGTTTCTGGATGAACTGCAAGTCATCAACAACTTCGACAATTAGCCGTCATCACAACGGGTTCGACAAGGTCCACCGGTTGTCGACTATAGATCAACCCCCTGAATCAACTCCTCAGGGCCCAATCCTCTGACTAGATCGACCACCCTCACCGAGACCTCACCGAACTTTCGACAAGCAGCACCTTCCATATCATCCGCCAAGATGGTTGACTGGAAAGCCATGTTCTCCCCGGCGCCGTCCTTGGACGTGCCCGGCCTGGAGACTGTCGACCTCGCCGACAAGGAGATGGAGAAGCGCATCGTCAGGAAGCAGGATCTCCGCATCCTTCCCTGGATTTGCATCACATACCTCCTGAGTATGTCCATCAACCTCTCAGAAAGTCTCCCCAGGCCGAGGCCAATCAGCTAACACCATCTAGACTACCTCGACCGCGTCAACCTCGGTAACGCCCGCACACTCAACAACGACACCCCCGAAGACAACATCGTCACGATGCTCAACCTCACCGGCTCCCGCTACAACGTCGCCGTCGCGCTCTTCTTCGTCCCCTACGTCCTCATGGAGTTCCCCTCCAACATCATGCTCAAGTACTTCTCCCCCTCCAAGTGGATCTCCCGCATCATGGTCTCCTGGGGCATCGTCACCATCTGCACCGCCGCCTGCACGACCTACGGCGGCCTCCTCGCCGTCCGCATCATGCTCGGCCTCGCCGAGGCCGGCTTCTTCCCGGGTATCATGATGTACCTCTGCTTCTGGTACAAGCCCGAAGAGCGCGCGACCCGCATGGCCATCTTCGCCTCCTCCGTCGCCGTCGCCGGCGCCTTCGGCGGCCTCCTCGCCACGGGCATCTCCTTCCTCAACAAGAAGGGCGGCCTCACCGGCTGGCAGTGGCTCTTCATCCTCGAGGGCATCCCCGCCGTCATCGTCGGCGTCATGGTCTGGTTCATGCTGCCCGACTACCCGCAGACCGCCGCCTGGCTCACCCCCGAGGAGCGCGCTTTCGCCGTCAAGCGCCTCGGCCCCTACGCGCCCTCCATGAGCGACAAGCACTGGGACAGCAAGGTCGCAAAGTCCACCCTCGCCGACCCCTTCTTCTGGCTCTTCGCCGTCATGTACTTCCTCATGACCAACTCCCTCAACGCCTTCGGCTACTTCGCGCCCACGATCGTCTCCTCGCTCGGCTTCAAGGGATACAACGCCCAGCTGCTCACCGTCCCGCCCAACGTCTTCGCCATGTTCATCATCATCGGCAACTGCCTGCACAGCGACAAGACCAAGGAGCGCTCCCGCCACGTCATCGGCGCCCTCATCTTCGTGTCTATCGGATACCTGCTCCTCGCCATCGTGAAGCACTGGGGTGTGCGCTACTTTGCGGTGTGCATCATCGCCTGCACCAACGCCGCTGTCCTCCCCTTCGTTGCTGTAAGTTATCACCTCGAAGATTCTCACACCAACTATCACAGAAGATTAACATATAAACAGCACCGCACCGCAACCGTGCAAGGCTCCACCGCCACCGCCCTCGCGACGGGAGGCATGATCGCCATCGCCAACACGGGCGGCATCTCCGCCCCCTTCCTCTTCCCCAGCACCGACTCCCCCATGTACAGCATGGGCAACTGGACCATCTTCGCCTTCCTCGCCACCACCGCCCTGCTCGCCGGCTACGTCTGGTACGTCTTCGGCAGCCACTCGGGCTACCGCACCGGCACCAAGGACGCCCAGGGCAACCTCGAGGTCCTGGACGCCGGCGCCGGCGACCCGGACGAGATCATGAACAAGCAGCTCGGCATCGTGACCAAGAAGGACGTCGAGGATGTCTAGGCCGGCATCTTCGCCATCCACCGGACAAAAAATGATACATGCGGTTTTGGATTTAGTTTGGCGAGCGCGGCCTAGTTTTGTGTTGTTGTAATGGATTCATGTGGATTAAAGAGTGATAGACAGAGAGAGGAAGAGATACCCCTGGATACAGTAAAACCCCGTGGTTAGGGGTCGATAGACAAACAAAATCAATCTAAAGTTTTAACGATTATCAATCAATGTTTCTTTCCGCCCGCCGCGCCTTTCCGTGCTTGACTACGTGAGGAGCATCCCCCGCGTTTACGGCAATCCCGCCCGGCTGGGTTGAACGGGCGCGCTCTCGTGGATGATGCGAGTCAAAAGCTTGCGAAATGGAAAGACACTGGGATGACAGCGACGGACAATTAGGCCGCAAGTTCCACGCGATTGTTCCGCGCGATCCAGCGGGCGGCAGATGGCTGTAAGTAGTGATGTAAATATGCTAGCCAAACTCTGCGAGTACGATTCACGAAAGAAGCTTATCTCGCATACCGCGCGAACTCGTTCCACGGAATGCGCGATCCGCCAAGCCAGCGCAAGCTCCGCGGAACAAAAAGAAGGATTCAAAACGAGCAAGACATGTTGGCCTCGGGAGTTTTCTTCCGTCCCATGGAAACCCTGAATTTATTTCGTCTCGTCGTGGCGCGCCCGGGTTGGCCTTGTTCCATGCAAGGATGCTGCAAAAGTATGCGGACTTGCGAGGGGAGGAAGGGTTTATTGAAGTGGGAAAGACAAAAAGGAGGAGGGACAGGGCGAGACAGGCACCGGGCTTCAATTAAGTCGTGCACCCGCATCGCGCATAAGTGCCCGTGTCAGCAGACACACCTCCCGCCCGTTATTCGCTGGTGTTTCTAGATGCATTTTTGACAGGTGAGGCAAAACGAAACCAAACAGCCTGCCTCGAACTTGCACTGACGGCCGAGAAAACTTCCGATATGACGCCAAAAAGGATTTGGGCCCTAACCAGGGATCGAACCTGGGACCTCTCCCAGACGTGATTATCGAAGACAACCCTAAGGGAGAATCATACCGCTAGACCATCAGGGCGGGTACTGGATGGGAGTCCAGTCGGTACCAGCTGGCGCTGGTGGATTGGAAGGCGAGCCCGGATCACAGCTTATTGAGGGCCTCGACTGAAGCAAATTCCTCCTCGACCCCGAAAGATGAGATTACTAGATTGAATTTAATCGTCGGTCTCTCGTGCCGAAAAGCATAACTCAAGCTTGAGTTTATATGGCCCGCGGTATGACAGAAGCCAAGAAACTTCCGTCTTTCCCGCTCACATGTGTGTACGCGCGCTGCGCCCTACGGCGCTGGACGTATGAACTTTGCTGAGGCTTTATTTTTTGAGTTGTATGCAACGCCGCGCTCTGCTCATGTGCTGTATGTATGTATTTTAACGTTTTTGTGTTTCTCTACCAAAGCCAACCCAACCATCAAGGGGATCCCTCCCTCCGCACGGGATGTGTCTTGCCTGCCCTTTTCCGCCTGCAGAGCGAAAACTCTATTCCTCATCCTCAAACGTCACCGAATGAATCATGGCCCAGTTGCGGATGTCGTCGAAGTTGCGGCAGGTGTGCAGGGTGCTGAAGTCGGGCCAGTGGCCCTCGACGGGGAGCTCGGGGTACATCTTGAAGGTGAAGACGCCAATGTCGGACTCGCACATGAGTTTCATGCGGATGGCCTCGATGCAGTGGTCTGTAGAAATGCGTTAGTTAAGTGACGATGATATATTATACGAGTGTGAAGCAAGCATACCGATGTGGCCGCGAAGGTCTTCCGCGTCGGTGGGAACGTCGCCGCCGACCTCGGTTCTGTTGTAGTACTCGGGGTATGACGACTGGCGGAGGAGGTTGAGGCAGTGGAGTTGGTGGAAGACCTCAAGACCGGCGCGGTATCCCTCCTCGCCCGTGATGGGGTTGGTGATCTTGATGGACTTGGGATCGAGGCCGAGCTTGACGAGCTCTGCGTGAGAGATCATCTGGTCGCCAACTGCAGTCCAGTCAGTCATCGCGAAGCTGCCGATGCATCCATCACATTAGAAAGTCTTACCATTGTTGGTGATGTGATCCCATGCACGGTCAACTTCCCACCCGGCTCCAACAAACGGCGAGAAGTCCATGATGGGGAGCAGCTTCCACCTCTCGCTGTGATACTTGACGACTTCCGCGGCGGGGGCTGTGTTTTCGGGTCAGCTTCCTCCTCAATCAAGCATGCCTCAATGACGGAGAAGACATACAGTATGACGAGTACTTCTTGACAAAGTATTGGTCGTCGATCTTGTTGCCGAAACGCAGGCAGAACGCCAGCGCGAAGAACGTAATTGACGTCGTCAGCAGCAGGCCGTGAACCGCCCACGGCCAGTACCTCGCGACAAGCAGACGCGCCTTCTCTTTGCACGGCATCTCATCGCCGACCCTCATCCGCCTCCATCTCGATGTCGACGCCGGCCGGTCCGTGTTTTCCGTGTTCTCCGTGTTGAGGCTCCCGGCCAGGCTCTCGACCTCCTCCTCCTCGTGCGGCACTTCTCGGTAGATCTTTTCGGACATAATTAAGTTGGTTGATTGAAAAAACAGCAGAGAGATAAGAAGAGAACAACAACAAAAATGTAACTATGTGAAAGAAGTCCTCGCACGCCAGGTGCTAATTAGGGAAGAGAATGAAAGTAACGACACACAACAAATCAATCCCAACGATAGGATGTTTGTTTGGTGTTGAGATTGGGAAGTGAGAAGTGAATGACCAAACAAAACGATAAGAATTGAGAGGTGAGGAGAGAAAGAGGAAGAGAGTGTAGACTAGGCGAGGGGGGACGCTCGGCGTGCTTTCGCTGAAGGTAAGAAGAGACGAGTGCCAAGACGATCCGCTTCGGGCACGAAAATCGGATTACCAGAATGATGGGAGATCACAGACCGTCAACCATCGATGGGGGGGAAAGGGCGCTTGTCTGCAATGGACTGTGTTTGGTGTTGCTGGAACTTTGCAGCAATAGCAGAGGCGTGATGTAGACAAGGTAGAGTAGGACGCGAGATTGGCACTTCCAGGTTTGGCTCTCTGCCTCTCTCTGAGTCTCTCACTGTGTTCGGCTGTTTCTCTCCTGAGCCTCGCTTGCGCTGTCATGTCAAGTCAACGTCAGGGGGAACAGGCTAACAGTGAAAAAATGGGCAAGAAAGTCGCCGTCCGCACCGCTTCTGGGTAATGTCGACAGCCACCGGGGCCAGCCACTGGGCATGTCATCCAGCCATCAGAAACGTTTGGGCTGTTTGATCTTCGTTGCGAAGTTGCGGACGGGCCACTGTGACCTTTCATCCAAAGCAAGAATAGACGACACAGAGCGGACTACAGCGCCGTCGCAGCCGGGGCGGGAAAAACGGGATCGCTCGTCCAATCATGGATGGGCCTCGACAGGTCGGGGGGAGAAGAAGGGATAACTAATCAATCCATGGGTGAGGGATGGAGGAATGGAGGGAATGGAGGGATGTCGTCCATTGTGACGGAGGTGGAGATGGTGGTGGTGGTCCATGTTGATGTTGCATCTCGCGCGAGTCTTGTTCTGCAGCAGCGGGAACAACAGCGACAGCAGCAGAAGCAAAGGCACTGAAGCAGCCAATCTTGCACACTCGCAGCAGGGCGTCTTCAGCTGTGCGTTCGCCTGACTGGCTGGCTGGCTGGGCTTGCCTGGGTCCCCGTGTTTGGCCAAGCTGAGGCGTTGGTGCGGTGTCTCAGAACAGGGGCCTGGCGAAACGCGGAGCTGGGACGTGACAGGGCCTGCCTTGGCTTTGCGGAGATTTTAGCCCCCCTTACTAGTGTCCCCCATCAACACGGTAACACCAAACCTCGATCCCACCTTTCCACCACTTTGACTTGAATGACAGACAACCACACACCCTTGCCCGCCTCGACTTCAGCCAGGAACCAAAGTCTACCCCCAAATTTGTCCCATCTTCAGCCAGAGACTTGCACCAACTGGGAAAGCGCCCGGGCCACACCCATGAGGCAGGCAGCGCAGGGCCGCAGGGTGGTGGGCGGCACTGCGGCTCAACACCGCCCCGGCATCTTGTTGCCGCAACCTCACATTCGCTCTGCTGCTGCTGCTGCCGCTGCTGCTGCCAGAGTGGGACACTTCGTTTTCCACACCTTGCGAGTCGGGTTCTTTTCCACCTTCGGCGTGTCATTGTCTTGGCAGCCTGGGACTGCTGCTGTATCAGAGGGGTGACCGACGACCGCCCCCCCTGTGCGGCTCTCTCACTAACCGTAGCCAATCTCGCATGCCGCATTTGTCCACTCCCAACACCACCTCGTCTCTCAGTGGTCACCCATCCCTCTTCTCTTCACCTCTGGTTCCCTCGCTCTGACCGCGCCGGTGTCGTGAACACCTTCCGTAACGGCCTGTCGATCAGGCTTAGCATCAGATCTGGCTGGGAGCCCTGTCGTCTTCCCTCGTTGCCTCGTTCCCAAACCACCAAACGAGAAAAAGGCGCCTCCACAAAACATCCCTAAACATCCCTAGCCCGACTTCCTCGCAGACTGAAACTGTAAGCGAGGCCCAACCAGGGTCATTCCTATCGCCAATAAGATATTATGCTTGTTGAAGCGAGCGCATGCCGCTGGAATACGCAGAGACGCGGGTAACGGCTCGAATCCCAGCAAGCCACCCAGACCGCCCCATCCCCGCACTACCCAACGATCCTCGACATCACCAGGCGTGGTCCTGGGGCAGTTTTGAATGGTGTCCCGTCTCTACGGCTAGCCCAGTCCGAGCAACTCTCTCCATTGTGTCTGCAGAACAAGCCGTCATAGCCCGTGACCCTGCCTGCCCGTCTCTCTTCCCTCCCCCAGTGCCCCAACTCCGTGACCAACCACCCCCCTCTAGACCCTTTCACTCGAACTCTGAGACGTTTCTGGTCTAGCAGAGCAGGACGATCACAGTTTGACGCCTTCGAAGTCGAAGGAATTCGTCTAAACTTGGGGCCCCGACCCCTGCCCCGACGTACAACTCGCGATGAGGTTTGGGGGACGACATCTGCCGGAAGGGGGGGCCATGTCACATCCATCCACTCCCCCCCGTCAGGCACAGGAGTGATTCTGGAGGACGAGAGAGAAGACTTGAGCTAGATATAAATCACTCAAACCCGCTCATCAGCCCACAAACATCTGACCATTCAACCCTCTCATTCCACAGTTGGCCCCTAATCGCTTGACGCGACTTTTCATTCTCTTCCTTTCTGTAATTTCAGTTGCTGTCATTCGCTGCCGGTCAGCCTTACCATTCCTTTTCCATCAAGATGCATTACCCTTCCTTCGGCCACTTCCTCTTGGCGAGCATCCTTGCCGTCCAGGGCGTTCAGTCCCTCAACCTCATCCCCAATGGCGAGGTTGCCAGACGCGTGGTAGTGAGTTGGACACCATCATGAGTTTATACAGTGGGGGACATGTGCGCTAATATGAGTTAATCAAGGCTCCCGCCTTGGCACTTGCCATTCCTGCCGTGGCCGCGCCCCAGGCCGTTAACATCAAGGCTCGTGAGGTAAGACGCTTGTCTATATATGGTCAAAAGCTTTCCCATATTCTAACAACCTACCACAGCCTCACCACCGCGGCAAGAAGACCAAGAAGGCCAACCGCAACCGCCGTGACGAGTCCATCGTCGAGGATGCCCTTGAGGCCCGTGACATTGAGGCTCGTGAGCCTGAGCCTCACCACCGTGGCAAGAAGACCAAGAAGGCCAACCGTAACCGTCGTGATGAGGCCTCCATCGACGAGGCTGTCGACCACGTTGCCGTAGAGGAGCGTGACATCGAGGCCCGCGAGCCCCACCACCGCGGCAAGAAGACCAAGAAGGCCAACCGCAACCGCCGTGATGAGGGTGCCCACGATGACGCCCTCGAGGCCCGCGACATCGAGGCCCGTGAGCCCCACCACCGTGGCAAGAAGACCAAGAAGGCCAACCGTAACCGTCGCGACGAGGCTTCCACCGACGAGGCTCTTGAGGCCCGCGACATCGAGGCCCGCGAGCCCCACCACCGTGGAAAGAAGACCAAGAAGGCTAACCGCAACCGCCGTGACGAGGCCACCACCGATGAGGCTCTCGAGGCTCGCGAGATCGAGGCTCGTGAGCCCCACCACCGTGGCAAGAAGACCAAGAAGGCCAACCGCAACCGTCGCGACGAGGCTACCGTTGATGACGCCGCCGACCACTCCATTGAGGCTCGTGAGCCCCACCACCGCGGCAAGAAGACCAAGAAGGCCAACCGCAACCGCCGTGACGAGGCCACCACCGACGAGGCTCTTGAGGCTCGTGACATTGAAGCCCGCGAGCCTCACCACCGCGGCAAGAAGACCAAGAAGGCTAACCGCAACCGCCGCGATGAGGCTTCTGTCGACGATGCTGCTGACCACGCCATTGAGGCCCGCGAGCCCCACCACCGCGGCAAGAAGACCAAGAAGGCCAACCGCAACCGCCGCGACGAGTCCGCTGCCGGTGACGCCGTTGCGTTCACCGCCTAAGGGGTTACCCATTTGGCAGGCAAGGGGCCAACTACGATTTGCTCTGACCATTGGGGCGTGCCCTTAACTATTCAGACGGTCTCGGCGTCCCCCCGTCACCCTGTACTTTAGAGTCCGAGATCCCCTTTTCCTTAGGAAGAGAGAGAAATCCAAAATTGCCACCCTCGGACTCGGTGGCGGGTTCGGATTCAGGAATTGCATCTTCTTTTTCCTTTAGCCTCAGTGTTGTGTGTAGACTAGATCAGCTCTTTTTGGTTTCCTTTTCCATAACATCTTTACAGTAATAATGACGGTACCTAATGTGCTTTGAATGTGCCAAAACGTGCCTTTGTGTTCTTCGCTGCTCGTGTGTGAGAAAGACTGAGCGATTGGTGGGTTGTGTTTGTGCGTCGTCGAAGGGTGAAACCGCCCAGTCGCAAGGCCAGCAGCGTCGCAGCAGTCCCATATCCGTACCTTTGCTGGTTGCATGAACCCCCGAAGTGTTGCGACGAATTTTGCGTTTCGCCTCAAAGTGTGGCCGCCCTCCCTTTCCTTGGGATGATGTCAAAGCATTCTCTCGGAGCCGGCGTGGATGTGCCACGCGACGTGGCCGGGAACATCCCTTCGCTCTCGCGTTCGCGAGTCGTCGCGGGAGGGGACTTTGCAGTTTGAGCAGAATTCGGCACAAAGTCCGCGTTGCGTCGTGTGCGTGGCGGCTGTTGGTAATCGAATGTGGACCGGAGTTCGACGCAATTAATTGCGTGCGCAGAAATATTTCGGGAATGAGGATATCCGGGAGATGCCATGACGTTTGTCGTTTGCTTGAGCCTCAAGATCCAGATCCCCCAAGGATCTGAAGCCAAGAGCTGCTAGTCGCCCAGTGATCTGCCAGGGTTGTGCGTCTTTCCCGTCTTGGAAACCGCAAATCCGGCAATACTGGTTCTCACATATCTCCATGATCGCTTCTTCCAAGTGATTTTCGTTCCCCCCCGCGCGTCGCATCGAACGGTTCATCATCTCGATGCAAGACCCGCTGAGCGACGCGTGGAAGATGAACGGCGTTCGGCCATCTCCCGCCCGCGCGGTCCCATCAGACACCCACAAAAAGTCCTTCGAATCGACTTTCTTTTTCGAGAGCAAAGATTCAGAGTCCGAGCCAAGAGGTGAAAATGTACCTCGAATGGCTATCAACGCGACAACACGCTGATGTTTGAGTTTTTCCTGGAAATGCGATGAGCCGAATCATGTTGGCGCTGGCCTCAAGTCCGGGGACGCCCGAAAGGCACTGCCCGCTGATGATGATGCCAAGCATTGAACCATCACGTGATAAGAAGACTTGTCTCTGACAAGCCTTCTGTGTTGAAACTTTGCCTCTTGGCGTTTTGAGGTTATGTTCATGATACCATTAGTGGTGTTGATAAGTGAAGTCGTCAAGAGTTCAATTGCGCACCGGTCGCAACACGAATGGAGGAGTGACCCACTTGGATGGAAAACCCCGGACTTTCTCCGCAGGGACGGGGATTACATAAGTGAACCTTCCAGGTGCCCAGAGCTTTATCTTATCGATACAGATAAGCTTTGACGTGAGGCAGGCACCTGAATGGTGGGGTAAGATACCTGTTGCCGCCTTCCACCTTCAACCTTTCTTTCCCGCCGTCAACTCCATCAAACACATCCTGCTCACGCAATTCGAGCAGCCAAGATGGAGACAGGTCTCAAGTCGTGGGGTAAGTTTTTTCTGGGCACTCCCCGATCCATTGCTTCCGCTCTCTCATGCTAACCGCCGCCCGCAGAGCTCGACAACAACGTCAAGTTGGTCGACCCCAAACGCGACGCCCTCTACGACCTCGATACCGATGCCCAGAAGACAGCCATGGCCGCCCGCCCGTGGGCCCAGAACCCGAACCACTTCAAGAACGTCCGCATCAGCGCCGTCGCGCTCATCAAGATGGTCATGCACGCCCGGTCCGGCGGCAACCTCGAGGTGATGGGGCTGATGCAAGGGTACGTCAACGGCGACACCTTCATCGTCACAGATGCCTTCCGACTACCCGTCGAGGGAACCGAGACGCGCGTCAACGCCCAGGGCGACGCCGAGGAGTACATGGTCGACTACCTCACCCTGTGCCGCGAGCAGGGCCGCATGGAGAACGTCGTCGGCTGGTACCACTCCCACCCGGGCTACGGCTGCTGGCTCTCCGGCATCGACGTCAGCACCCAGGCCCTGCAGCAGCAGTTCCAGGAGCCCTTCCTCGCCGTCGTAATCGACCCCGACCGCACAATCAACGCCGGCAAGGTGGAGATCGGCGCCTTCCGCACGTACCCCGAGAACTATGTCAAGGAGAAGGAGAGCAGCAGCGGCGGCGGCGGCGGCGTCACGAGCGACGGCTGGCAGGAGGTCCCCCTGGCCAAGGCGGCGGAGTTTGGCGCCCACGCGAGCAAGTACTACAGTCTGGAGGTGTCACATTTCAAGAGCACGCTCGACTCGCACCTGTTGGAGCTGTTGTGGCACAAGTACTGGGTGCAGACGCTGAGCCAGAGCCCGCTCTTCACGAACCGCGACTACGGAAACAAGCAGATGCTCGATCTCGCCTCCAAGATCAAGGAAGCCACGACGCAGGTTTCTCGGCAAGGACGGAGTGCGTCGTCGATGAACGCCATGGGCACGGGCGGCAAGAAGGTGGACGGCTTGGTCGAGAAGCTTGTCAAGGATACCAACGCGGTGGCCATGCAGGAGAAGACGGGTCTGGTTGCGATGGATATCAAGAAGAAGATTTTCAACGACGTGAGCGCGAACGCGTCGTAGCTTGGGAGTCCTGTTTTAGTGGTTATTTCTCGACGTCTTCCGGGGTACACAAGTAACCTCTTGGGCATGATAGATGGCGTTCAGAGGATAGGCTGGGCGTTGGCCCTGAAATGAGATTATGAATTTGAGTCATTCAACTGCGTCTCTGACTCTGTCTTTTCGGTATGGTAGGAACCTTGATTGCTGGCCCTGACCAAGTTGGTTTTCTTCGTCCACCTGACCTTGCTGGTGCTGTCATCTGAAGATTAGCTGCGGTCCTCGCGGAGGCGGAGCGCTCCGGACCAGGTCGACCGTTGATGTCCGAAAGGGTGATGGATTCCTCCTCGCTCCGCATCACTATCTCGGTCGAGAGCCCGCCATCTCATATTTACCAAACTCAGATGACTTACCCTAACCTGACGGTTTCGGAGCATTGTACCACATGCAACCACTGCGATGGGCCTGCGACCTCTATCTGGATATCGCCTAGCTGTGACGAAACATGCCCAGCGGGATACTTTGGACATTCTCAAGGGCTTGTCGTTCACCAGCCAATGGCATTGTGTTTGACCCGAACGGATACTCCATCACCCCCAAAGCCGACTTCGGAGAGCTTTGCAGCCCAACACAGAGAGATGTAAAGCTGAGTGACCGTCTTCGTATCATTTCCCCCTCTTTTCCAACATTGACGAAGAAGTTCCTCCGCGTGAAAGGTTTTTTTTTACGGGTTCCCAATACTTGAATGTTGCCAAGCCAAGAAGGGTGTTTGCGGATGCTTCGGAAACTCGACAAACACCCTTAGCGCGCAAGCACAACCTCGAAAACTGGTGCAGATGGGTGAGTAAGATTATGCAGATAAACCGATGTAAACAGGGGGCAATTGAGTCATCGTGGTCTAGGAAAAAGAAAATATGTTCACCATATTGCCACTGTTTCTTGGTGTTGACCCTTTGTTGAAGTGACAATGGGAGAATATTCCCCCACTTTCAATTAGCAAACGGGCATTTAATTGGTCAAAACTGCAGACTACCTTCGCCCCAAGACAGACGCGTGAGGAGAGTTCATCGCGCCGGGCCATGATGCGTTTGTGAACACATGGACCTTCATTCGCTCTTCAATCCAATATTCGAACTCATCTGAAACATTTGACTGTTCAATCTGACTAACGCTATCTATCGCACTATCACAGCACGTCGGCCGATTCTGTGTACAGCTCCACGACTGCAGCGCGACGCGTCCTGATTAGGCAGGATGGGGACGGAGCTCGTGCGCCTGGCGCCCACGCCCAGGGAGCATATTGAGCAGCTGGCAAAGACAAACAGCGTGTTATCAGACTCTGAAGTCGAGGACTTTGGGGACCTGGACCCTAACCTCCGGCGTAAGCTGGAGTCCACTATTCTTCGAAGGACGAAGTCTCCCATCATCAGGTAGGTACGTTTTCACAATGCAGCGAGCTTCAACAACCAAGGTAGCTAATCCCTGACCCGGTAGCTTTTTGGAAGAATTCAAGGCCGACGCAGTCAATCGCCTCTGGGAGTTGGTCGAGTATGCAGACAACCAAGACTACAGCCAGGCGAAAGCAAAAGGGGAGGCTGCGGAGATCAAGTTCGAAGTCCATCCAGGCAGAATCCTTGTAAGATTCAACGACAATGGTCTCACACCCAAGAGCGTTGATGCCTTGTGCGATACCAGCTCTATCGTCGACACCGCCGACACAGCAGCAATACCCAGTCAGCTGCAGCACAAGTTTCTCTTCAAACTTGCCTGGAAAATGCACTGGGAGTCAAACGGATATTCTTTCAGTTTCGTCCATCGTGATGGTGATCTCGGTACGGGCATGTTCTCACCAATCTGGGAAGAGGACCAACCCAGAGACGAACCTTTGGAACAAGAGACCAGTGGAGGTACTTGTATTACGCTCTTTCTACACAAGCATGATGACCCGCAGGCCGAATTGGAGCAGACATGTCATATTCTTAGGGAATTCGAGATTCTCCAGAACAGCACTTGCGAGCTTCTGCTTACTACCAAAGTGGAGATGTTTACTGTGTCTTCACATGATTCCGATGGAAAGACCTTGGAGTCGACTACAATCACTCTTAAGCGGCACAAGGTTGAGGGACAAGACCTTTTCACCATAACCAGAAGCAAGTCTTCGGAGGAGACAATAGACGAGCGGGTCTTCATCCACGATATCACATTTTTCGACGCTCCATCGAAGATAGATGATGAGAGTACTGCTCTCGAGCAAACAGACGTTGTCATTGCGTTTGAACTGACACATGACCCACGAAGCGGACCTCAGCCCGTCTGGGGATGCCACCACGCGCAGTTGAAGTCTTTGGGCCTGAAGGTGCGTCACACATGACGAATAGCTGCTCCAAATGACGGAGTAATGGTCAAGAGACATTGAGCGCGCTGACTTTGATCTAGTTCCTGCTCCAAGCCGATTTTGATGTCCGTGACGGCATCCCAGCTCCAAGTAAGCGGAACCAGGCAATCCTCGATGCCATCGCCACTCACTTCGTCCACATTGTCGAAAGTTTCTCCAAGACATCACTGGGCTATCATTGGGCTCGCTGGTTACCTCAAAAGGAGGACGCCGGCTCAGGGACCATGATCACACCGGCCCGGTTGCACAGTAAGATCAAGGATGTCTTGAATGACGCAGAAGTCTTCCGAACGAGGACGCCGGATGAATTCCAAACGCTCTCTGCCGTTCGGCGGATACCTGACTTTTGGCTCGATGACAACGGCGACCCCCTGTTCCCGGATACCGATGACCCCGTCTATCCTGCGAAAGAGTACGAAAACTCGGATCTGGATCTTCTCTCGTCTTACGGTCTTAAGTATATGACTTGGGACCATCTGCTGGCTCGTATCAAGTTTGACATGCGAGGGGCAGGCCAGCATACCCCTCGTTGGTCGCCCAACAATCTCCTAATCAACGAGAAGTGGCGCTGCCTTGCTGTGAAAGCAATTCTTCACATCCATCACAATATTCCTCAAGAGGCCGCCAAGCGGCTGCGGAAGATGCCGCTGATTCCGCTATCTACGACGCAAATGGTTACGGCAGCAAAAGTCAAACCGATTTATTTTCCTTTTGACAACAAAGGTCTGGAGATACCGACGTCCCTTTCGCTCCATCTCGTCCTCAAGGATCTGAGCGGTGCCTCCAGTTTCGGTCCTGACGACCAGGACCGGCACAACTTGTTCAACAGACTTGGGGTGCAGATGGCAAACACGACTTTCGTACGGGACCGCATCCTCAGCTCACCAATGCATGAAGTACTGAAGTCGGGGTCGTCGAAGAAGAATCGGGCCGTCGAACGATTGCGATACCTATATCTTTCCGATGAATGGAGTGTCGATGAAGACCCGTCACTGGTAGCCGAGAACCTCGTTGTGCTGGATACCAAGAATCACATACGAAGTCCAGCCGGCTCAGCCCATCATCGTACATATTTGAAAACAACCGATCCGTACGGACCCTGGGAGCTTCTCAAAGGCCCCTCGAGTAGCGAAGGCACCGAATTCGATGCCTCTTTCCTCCACGAAATGTATACGAAGGACGAGCCAGCTGCCAAAGACGGCGGCGAGTCCTGGACTGCGTGGCTTCATCGCTACCTGAGCATCAGCACATATCTTCCACTAGTCGACCCGCAAAACACCGCAAAGCTTTCACCAGAGTTCGAACACGTGTACACGCACCATCCAGAAAGGTTCATCGGCGCGCTGCAACGACATTGGCATCTCTGTGACGAGTGGTCGCCCAATCACGCGGCGTTTATCGAGAATTTACGAAATCGCGAGGTCATCTGCAACGACGGGAAGAAGTACCGCCTGTCAGAGACGTTCCTTCCACTTCCCGAGGTGAGGGAGAAGTTTTTGGAATATGTCGCAACTCCGTTTGCCGTCCTTGATCTTGATGAGGAGGTCACGGCATCTTCTTATTCTTTCAAATGGGGATTTTTGGTTCTGGAGCTACGCGTTAAGACCGGTGTCTTCGAAAGCATGGAGTTCTATCTTGATGTCCTCAAAAAGCTTTCGTCGCTTCCCAAGAGTGGCTTTGCGAAGCCGGACGCGGTTGGCGAAACAATCATACGGCTGTATGAGAAAACACAAGCTCTGTTCTTGTCGCTCAGCGGCAGCAGCTCAGAGCGGGCCAAAACAGAACGGTCCAAATTATGGTGGGTGCTAGTATCCGTGTTAAGACCACTGGAGATGAAGAAACTAAAGAACTTCACAGGCAAGAGTTCCAGAACAATCGTTTAGTCTGGGTGCCCGGGGAAAGCGGAGCTGATGAAGACATGCCGCGCTGGGCTACCCTCAAGGAATGCGTGTGGAAGGCCCCTCATCATATCCTTTCCAAGCACAATCTCGAGGAGCGCTACAGAACCCAGCTCGAAGGCGCGAACGAAAGGTTGGCAACTTTGGAACAGTTTTTCCAAACTACCCTCGGCATCGCGGATTGGAGCTTTGCCATTGACGACATGATCGTGGAGTTGTCTGAGCTTCGGCGGGCAGAATCTATCGAAGAAGATATTCGGGAGAGCAGCGCACTATACTGTTACAAGCGAATGGATGATATCCTGGGAAAAGGAACAACTCGGAAGGTAGAAGTAGAGCGGCTGAGGTTGGCACCATCTTTTCTTGGTTTGGCAGTGGATTTTACAGACGTGGCTGACAATTCTCGCAGAAAGACTTTCACAGACGAACAGCTCATCTATGTGCGAGACAAGCGCACCGGCCGTAGCAAGTGGCTCACGTCTGGCTACTGCTTTTGGTCCTTCGGCACGATTAGTCCCCTGAACCATATGTCAATCAACTCGATGTATCCTGATTTCAACACCTTATTCGTTAAATTCCTGGGGGTTCACCAGCCTGATTTTGACATGGTTTACAAATTCCTCCTATCGTCGAGTAAACTGACTTCCGCTACTCTCTCAAACGTCAAAGCAGCTATGTTGGCGCTCAACACGTATGGAGACTTCCGAGGACGTCACAGCACTTTGGATCCTGCGCCCCTTTTGAAGGAGAAGATTTTCCCGGTCCGACACCCGGACGGCAAGGTGACTCTTGAGCCTATCACAACTGAGTTCTTCATCATGGACAGGAAGAACTTTGGTTTGAAGTTCGCGTCGAAGGTCAAGCTTCTTGATTTTACAGTCGAAGAAACCCAGGCCCTTGAAGCGGTGTTTGTATGGCTTCGCATGGGTGATCGCTATTTGTCTTTCTTCGTACGAGATCAAGACCTTCTCCTGGATGTCTATTCATCAAGCCCTGTGCAGCCATACCGGGATATAAAGCGTCGGGCATATGCGTTGTGCCGGTGAGTACCCCCATGAATGCTGACGCGATGATGTGCAAACCTCTAATGTCTTTCAAGAATTGCTGCGCACTGTCGTAGCCCACGCTGGGCTGCAGATAAGCGAAAGATGTACCAGGATCTCGCAAACTTGGAAACTTACGAGACGGATGGTATTTGTCGGCAACTGTCCATTCTCCAAGACGGACAGACCCACTACTCCGAGATCGAGAAAAGTGATGGCATCTTCTGGGCAGACAATGACAGGTTGTACGTTCCGCGTGATCCGGCTCGACAGGATGTCTGCTATCACATGAACCTCCCAAAACAGGTTTTCGCCTGGATGATGAGAGATCCCTCAACTGGAAGACTCACTTTGAGTGGATTCGCGGTGGACCGGAAGATCCAGCTCGTCGCTGCTGTCATCAACATGTCGGAGTCAAGTGTGCCTACGGCCTTAGTCGCAGCAGACATTGACGAGATCGATTGGCGAGAGGTGGACAACGAGAGGGTGGCGACCACGCCCGAAGCCGAAGTACCACACTATTTTGAGATGCCCACGACACCCATAAAGAGCAGGAGTCCAACACCCGACCTGCCGAACGCAGCTGAACCAACTGAGGAGGCAGCCAACACGCCAGAGGCATGTACGACACCCACAAAGCGCAAAAGCTCATCGCCTGAGCCGCCTAATGCAGCTGAGCCGGCTCAGGAGACCGTCGTCGCGCAATCAGACATTGTGCTCCCCAGCATCGAAGACTCCGATACGCCGAAACGTGCGAAGTTGGCAATGGTGAAAGTGGAAGAGTTCGATTTCCGAATGCCTTCACCGGACCCGAAACCAAAATCTATCTCGTCGCCTGTCAAGACCTCATTACCCGTAGTGCCTGCAGGCCAAGGCTTCACCTTTAGGATACAGACCCCGCCAACTGTCACTCGTCTGCTTCAGTCCCCACCGGATGAGGACTATGGGGGAGTGAGGTATGTGGTAGGCAAAGAAATGGAAAATTAAGGTTGAAATTCAGGCAGAGGCTAGGAAGCTTTGGCATTCTCCTCTTCTAAGTCGAACATGAGAATTTTCATCTCATATCGAGCCAGATGCTAGACCTTCTCAGAAGAAATCAAAACGCATGATGGTGTCGTATTCGTTATTTCATCTCGCCATTAGGCAGTCGCAGATGTGGTAATCAATTGTATTTTTTTAGTCATTGACACAAGCCAAAGGCATGAATTTTGAGAGACGAAGTCAATTCGAATACTATTTGCATCCGCTAATTCCAGCAGCGAACTATATACATCTGAAGAAAACCGTCGTCGTCTATAGAGGCGACTCCCGCCCCCTAAACTTCCCCGCCAGCAATCTTTGCTGGCTTCAAGCACAACCATGCGCATTTAGCAATCAGAAGTGGCAGCGGCGGCGGCAGCGGGCTTGACAGAGGTGGCAGTGCTGGCAGAGGCGGCGTTGCTACCGCCGGCAACAGTGGCAATCTTGTCGCCGCTGGATCCGTTGGCGCTGCCACGGGTGGTACCACCGGGGATGACATCAGGGCCGGGGATGACGTTGTAGGAGGTAGAAGAGCCCCAGAGGCTGAAGTTGACGGCGGCATCGGCCTGCTTGTAGACGCCAGGGATGGAGACGCCAGTGCCGGGCATGCTGGTGGCGGAGTTGCCGGTGACCTCGAGCTGAGCGCAGGCATAGTAGAACTCAGCCTGACCGTCGTGGGCGCCGTGGAGGCCAATGTGCTCGCCGCGGACGAGGTACTGTCCGTTGGGGATGGTGGAGGGAACAACAAAGTTGACGTTGTCCTCGCCGTAGCTGCACCAGGCGGTGGTGCGAAGGGAGGCGGCGTCGCCGGCCTTGCAGAGCAGGGACTGGCTGACCTTGTACCACTGGCTGCCCTTGTCGGTCTTGGCGTCGGTGACGGGGCTCATGTAGACCTGGGTAGGGCCGGGGTGGAGCATGCCGGTGCCACCGAAGGCCTGCTTGAGGCCGACCTTGTCGCCGGCCTTGACCTTCATGACGGAGGCGGCGCCGGTGGATCCCTTGTTGCAGGTGAAGTCGGCATCGGTGGGGGCGATGGATCCGGAGGGGATGTTCTTGAACTTGGTGGGCATGTAGGTGTTCTGGTGCTTGCGAATGTAGGTGTTGTCACCGCCCTGCTGAGCACCGTTGACAAGGAGCTTGTCGAAGGTATAGTGAGCGGAGGAGAGGCCGAGAAGGGCGGAAAGAACGACGGTGGTCTTCATTTTGATGGTTGGTTGGAGGTGAAGTGTAAAGATTGAAGCGACTTCAAGTCGAATGAGTGAATGGTAGAATCAAAGAAGGGAATGAGAAACAAAGAGTGTCTGGAAGCTGATGTCGAGCTGAATTGATCACAAGCCTCTAGACGGACGGATGTGGTGCTGTTTAAATACACCGTCAATGAAGGCCAACAGCTTTAACTCTAAGAGTTAATTTGACAGCTTGAAGCCCCTTGACCCATCTAGATCTCGCAATATTGTCTAAAGGGAACCCGCGAATTCCCATTTTCATCAATCGCTCTCGCTTGATGGCCATGGTGTGCGCGAGATAGATTGGGTGCAAGACCCAAGACCTGGCCCAATACAATCAGCCCAGAGTATGGATTGCTCCAATCCCATTGGTGTGTTTGTCAGCGACGAGCTTGGCCTATCTAAACGCTGACCAGGCCGCCAGCCTTTTCGAGGCCGCTGTCTGTGGGGTAGCACGGGGACTCCCCCTGAAACTCTTCGTCCCCTGGTCACTTCGTGTTCTAGGCTTCCCGTCAGCGCATAGAACTGGATCAGGTTCATTTCTCAAGGATCGTCTGATCCATGTAGTTGAGTCCCGATTCTTTGGTTGCCTGCGTGGACAGCATTTAAAGGTTGTGGCTCTCCGAGAAAGGAAGCGGTGAATGAAGTACGCCTATCTGAACTGTCCCAGACGCGCTGGAAGTATCAATGTCTGTAAATCAGGATAGCCCCCGTTATCTGTTGATAAACCCTTAGCAGCTTCAATCGGCTTCTAGCGCTCAGGGTACCTCGTTCAATACCGTTGGTAGAGCCTTTTCCATGCGGACCGCGGAAAGAAGCCCCCGAGCATTGCTTTGGACGTTTGTCGATGATATGGAGCCCTTCCAGCGCCCGCTTTAGTCTCACCGGGATGTTTTTGCCTGCCAAGCGGCTGCGTGCCGGTAGCCCCTGGCAGTCACAACATTGGGGCTCGGCGTCCAACATGACCAACACTTGAATCATCCACTCAGATCCATACACATTTAGTGGACCATACATGGCATTGGCAGTCGCTGCATCTTTCCACCAGTAATTGAACTGGGAATAACATCTTAAACCTCCATCTACTGGCGGCAAATATAATAAGGCTTCTTGGTGTCCTCAGAAGGCTGTTAGACAATATCTCCGGCTGGTAGCATTGGGATATATCATTTGCTGTGGCTGTATACGAAGAGCCAACAAAAGACCATGGCCTCACTCTCCATAAGCAAAAGAATTGGGTGGTACTGCTGCGTCATGCGAGCATGAGATATCTAGACCTAGAGTCCGGCGTTGCTGTCCTTGTTCGTCGTCAAAAGACAACGCGCCGACAAGAGTTCCCAAACAAATCTCGGACAGATCAAACACCTCTCGTCTTGGCGACTAGACTATTTTGGCACAAACATGGACTCCTTAATTACCTGTAGGGTGAGATGCGAGAGCCCTGTATTATCGAAGTGGCGGCTGGACAGTGGACCGATAGCACGGTTACAGACTAATAAACGTGGCGTATTCGGTGACAGAACCGAACTACGAACCGGTCGTAAAGTTCGGGACGAGCCGTGTCTGACGACGCCAAAGTAGGGGTTACCTGAGATTTCTGATCCCTGAAGCTGCAAATATTATGCTCCTGCGTGTTGTCCGAGCTGGAGCTTTAATGTGCTCTGGGCATATTGGCGATAATGGCAAAATGTGCGAACGTGAAAACTGAATGTGCTTTAACACAGAGCATTACTCGCTCGAGTTCTCATGTTTCTGGTATAAGTGTAAATCGGAAGCAGATGTACGGCGATCTTAGAAGTGAAAGGCATGCTCTGGGTGTTACGACCAGGGTGTACTAGAGACTGGCTCCATTGCTGAGGGGGCAACTCTTACCGAACAGGGCTACTGAAAATTTCCTCTGGATGGAAAGGAACTGATGAACCAAAACAAAGTGGTTCGCGTGACAGGTGGGCCTCCTCTACAAGCGCGTCTGAAGTTCGGACAACGTCCCATTTGGGGTGTTTACCATCTGAAGAAGCTACTGTCGCGGGCACAGACGCTAAGGTCTGTTCGTGACTTCACCCTATTTTGACTAGGGATGCTATGCTGCGTGAAAAGGCATCCTGAACCCTCGGTAAACATATTGAAGGAATTAGAGCGTTAAAACTGCACACGAAAGGTTTTCAAGGTGAGATCATGCCCAAATGGAATCTCACCACCCAGGCCGCTTTAGTGTGGATAATGAATCTGTAATAGCGCTACGTCTTAGTTTTCGACGGTCTAACTCGGTGCACACGACACTAGTACTGTCTCTTAGTCGGGACGGGAAGCGTATTCGTAACTCGGGGTCGTCTCCAGTTGACGAAAGTTCTGATGCACCCATCACCAGTGACCCCCACCTTGATGCCAAAGCCATGAATACGGGAAGGTTTGCGTGGCCATAGTTTAGTCTGCTTGGTCGCGGAGGACGAAATTGCCATTAGCTTCGGGGGCTTTTGGGGGTGACGAGTTAGGCGTTGCGCCCACGGAATGGGCCCAGTTATGCTAGTCTGCGACTCACTGGAATTCATTGCATTGAAATCATGTACCTGCCGGTGCGACAAGAAGACATCATTCGAGATCTCATGATCATGAAGGCCGATCAAACACGAGGCCATTGTCTTTTCTTAATCTTGCGAAGACCAATGGATGACAGTATGTCACAGAGCTTTTCACGGAAGCTATTATACTCAAGAAGATGTCTTTGACCACAGTGATGTCGATTGACGAAAGAAAGCCGAGCACGAGTCCTGAATTCAAGCGGGCTGTAGATACTAATAGGGGTAAATTTGAGACTTTTACAGCGCACCTTGTCCCAGCGTTTCCTGTCAGAGTCTCGGGCGAGCCAAGAAGATACTAGAAGAAAGGTGGGAGGAAAGAAGGATCAGACGATCGGGTCAATTCGTGCCGATGGAACCCCGATCATTCAATTCTGTGTTCGGTTCATGTTCCCATACCAAGATACTTGATGGATGACAATACCGAAAAAGGTAGTAAGATGTATCAATTGTCCAGGAGGCGGAGTCGCCCGTGACCCGTGCGACCACTAGAGAGTCAGTCTCTTTGAACATGAAACCCTACAGAGGACCATGACGGAGATCCTGTTCGTCTCTGGGACGTTCTTGGGTCTACCGGGATGCCGTACATGAATCCGTGGCCCGCCTCAACATCCACGTTATTGAAGGGGCGTTGGGACTGGGATGACGAGGTTCAAATGTGAACATGATATCGAGCTACCTGGTGCGTCTCTCGAGCCGAAGCCTGGGCAACCGAAGTTCCGATGCCCTCGGGATGACTCCTTGAAAACCTTTCCTACATGGATGCGGTTGGCTCATGGCTACAGGCTAGGTACGAAGGTGCGACTCTCGTTCTAATCCGGTGCATCCCGAGCTCTGTGCTCTGCGTCTACACGATCTTACAAAAGAAGCCCCAATTTACGCCATACATCATCATCTTACGCACCGAATAGTAGGGCCACATTATGAGACGAACAATATGGATCTATGTTTTAGCTGAATCAGAGGTAGGATTTAGGTATGACAATGAATTTGCGTGTGGTTCACCAAGGCTGGGAAAAATCAAAGTAGATGCCTGGTACCCTAAGACTGGACTCAGGGGGGAGAGGGTCGCCAGTGACAGAACCCACTCAAGGATACGCACCGTCACTGCCATACTACGCGCCCCCAAAATTATCCAATGTCAATGGAAGGTACGTACAGCGACCCCAAACTATTCCTATAAAATCCAGAAATCTCTTGGCATTTCTCGATGCCGCTCCCCCTCACTACTCACCCTCCACAGCTACCCATCAATGTCATCTTAGAAAATCGTGTTTCCGATAACGCCTTTTATCATCGTACACAAATATTTGCGTGAGGAAGCTGACTCTCAAGTGTCTAACGTTCGCAGGACTCCCGTCACGAGTTACATCGAGGTCTAGGGGTAGTGACATCGCTGGAGTGTGTCTATGCCTAGAAGCCCGACCTCGCGCACACCAGATATAAATATCCACAACAAGCACCTTCCACATCCTAACCACCAAGTCCGACACTAGAATAGTGCATTTGGCAAGTTTATTCTTCTAGTTCGAGTGTGGTTGAATATGTTGCTAACAGCCATGATACATGCGCAGTTAGAGTTCCCAAAACACGTCAAGAACCCCCAGCCGTCGCCGAAGGTCGAGCCCTCCACGCCTGAGAAAGAACAACATTCAACGCCGTAGTCCTTGCATCCCATGAAGTTTCAATCTTCGATATCGTGCTAGTAGCCCGCCGTTCCATCCGCGTGGCATTACGAACACCGACATGAACCTCACCGAACCGAATCGAATCGACGAACAATCTATTGTATCGAAGATATTATCGTGTTTTGACTTGTGAAAGTTGCTTTGAAGAAGCAGATGTTGGCGACTCCAAGCTCCTCCAATATATCTATCGTGCCTACTCCTGCCGCTTAGCCTCGACCTCCAGTTCGATCAGCATTGCCGGGAAAGCGAGATGCGGAACAGCAACTGCTGTCCAGATTGGTCGGTGGTTAGGGATGCGCTGCTTAAGGGCCTCGACCGTCTGCTCCCATGAAGTGCGAATTTCGCAGTGACACGAACGAAGCGAGTAAACATCCTCCCAGCCGCGAAGACCTGCTGCTTTGAGGACGATGTCGACATTCTCTATGGCCAGCGCAACTTGCTTCTTGCTGTCGTTCGCGTCGAGGGCCCCGGACTCAGGATCCCAGCCTCCTTGCCCCGAACACTTGATGATGCCGTTGCCGAGATCGACGGACTGGGAGTAGTGCCCAAGGTCACTGTGCTTTTGTGCGGCACCGGGCGGGTTGTTGAACTTGAGGGATACCATGACTGCTTTGTTCGTGCCTAACTATGGACTAGAGCGCCTGTCTAACAACTCGCCACGCTGTCAGAAAACAATGGTAAATCTGGAAATTTGAAGTAGATCTGAAGACAAGAGTTACTGAACTCACCTGCAAAGCGATGCCTCTCTTGATGAAGCTCAGGTTACGTACTGTATGGTGGCAAGCGGAGCCAACGGTATGGGATGCTGAAATATATGTTGAAATCTGTAACGTGAAGTACGCGTCTCCTCCATATAAATACAAGAGAGCAAGCAGAGACACAAAAGGACTATAGAAGATGGAAAACTGGACAGCAGTGCCCAGTGACGTGATGCTCGCGGCGATGCCACACCGTGACCCCACTATTTCGGGATTTACTCATTTGGACCCCGATTGAACTTTGGAGATTTTGGAGACGCCAGGGAAAAGTCTCCGCCCGACAGAGTAGCAGCGGTGGATGTTCGAGCGCCCGAACGTAAGTGGCATTTGGCAACTGAGAATTCGCATGAATCAACTTTAATAAGTAGAAGTACGTGGTGAATTGATCTCCTTATAGCGGGAAGATATACGGCAGCTCTCATGGATGTTTTACTGCCTGAGCACGGAGTCGATTACGTGCCTCATCTCTGGGTTTGATAATCAATATCGCGGTTTAGATTTCAACTTGGCCGCCTTTTTTGCCATCGCTATTTTCCTGGTAAGTTTGGAAGTTGGCAGAGCGCAATCTTCCATTCTGCCCGCAGATTTCCTAATCAAACCCCTAGCCCTGTACCATCTGCATCTCGGGTCAGAAGCTCGAGAGATCTCCCCAGCGCCTGTGAAAAAGGCTTATTCTCGAGTTTTTGTAGCACGCGAGACCAGAATGTCAAGATTGAGTGAGAAAGAGAATACATGTCTTCTCGAGAAGATGAGGCGCGGAGATCGCCGAGGGATGATAACATCATCGTGACAAGTGTCTCAACCCTCTCAAGAAGCTCCCGCTCAGCTTGACTCTGTCAGTCATACTGTACAGGGAATGCACCGTGGACACTGACCTTGACTCCTTATTTGGCGGCTAATTAAATGTGACAGCCATTTCGTGACAAGAATGGCGGAATAAAAGACTGACAGAGCCATCTCAAATCCCCACGTACTGGCAGACATACGCACAAAGAATGAAACACCACTGTTTGCGGGCTCCTCCATGAGACCAACATATTCCTCGATGGCTGGAAGTATAAGTGCGGAGGAAAGGTGTATTTCGGAAGGCAGGTTCATCAACTTGGACGCAATCCCTGTGGGATCCAAGAGATTTAGCGCCAGGGATGTAGAACCTGAGCTTTCTAACAACCTTCGAGAATAAATGAGACGCAAGAGACTCCTGCAGTCGTTGTGCAATCTCTGGTCTGCAACATCCCTCGAAGACAAGTCTGTTGCGGCATCGCACTGTTTAGTAAGAAGCAACGTCACTTTCCTGCGTTTAGTCAGTAGTTGCATTCGTTGTCCATCATATACTTCTGAAGTAGGCTTACTCAAGTTGCTCAGTCTCTAACCTGGCCAGGGTTTCAAAAGGTTGAAGGTGGGCAGCTTCTCGTATGAACTTCAAACGCTGCAGGTGAAGTCCCAGCAAAACCCACACCACTTCCGTGGCAAGTTGGGGAACATCGTTGCGACTCGAACTTGTCTCATCAAGTTCATCCTCATATCGAAACAACTTTTCGTATACCGCTACAGCCGTATTTTCCTCTGTGCAAAGAACATAATCCTGTTCCAGGCCATTCCAAAGGCTTCGAGGACATGGCAGTTGGAGTTGACCACTAGCCGAAAAAGACGGCATGGGAGAGTCTGAGAGATAGCTGTGGCTTGCTAGGGTGCAAAACGCAAAGGCAAAGCTGCGCTGGGTCATCTCGGTCGTGATGTGCCGTTGCAACTCGCTTTCTAAAGGCACCACAGCCGAGGCGATGCTGAGGTGGAACCAATGGCTCAATTTGCAATCGAGATAACGTAGCTCTTCTACTAGGTTACTCGGCTGTGCTAGTTTGACGTATTCTGACAGTAATAGAAATGTGCTTGTAAGCTGGAGTTCAATTCTTCCGAAATGTTAGACCATGCGCTCGTGGAAAGGGTGCAGACGCAGAAAATTCTCAAATTTTACTCACGATAGGCCGAACTGATTTGTCGCTCTATACCCGATTGCAATAGAATCACGAGTGAAAAATCTGCTGGCTTCATAGAGCATCTCCCCACTGTCGGTTTCGAATAGGTAAAGCGCTCCTAGTGCAAGCATCGCCGTCTGAAAACCAATGTGCAGTTTTTCGGGGTCAACACTTCTGTGTACTAAGGCCATTCTCCCATTTTTCATGAATGAGTTGTAAAATCGAGTGCGTGTTTGAGTAGATGGGATGGTAAAGTTCGGCCTGTGTTTCAAATATTCTTTCCATAATGCTTCGGGAGTCTCGTGGGCTGGCAATGTGTGCATTGTCAGAGTATCTAAACCCTAAACCCAAAGGAAGGTAGAACAATTGCGCAGAAAGACTTACGATGTTCGCCTCTTGATTCCGTGTTGAGGCCTGTGATCTGGCCCGCCAAGTTTAGGAGATCAGGCGACGGCACACTTTGGGTTGGGTCGTGAGCCAGGTTTTCTCTCCTAGCTTGACTATTATTGTTTGAGACGAGGTCACCAGCAATCCGAAATAGACCACTGCTACGAAAGAAGTCCTCGAAACCATGAAGAACATGTTCGCTTCGTGCCGAGTGTAAGAAAGCTAGCCCTGATACCGGACTCAGTTACTGACCAACAGTGTATCTAAGACTTGAAACCTACGCTGGCTGCAATATTCTGGGGGCAACGGTAGTGTCTCAACATTTCTGGAAACAGACCTTCGCACTGTTCCCTCGGATACTGAGTCGTTGACACGACTCGGCGGTGGAAGGTGATCTTCCTGGTAGGAAGGATCGCTATTTGACTTGTGATGAAGTCGCTTGTGACGCTGTAGCAAGTCTCTCCTAGCGAAAGATGAACCACATTCACAAACATATGGCTTCTCCTTCGTATCTAAGCAGTCACTCAATCAGCATGGTCTTTTTATCAGAAGCAGCATTAGAGATGTAACGATTGCGTTTCCTTGTGCAGGTGCTACTTACGAGTCCGTATATGTCGTTGGAGATGTTCGGGCTTTCGAAACCCCCTGCTGCAAAATGAACAGATATGCGGTCTATCTGTCTGCATCTCCATGTGGATGTGTGCGTTGTTGGTGAGGTGTTGGAGACTTCGGTGTCTCCAAAAGGGCAGGGTTCAAGAACTGCTTGACTTTTGCTGCGATAATGACGAGTCATAACACCAGGAATACCGGAAGTACTACTTTGACGCTATGACGTCTCCAATTTTCGGGATTTAGACCTCGGCCTCTAGCTGAAATTCTCCATTCCAAATCCCGAGATTGGAGACAATCATCTCTGCCCTCATCAAGCAGGCACTAGCTTCATGTCTTTCCACGGTGAAGCTGTCAAAGGACTAACGCGAGGATGATCGGAAGGAAGCCAGGGACTCGGAAGTTTGCGACTCCACCCGCGAAGTCTGCTTGTACCTCATGGTTCGCCCGCCCATTCCCATTTCGTAGACGGTAAGGGCCTCCTCTAAAGCCCTTCAAGCAGAGCATCTCGCGTACGCTGTAGTGGCGATCGCCCATGCACCCGGGTGAGTAGATTCCTCCTGTATGTACATGAATATTACTCTAATTTAAGAACGACTCAGTGTCTCCGGAAGGGCGACTCGTGCACCTTCCTTCCTAGCCTTCGAGGCTTGCGGCCGGCAAAGAGTCGCCATGAAGATTTTCGCCAGGAGTCATCCGTCTTGAACACTAGAAGTCGTGTTATGGCTCACCAAACCGAAGCACATAATAATCTTACAGAGAGCGCGGTGGCTGTCGCGGGGGATCTCAACCTAGACACAGTCATTGGACTCCCTCCTCTTTTCAATGATGATTTCGATGCATTGCAGTTTAACAACATTTTCCATGGAGACACAGAGGAAGATCTAAACGAGTTCTTTGCAGATATCTTCAGTATTCCTACTTATCCGCGCGCTGGCTATGAAAGTCCACCGGCGACCGTCGTCTCGCCCCTCCAACGCCTTGTTGGGGCCTATACCTCCGATGATGATGTGTATGTTTGCCTCACTTGACGATTCTTTTGCCCCGTGGCTCACGTAATTTAACTGGACACTGACTGTTTGAATGATGTTATCTCAGTCTGCGATCATACTACAGATTTCTTCACCCAGCCTTTCCAATACTGCCACCACCGGTTGACGGCATGATGGAAAACGTCTCAGACTCAATGCCACCTACCAACTCATACTCGCCTTCTTCTCCGGTAATCTTGGCTATTCTATCAATTCTCATTCACGTACCGCAACTGCGTGGTCATCGCAGCCATCCTGAAGTAACAGACGAAGACAACCTTGAAAGGAGCACATCTCTTTCTCAACATGCACTGCACGCAATCACAAGCTGGGAGGTCATAAAAGCCTCGGAGACTCATGCTTTCTCCACGTCAAGGTTTCATCCAAATGTACCTGGAGAACTTGAGAGACCACTGGCATGTTGCATACTGACTCTCTACCACTATCTGTGCAGAGGAGATATTGAAGAAATGACGTCTTATGTTCGGAAGGCTTTTGGCTTTTGAGAGAACTGTCTTCAAATACAACAGCTTTGAGACTAGAAGTGCGCTTTGAGGAAAGCCTTCGAAGAGCTTGGTGGATGACAGTGAGTCGCCAGTGTCCTTGCCTAAGGCCGCACATCTGACGGTAAACCACACAGTACATTTGCATATGCAATGCATCTATTGTTAATTGCAAGGTGAGATCAAGAAATGGAGAGAAGTAAGTGGCATTCAACCACATGCTGATCTTGAATCAGTCTCCCGCAGAAATGATCGACATCAGTAAGGTCACCATATTATACCCAACCATTGCCGGGAGTTCAAAGGTGAGCTTTCAATATTCGTTGGGTAGGTACGGTCGTCTTTGGCGTTGTAGCTGATTGAGATAGATCTGGGAGCAGATAATCCGCGCTGAAGAAGCACTGGTTGGTGCAACACTTTTGCTTGTTGCCTTGGTAAAAGGATTCAACTCTGAGACAGCGGCACAATCCTTGCATGATAATATCCGTACCATGAACGATATCATTGTGCATCTGCTGGATGACAGCGGACAAGATAGAGACCATCGAACACCCAGAGTAGAAGCTTCCGAGTCAAGACTGGCTGATTGTTTCCGTATCACAGCCCGCATCCGATTAAATAGGTTCGATTGCTTCTTCTAGTTTGCGATCAAACGCTGATCTACCACAGCGCTCGCATCAAGCTGCATAGATATCGGGCCATGATGGACAACATACGTGTCCTGAGTCGTTTCGACACCAACCATCGCTCTCGAGTATCTACTTCTGATGGCGCGTTGGAATGTGCAACATCGTCGAATACTGCAAAAGCAGCCAAGATATTCCCTTTCTCTGCTGCTCAGTCTAAAGCCGTATGCCAAGAGTCTGCATCAAGTATTGTGAATGGTTTGAATCAGCTGGTCAATTTAGGATCTACTCGTAAGTCCCGCATATTAAATCCCTAGACTTCTCGCTCAATTTCGATTAGTCACTCCTTGCTTCTGCTCTGGTTTGCTTGCAGGATACACCCTCATGATGATTTCCCACTTCGATTCATCAGCACATGCAGAAGGCACACATCATGGAGTGTCGCAGGAGACACAGAAGAAACTTTCAGATGGCGTTGAGACTGCTATCCGGGCACTCGCCCATTTCTCTGGAGGCTTTGGTGCCGTAGCGGCTTTGAAAGGTAATGTGCTCAGGACCTCTAAGACGACCGAAAACTGATTTTGCGTTTTCAATCAAGATCAACTTGAGATTGCTGCTATTGCATGTGACCTTGCCGAAGGAGGCTCGTACAACACGGGGGCTGCTTAATTTTCTAGCAGCGGACTCCGAGCGGACCCGTGGCGGAGAATCCGTCCGTGAATGGGACTTGGTCGGAAGCGGCCTGGTTTTTGGTGAGCGGCGCCGGTGACGACCCACTCAAGCCCGCCGGTCCGCCGGTCCGCTCCGCAAATCCGCAAGCGCACGATAGCGACACGAACGTAGGACATTGGAAGCCTACAAGCATTCCAAGGTATAAATAGCCCGAAAAATAACCAAGATCCCCATTCTTGGCTGCGCTTGTAATCTTTGCCATCATCCTCTGAGTTCTTGAACAAGCATTTCGAGGCTTCCTTGTGGGCCAATTTCATAAAAGACACACCTCATCTGGTTTTCCAATTACCGCCATCGACAAACAATATTATTTGACTACTTTTCGGTTACAATTTCAACATGTCTGCTCCACGGCAACTCAGAATCTTGATCACAGGCTGCACACCAGGCGGAACGGGCGCGGCCCTCGCAATTGCCTTTAACAACGCGGGGCATCACGTCTACGCCACAGCGCGTGATCCGTCCAAGATGATGCCGCTCGAGAAGCTGGGAATCGAAACTGTTGCTCTCGATATTACATCAACGTCGTCCATTGCCTCAGCTGTCTCTTCTGTTACCTCCTCCTTGCCCGACGGAAAAGGCTTGAACATGCTTGTCAATAACGCTGCCGGAAGCTACACGATGCCCATTGCAGACGCGTCTTTAGATGCAGCAAAAGAGATGTTCAACGTCAATGTCTGGTCCCAAGTGGCTGTCACCCAAGCGTTTCTGCCTCTCCTGCTCAAGGGAACGGCAGTCCCGTCTGAGGATGGCCATCCAGCTCAGGTTATGATTGTAAACCACACATCGGTTGGATCAGTCACTGCGATACCGTTCCAAGGCATCTACAACTCGTCTAAGGCAGCCTTTGCTTCGCTCTCCGACACCATGCGTCTCGAGCTGGCACCCTTTGGGATTCACGTCGTGGAGCTCAAGACTGCTGGTGTGAAGACAAACCTGATCTCGAACAACAAGTTCAACACCACTGGCGAACGGCTGCCGGAAGGTTCGATTTATGAGCCAGCCCGGGAAATTGTGGAGAGGGCTATGAGCCAAGATGAACTCCGAGTTAGAGGAATCTCGCCGGATCAGTGGGCGTCGGAGGTTTCTTCAGCGTTATTGGCAAAGAACCCACCGAGAGTCATCTGGAGAGGTGAGAGTGCACTCTTGTCTCGGGTGGCATCAATGCTGCCGCCGGGACTCTTTGAAGGGATGCTCAAGAAGATGACTAAATTGGATATGGTAGAGAACATCATCAAGGAAGGCAGGCGATGAGGATGTAGGAGTGACATGAATGCGGGCATGGCAGTATGTTGACAGGGGAGACACCTTTCGCAGCCGCAGAACGACAGCAACGGAGACTTAGCCAGATAATAGTCAAACTTCAGGGCAAACAATAGAATATCTCACGTCTGATGTAATATTTGCTCTGGATTACTCTTGTTCTTGACATCAATGTCCTACTCGAACGATCATAATAATCCCACGGTCGCATACGAGCACGGCCAGACCAGAATATCCGCGAAAGCTTTCTATCCTTCTTCGCGCCGGAGAAACGATTCTTGGGCTCAGAATTCTCAGGGCTTGGCAAAAGATCATCACGACGGCCTCAGCATTGGCGATGGGCCTGTTATGCGTCCTGTGGAGAAGTGGCAGCCAAGATGCCGACGAGCCGACCGACCCTGGGTAACCGGCACAAGATCGTTCGTCTGTCAAGATGCACACCAAAGCTGGGCAGAAATTCTTATGTTAAGCTTATCTTTGAGTTGAAGCCCACCAAGTGGCCCAAATGTGCCGTCCTAGCCGGCACGGCATCGCTAAGACGTCTGCTGACGCAGCATTCGCCAAGCCTTGTGACTTCAAGTCAAGACACCTTCAACTCCAAAAGGGAACGAACGGACAGGATGAGAGTCGAATGTTCATAAATTTGGAAAGCTTTCACCATGAAGAGGCGAGAACAGCAGCCATTGGTTTGCGAAGACGGCGCTTACTCGCCGAAGCAAAACTTGATACTGAATGGAATTTGAGAAGTCTACGGAGTATACTGTCTACGAGGAGCTGTTACGCGTGTAAAATCCATATCCAATAACTATTCTTCTTTTGTGAGTTTTGATTCAATTGAGAAAGCTTGGGAGCATGGCACTTTCATCAGGTTGATGCGAGTCTACTTGCGGCCGACCGTAGGTTTCCGTCACCTTGGCATCAAAACACCGGAAGAATTGGGTTAGATTATCAATGCAAAAAAGTCTAAACGTCGTGTAAACCAGTCCCTGAGAAAAGAAGGGAAGAATTGGTTGCAAGGGACGATTCACGTCTCCGATTTTGTTGCGCATTGGATGCTGACGGGAGTTTGACCCGATCGCAGGAATATCGCAGCTGTATCATTTCACTCGAAGAAGCAAGCCGCAAACTGCACTCAATATCTCTGATCGAAAGTTCCGGGACTGCAGCAATGAGACGGCCGGTTACGGGGTGACGTTGATGACGCGGATAGGGAGACCGCGTAAGTCAAATTTGCGCCGGGGCCGGTCCTGCTCATTTCCCCCAGTTCATCGGATACCGTACCATAGATGCCAGGAGCATCCGTACAGAGGTCTAGAATTCTGCATCTATCCGCAACTGCATCCTCATGATTTATCAGACAAACCCCTTGCCAAGGCATCTGATGAACGGGTCCTTGAGTGTGAGAAAATAGTACTTGATGGGACTGGTCTTGTCGCATAGCCGGGAGATATCCCACCGCCCGATGATCTCCAATTTTCCGTAAAGTCAAAACATGCTCTGTAAAAGACTAACGAAGGGGAAATATTCTCCATCAATTCGCTGTGCTGTACGCAGATCTACGCAAATACATGATTGGGCCATCGTGGGTTGCTCCAATTGCTGTAGTACTACGATCAATTGAGCAAACAGGGGCGTCGTAGACCACGGACGGCATTGAATTTATGATTGAACTATACCTCACCCACCACGTGTCTTTCGCACCAAACGACTTGAATTGAGTTTTTGCATCGTTTCGATGCTGAGTCGCACGAACCCGACCTTGGCCAGAGTGCAATTATTGGCAGCTATGACATTACTAGCAGAGTTTCGGGAAGAAGGAAGAGCTTGAGTCAATCACACTGAAAACAAACGGTCCTGTGCTTCCGGGGCTACGCAGCGGTCGCTAACACGGCCAACACCATAATCCTCTGCCCCCTTTCTTGAGCGTTTGCTTCCAAGGCTCGGCGCCAAGACACGTCAATATCAGCAAGCAGGCTGGAGGCGCGAACGCGCACACCTGCAAACTTGGCTTTGTTTGAGACTCCGGTGCGACAAGAATTCGTTCTGCTGCCTAAGCTTTTTGGGTGTTCGTCGCATGCTGCCAGGCGATAGCTGACAAAAGCAAAGTTCGGGCAGACAGCGGACAGATCGGGAAGGTTGAGACCGATGGCGACGTGCATCCTCAAAAGAGCCGCTGAGCAGATGCGCCAAGATCATTCGCCAATCAGAGACCTACATCGGTTCCCATAGCGATCTATTTCCGTCATTTTAGCAGCGTTCGGGCGGGTGATGCGACATTCACAATTGAGACCCAGGGGCACGGGAGAGAGGGATGATCGCAATACATCTGGAGCTAAGGGATGAGACGCTGCCCACTGTCGTTGCAGGCCTCCTGATTCTGGGTCAACAATGAAGCCAACTCCAGCGCTAGTGATGAGGTTAACGGAAGTAGACCGCGGAGAAGCTTCAAGCATATCGATTCCGTCTCAAAGTCTGCCGCGGCTCTTAGTAGGAAACATATTGGGGGCGATGTGAGCTGAGCCGTGGCGACATCGTCTTGAAAATCTGAAAAGCGGCATTGACACTCATATGTTCAAGACAAATCGACAACGGCCAGGCCACCAGGTGATCAGCATCGCATGTGCGATCCGATGTTCCACGAATCAAAACATCAGACGAAGTCAATTTGCACACAAGCCGAACACGACCATGGACGCTGACGTTGCATTGGGGGGAGAGCACAAGCAGCTCTACCTTAATTCTCTACCTCCGACATGCGGTACGGGAAGCCAAGCTCAGTTTCAACAGAAAGACGTAGATACGACTGTAATCGTACCTTAAGACATCATCAACGTCTAGTACAGGATTGGACCGACCCCACCTTGTGAGAAAAGCGGCTGGGACGTGTCCGGTCTCCTGTAAATGACCCTCTGCTCACGAAGAGGCCCGGCCTCCGGAAGAGTGGGCGACGAGCCCCGGCCTCACCGGCAGGCAAACGACGAGACAGACCAACGGATGACAGCAGCGCGCAGACGGGAAAACAACATTTTCCATGGTAATCGTGGCGTTCAAAATTTTCACCATGGATTTCGAGGCCGCCTCCGATGGCCAGTGCAAATCCTCACCGCGGCAGATCCTCCCTCATACCACCCCATAATAGGGGCCAAATATATGCGGCTGCATCACCGGTATCAACTTGCGGCTGTTCCCAACCAGGCTATCCTTGGCGTATATGCGATAATATATAGCTCTCAGAGCACTAGTTCTCGAACTTTCGTGCTGGCAAAGTCTTATGATTTACCGATTATACGGTTCGATACGTAGACTGCTGAGACAGATTCTCCATGCCATTATGGACGGCGATCAGAGCAGGAATCGGATTGGGTGTTCTCCATTGAAGCGACCTTAAAACGTCTGAACTGGACCGAACAAGCCGACAAGCGATGCGCCCGGCCTAAACTGACGTGACGAGAGCGCCCGGAGGCCACGAAGGGGGCCCGTCTGCAGGCTCGTATGCGCGCGAGGAAACAACGGGCAGCAAATCTCGGGTGCCTCGTTCTCGTCACCGCAGCGGCCGTCATCATCTGGCCCGCCAAGACCCTGAGCACTTTCCCTCACGCATCTTGGAATCCCAATCCGCGCGGCCGCGACTAGTGACGCGGGATGGCAATATGGACATCATGATTTTTCGTCTGAGAAAGTCTTGGCATTGCTTTGGAAAACTGGGGAGAGTGGAGTCTTACGATAGAGACGTTGGCGGTGGTTGGCTTGGCTGACTGGACGGCGACCCTGGCCATCCTGCTCGTCTGTTTCGAAACGACCTGCAAGGGGTGGTGCGACATTGAGATGTGCCCCTGGCAGACGCCATGGGGGAGTGGGCAGCAAGATGGCGCCGCATGTGGTGTGTGTGGGAGTGATTGAAGAGCCAGGGATACAGCGAGAGTTGTCTGTAGACCGAGAGTGAGTGACGGTTTTGACAGACTGAAAGTCGGGGCTGTTGCGATGCTGGTGTGGGCGCGTGGCTGAGCAGGGCCCAGGGGCGATTCCCGCCCGTGAACCGGATTGGGCCATCACTTTATTCAAGACCTGGGATTCGTCTGTGTTCAAGCTTTGGGGCCAAGGAGATCGAATTAAAGGGCGGGACTGGCTAGTCAGGACACGGGGGTCCCCCGTCGAGATTCCGATGCGGGAGCGGCCATCACACCTCTCTTTCGGGCAACGACCTGCAAGCAAACAATCAAGTTGGGATGAGTCCATGTCCCGAACCGGGAATTGTGTCCGTCTTCCGATGGGGCTTACAGCCGGAGGGATGCCACCACCACCGGCCAACGCCTAACTCATGCCCGTCCACTACTACCGGTGCTGCATGGCAGTTGGCGCTGAGTCTGACAGGATCTCTTGGGATGAGCCCACATTGTGGGAACACGGTGGGTTAGTGGCTCCAGTGCGATCTTCAGTACCTGCATCGACGCTTTCATTTCCTCCGCGTCGCTTGTTGATTGATACCTGCGTAGTCTGCGGAGGAGATGGAGCCTCTTGGCCTTGGCTGGAGTTGGGCCAGTTCCCGTTCTAGTCTGGACCACATCTAATATTGGCGTCGGTAACTGTAGTGCAACTCTACGGTAGACATGGACGTGGGAAGATACCATCCATCCTGGCAGCTCACTTGATATAAGTAACGGCGTGATATCCAGCCAAGAGCAGCTTTTTTTTCTCTCTCATCACTTTCAACTCACACCTCTTCGGTCTTCATTGTTCATTACACTCTTTCAAGCAGGCTTGATTCTATTTCTTCGCTCTCTCAAGTAGACAAGCCTTTTCCTCTCTCTCACTTATCTCGCCTTCCTTACCAACCAATCCAACAACCAACCATCAAAATGAAGTACTCCGTCGCCCTCACTCTCACCACCATGGTGCTCGGCATCGCCGCCGCTCCCGCCGCCCAGGCCGCTCCTAAGGAGCACAACCTCGCCCGCGCCGAGCACGGCTACTTCGACCTCATCCACAAGCTCGCTCGCGCTGAGAAGGCCAGCCCCTCCAAGACCAAGTCCGCGAAGAAGCCCAAGAAGACCCACCCCTCCAAGACCCGTTCCCCCGGCTCCATCATCACCTCCGCCCCTGGCAACGGCACCGCTTCCTTCGCCATCGCCGCTGCCAGCAACGGCACCTCCGGCGGTGACATCCCCGCCGCCTCCGGCACCTCCGTCCTCAAGGCCGCCCAGACCATCGCCGCCGGCGAGTCTTTCGATGGTGGCATGAAGATGTTCGACCGTGGTGTCTCCTGCACTGGCCAGGCTGAGGGCGGTGACTCCGACTCCGTCTTCATCCTCGAGAAGGGTGCTTCCCTCTCCAACGTCATCATCGGCCCCAACCAGATTGAGGGTGTCCACTGCAACGGTGGCTGCACTCTCACCAACGTCTGGTGGTCTGCTGTCTGCGAGGATGCCTTCACCATCAAGAAGCAGGATGCCGGCGAGACCACCAAGATCACCGGCGGTGGTGCCACCGGTGCTTCCGACAAGGTCCTCCAGCACAACGGTGCCGGTACCCTCTCCGTCTCTGGCTTCACTGTTTCCGACTTCGGCAAGCTCTACCGCAGCTGCGGCAACTGCAAGACCATGTACGAGCGCCACGTTATCTTCGACGACATCAACGCCTCCTCTGGAAAGCTCCTGGCTGGTAAGTTCTTTGCTTCTTCATCACTTCTCCTGCGAAATCCCAACTAACATCTGCCCCTCCAGGTATCAACTCCAACTACGGTGACACTGCTACCTTCACCAACGTTGTTGCCAAGAGCGTCAGCGAGGTCTGCACCGAGTTCAAGGGCAACGACTCCGGTGATGAGCCCACCGAGATCTCCAGCGGCCCGTCGACCGCCTGCAAGTACTCTACCTCCGACGTCACCAGCTCTTAAGCTCCTGAACAAAATCGCGAGATCTGCTCGGGCACTTGACCCGAATGAGAGACTCAACAGTGCCACATTCCATGAAAAGGCACTCATGTATAGGCTTGTTTACTTGTAGATATTCTTCCTTCTGTACATGCCCATATAGCGTGTATGTATTTAGACTCAATGAGCCCTGTGGGCAGTTGTCACCCAAAGCTTGCGCGTTTTGTGCTTCATCGTGAATAGTGCTCTCATTACTGGCCGCTCAACACCTCTATTGGCTATCAGATGACTTGAAAACTAAGCCTTCCTATGATGCGACACTAGTGAAGGACAAACTTGGACGCCTTCCTGTCTCCATTACGCCATTGGTCTATGGCTCTGCCATACATGTACCCATGCAAATATGCGTCGCCAACATAGCGACACTCTGAGCGACACCCCTCAGGGCGAAGGACCACTGGCGTGGAGCAGCCAAGCGGGACGACGACTGTATCTCCAACAGCCATGAATCCAGATCCGATGCCAATGCGATCGCCCTCAGTTATGTAAAAGCATCGACCCATCATCCGAGAGCCGAAGTGTTCCTGAAGGAATCTCCGACGAGCGTCAGGCTTGATATCAGTTTTCGCATCAATGTACTTCTCAAGTTCTTGATCAAGAGGCAGATGCGGCAACCTCTCTCGGATCAACGACGCAAAGACATGGAAGCAGGCGGTCACCCAGTCGAATGAATTGGCCCATTTTCGAGGAACTTGATTGAGACAAAGTGCCCTGCAGAAAAGGTCTTGAGCTTCGAGGTCGTCGGCCTTGTACGTCGCCAGCAGAAGCGCTCTCTAGTGGATGAAAGCCATGAGATAGTCTGCCAGTGTGCACAGTGTGCCGACGGCAATGCCATGAGTGCGGATGGTGTCAATCTCAAGAGCGGTGATCTCAATCTTGTTTCGACGATCGTCTTTGAAGGAAAACTTGATCTCTTTGCGTTGCGATGCGGAGAAGGGCGGCTCAAAGCCCATAGCGCCCAAAGCAACGGTGTCGGGAATGTGAGACCAGTCTGGGACCCACGAGGGTAGATTCGCAGTGTTCATGTGAGGCGGGTAGTGAATGGCCTCGCAAATCACGTCGAAACGTCCAGTTGTTGATATAAGAAAGTCTACCACGTCCGTGTAGATTTCTTTGACGGATAGACTGTAGTCGACTGGGAAGTCCTTGCGCACGTCTTCCGTGAGCAAACCCAAGATTCCGAAGACTTTGTCTTTCGGATCAGCGGAGAATTTCCGTCGACAGACACGCATAACCTCCAGAAGAGAATCCTCCCCATAGTGTCTCAAAGCCCGGATGTCTGGAAGACTTCCAGGACCTTGATAAGTCAAAATCTGGGAGTAGGTGAAGTGGTTCTGTGCTGCTCTGGCGTATGTCCGGCCCTGGGAATTTCCAGGAAAGTAGTAGTCCAAATCACCCTTGTGTCTTTGGAAAACGTTAGACGCTTCTCTGTAGACATCCCACGGAAGCTTGTTGGAGCCGCAATAGACAGTGACGGAGCGTGCATTGAAGACTTCTTGTACCACCCACAGTCTCTTCCAGTAGTCTCTTTCGAAAAGAGAGACGGCTGCTGCGATGTCTCTCTCGTTACTTTTGGAGGAAAGGAGTTTCGTAATCTTGTCTGGTGATCCCGAATGTTGAGTCATTCTCAGGAGAAAGTCGACCGCGTCAGAACTTCGGTCTGCTTCTGAGCCAAGCCAGACAGCTACGGACTCTGCCCTCGAGTAAATCTTTGTCATCATTTGAACTTGTTGTGTTCTTTCATCCCTGTTGTGCTGATCGATACAGAGCGCGTCCACCCATACGGTGACTATCTCATTCTTTCGTCGGAGAGCTTGCAAGGCGCCATGCAAACTAGCAGATACCGAAATCTCAGTGCCTTCAAGTTCCAAACGTCGCGTGTCCCCTGCGTCGCCCCACGCATACGATATAGCGATATACTCCGGTAATTTTGTAATTGGAGCATGGAATACTTCGCATTTGATCTTGAACATTCGCGCCGGAAGTAGTCTGATCAATCTGATTTCAGACTCTCCTAATGCGTTGTATCGATAGAGTCTGTCGCCGAGTGTGCCAGTCGCGGATGAAGGGAATGACTGCCCGGATGTTGCGAGGGACGGCGATGTTGCGACTGACCGGCCAGCCGAGCTTGACCTCTTATGCCATGAGCGTTGCTCTTTCTGTTGCATGACTTTCGGAAACAACACATTGGCATCCGGTCTCGAAGGTGTGGAGGCCACCGTCTCATGGCGTGGATTTACTTCAACACTCACTTGAGGAATCCGAGCATCGCGAGATCCATTCCTCCTAGGAGCCAGAGGGTACGAAGAGTCGCCGGTTGGAGCGTATGGTGCCGGTCGCGGAGGGCTGAGGGCGCGGGGTGGTCGCACATCCTGCGAAGAGAACCGGCGATGGTCGTTCCTCAAGGGAGGTGGAGATGGGACACGACTGGAGTACTGTTCGACATGAACACGCTTCAGTCTCGGTGGAGGGGATGGTCTTCTCGCCTCTGTTGACACCTGAGGCTCTCTGCGATCGACAAAGACTGTCCGCTTCTTCTGCCGAGCTTCATCATCCGAATGATAACCTCGATTCGACTGAGGCACCGCCAGATACTCGAACTCGTCTGACAGTCGGGAATCCCTATATCTTCCAGCCATGATAGCACGAAGAGAGACGAAAATAAATGAGGAATTTGCCGGCTTTAGTTTGCTTTCCTTGACTTGGAGGGTTTGAAATAGGGCCGTGGTCAATATTTGAGAAGTTCGGCCCTCAAATATGAGTGTTAAGAGGAGTGAGACGAGCGGGGTTGCAATCAGGCTGCGAGATTTTGTTGAAATCTGACACCGTGAGATGAACTGACCAATGAGATTAGCCGATTAGTATATGGCACTGCTGCATGTGGTCATACTAAAGTGGGTAGATCACACTTATGTATGCACGTTCGGTTCAGCTAGACTCAGCCTGATTTTAGCTGGCATGGATCAGGATAAGGTCAAGTCTACTTTGCAATGGCATCATGTGGTAAGAACAATGAATGGTGCTAAAATCAACCCATCTTGAGGCCGCTTGTTTGGCTCCACAGGTTTGGATGAAGGACTTGGTTTTACTCAACTTGACGATATCATCGAAGACTTGTTCTTGCTTCGCTAACGAATAGACCGCCCGGATCTTTGGGATGCCTTATCGGGAGCTTCCCAACCTCGACCTACGTTTCCTTACGCTTCCAACGTTGCCGGGCTCTTCATGCTTCTCAGGCATGTTTCTAAGGTTTCCAGCTTTATGCCACGCTGATAGTTCAACGTCTTCTCCATCGACCAGGCAATGCCACTGCCAGCTCCAAAGATCCCCCGATACTTGTTCCACACATTCCCAGGGTCCTTCTTCAAACTTGCTTCTATCAATCGCATACCCCATTCCTCCCTCGTGAACTCAATCTCCTTAAACCTCTTCTCCACTAAGTCAGCAATCCTCCCATAAGAGATTGTATCCCCTGCTACAAATACCACATTGCTCCCATTACCTGGAATGCCCCTCGGCTCAAATACAACTTCCGCCGTCATCCTCGCAATGTCCTCCGGTCCCGTCACTGTTATCTCCACATCCCAGCCCCCCAGCGCCCTCAACTTCCTCTCCTCAAAGTCCACGACTCCAAACTCTTTCACAAACAAGAAACTCATAAACAGCCCCGTGCTAATGATGATCCACTCCGTATTGGTCTGCGCGCGTAGCATATCTCTCACGTCGAGTTGCTCGTCAAACAAGACCTGCGGACTCCCGCGTCCGATGACATCGTAGTCAACGCCGAACTGCCAGGGAATGTAGCAGCGGACGCTGGACTGCAATGCAGCCTCACAAATGCGGCGCTGGGTTCCCGTGGGACCAACAAAGCCGGTGCAGCTGATGACGGTGTCGTATTTGCTGAAGAGTGCGGCGAGGTCTGCAATGGAATCGTTCACGACATCGCCCGCTTCGACGGAGACACCGAGTGCTTTGATGTCCGAGACACTCTTGGATTTCGATGGGTCGGTGGAAGAGATGGTTGATGGCCGCAGGAGAACCGAGATGTTGGCGTCGTTTGGCCGAGAAGGGTGTGAGGTGAGTGCTTTGAGCATCGCGGAGCCCAGCTCGCCGGCTCCGAGAACAAGAACAGACATGTTGGCGGCGCTTGTGTTTACTCTTAGAAATGTTGCCAGACGCAATTCGTTCAATATCCGTTTTACAGCTGGAAACTCCGAATCCGTATTGAACCCGACGTAGCCACGATGTTTTAAAAGCTGGTTCGAATGAAGTGCAATCCGCCGCCTTGAAATACTCTGAATGGCGTCGAAAGGATTCTCAACCCATCCTAAGCGACGCCATGAGAGTACGTAATCAAGCAGGCTGCAAGCGGCGATGAAATCCTTCCACGGAGCTCCGCGGCCGGTGATACGGGCGCTAAGTCCGGTGTGGAGCCCCGGGTGGGACTGCCGAGCGGCGATCCCATCCTTCGGGCCACGGCAGGCGACGGTTCTGGTGGGCGGTACTCCTGCGACAAAAACAAGGAATAGGACTACAAGTATCTCAATTTTCATTTGTACGTACGGAAGAGATTTCGATCACCACCCAGAAAGCCGAATCCCATTACCCGTTTTGACGTTATCGAAGAACAGGGCAAAACTCGCTACATGGTGCTGAAGGGCAAGCTTTACTGCTGATTGATGCAACAGCAATGAAAGACAGCAGAATATGAAGAGAGGGGAATATGCACTAGATGTTTGATTCTGATAAGCCGGGGATGAGAGATATTCATACATCAATGCACTTCGAGTCTACGGCCTTTGATTGGCATTACTCCCCAAAGACGAAAATGCTCCATACCCATATCCCTCCCAAATAGTGATCATACTCCATCCAAGGCTGAGCGACAGTTTTATCAGTGAAACCTTACGCGTTTCCCCACATGGGAATCACCTCTCATTGACCGATTTCACCAGCACTTCAAGTAGCTGAATGTGAAGCTACACAGAAACACCAAAGCCCCGCAGCTTAAGAAAGAATTTGCGTCTCGAAATAGAACAAAGCTTTCGATTCATTTTGAATTGGTTTTAGCACCGAGGCGCCATCCAATAAGCCCGTTAGAAATGCGTCGAAAATCGCTGCTGGGTTCGCCGGAAGCTTTTTCTTCGCATTCTATATGTTAATTCCCACCTCAGTACGCAGGTGAGTCGCAACACCAGCGCAGTGATATGTTCTTAGTGACTAGTTCAGGATGTTTTGGCTCTGTCTCTGTTACCGAGGCTTGAGTATAATTGAGATAAACCGCGCAAGCAAATGACGGACTATGTGAGAGCTTCAGCGCTAGGATATATTTCAAGTTCTCGCCCTAAAGTGCTACTACTAAGATGAGAGGACTAGTCACGTTTGAGACGAGTCTTCAGCTGCGAAGATGCCGGGAACCATGCGAGTGTATTGGCTGTGTATATTACTGTCGGATGCTCGCCAAATATACCCTTTTATATGCGCTTGGGACCAGATACTTGCCGTAGTGCTGCATGTCCACGCAATGGATCTCGCAGTTGTCTGGGCATGAAGCAGCCCTGCAGGTATAAGTGGTTAAGAGATTAGCCGTCTAGTTATCCCAGAACAGATTGAAGGTCCTGCAAATTGTTTGAAATTGAAGGCTGTCTTGGCTGGTGTAAGCTGGGCAATTTCCATCGTTGAGTTTATGTCGCTGGGATATTGTCTACTGTTGACTCCGAACGTTTCTAGACTCTTTACATACATGACTACTCCCTGCTAGTCACCTCTGCTGTCCTGCATGAAATTATCCGCCATTATACCCCAGGGGCCATAATAACTTACTTGCCGTCGCAAAGCTGGCGCAGGTGGATTCCTATCCACAGACCAAACCAAGTCCTTGGACTTGCACGAGAATGTGTAGTTGAAACAATCAGCTCAACTCATCGCTGCATTTGGTGAGAGTTCGGTTCAGACTTTTACACAATCCAACAATTTAAATGATAACCAAAAACCGCTCTGCCCGCACGTTGCCAACGTAACACCACTACCAGGCACACCCGCGCCTGCACAAAATCACACCTATGGTCACCCTTTAGAGCCTAGCCTCTGCTAATACTTGAAATCATCATCATGTTTGATGTTGAGGTACCTTGTTTTATAGGAACCCTCATGACAACGTTCGTATGTCTCGTGCGATAGTGTCTCTTTAAAGTGCCTAACCTACGCGCAGGCAAAATAAATATGCTATTGCAATTATACTTCTCTTATCGTACGTGCTGCCAGCCTTAGTCTTTCTTTCATAAGAGAACTAGTTAATTTGAGACGTCGCAGATATCTATGAGAGACTCATTATCCTTAAACATTCTTTATATTCAACCAAAATAATCTGCAGAAAGGAACGTCATAAGAGGAATTAAGCATTACGCGTGCTTATTAATTTCCATGCAAGAGCAGAGATCTAGCGTCTGCCAGGAGGCTAGAGAACTATCTATAATTCTGTCTCAGCATAATTAATCTAGCATAAACATATTAGACTATGGGTGCCTATTTTGTGAAGAGACTGCCACATGCTTATAAGAAAGACTATGCCTATATATCGCGACGGAGGTTAAAGGACTTAGACTTAGGCGGCGTTATAAAAGGGGCTTCTAGAGGGTACTAGTGCCTAAGTATATTTATAACGTTCCCCAGCCATTATGGGCTCTCTTCAAACAATAGTTTTAAGCCTCTTGAAGTCGTTCTAAATAGACTTTAGTGTTGTGCTGCGAGCAACCTTTTCGTTTGGTACCACGTGGATGATTAGGTATTATGTCTTAAGACTTCCATTAGTCTCTAGCAGCAACGTGACTGGCGTCCATAATCTATGCTCTTCAACCTGGTGGGATCTATGCCGAATACACGTTGGGAACATCTTGATAAGTACCTAGTAATTATCAAGCGTGAGAAGCGTGTTGAGACTAGATGTACAGACGTACACTGCCACTGATAAATTTGGATGCCTTATGCGCTGAGGCCCTTCTCGATTGGCCGTGAGAATCCGAGAACGGAAGGATTCGTCCGCTTCTTAAATACTAAAGTCTGTGCGTCGGGGGACCTTAGAATCTGACGCATCGTGTAGTTCACTGTCTTACCCTGGATTAAGTACCAAAGTGTGCGGAAGCGCGCACCTTTTTGAGGCGTGCTGGGCCGATTCAGCTGATAGTTAGCTACATTCCCTTCGCGTATTCAAAGATGAACAATCCATGACTTCTCGCATGGCCAGCAAATCTCGTGCTGGCTCATTCTGGTGTTAAAATTGGCAAGATTGAACCTGGGCCGTCTGAACGACATTCTTAGAGCTGTAAACCCTATTGCATGTGACCGTTGTACGTATTGGTGGCTCTCCTGTGATCTGTAATCTGGTATCCTTGGATGTTGGGTGTTAGTTGAGAATCAGTCTGCCTCAATGCGTTGGAAGACGGCATATTTTATCAACCTACCTGTGGAACGGGATTATCGACGTTGATATGCATGCGACCGTATTACTGGTATGTTAGACCTACCCATGTTGACCGATAAAATTTGCCATTCATCAGTTTATCTTTAGAACAGAATGGGGCATCATCCTCATACTTTGCTTGGGCAGAATGTTTCCGGAATATTCCGTGTTTTCATGCATGCTGGATCAACACTGGGCTGTTCCTGTTGTTCAGTTTGCACGGCTGAGAAATTGTCGATTTTGCCTCCGAAACTTTTAGGCGTCACTTCTATACACGGCACTCTCCGTTCGTCACTTTTGATTTCTGACGTCAACGTATGCATTTATGATACATCAGAGACACCTGAAAAGCTATCTCGCGGACGAAGAGCTATCGCACTGATATGCAAGCGCAGACGGGACAAACTCACTAGACTCGGCCGAAACCACGGGATCCTTTCTAAAAGTCGCTGGAGTGAACTTGAATGTCATTGTTGTGTGTTAGAAGACGAGAAATGCAAGCCATTCCATTGGAGTTTAAGTAGCGCACTACAAGAGCTCTGGTGGTGTACGCACAATCATACACTCATTTCCACACCCTAGCTCCATACGAGAACAGCTCGCTGTGTGTCATTGCAGATTGAGATCCTTTATGAACACGCTCATGTGTATGATGGTCTGGTTTCTCTCAGCAGCGCCAATGGCGGGGTACAACCCGGAATGCTGATACAGTGCGTCTCCGATTCCACATACTTGAGACCAGATCCGGTGGGTCGGTAAACCACAGATCTCGACTCACGGTTCTTGAATTCGGAAACGTCTTCGTATTTGACGGTTATAGTCCACGGAAAGGGATGACGTGGGGAGGATCAAGCATGGGAACTTCGAGAGTCACACGTAAGAAATCTCACATCTGTCGGAACTCCGCAGGGTCGATCACTATCCTATGCAGCGATAACTACGTTGAGACTAGCCGCGAAACAGGCCATGCATTCCCTGGGGAGACCAGATGACAGTTTGAGCAAAGATCATACTCTTTATATTGAGAAAAGTCACGCGGGGATTCTGATCACCGCTGGCAATGCGATACAGAGTCTTGCTAGGCGGACTGTCATCTATAAAATGGGAATGTGCCACAACTACCACAACCGGAAACACAATTAATCGGAACAACAGCAAAGTGAATCGATCGCCTGGATGAAATATCTTGATGACCATCTCGTGTATGAGCTGGGCGATCCATGTGGTGGAAGATAATCTTTTGTTTGGAGACTGCAGACGACGTCGGCAGTGTCGCCGTCGTCCTTCATTCGTAGATTTCATCGCGACGTGATTCAACATGAACATGCCATGGATCCTTTCGCAAGGGCTGCAACAAGAAACTTCGTCTCAGGCCTAGACATGGGGATGGTGAATATCTCAGATGGATCTTGAGTCACACATACTGGAGGTCGCGGACAAAATAATTGGCTGGGGAATTCAGACCCTTCGATGAAGAAGAGGAATCAAAAATGTATTATAGTCTCATACCATCAGTTTGATAGCTGTAGACGTCTAGGGTGCTCTGGTAACCATATGTTGCTTCAAGCACTTGCATTCAAGGTTTACGGCGGCCTTTGCTGACACTGCGATGGCCACTTGGAATGACTCTGGTGAGAGCTTGCTGATAATGTTGCATTTCTCTATATGAATAAAGGTTTGCCACATGTCGTGCTTCACCCGCACAGTTAATGTTGTCCGCAATTTGTTCTTGACTCTGTTCATCTAATGAAGTTGAACCTAGTTCAAGCAGGTTCTGCCAAATGAATATGCTTTTAAGCCGTGGGCAATATGCGCACATTTCCTATGGTCGTCATCTTCTCTGACTGGCTGTTGTATATTCTTCCGTTATTGGACTTTTCTTCATGAAGTCAACACAGCAACAGACTTTACTTGAGAGACAGTTTACCGAGGCACAACATGGAACAAACCACTGCGAACTATGTCGATATTGACTGTCAGAAGTGCGACGAAACAGATTGTTTGCGCGAAGATCCAAGACAAACCTGGACCAAAAACTTTTGCTTAAATACGTTTGTGCGTGGCGACGATTTTGGGTCACGAAACGTGATAATCATATCACAACGAGATTCGAGGTCTTTGAGCCTTTGGAAACTTCTGCATGAGTTGCGAAGCTGCCAGGTGGTCATTACAGTTGAAATAAAACTGCGCGACTACCCAACAATATTAGTCTTTTCTTACCGGGTTGTGAAGGCTAGCAGACCCCGTGTCTGGGTATGTTTTCCATTAACCTCGCTGGGAAGGTGTTTCCAGCGCATCCATATCACGGCAAGACATCAAGATCGGGGCATCATGGTACCTGTCAGAACGCGAATACGTTAAGTGGGATGGGACGTGCGATAGAGCGGCCGAAGCATGCGCCGGGGGAAGGATATGTTAGGGCCGAGCCCGAGGCCGTAGCGTTTCGGGGTTCGGGGTGGGGCACACGTCGGACCCGGATGGGTTCGCCTGCGCGACGTATCTGCTGTGAAGTGAATCAGTGAGAAGCTATCCCCTATGAAAATAGTAGACATTAATGATGTTTTTGTGGAAGGGGGAAATGTATGGCCGCCAATGAATCGGATTTGGAAAGCCGCACAATCTGTTAGACATTCATCGTGACATATCTGGGGTAAAGGTGCCTGTACCATGGCGGACTATGGCATTGTTCTGGGCCATCGAATGTGCGTCGGATCGAATGTCGGGACATGACGTAAAAGGACCGAGAAGGTCCGGAAGGAGAAAGGTATCCAGCCCTGGTAATCTTGAGGGAAGCGAAGGGACACCGCGGCGTACATATGTATTGACGACAGCATATTATCTGGGGTGATTTAGCGCACCCGGGCGTCGGGCGTCGGGCGTGGCGGAGGATGGCGTGGACGAGGTCGACGTCATTTGTCATTTCCGCCAAACCATGGGATTGGAATGAGCGTGTCTGAGCATCGGAATTCGATGGCACCTTGACGGGGAACTGGAGCGGTGTTTGTGTGGCGGGAGGTGTCTGTCTGTTTGTCTCGCGTGCTGCAGGTCTAGGTATTTGTTTGCATCCAGTGGGGACGTGGAAGAGACAAGAAGGAATTGTTCCGGCAGTGGCTGGCAAACAAACACTCGGCAGGAACGAGAAGATCCAGGGAGCAGACAGTTTAGGGGACTAAGGTACGAACAGGTGCGCTCAGTCTCACCATGGCGAGAAGCCCGTTGATGGGGTGTTTCAGGTCAGGTTCCTTCTGGAATGCGTGGTGCAGATGAGAGAAGGCACTAAGCTGGTCCCCTGACAATAAGTAACGTTGTTTCCTTGCGTGGTGCTTTTTTCTTTGCTGCACTGCAACATTGTGTTCCAGCTGGACGAGATCTGTGGCCCGGCTGTCTGCGTGTCTTTGTGAGTAAAGGCAATGTATCTCTCCATGCTATTTGATGCTGTAGATACTTCAGAGCCTATGCAGAGAGAGAATAAGTAGGGACTGGGGGAGCATTGTTGGGAAGCACGGGGCGCTTTAGTTTGCCAATGGCGTCGTCTGTTTGGGCCTGGGGATGCTTAAGTAATACCTTACAGCACGCAAGCAACACCCGGGGCAGGTGTGGGCGGGTGCTCCTTCCCTCCACTCCATCCAAGCAAGAACGATGCTTTTGCCGCTCAGGGAGAGAAGGAGACACCGGACCACGACCAGTCGTTGGTCCCTTCCGTCTTTTGTTGCCCGCCAGCCAGCCACCTCACCAACGGAAGGAGCCATCAGAATTGGCCAATCCGACTCCTTCCCACGCCCATCAGATGCATTTTGCAGGTTTCTCCATCTCACAGCTCTCTATTCCAGGAGTCCCAGCAATGTCGATCTCTCAATCACTTGGAACGCAACACACACAAAACATAACCTGACTGGACTGGATTTCGGGGTCGCCTCCCATCCCATCCTATCCCACCCAACCCATCCATCAGCTACAAGTACCGGCCACCGCTTGGACCGTTGCCCGTCTTCGTTGATTGATTGGGCGTCGGATGGCATCGGCGCTGAAGCACGACCACTGGCACGCCGTGATCTGCAGGCCAAGTGCTTCGACCTGACTGGACCTGCCGGGGGTGTTTTGGTCTGCATGCGCCGTGTTGTCTTTGCCATCTGGTACTCCGAACGAACACACACACACACACACGCAAGACACGCAAGACACTTGGGACAGAGCTCGAGCGTGGTTTGACGGTCCAGTCCAGCCCCCGTCTCCATCGATTCCCCCTCCTTGCCGCCTTAGCACCGCCATTAGTACCCCAATGGAGTATCGCACTATGCTAAGTTGCTAGGTATATTCCTTCATGTCGCTCAGGCAAAGGACGAAAAAAGGCAAACGGCCAAGGGAGATCGGTCGCCCTGTGGCCTGCAACTGCAACCTGCAGGAGTAAGCTCCGTCCTGTCCTGCCGCCCTGCCGTCCTGCCGCCGCTCACCCTCGCCTTGTCTCGCCTCGTTTGATCACGCCGCCCGTCAAGCCCGTCGAGGCGCCAGCCAGAAGCCAGAGAGACACCAGACGAGAATTCTGCTCGACCACACACACACTTTCACCTCGCCTTTCCTGAGGTGGCCTAGCTACCTGGCAGCCGCCTGCCTCTGCTGTCCACCCACCGCAACGGTTTGGCTGATGTGGTCGCCAAACTCCAGCAGAGAACACTCATTCTCCTCATCCTCACTTCTTCATTCTCTTCCATTCCTCGAACTTCACGGCCCGGCTGCCTGCGAGAGCTCCGGACTGGCTGGATTTGGCTGATCAGGGAGCGTCGGTCACAGCTCCGTTCTGCTCCCCTCATTGTCGACCTGTCACTCATCAAATTTTGACTCACTTTCATCTCACCAACCGACCCGATTCGAATGGTCGCATTCCCTTCCGTCTCGTCCTTTGGCTTCTCGGCGATCTCTGGTTTCACTCAACCGACTTTTTTTCATTTTCAAAAACTTCCACGATAAACCACCACAATCGACACCGCCGAGCATCGACGACAGCCCCAGACGAACCCCAACAGACTCCTACGATTTCCGACGGCAGACAGGCACCATCCCCGGGGCGATCTCCCCCACTCAACCCCCCGACGCGGTGAGCCAGCCCAACAACCCCATCCGCCATGCGCCTCACCAAGGCCCCGCGATGGAGGGCGGCGAGCCGCAACTCCGACAAGGCCTCCGTTCTCACCTTGCTGGGCATCTCTGAGCTCCTCAAAATTCGCGGGAAATGGTCGCTGGCACTGCGTCTGGGAAACTTTGCCTTGAATCAATCCCGTGGCCTGGGCACCCTCACCGAGGGCCTGGCGCTCTTGAGCGTCGGCCATGCCTACCGCAACCAAACCCCGGAGGATTGGATATCGGCACAGCACCACTTGCGCATGGCGAAGCTACTTCTCGAGGGGCTGCCGGAAAGCGAAGACCAGACATTTTATCTGATGCGCGCCGTGCTGCTGCTCGGTGACACCCTTGTGCGCCGCGAGGACATGGGTGACATTGCCGAGGCGGAGGAGCTGGCCCACTTGGCGGAGAGGTTACTGCGCAAGAGCAGAGAACGACCTGGCAAGACCTTTCGCTGGACGTTATTCACAGGATCATGGCGCGACTTTTGCTTGCATTCAATGGTCGAGTTGGGCGAGATCTACTACTACACCAGCCGTTGGGCAGAAGGCGAGAAGCTGCTGCGCGAATTGGTTCCCACGCTCGTGAAAAGGAGGGGCAAGCGCCACGTCACAACCATTGAAGCGCAGCGTGATTTGGCAAGCATGCTGGTCAACCAGGACAAATACGAGGAGGCCGAAATGGCCTACCGAATAGCCAGGGATTGGAACGAAGACGTCCCGGTTTTCGGACATGAAGAGAAGGCCGCCATCGACTACAATATCGCCATGTGTCTTTCGGAGCGCGGCAAAGATAAGGAAGCGAGGGACGAGATTGCGAATATGGATCTGGCAGCCGACCTGCTGCACTATGCCAACGGTGAATGGACGCTCAAGCTGGCACGATTGACGAGCTTACGACTCAAAAAGTATGACGAGGTGATTGGTCTGTGCAGGAGATTCCAACGAGTACTGGACGAACACAGGGCGAGGTTCGGCATCTGCAGCCCGGTGACCTTGAGGAATATGGAGGACCATGTCACGGCGCTCAAGGCGCTTCGCAGATGGGACGAAGCCATCGTTATTCTACGTGACATGTGCAGGCGCGAAGCCAGCGACGTCGCGCGCGTAGTTGAACAGACCCTGGAAACTCGGATCAACCTCGCACACACACTCCGTTCCGCAGGACATCACGAGGAAGCAGCATATGAATACCGCAAGTGTCTCGAGATCGAGCGTGCAGCATCCGACGACTACAGGGACGAGGCGCAGATCAGGAATATTCTCAAGTACCTGGCGTATCTATACGAGCTGGCAGGCGACAAGATGAACGCGCTGATTGCGTATGCACAGCTGCAGAGGGAGTATTGGGCGAGACCGAGTCAACACCGGAATTTCATCAAATATGAGTGGTGCAGAGGCAAGATGTTTATGCTGCAGGGACGATGGGAGCACGCGTTGAAGATGCTTCTCAGCGCCTTGGCGGTGAAGAGGGGTGTTGAGACGGCCGTGGCCATCATCACCGGCTTGCCCATTGAGGCTGTACATGCCATGCAGCCAGGACGAAGGATACCCGAACCGACGCAGCCCGAGATTCTCGAAGTCGACGACGAAATGGACGAGGACCAGAACGCTTTGGAAAAGGTCGATACCACCGGCCAAGTGGAAGTGAAAGAGCTCGTCTTGGACGAGGAAGAAGCGGATGCCGCTTGGGACGAGGTCGACTGGTGGGAGGAGGTCATCAAGGACGCTGTCGACGCTGTCAGACGAGAGCAACCGTTTCAAGCGTGCACCCCTCTCGACGAGGCAGACTCCGAAGTCGACGACGACGAGATCCAGGAGACGGTCGATGCTGTTTTAACGATGAAGAGCGGGTATCCCGCCGTGCCAGCGGGCGATGAGTGGTCGCAGCCGCAGTGGCCGAGGTTACCCGATACGTATGAGGAGTTGGTCGTACAGCAGAGGAGGGTAACGGAGGAGGAGAGGCCGTGGGCCGCGTGAGGTGGACAGGACGATTTATGAGTATATGGGCATCCAGCAAGGAGGGCTTGTTTTTCTCGGGTTATTAATGAGGGGGGTGGTTAGTCCCTATGTCAATATGAAGACTTGATACCAGATTTACATCAAAATTCCTGTGGCCGATGGATCTTGCAAGTGATCGTGGTCAGGTTTCCGTGCTGCCTGGGGCTTTAAATCTCCGACGGAAGCGGGAAGCCCCTTTTCTCCTTGGCAACAAGGCCCAAATGGTGAGGAAAGTGTACCGTTCTGTTTCTGCCGTGAAAATACAGTGGCCATGCAACCGTTCAGGTGAGAATTCTGAAGCATTACGATCAACAGCAGCTGAAGAAAAAGGAGGCGCGGTATATGAGACAGGATAATCGCGAGCTGAAGTCCAGGGATGATGGACAGCAGGGATGTGGCGAGTGCGGAACCGAATCCGAACGAACGGGGGCTGGCTGGCTGGTTTGGGGAATCTGTCACGGATGTGGCATTTGTGGAGAATCCACATCGAAACTTCACACTACAATGAGATCACGCGGATCTGAAGCTATTTGCTGATGAGCTTGGAAGGATAGCGGCTATATTAATTCTTTTATACAAAGAGTTGTAGGTTGGGATTTGGCTCTGGAAGCAGTTTGGCTCGTGCATAAAAGAGGCCTGTTGAATGAGTTGTCGGCTCTTTCGCAAGACAAGAAATGTCGCTCTAGAACATCCGGTAAGGCTTGTATCTCAATACATCTTGCTGCGAGATCGTGAGGTAGGGCAAGGGGTGGGAGGCGAAGCTGAAGTTTGAGGGACGTTTGTTTGGTTGCCGTGTTTCTGTCTTTGGTCTTTGCTTTGCGAGTATTCGGATTCAAAAGAGCGAGCTGGAACACAAGTGCAAACAACATGCGTCAAGGTTTAACACCAAACTCGATCTTGTTTGGGGACTTTCAGCTTGGCAGCGTGTTTGCTATTTTCCAATGTGGATAGACGCTGCCGCATTGCAGCAACATACGATCATTTATTTGGGCTTTCTTTTCGTAGGGATTTCGAACGCTTCGACGGGTGAGGGATATTTAAAGCAGAGCAGAGACGAGAAGAATGAAGTGTTGAAGTCGTATGGGATGCTGAACTGATTTCAAGAAATTTGGTATCATTAGTATCCAGAAAGACCAGGCATAGGGTGTTCGTCGTCACCGGTACGAATATGCTATATAAACAAACCAGAAGCTAGTTGAACCTGGAAGCTGCAAGAGTCAAGACGGGTCTCTCGCTGATGCGGAAATCAAACCCCTCTTCGAATGTTGTCTTTATAGAACAGATCATCAGCCTTAGTTGCGGTAGACTTTTAGTCCTGCCAAGTGTCCTCGAGTGGACAACATGTCTTGTACTTCTTCGAAGTGTATACGCGCTGGACAAACCGGGAGGGCGAGGAAGGCCAAGGGTTCTAAACTGATTCTCAGTCAGCCCTTCATCAACCTTGAGCATGTCGTATGATGTGCGATGCCAGGCATATATAAGAAAGACGCATGCTGTCACGATGAACTTGCACCAAATGCAACAGTTACAGTTTGTTGGTCGGAACCGTTTTGATTTTGCTGTCCATTTCTATCTTCTTCTGTATTCTTCCACACCTCAGACATGACGACCCCATCGTCTCAAACCGACTTATCTATCTATAAAAAGACACTCTTGGGTATACGATCTGGTTTTCTTTATAACCAATTATGTCAGTAGTCCATCTCTCGCACACCCAGCACCCCCGAGACTTCGACCATCGATTGATGGTCAACGTCTACTCTATTTGCAGGTGCTCTTTGAGAAGGCAGCTCCATGGAATTGTCTAGAGAGGTCAGATATGGCAGTTTATTGATGTTCAATATACGGAAAGCGATGAGAGATAATGGCACGGTGCGTAAGCTTTGCGCCACCTGCGGCGTTTGGTATGTTTATGTATTATTAAGCGCAGGTATGTTTACAGGGATGAACGCATCCTGTAATAATCTATGTAGTCTATAAATTCCCGAAAATGTTGAAAAGAAACAAACAAAGGAAATCCATGAGGTCAGATGTATAAGTGAATATGAATCCTACTGACTGATGTACGCCAGAAGCCACTTCGACTTTGTAGCATATCCATGTCTTCGGTACTATCTTACATGGATCTCTTCAACTATCTGCCTTGTCACTTCTTCACCCTCAACCGCTTTACATGGTGTGCCCCTTCTGAAAGCTGTAATCATCCCCCTCCCATGACTGCATCTGTGTCAGAGGAACCTGATCCGGGGCATTTCTGGCTCTGATGGGAGTCCGAATAGCAGTGGGCAAATGGTCGAATATGTAATCAGGGAGAGCAGCCTCTCCACCCTCGGGCTGCGCCTGATCCTGCTGCTGCTCTTGATCGTCGTCGTAGGGAGACGCAATCTTCCAGCCCGCGCGCTCAAACCTGCGCTTCACCGCGTTGCTCACCCCCACAAACCGGAACTCGACGCCGCTGCCCGCAAAAGCTCGCAGCTCAGCCTTTGCATCCTCAATCGCGTGGAGACCGGACGCATCGATAAAGGGCGCCTTGGTCATGTCGATGATGACGAGTCGGAGGGCCGGAAGCAGGTACTCGGGCTGCGTCAGGTTGGCGCGCTTTCGGAGGTACTCCACGCGCTTGTCGCGGCAGTTGCTCCAGGCGCGGTCGTTCTTGTTCACAGTCGAGGGCACAGAGGCGTGCCATATCATGGCGGTGTCGACGATGCGGTTCCGCACCCCCTCGGCGTTGGCGTACATCAGATCGCTCTCGAGGTGCAGCACGCAGACGCCAGGCGGCACGTTCTCCCCGGCCTCCCAGCACGGCAGCGAGAAGACACCCGGCTGGCCCTCGAGGTCGACGCCCAGCATGGCCTTGGGGCGGGAGCTCATGAAGCGGCAGAGGGTGTAGATGACAAGGACGCCGGCACCGAGCTCGAAGCCTATTTGGGGCGTCGCCATCAACGCACCGTTGAAAGTCAAGAGGAACGTGATGAAGTCGGCGAAGGACCACGCCCAGTACTTGCCCATCTCGCCCGGCGACGGCATGGTGTCGATGACGGCGACGATGATGATGGCCGCGACGGCGGGGAGGGGGATGTACTCGATGAAGCTGCTCAGGGGGTACATGCCGGCAGCGACGATTCCCGCGACGAAGAGCGCGGAGATGGGACTCCTGACGCCCGAGGTTGCGGCTACGCTGGCGCGGGTGATGTCGCCGCCGCCGACGGGAAGTCCGCCCATGAAGGAGTTTGCAATGTTGGAGATGCCGAGGTGGACGAGTTCCTGGCTGGGGTCGATCTTGTAGCCGCGCATGCGGCCCAGGCCCTTGGCGACGAGGATGTGCTCGAGGGCGATGCCGAACCAGACCATGAAGCTCGGGAAGAAGAGCGACTTGATGAGGTCGAAGCTCATGCCCTGGACGAACGAGACCTCCGTCTCGACGGGCGACACGGACAGCCACAGCGGCTTGTCGCCGCGGTCCTTGTTGACCATGTACGTGATCCAGGGGGTGAGCAGCAGGATGAAGAGGTTGCGGTTGCTCGTGACGAGGCGGACGATCTCGTTCTTGGCGCCGAACTTCTTCTGGACCTTCTGCAGCGCGACGAGGAAGAAGATGGTGCCAAAGCCGAGGGCGACGGCGAAGGGGTTCGTCTTGGGCAAGTTGGCGATGAACTCGCCGGTGAGGTGGGAGAGCATGGGGCTGACGCCGACCATGCCGAAGAGGTGCGGGACCTGGGCCATGTAGGCCATGATGCCCATGCCGCAGCCGAAGCCGAGCACGATGGGGACGGAGAGCGCGTCGAAGAGGAAGCCGAGGTTGAGGAAGCCGAAGAGGGCGGACCAGATGCCGGCGCAGAGGGAGAGGACGGCGGCGACGAGGGCCGGGGGCGGGCCGGGCTTGGGCATGGCGGCGTTGATGCCGCCGATGATGATGGAGGGGAAGAACATGGGCCCGAAAGAGACGTCTGGTTTGCAGTGATGATCAGTAAGATATCCCCGCACCTTTTGTGAAGCAAAAGCATGTGCCCTTACCCTTCGAAGTTCCCATCACGGCGTAAAGAATGTTCGGCAGCCAACACGAGGTGAGTGCAACTTGGATAGGAACACCAGCCAAGGCCGAGTACATGAGAGCCTGGGGAAACATGACGAGCCCAACCGACACACCGGCGACCAGATCCCCAAGGAGCCAGGCGGGCACGTACGACGAGATCCAGATGAAGACGGGAACCTTGTTGAGGAAGTAGCGTCCCGTGCCAGCACGGAGAGTCCTTACTCCAATCTTGGCCCCCGAGCCGACGCGGGAGAAGTTGGCATCTTTCTTCAACCCGGCACCGATTCCGGCGATTTTGGCTCCCAGGTTCGCGCCCATGATGGCGGTTTGGTTCCTTCGGGGAGGGTCGTCGGGAGGGGTTGTCGTCGGGGCTTAGGATCGAAACGATGAAAACGAAAATTCAATACAGACTTTGGAATTCCACAAAAAGGAGAGTAGTTAGCCAAGAGGATGTAAAGAAACAGCCAGTCGAATACAGAGGAAAACAGAGAGCGATGTAGACTTCATCCTCGGATTTACTCTGATGGGGATACCAAGAGATAAAGAACTTTGAAATTCCCCCAAAGGCCAGACAGGGAGCTGCAAAAAACGCCTAACAAGAATCATTGCTTTCTCGATACCGAGCTGCTCAATACTACATCTCGCTAGTTTCATAATTACAGATGCAGAACGCCTCGGGCTAAGCCGCGAGTTTTGGGTGGTCTGGGTGGTTTGGGGGGAAAGGCGGCCATTCCAGAAGGACCAATCGACGATTTTCACGAGACCGAAGTCGACTGTCTCGTTTCAGTTTTGAGGACGATCCACTGTTGGGGCCCCTGGTTGGCGAACCATGCTAATTTTGGGGCTCGGCGGTTCGTCGTGTTTTCTGGGGCCTTTTTAGGGGCTGGGATATTGACTCAAAAAACGGGGGCGGGCACCAGCTGCGCAAGGCCAATGCAATTCAGAGTTTCCCTTTTTTGATAAGAATGGCTATGCGTTCGATATCGCAACATCACATTCGATATTCTGCTGCGGCTGCTGTTAGGTGCGACGTTCTGCAGATTGTGATTGACAGTCTGTTGGCAGCGCCTTCGTCGGCAAAACGGCACTGCTTGTCACATGAGTCGCGAGTCCTTTTCAAACTGGCGGGCCATGGTTGGCGATTGCTTGAGAGCGATGGTGCTTCCAGGGGATGTCAAGAGAAGATTATTTCGAGGCTTACTGGCGAAAATAAGAACATCGGTTTCGGTAGTAAACAAACTCGTTTTTGAATCTGCCTCAGGAATAATGTGGTTTCGAACACACGATGCATTTGGTTCAGCAATTACTCACGGATTCCATATGGGGAAATAAACGCAACAAGTGGTAGAGAACGGTCATCTTCTTACCGGCTGAATACGAAACAAGAATAATTGGGGCTGTGGTTAAAGAGTAAGGCTTAGGGAGAGACCCTGAAGCAATATGGGTGTTCTTTCGGCTGGCCATCTTCAATGTTGAGGGCGACGTGATCAACGTTCAAACCGAACGCGAGGAGGAAGAATCGATTCCCGAACAAGTTCAACTGCTACAAAGTTGAATGTCCCTATACCGTTGTACCTGAAGCAAAATGAGAACTGCAGTATTATTTCCACCAGAAAAGGGGCTTCTTGTCGCCCAAGACGAACTTGACGAACTGGGTTCTCAACATCACTGCTGTTATGTCAAAAGCCTTATTAGCTACATGAGCACGTTGATCTTACTACAATATGTGATATTCATTGTGTTTAAATCCTACGTACCTAGTGTGTCAGTCCAAGTGTCGCACAGAGTTCTAGAGTAGGGAATGCCCCTTTGGGGTGGGTGTAGGGCTCGATGTATTCGAACCTGCCCTGCTGAACTTTCTGCGCGCGGCTATCTCCCGGGTCCTTACAAGCGGCCCCGCCCGCGCCACTCCGGCCCCTCCCCCTTCCCCTTCCGTGCCGTAACACGGTGGAAACCCTCACCGCGATCATAACTGGGATAACACCTCGAAAATCAAGCAACATGATGGCTTTCTACCCAGGCTTATGGGTATTCTACTATTGATTGATCATAATTTGCCATGTTAAGAACGACCTGTTGTAGGGGATACATAATTGACAAAGTTCATGAGTGGTCAGCGTTGACCGATTTGTTCGGGATGAACGATGACGCGTTCTTTATGCCAATGCATAATTAGCTTACCGTATGAACGCTTCATCTGTAGTTGTTCATAGCTACCTACGGCATAGGTCTATTGGAGTTTGTGGCGTGAAATGTACTTCGTAATCTACTTTATTGAACTTGCGGGCTGAGTTTGTCCAGCTGTTCATGGATACATGTAAGCTGAGAATACGTGACAAAAACAGGTGGATGTGATCCAATTGACGCGCCAGAATGCAAATCCACGTAACATTGCTTGGCCCTGTTTCGGGGACGCCAGCCTTGATTAAGACCTCCCTGCGGCGATCATGTTCAACTGAGAGTCCTCTTGGAGTAGATTTCTTCCGAGCGCACAGACGCTCCCGGCCTCCGGGCCTGTGCGAAGACCGCAGGCTCGGCGGGGAGATAGGGAGTCAGCAGAATGGGTGTCGCCGCAAGCTTGTATGGCATCATGATTGGCGAGAACTTCAACACCACGTCAGCTGGGGGCGCGATCTGCGACACTGATCATGGCCCGCGACAATGATGTGTTTTCTTCCAGTTCACGGGCGAAGTTTATTGTTTCTCCAGACGGTCGGCGATTTCAACGACTGCCCGCTGAGTAATTTGTTTCATGATGTACTTAAATGCAACATTGAGTACCATCGAGATGATCTGTGGCTGGGCTTGTTGATGATAGTTGCTCGTTGATTATGTGAGATTTCATCTGCAATTATCAGCAATGTCTGACGAAAAAACACCAACCCCTCCGCAGTGGGACACTTTCCAGCGACTATGCCACCGCACTCAAGTCGTGGCATCGGATGCCTCTGCGACCATTGACGAGAAAAGGCATACTCTGCCCATCAGTAGCGAGTTCCAATTCGCGGCCGCCGACCCCTTGTGCGCCCAGCCCGTTAACCATCCCGGCCGATTCGACGCCGAGATCGCCTCGTGCGTCATCCACGGAAGCATCCCCCCATGCATCGACGGGACGTTTTACCGCATCATCTGCGACTTCGTCTTTGCCAACCGTAATGGACATGACATCTGAATTAACGGTGACGGTGCCGTGAACGCTTGGAGAATCTCGAACGGCGTGGTCGACTTCAAGCAGAAGTTCGTTCGGACCCCGCGCTTCATCCTAGAACGAGCGGCTCGGAAACCACTTTGGGGCACGTATCGAAATCCCTACGCAGGTGACCCGCGAGTCTTTGACCAGGTTCAGTCCACGGGCAACACGCATGTTCAGTGGTGGCAGAAGAAGTTGCTTGTCCTCAAGGAAGATAGCCCGCCGTTGCTCGTGGACCCTGACACATTGGATACGATTGGTAACTTACCCGCAGCCCTGTTTCCCTGAAATTGAGGAAAAGGGAGAGAAGCTGAAAGAAGAAAACCCACAGGGGTTTACGACTTCGAGGGCCAGATGACGGCCAAAACGTTTTGCGCCCACCCCAAGACGGATGTGTCCACTGGTGAGATGCTCGGTTTCGGCATGGAAGCTACTGGGCTTGGGTACGTGACTGTCGTATGCACTCTCTTGGGCAGATACTGACCTTGCCCACCCAGCTCGAATGACCTTGCCTACTACAGGTTCAGCAAGGAGGGGAAATGGCTGGATGAATGTTGGATCAAAACTCCGGTCGTCACCTGGACCCATGACATGGCCGCAACTGACAAGTGTGCTCCCATTTCCCCGTGAGATTTCGGATTCGGAATGCGTTGAAAGGAGAATGGATGCTGACATGAAAGTCCAGTTATGTTATCTTCGGGATGACGCCGCACGAGTTTGACTTCAAGCATATGAAGGAAGCTAACGGAACTCATTTTCGACGGAACCCTTTCCTTGTAAGCAACTGCTTGGTCATTCTCCATTGCTGAACACCATCCGTAGACTAACTCCTTCCTGCCCAAAGGCCAATCATTTTGGTGTTCTTCCACGTCGTGGCCCAAAACCTGAAGACGTAAGATGGTTTACCTCGCTAAAGAACCACTACTGGGGCCACGTGAGTAATCATTTCGAGGGCGACGACGGCTGTATCTACATCGACACCTTCCTCCACGACACGGATGCACTCGGCGTTTTCCCCACCAAGCATCCTGAACTCGAGTCTGCGCACAACCCCGGCCACCGTCCTCCCGTGGGCAAGTTCGTCAGGTTCAAGATCGACCCAACCGCCGAAACTACGGAGATGGAGCCACCGAAAATCATTAGCGATGTGGCCGGCGAGATGGCCCGCTGCGACGACCGCTACACCACGAAGCCCTACAACCACGCCTTCGGGTCCGGCGGCCCCACGCCCCGGTGTTTCGGTGCCGTCCTACACATTGACATCGCCGCCGGAACTACAAAAATGTGGAACGCAGGCCCGGATGTGACGGTCGGAGAGCCGTGCTTTGTTCCCCGCTGTGCGGATGCGCCGGAAGCGGATGGATTCCTGGTCGTCTCCTGTCGCGACCACACCACGACCCTCGGAAACCTCGTGATCCTGGACACCCGAGATATCACGGCGGGTCCTGTGAGCATTATCCAGCTTCCATTCAGAATCAGAGAGGGTGTACATGGCAATTGGGTGAGTTGAAACGGAGAATCCTATGTTTTGCTTGCTGTATGAGGAATGCGATCCACTTTCTACCAAAACTCTTCGATACCGCAGCTAATTCTGACTTCCCAGGTTCCCGCTTCCGATTTCGCTAGCAGAAAGCCACTTGTGGACTACGCCGGCGTCACTCCTAGTCTTCTAAAGGAGTTCGGCACTGGAGCACCTTTTCCCTACAACGACTTGGCTACCAGGGCCGTGAAGATGCGATAGACCTGACGAGATTCTCTTGTCGATTGGAACAAGTATGGAATGTTTTCAATTTCTGATCAAGGCGTGAAAGGCTTTCGGACAATGAACTTTAAGCCGCTCCTTGAGATGGGTTCAATTTCCCATACCGTACGTACCTTTCGCAGGATAGACTAGTTCTCTGAGGGAAGTTTGCTAGCTTAGCAAGCTTACAGAGAAACTTGTCGCCCTGATTTTCACCAAAGCTGATCAAGAGCCTGTCTGGAAAGCATGTCTCGTAGCTACTACCACAATGAGATTGACGTTTTCGCTACCTATAACTAAACAAGGGATGTTTATGTCGCCACACTCAGATTCCTTGGACTTGACACCTGAAGGATTTGAGTTAAGAAACTGTGCTTTCATTCCGGTGATGTTTGTAAAACTTATTGGGAGCACTGCGCCAATGGAAGCATTCCTCTTCGATGAAAAGTCGTCTTTCAAAGTCTTGGCCATCGGATGTTGCGGGTCAGAAGTCCGGATTGAATAATAATCTGTTTCGTGCTTGAGCATCAGACGTTCTTGGAGTTTGTCTTGTTGTCCGATGTTTGACCAACTGCTCAAATATTTCGGCAGCCCGTGAAATCCGGAAAGCCCTGGCGTTTGGACCTAGAATCCGGCATCCCACCTTTGAACATGCAAAGCTAACCTTCATCACAATTGACGTGGATCTGAGGCCTAGATGCGGCCATTCGGACCTTCGGACTTTCTTAGATTCTAACCTTGAGCCATGACGTATGATCAAATTTACAGCAAAAGCTGTACATAGATATGACAAAAATGGCCCATCTTCGCTATATGGTCAGGTCAATTAATCCCCACGTTTATCTAAATGCCAGTCGCCGAGCATAAAGCAATAAAACGCACATCATATGATCTTTCCCCACATCAAAGTCACCATTCAAGTCAACATTCAGTATGTGGTCTCGAACTAGAGAAGGCTTCTCTTGGGACTTTCAGCGTAACTTTGTCAACAAAGGCCTTCCCACTGCAGCCGTCAAGCCCGACACTAATGACGGTTCCCAATTCCACGATGTCATCGTCATCGGTACTGGCTTCGCAGGCTTAACAGCCGCCAGAGATTTATTCCTAAAAGGCTTGAGCGTACTCATTCTCGGAGCTCGGGATCGCATCGACGGCCGTACATGGACTGCAAAAGCGCAGAACGATGATTACGAAATGGGCGGCGGCTGGGTCCACCACCTGCAACCTCATGTGTGGAGTGAGATGAGGCGGCATGGTCTCACGGCGACCGAGAAGAGTTCCGGGATGGAGCAGGACAGCCCATTGAAAATCGATGGCAACCTCCAAAGCATGCAGGAGGCCGGCGCGTCATTTGCCCCTCTCGCAGCTGCTTTCTTCGACGTCGATGGCCATGGCGGGCGAATTGTTATGCCTCAGCCGACTCGGCCTCTCCTCAACCACGAAGCAATCGCCGTGTGGGATATCAGCGCCGGAGAGCGCATAAACCAGATGGATGTCACGGAGCAAGAGAAAGGGCTACTCAGAATATGGATGTCGATCTCAGGCCTGACTGACGTATCTCAAATTGGGTTCTTAAGTCTGCTACGGCTTTATGCACTCTCTGGGTACAACTTCCAGCAATATCTTGAGATTAACGGAACCTTTAAGATCCCCGGAGGGACCACAGCGCTAGCCGAAATGATTTTCGCCGAATTCAAGGGTGCGTCGTTATTCAATCGCCATATCACTGCCATCACCTCTCATTCGACTAGTGCGACAGTTCAGGTCAAGGGTGGCCAAGAGTTCTCTGCCAGACACGTTATCTGCACCGTCCCAGTACATTGTCTCGCCGATATCGAATTCGCACCTGTCCTGCCTCCTTCGGTAACCTCCATCAAACACCATAATCTTGGCGGAAAGCTTCATGTGCATTCACCAAATGGAGCGGCTAAATTCTTTGGCGTTACTACTCCTTCCAGAAATGCCTGCTTTGGCTTTACCGAGTCTGCTTCCAAAACTGGGGGTGTCAATATAGTTGCTTTCAAAAGCGCCAGTCTCGAAGCACCCGATCGGCCACCATTGACGATTCTGGATGACATCCTCGACGATTTGAAGCCTGGGTCAGTGGACTTGGGCAGTATTAACGAGTATCTCTGGCATGATTGGCGGAACGACCAGTTCTCCAAAGAGGCTTGGCCTGTCTACCCTGCCAAGGTCCTTTCGGAAACCCTCGGTACACTCATGGACAACAAGAATGTGTCTAGAAGGCTTACTCTTGCTGGGTCGGACTGGGCCGATGGCTGGGTTGGTTATATAGATGGGGCTATTGAGCAGGGGCGTCGCGCTGCGTTCGCTGTCGCTGACGAATTGGGCTCTCGGCGATGAAGTCCAGTTTAACACCACATGGATGGTCGCGGAGAATGGCAGTTCCGACAATCGCTCACCCAAAAGGCGCATAGCTCCATTTTTACATTCTTGTACACCTAATGAGGTTCAGACGTGGGTTCATCGGCGTGATGGGTGGCAGTAGGAGGCGTTCAACAGGAACTGCTGTCTAAAGGTATGAAGTCGGAGGTCGGTAGCTGACGCCCCCGACCACGGAAAACGGCGTACGTCTGTCGCCGCGCTACCAGTGCTCTCTAAAGATCAGGCATTTGGAACCCCGGAGTAGGAGACGTCATTCTCCACAATCACTGAAAGATCTAGGCCCAGAGCGGATATCCCACCGGCACGAACATTCTGATCTGAGCCACTTCACAAGTTGTAGGCCGGGGCTCAGTAGCTACCTAGTACATTATCACCGCTGCCTCCAACTACCCAAAGCCAATAGCTTTGGGCGTAGATAAATAACCATCTCATCTCACCACTACTAGTTAATCTTCGGGAATAAACCAAGTGCCATTCTCTTGTCAAAACTCGACAATACCTTTGGATAAAAACTTCAAGATGGCCATCGGCATCAAGATTCTGCAGACAGGGACCATACGAATCCGCCCGTCCCACCGCCATCAGCCTGCAAGGAAAACTGTACTTCTACGTCGTCTATCAGTCTTTCTTGACAGATCCTGGACGCCGCCACTGCCAATCAACACGTACCTAATCGACCATCCTGAGGGGCATATCCTGTTCGACTCTGGTGAGTCTCCGAACAGTATGGAACCGGGATACTTTCCGTTCTGGATGCCCTTTTTCCACTTCGCTGTCGATATCAATGTCGGAAAGGACGAGGGCATCGGCTCTCTTCTCCAGCAGGAGAATCTTGCTGCCGCCGACCTCAAGGCAGTCGTGTTATCTCATCTTCACCATGATCACGGCGACGGGCTACCAGACCTTGTTGGAGCACCAGTCTGGATCACTGAAGAGCATTGGCAGACATACAAGAAGCCACTTCACGCTACAATCGAAGGGGCTGTTCCAAACCAATGGCCACAAACTTTCAAACCTCTACTTCTTCAGCCAACCGGTGGCCCCATTGGACCATGGAACCGGAGCTATCCTATAACCAATGATGGGAAAGTGGTGGCGGTTGACACACCCGGTCATGTGCCAGGACATGTATCGGTGATTGTATACGCCGATGACGTTACGTATCTCCTGCTTGGAGATGCTACATATGATCAAGATCTACTTGACAAGGAGCTCACGGATGGCGTCAACAACAATCCGGCGCTGGCAATCGATTCTCTGAGGAAAGTCAAAGAATTTGCAAGTAGCGACAAGGTTGTACTCCTCCCTGCCCACGACCCACAGGCCGCTCACCGCTTGGCGGAGAGAATCATCTATAAACCTAGCATGGTTCAAAGTTCAACGGAGGACACGTCTCTGGACGCTACGTTTGGACTATTTCTGGCGCTTTTTGGAGCTCTTGTGTTTATGTGGCTGAAGTTAAGGCAAAGGCATTAGTGGCAGGTTGCCTTAAGGTATTCTCACTCCGAACTCGTCGGGTAGATCATGACCTTGATGTCAAATACCGAGCAACAGTTAATTTCCAAGTTATGGTGTCTATGATAGGTTACTTGAACCTGTAGTGGTTGTCGAGTTGAAGTGGGACCGGCTTGATGCCGAACAAGACGGCATGATGCCGATGATGAAGTTTCCCCTTTTCTCTCTGCCAAGAATTGCCGTACCCATTTTCTGTGGACGATTCTCCAGATTGAAAGAAACTCGAATCAAGGTGTTCATCCCGTATTTATCCCTCATAGACTTCTAAGCTTCTTGAATAAAGTGTCCAGTGAGCCAACAAACCCCCCAGTCCGGACTACTCCGTCGTGGGGCACCGGGAGGGTATCCCTGTTAAGCATGGCTGACACCGTAGCGAGCTCTGACTTATCTCCGAAAGCAGCAGGCGCTCGCTCCCGTATGGACGATTCGGCGACCGAGACAACCGATCTCAAGTAACAGTTGCACATCAGGAATGACAGTTGGTTTACTACTGTCAAGATAACTTCAGCCATATCTGAATATGTCGAGGTCTTGCAGGCCGCCAGATCACGTTTCCTATGCCACGGCCAAGTCCAGTCTTAGTGCCTGATTGCTAACCCAATATCAGATATCATCATGGCCGTGCTGGTCATCGTCTTCCTTACGATCTGAGACGGTAGTTTGAATGGCAATAAACGACCCACTCGAAATCATTGCCGGGACTTATCAGGTACCGATCTTGATGTTAACGTCCAGTAGAAAGATCTCCTAGGTGTGCACGTGGATCAGTCGTACTTCATTCAGGTCGTTTCCTCCGAACTCCCTAATCTAGCTAGGTTCATGTTGGTAAATCCATCCCCGGCCACGCACCATCAACCTTCCCCACTGGGAAACGTGAGCATCCAACAAGCTTATCAGATTGGTCTGCGAAGGATTGCCAAGGAACACTGTGATACTTTACAATTTGGATGAGACTCTTGGCCATCGTTAAGCTAGATAGCTAATCAGGAAAGAAGCAAGAGACGTCGGGATAGCTCCGTCTCGAACCTCAATGACTGCAGCCCATGTAGGTACGATCTAAAGCCTGGCGAGTCTGAGACTCAAGCTCTAAAACAATAGAACATCGTCAGACTTTCTGGTGGTATGATGTTTCCGAGCATTCAACTACCAGCATCTACCACACTCATTTAACGCTGCATTCGTTTCAATATGCGACCCTTCACTCTTTTGTCGTTTATCAGCGCCGCTCTCGCAGCTCGCCTATTCCTCAATGAACCCGACACTGGGATCGAGGAAATATTTGGTGATCTCCCACCTGGTGAGTTGCCCCCCTTAGACCGACTCGTCGGCTTGCCGGACTTCGACTGGGCAGCCCGCCACTACCTCAACGCGTCAAGCTACACATTCTATCGTAATGGCGCAGCAGGTGAGTTCTCATACCGCAACAACCTTGAAGGCTTCCATCGCCTCCGCTTCCGTCCCCGCGTTATGGTCGACATCACTAAGGTCGAGTCGACGATGCCGACAACCATCCTCGGTCACAACTTCTCTGCCCCTTTCTATATCAGCCCCTGTGGCCGTGCTGGAATGGGACATGCTGACGGCGAACTCGGTCTCGTCGGTGGTGCCGGAAAGGAAGGCATTCTCTACATCCCTGCCCTCCGGACGACACGCTCCGGCGAAGACATTGCCAACGCCAGGATCGATGGACAGGTGACGTTCCAACAAGTCTACCTCGAACACAACGACACCGCAACCCAGGAGATCTTTGATCGCGCCAAGGCTCTAGGCCACAAAGCCCTCGTCTTCACGGTGGACTCGGCCGCGGACGGTAACCGCCACAGAGCAGCCCGGTACGGCGTTGGCTCCGCCGATACCGCTCTTACCTACAACACCTGGGACTACTATAAGCATTTGCAGTCTATGACCAACCTGCCTATTATCATCAAAGGCGTCGGCACCGTCGAAGATGCTAAGCTAGCTGTGGAACATGGAGCACCCGGTATTATCCTTTCAAACCACGGCTCCCGCCAACTCGACAGCTCACCGTCAGGCTGGGAAGTGGCGCTGGAAATCCATGAAGAGGCCCCGGAAATTTTCACGCAGACTGAGGTATTTGCCGACGGCGGCGTGCGGTATGGTGCCGATGTACTGAAGCTGTTGGCGCTTGGTGTTAAGGCCGTTGGCCTGGGGCGCCCATTCATGTTTGCTAATACGTACGGTGCTGAGGGTGTGGCGAGGGCTGCGCAGCTTCTGAAGTATGAGATTGCAATTGATGCTGCGAACCTCGGGGTTGCGGATCTGAAGCAGATCAACTCGTCTTTCGTAAGTCATCATTTTCATTCCATCTGATTTGCAGCTTACTCACTGTCTCCGTAGGTCAAGCTCAAATACAACGGCTGGTACAGCTGAGCGTTTAAATGGAAATGAAAGCCCTCGAAACGATATTCCGGTTTCACGATTGGGTTGGTGATAGAGCCACGTTCCTCCAGCAATGTACTCAATTCTTTCAAGTTACGCCAAATTTAATTCGTTGTATTTGAATAGACATACAATAAATTCAAGTCTTTACTGAACCAAAAACAAAATCACCGTTGCAGAGTACGTCGGCGAAATCTTGACCAAACCTGTCAAGTTATCCTGTGTTTTGTCTCGTATTAGTTGTCTTCTCGTCGGAAGGAGCGAAAGAATGATCAAAATAACAATCGTTTTATATAGAATGACGTCTGCTTTGAGAAGCCTTGTTGCAGAAGTTCGATCGGTTCCGGCTAGCCGGGGCCAACCAATTTCACCAACACACGATACTATGCTATTTTCGACATTGACATGCCCTGGGATGATGGCCGTTCTGAGTTTCAAGGCACATCCGCCCCTGCTAACAATCAACAAAGAGCTAGCATTGTCAGTATTGAGACATTTCGGCAGAGGTGTAAGTTCGGGTAGATCATGCCTGTTTTGGCACATCATTCCCGGATTGCCTCCAGTAGGCGGCCGTCACGAGTCGTAAATCATGAGGTACACTAAAGCTAGGAACGCCTTCTAAGGAACCTGAAACCTTGGCTCTAAATTATACATCGAAATACAGAAGAATGAGATGGGGAATTTTGAAGATCACTTGAGACTAAATTTACCGACATATGATACCTTGCGACGTTATGATCCCAAATCGTGGCGGTCAGCCCTGGCTGAGTGTGTGATGTAGATGGTTTGCCAGGAGGTCGAACATGCGGTTATCGACGTCTCAAAGCGTTGCATTCAATCTTGTGCGCTTAGTAAGGCAATTGACAGTAATATCAGTTCATCTTCCGACTTCTCTTGCAATCTTTTTGACATAGAATTAGTATATATTCCCCCTCTCGTACCGACATCCTATCTGTTCAGCTTCTCATCCTCCCGCTAACAGCCATCGATTATTTCTGTCGCTTTTGCCTTGACGTGCTATCAACTTCTCAATATGAAATACCTGGCTTTTCTTCTCGCTCTAGTCGCCGCTACCGAGGCCGCTCACTGTAACGCTGGATGGGACAAGCCCGAAGGAGCCTCATGCTCTCTTAACCAAGTAGGTTTACCCACCATATCACAACAAAAGTTGTACAGCCCGCTAACAAGCTCTAGCCCAATACCTACTGTGTAAGGGAGCACCTTCGCGATCTCGAAGAGTGTTGTTAATATCAGTTGTACAGTGTGAAGAACCCGGTAACAAAACCGAAACCTTCCCGACGCGCAGAGTGTGCCACAGTCCGTATAATGGCGAAGACTCCATTCTTGTCAAATGCCTGGGTAGCGGTGTAAGTATTTTGTCCCTAAGAAAGTACTTCAAATCACTCACATTCATATTTGGGAATAGATTGTGCTCTGCGTAAGTTATGCCTTGTCAAAAGTCAGTGCTATTCTCACATTTACCGTAGTGCCCGTAATGGATAATTGGCCGAAGAAGTTTGACCAACTGTATTTCATGTTCGTAAACCTTGAAGGCATTTTGACGAGTGTTTGGCACCTAGTGATGGAAGGTGGCAAACAGGTGGTGCAGGTGTTCAGTATGTTCTAGCCTTTTGATTTATCGGAACATCGCAATAGTATAAGCATGTTCATTCCAAGAAGCATTGTATTTTGCATTATAGTTCAGCTGAAATCATGCAGAAAACTGTTCACAAAGTCAATTGGTGAACGACTTTGGAAGTCTGACCTTGAACGAGAATCAAGTCATGCCGTACGCATTTTCTGAACAGTGCATTGTTCCGGCGATGAGCGCGCTTCTGGTCTGACTGGATGACCAGAGCTTCTTGATGAACACTCGATAGTCCACTCCTGAGTCCATTTCTATCGTTCTAATAAACCTACAGTAGCCATTCTTGCCGTCGAAGGCACGAAGGAAGATGAAGATGAACGCCAGCCATGTCTGGAGCGGGCACTCGTACAGTAGTGGCATCAAAGATTGTTCATGTCGAGTCCGTAACATTCTGCATAGCCTTATATCAACCGGATTGGATGATCTCACATGGGTGACGACACGATGTCGACAGTCCACACTGGAGAACTGCCAAGTGTCGCTGTAGCCCTTGAAATAGCCGAGACAAAGAAGCAGAACGGACATCACAGGAACGAAGCTTTCATCTACACTAAGAATCAAGTCGCAATCGAATCGTCAACCTATCCAAGCATCAACTATATGTACTGTATTATGAGATGGAAAAAATATATCTGAGCAGTCCGGAACTCCTAATTGTGTCTTGGCAATGATGACCGTGTTGCGTTTTCGTTATGCTTGAATCGTGAATTGTGCACTTCTGTTCATTCGGCTCTGACCTTGGGTGCCAAGAGAGGGTGCGGCCTCGGCCCAGGACTCAGCATCTCTTGCTTTATTGGGATCTTGGTCTGCTGCTTCAAGTCCATCAATATTTGCGTGATCTTGTCGAGACGCTCGTCAATACGATCGATCTTGGCCCTACTATTGGTTTCTGGTGGTCAGAAAAACAAACCAACTTGGGACCTGCCGGAGATGGCAACTCACTATTCTGGCGATATGAGCACCCTCTGTGCTTGGGTCCTGTGCTTCAGTTGGAGCTTTCGTTCGCACGACACCTTGGAAACCTTGCAGCTAGTACAGGGCGAACCCTTATCGCAACGAATCTAACAAGGATGGTCAGCATCATGTGTACTTTGTAACATGAGACGGAGAGGCCGAAATATCGTCGCATTTCCGCTTGCCGGAATGGCTGTGCAGCCTAGCGACTAACACCGGCTTGGACAACAACTAACCTTTCGAGAACGGCACCAGTCGCACTACCAATGCAGTGAAATTAGCCTCAACGTCAATTTAACAACTCGATCGATCGATGATTCATCATCGTAGTTTCTTATTGGTTCAACTCACCGATCGAAACGCCGCCGGCCGGGGCTCGACCTCCGCCCGCTCCACCTTGACTTGGTCCATGTCCAGTGGTTGTTTGCTTGACAATTGATCCGACCAACCGCCCGGCGGACAACGCGGAGCGGAGATGGAATAAAAGGTTAGCCCGAAGGCGATGGGACGTCGTCAGCCTTAGGAGGAAGATCAGCTTTTGAGTTGATTGAAATTGCTGATTAGTCGGGTTGGACCAGGTAAAAGAACGCCGCTCGCGTGGGCTCACGATCCGTCAGGTGGTGCGTCGGGCGCCCGTCGGACCCCGGGTTTCCCGGGCGCGGGGTGGGAGAACATGCGCTTCTTATACATCGAAAACACAGTGACGATATAAACTGCTCTGTGGGATGCGACCAACAGGATACGGTCTGGAACTCTTGCCCTTATCCGCCATGTTGGCTTTTCCCCCGGCGGGTGCCCTTTCAGCGGTCCGCGGATAGAGCGCCGGTGGCATGCCGTCTACCCACTTCCCGAGGGAGCGGATTGGGTAATTAATCGCCGAACGTCTGACTTTGAGGGTGAGATGAACATTGCAGTGCACAGAGTGTGGCAGTTTGTTAGATAATATGCTACTAGTCGTCTGCGCCGTCCTTCCGTCGGGGATACACCCGATCACTAACTTTACTCACTGGTAGAAATCCAGCTGTCTTCATCGTCATCGTCGATTGACCTCGGCGGCGGGGTGCAAGGGCGGCGCGGACGGGGCCCGAAGAACCCGGCGGCCGAGGGTCGGGGACCCCGCGGGTACGCGGGTTGGGTGAGTTGCAGGTCGGTCGTCCGCGGACCCGAGGACATGGTACCTCACCGGCGGAACGTGGAGAAGCATAAATATTGACTTGATGTAGGTTTAATGGTCTACAGGCGTCAAGTGGGATAGAAAAGGGCCCACAATTACTTCGAAATGCTCCTCATGGCCTTGGAAAATCGCGATGGCAATGATTATCCCTGCATAGGAACATAATGGGCTCCCGTTGATGCATTGCGAAAGTCAGCGGCACACGCTCGAGGTGCATCTGTCATAATATTTGTTATTCCACCTTTGAAGATCAGCTTTTGACAGTATTCCAGGTTATCTTGCCAAATCTTGTCAAACAAATTGATGTGCGCTTAAACCACAAAACTAGGTAATGAGTGGTTTTTGAAGATTTTCGTAGGTCAGCGGCCTTACCGTATGCTGTATCACATACGGCCTGGACTGACCTATAACATTCGACCTATTAGCACCAGCTACATCTCGCTTACATGTAGCTCAGACAACGCGTATCACCGTGTTGGCGTAGGGCTTACTTCTGATTTCTGACCTATCAGCTGATGATTGTCTCGAACGTGATGACGTGGGTTGGCTCGACAAGATTCATTGCAGCCTGATTCTTCTTCCTGCACATATCGCATCCCATGCGAAGGCATCACCCATTGAGACATCGTCAGTCTCAGCTTTGCTGCTCTGTATCATTTGTCTAAGGACGTCCAAAATTCCGTTCCTCCGCCGCGTGTTGCGCGTTCTAGAACTTCATCTGCATCTCCATATCTTCCTGTCGATACGGGTGCCTGCGTGGCTCCGTGGCAGCCCGGTCGTCCTTGCTATGCGACTCATCAACGTCGAATCAGGCAGGTTGGAGGAATTCCACAGCGATATCCCGAGCTACGCTATCTTGTCTCATACATGGGGACAAGACCACGAGGAGATATCGTTCCATGATATGCAGCGGCAAGAGGGTTCAATCCAGCGACGATTCGGAAATAAGCTGGATGGACTCTGCAGGCAGGCAAGGTCTGATGGGCACAGCTACGTCTGGATTGACACCTGCTGTATTGACAAAAGCAACGCTGTTGAGCTAGGCGAAGCCATCAACTCTATGTTCCGATGGTACAAGGAATCGTCTATTTGTTATGTTTATCTTGCGGACGTTTCAGGTCATAACGGAGAAGTAGACCTGGATCAATTCCACAGGAGCCGTTGGTTTACACGAGGGTGGACCCTCCAGGAGCTCTTAGCTCCTAGAAGCCTTAGATTCTACGACTGCGATTGGTGTTCGTTAGGAGAGAAGTACGAACTGGCTGGTGCTATCGGAAGCATTACAGGTATCCCACACGGGATTCTCCTTGGTTTCGATGATGTGAGCAATGCCAGCGTCGCACAGCGAATGTCTTGGGCAGCCAAAAGAGTCACAAAGAGAAAGGAAGACTTGGCATATTGTCTCCTGGGGATCTTTGATGTTATGATGCCAATGATATATGGGGAAGAGGACCATGCATTCATTCGACTCCAGAAAGAAATCATCAAGAAAACTGCGGATGATTCGATTCTCGCATGGGGTATAAGCCCTAGCTCCAACGACGGCGTTGGCGTTGAACCCGAAAATACCGACATCCATCTTTTTGGGAACGCTCTAGCTACTAGCCCTGCTGCTTTCATGCACAGTGGCAACATAGTGGCGGTGGGAAATGGGGACTCCACCATAGAGGGACTAGAGACCGCGAGAGGTTGCTTGCCGTTGCGTCTCCGTCTCAGCAACACCGAGACTGGACATGCTGTCGGGTTTCTCAACTGTCAATCCATGAACCATAACGACGCAGTGGTGGGAATTCCTCTCTTCTGCATTACGCCTGGCGCAGTGCCACGGGAATACATACGACCGGCGGGGACAAACGCAGTCCTTCGTGTGCCTCCGACAGCGGCAGATTCGGCACCTAGGCCTATTCAACTTCGTGCTTTGCTGCCGAGCAACAAAGCGGCACTGAGTCACTGTAAATACGGCTTTCACATTGCCCAATGGTTAGAGCTCCTAGAAACCGATTTGAGTATCGTCGAGGCCTATTCCGATGGACAATGGAACGAAGACCGAGCGGTTATTAGTACCGTTATGAATATACGACACAATGCTGCTCGGCGGTCTTGGTGGAAGGTTCGCCAAAAGACGGGAGTGTTGAAAGACTTTGTAATTGCTCTGGAACTTGGCGTCAAGCAGATGGAAGTGCACGCAAGTTGCCATCTGATGGTTGCGTCTAGGGACACCGATCTGGACATAATAGGTCGAGCAGCAGCCGAATCAGATGGCTTTCTCGGCAGCAGAGTTGCAAGCAACGACTCTTTGACGTTGGGAATTAAGCTCCACCAGGATTTTCCCGGTTCCAAACTCTACATGGTTACATTGGGAGCACCGGCGAAACCGTCACAGCCGATGGATATCGTGGTGGACGCAGATCAGGAGCTGAAGATACTTGCACACACAAACTCACTCTTTACACTATTTGCAAAGAGTTGGCCGATTAGCTTGAAGTTGTCGGAGTTCAAGAAACCACTGGAGGGAAAAGAGCAAGATCAAGATCCACTCTTCCTCGATCTACTAGGAGAAAAAGAGGCAATCCAGTCCCAAATTTCCCTAGAATCCCATGCGATCCAAGAGTTGATAGCACACTCTAAGAGCAGACAAAGACAATGGCGTCAATCGATGTTGATGAATCTTTGTAGAGATCTTCAGCTACATGTAAGCGACAGTCCTTCAACTGACAATTTTTCTAAGCTCGTACGCGGAGCGTTCATACGTGCCATTACTGAAGGACATATTGCTGCCATGGAATACCTTTGGCCATTACCCGCAGTTGATAATACGGTCGAAGATTCCAGAGGGCGAGGCCTTCTGTCCCTGGCCATTGCTGCAGACAACATTCCAGTGCTGGAGTCACTCATATTGAAGGGATTTGCTGTGAATCGCCCGGACAGTTGTGGACAGTATCCCTTAGCAACGGCGGCCCTATTGGGGAACCATGCAGCCCTTCTGATGCTGTTGGAGAAGGAAACATCCATCAGCTTTCAAACCAGAGACGGCCAGACTCTACTGGATGTGGCAGTGAAGGCAAATCACCATGCAGTGGTCCAAACGCTGTTGGAAAAGGGGGCAGATGTGAGAGGCGGATTTCTAAATCAGTCCAAATCGCGCCTAACAGCCCAAAACGAGCCTCCATTGGCTATGGCTGCTCGTCTGGGCTCTGCTGGCATTGTTGAATGCTTACTCGACTATGGAGCCAACGTCAACGAGAAAGGCTTGCCTTGTCTTCCAAACAGCGTCGGATTTCGAGCCGACTGCCCTGTTTTGGCGATCGCTGCGTTTATGGGCCACTATAACGTTGTTGACCGCTTGTTAAGCCGAAAGGCTGACATCAATGCAACCGATGGAAGTTGCCGAACGCCGCTGTTGTTGGCTGCAAGGAAGGGCCATGACCAAATCGTTCAACTGCTACTCCAGCAAGGCGCTGATACTGAGTTGTCAGAGAGTAAGGATGGTGGGACGCCGCTAGCGTTTGCTGTCACGTGTGGCCATCGTCAGGCTGTTGCTTTGCTGTTGGAGAAAGGAGCAAACCTCGAAGCCAAAGACTTCGAAGGTAAAACACCAATTTTCCACGCCATTCACGCAAGGCGTGGTGAGATCTTACAGTTGCTTCTTAGCTGCGGCGCCGACGCCAATGCCGCGCAGAGCGAAGAAACCCCCCTTTTATACGCAATACGACACACGGATGTGGAGGCAGTTGATCTTCTTGTCAAATATGGAGCCAGGATCTCGATGAAACATAAGCTTGGCAAATTGCCATTGCAATATGCCCGAGATCAACTGACCCACCCCATCAGCAATTTTAACGGATTTAACGTTGAATCGCGTGAACTGCTTAGGACAAAGCGCGAGGAGATCATTCGGAGACTCGAGTCTGCCACCGTCGAACGTGAATATGTGGGTATGGCGACTAAGCCAACGCTCAAATCTAGAGCGCAAAAAACACTGGGACAGTTCATCAAAAGGTGAGAAAGCTTCTGAAGTGCGCTCTACGGGCTTTCGCAGCATCGGTCAAAGTTGCGTGAAGGCGATGGCTAGTCCCAAGGGGAATTGATGAATGCTAGGTCTTGGAGTAATTAGTCTACGCAAATATTTTCACTTTGTATTCCTCATCACATCCAGACTGTGACGGTATCGCCACGCGATTCGAGGTTCCAGGCCCGGTGTTCTTAGACATCCTTCAAAGACCGATGTCTCAGATAACGACCTGATTCTGAGCATCTGAAGATCTTCTGTTCATTATTCTATCAGGTCTTGAAGCTTGGACCATCTACCCCACAAACCACATCGTTCACCGCATGCTGTGCCACATTGACGCATCGGCAATAAAGCTCTATTGTTGGCAGCAACATATGGTATCCAATTACGGATATCAAGACTTACAATACGTGCTTGATATCCTGCTACTTACTAACGGGCATGACTCGAGCTACCCGACACTACATCTGGCACTACCGTTGCTAAGGCCGTATTTCCAAGCCACCATCTCTAATTGGTATCGCCTGTCCATGAGTGGGGGTCTAGACTGATAACAAAGAGCTACTATGATGCGGGGGGCTCCGCTGTCACAGCACAAAGACCTGCCGGCAGTCAAAAACCGCGTTGCTGAAGAATTTTGTTTCCACATTCCCACATGAAGATCTTCGCTCGGGCGAGCCAGACAGAACCCGGTGAATGAGACATGTCCCACGCAGCATCCCAACCAACGCCAGTCATCATCGTGTAGAGCCCGCTCAAAGATGTCTTCCTCCCTGGGCGGCGTCGTGAACCCGTACCTAGCAGCCGGGGCCACAATCCTCTTTGCCCTCATCCTCACCGCCCTGAAGCCAAGGAAACAGCAACAACTCCCACCGGGAACGGCCCTCCCGCCGGGCCCGAAGCCGAAGCCCCTCATCGGTAATCTCCTGTCCATCCCCCCGGTACACTCGTGGCTCGCCTTCCACGATCTCATCAAGGAGCACGGCCCCATCGTCCGACTCTCCATCCCGGGCCAGGAGCACGTCCTCCTCGGCACCGAGACCGCCGCCAACGACCTCCTCCGCCAGCGCGGGAACATCTACAGCGACCGCCACTATGCGCCGGCGTCATCGCACCTCCTCACGGACGACCACATGCTTCTGCTGCTCCCGTACGACGAGCAATGGCGCAAGTACCGCCGGTTTCTGCACCAGGTGACAATGTCCCCGGTCGCCCCGCTCTACGAGACGGAGCAGAAAATCGAGGGCATCCGCCTTCTACGCGACTTGATCCGTGATCCCAGCGACTACGAGGCACTCTTCGAGCGTTTCAGCGTCGGGCTCGGCCTGCGCATCATCTACGGCCTACGCCTCGAGAGCGGACATGACCGCGACGCCAGGATGATTCTCGACATCGTCCACGAGCTCGAGCGCGTCGGGTCGCCCGGGGCGTACCTGGTCGACCTGTTCCCGTCGCTCATGTACGTGCCCGAGTGGCTCGCGCCGTGGAAGAAGTACCTCCGCGCACGCCGCCGGCGCGATGAGGACTTCTTCCACGAGCTCATCGACCGCAGCAAGTCGCCGTCATGGGCGCGGAACTGGCTAGAGACGAAGGAGCAGTGGGGTCTCACGCGGCGCGAGGCGAACTGGATGCTCGGGTCCGTGTTCCAGGCCGCGGCCACAACCTCGGGGTCGGCGCTCGCGTCATTTGTGTTGTGCATGGTGCGGAATCCTGGATGGTTTGAGAAGCTCCAGAAGGAAGTCGACTCAGTCGTCGGGCCCGACAGGTTACCCACCTTCACTGATATTGCGGCGCTGCCTCTCGTGAGAGCGTGCGTCAAGGAGACGATTCGCGTCTACCCCATCACCGCCGGAGGATTCCCCCATCGCTTGACGGAAGACGACACTTACAACGGTTATTTCCTTAAGAAGGGAACTGTGGTGCATGCCGTGCAGTGGGCTATCCAGCGAGACCCGGAGCAGTATCCCGACCCTGAAGTCTTCAACCCCGATCGCTGGCTGGACCCATCGTTCCCGACGTACAAGGAGCCTCTGACGCAGTACCCCAACCTGCAGAACTACTCCGCGTTCGGCCACGGCCGAAGAATCTGCCAGGGTATAAACATTGCCGAGAGGAGTCTCAACCTTAAGATTGCGATGCTGGCTTGGGGTTGCAACGTCAACAGAGCCAAGAATTCTGCCGGAGAGGAGATGATACCCCCTGTTTACAACTTTGTTGAGGGTTTCAACGTTCAGCCGAAGCACTTTGATTTTGATCTTAAGCCAAGAAGCCCTGAAAGAACGGAGCTGATAGAGAAAGCGTATGAGCAGTCATTGAAGGACGATCCCCTTCTACAATAACTTAATCTGGTGGGCAGTAATAATAAGAGTAATGATTATTCAATGAATTCGAATATCACAGCCATCTCTATTTTCAAATCACGTACAGCGCCCCGAAAAGTTCCAGCAAGATCATGATACCCGATTTCACCGCCCATGACAGACCAGAAGAGCTTCAGTCCATTTTCCGTGATGACCATGGTTGTACAAACCCCCATGAAATGACTGGCTGAAAGACAAGCAGAAAAAACACGAGAACAAACAGCAACAGTCTCATGTTCCCAGGCCAAGCATCGGTGTGGTAATACTCGTCCCCGGCTCATTAAGCCTCCTCTTTACTTCCATCCCCAAGCTCTGAATCGCCCTAATCAACGGCACAAAGTCCTTCTCCCCTCTAGACGCAACCGTCATCACATCACACACCTGCTCAAGTAACGCGACATCGTCCATGTGCGCGCGAACATCCGCCGAGTGCAAGACGCTGTTCATCAGACACGCGTACGCAACGTACAGACGATACATGCCAAACAGAACACACATCGTCTCCGGGAACGGGTTCTTGACCAGCACCATGTGGACGACGCTCAGCAGGCGGCGCGACGCGTCGACAGCGAGCGGCGAGTCGGGCACGTCGGCGTCGGACATGACCGGCCGCGGCGAGTTAGAGCGCAGCACGGAGAGCTTGCGCAGCATGAAGATGACGTACGTGTACCCGGACATGGCGATGTCGCTCATCATCCAGGCCTCCGACTTGTTCTCGCTGGACATGGTCTTGGTCACCCACTCCTCGACGCCCCATTCTGCGAAGAGCTGGCCGATCTCGCGGCAGAGGTCCTCGGTTTTGGGCCGCATTTCCTCCTCGGTGCAGTTGCTGTTTTCGAGCTCCTGAAAGAACCGCGAGAGGATGAAGGTCTGGCGCGAGCCGACGAGGAAAGCGATGGTGGGCACGGCGTTAATGTCTGGTTGTGCGTCTGCTGATAGCCAGGGCAGGTTGACCTTCCAGGAGTTAATGCTGGCGGTAATTGACGGTGGCTTGTTGAATAGAAGGCGGAAGAAGAAGTCGATCTGGATCATTTCCCAGAAGCCCTTCCGGTCGGCATCGAGTTTGGCCTGGTCTAGTAGAACGCTGGTGCCTTCTGTGTGAGCGTCGAGGTTGTGAATGTTCAGCTTCTGGGCGTAGTCGGTGGCGTAGGTGTACATCCGCCAGCTTAGCTCTTCGTCGAAGCACTCGGCAGCTGTGCGACACTGTAAATCACGATTAGTTAACGTAACCATCTCGGTTAGTAAAATAATCTTTGGTGCGAAGCTCACCATGAAGATCGCAGCTATGAAGTCTGTCGTTGTCCCTGTTGCTTCCCGTTGCCAGAGAGGCAGGGAACGAAGACAACACAGATACAGCATGCGCACATATTGCAAGCCGCTGCCGGCGTTGCCCTCAAAAGTTGCCCCAAGAGCGCAACCGTGATAGAGAATACCGTAGTAAACCACGAGAATAGCCGGATCTAGGTGAACATGAGGAAGATCAAGCAAGTCGGGGATCAGCTTGATGAGTTTAAGATTTATCAAACTGACAAACATCTCTGTTTGCATATGCGTGAAGTAGTCTGGTGACACAGTAAGTAATGATCAGAAGTGTGATGGGCGTTTCGTTTCAGCCTACTTTCGATCCATTGTTTACACAATTCTGGTGGAATAGTGACATTCTCAGTGATGGTCGCGGTAGCGATAGTCTGTAACCTCAGTCGTTGAACCTGATCAACAGCATCTTTCAAGATAGCCGCTGTGTCAATCTCAGGAGTAGCGCTCGGGGTGGCAAAAGACGTCCAGGGGGACGCCACCACCGCCGCGCTCGAAGGAGCCGGAGAGGAGACGTTGGACGGCGCGCTGTTGGATGTTGACGTGTGCCGCAGCGGGGCGGGAGGATCAGACGCGGGAGCAGGGGGTGCGGCATCTAGAGAGCCAACGGCTTGGCCCCCGTTCGGCAGCGTGGTGCAGTGCTCCTCGACGCGCTGCAACCGTTCCAGGATGGTTGAGAGCGCGTCATCTGTCGTGCTGGGGAGTCGCCAAGAAACCGAGTTTGAGCCAACGATCTCTCGTAAATCTGGCCATCGGAGAGACGGCACGGAGGAAAGTGGAGGGGCGGAGACTTACGAGAGACGGTCCGTCAGGGTCTTGGTCACTTTCCTCTTGACCCGTTGAGGATAGACGCAGTCGATGTCGTGTGTTTTACATCTATCGCATGTCGGCATCACCCGACTACACCGGACCTGATGATGTCGAAGACAACCCGTCAGTTGATGATGCTCGTCAACAGCGCTCTCGCCGGGAGGAATGCAGAACTGACCTTTCTGTGTTTGCATCTTTTGCACTACACACAGCGAGATGAGACACCAACTGTCAGCCATGAGAGCCACCAAAGCAGATACCCATTGCCCCTGAGAAGAACCAGAGAGCGGACAATGGGCCATAGGAATCTCCGCTACGCACCGAGAGCGGGTTCAAATGTGCTGACTGATCCGCCATGGCTGGCTAGGCTCGCGAGACGTTCGGAGGGCGGAGAAATGGGCTGTGAGGGGCGCGCGGGTGCAAGAGAGGGTAAACAGAGGGGGAGTCGGAAGACAAATAACCATGTACAGGCCCGCGACTAGCCCACCCGAGCCGATCTGAGGCATCATGGACGTGGAATCTCCGGGACAGACATGGTTTTGTCTGCCAAAGTCAAATTGGGTACCGCTTGCTGGCTTGGCAAGGGGGGCCTGCTTAGCACGGATCCGCGCGAGCTCGAGGAACGGGGGCCGCGGGCAGCTCGTCCAGGGTTCCCGAGAAATCCGGCAGCCCACCGGAATCGTGAAAACTGATCTTCCGGGCTGCCAAAAGCTGGGGAAAAGTGGTCAGAACAGCTGCGACCGGCTGGTGATGCTTGAAATTTGTTAATGCACATTAAGGGGGAGACGGCAAGTTCCTGGGCCAAGCCACACCGATAAGTCATAGACGTGGCTAGCGCTGGGTTCCAGATCAAAATGAGTCTTTCGAGAGGCTTGGCTGAGTCCGAAATGATGTTTCATAGGGCTGAAAAAGTCCCCTAAAGGCGGACCTTCGGACTCTCCACAACCGAACATCCGATTGTCCAGAACCAACAACACGGGCTGACGAAAGCAAACAATGATGATGATGATGGAGATAAGATCCTTCAGATCGTGCATGCTACCATGTTTATTATTTATGAATCTCGTCCCGAAGATGGGATGTCATTTTCTATTCCATTCCACTTTCAGTCAACTCGGTTTCAACTGATGATCGTGCCTCACTACTACATCGGGCTTGTTATTTACTATTCTGTCACTTTAATTCTCAAGACTCTGTCAATCTTACTCAGACTTTTCACATCCGTGCCGTCTGGTCTGAGAGACCTCTCGAGCCAACAATGCGGTCTGACAGCGACACGGAGACCGACAGCGCCGTTCTGCCTCCCCCGACAACCGCCAACGAGAAGCAGCACAAGCCTTCAACGTCGGATTCGGTGTCCAACTCGGCCACGACCGTGGCTGAGAAGGAATGGGTCAAGCACGAGGATGCCGCTGAGCAGGAAGAGCGGATGAACAACGAGGTCTTGCAACTCGCCCGCCGATTCACCACACAGTCCCATGGCACCCCGGGTGCTTTGTTCCCCGTTCCCGCCGAGGGCCCATTGAATCCCGCCAGCCCCAATTTCAACGCGAGAAAGTGGGCAAAGGCATTCTACGACATCCGCACCGATACCTCTGAGGGCAACCCGCCCAAGACGACCGGCATTGCGTTCAAGGACCTCAACGTCTTCGGCTTCGGTACTTCCACGGACTATCAGAAGAGCGTCGGCAATGTCTTCCTCGAAGCTGCGACGATGGTGAAGAAGCTCGCTGGAGCCAAAGAGCAGCGCATCGATATCCTTCACGATCTCGAGGGCGTCGTTCACAGTGGCGAGATGTTGGCCGTCCTTGGTCCCCCTGGATCGGGCTGTTCGACTCTCCTGCGAACCATTGCAGGAGACACCCACGGGTTCCACATCAGCGATGGCGCAACCATCAACTACCAGGGGATTCATCCCAAGGAGATGCGCACGGCGTTCAGGGGCGAGGCGATTTACACGGCCGAAGTTGACCACCACTTCCCGCACCTGACCGTTGGCGACACGCTGTACTTCGCCGCTCGTGCCCGGTGCCCGAAGAACATCCCGGAAGGCGTCTCGAGGCGGGAGTATGCTGAGCATCTTCGTGATGTGACGATGGCCATGTTTGGCATTTCGCATACGAAGAATACTCGTGTTGGTGATGACTTCGTTCGTGGTGTATCCGGCGGTGAGCGCAAGCGTGTCACCATTGCCGAGGCAGCGCTTTCGTACTCGCCTCTGCAGTGCTGGGATAACAGTACTCGCGGTCTCGACAGTGCCAACGCCCTTGAGTTTTGCCGCACTTTGAGACTCCAAGCCGATGTCATGGGCTGCACTTCCTGTGTTGCCATTTACCAAGCTTCCCAGGACGCTTACGATGTAAGTCTAACTTCCCTTACCAGCATATCATCATGAACTAACACTTTCTAGGTCTTTGACAAGGTTGTCGTTTTGTACGAAGGCCGCCAGATCTTCTTCGGCAAGACCACCGAAGCAAAGGCTTACTTCGAAGGCCTCGGCTTTGTCTGCCCCGAACAGCAAACCACCGCCGACTTCCTCACGTCCATGACCAGCCACCAAGAGCGCGTCATCCGCCCCGGTTGGGAGGGCAAGACACCCCGCAGCCCCGACGAGTTCGCCCAGGCCTGGAAGGCCAGTCAGCACCGCACCCGCCTCCTCGCGGAAGTCGACGACTACCTCCAGCGCCACCCCTTCGGAGGCGAGCACTTCCAAAAGTTCCTCGAGGCCCGCCGCATGGATCAGTCCAAGTCTCAGCGCGCCAAGTCCCCCTTCACGCTCTCGTACACGGAGCAGATGAATCTGACCCTGTGGCGAAGCTGGGTGATGCTGAAAGGCGACCCGAGTATTACGCTCACCATGCTCATCACGAACATCTTCGAGGCCCTGATCATCAGCAGTCTGTTCTACAACCTACCCACCGACACATCCAGCTTCTTCCGCCGCGCCATCCTGTTATTCTTCACGGTCATCATCAACGCCTTTGGAAGCATCCTCGAGATCATGACACTATACGCTAAACGGAAAATCGTCGAAAAACACTCCCGCTACGCCCTGTACCATCCATCGGCTGAAGCCCTGTCTGCAATGATCGTGGATCTCCCGTACAAGATCTTCAACGCTATCCTGATGAATACAATCCTGTACTTCATGGGCAACCTACGCAGAGAACCCGGCGCATTCTTCTTCTTCCTCCTCATCTCTTTCACCATGACGCTCTCGATGTCGATGATGTTCCGTCTCATTGGCTCCGTCACTAAGTCCGTCGCCCAGGCCCTCGCCCCAGCGTCCATCATTCTCCTCCTCATCGCCCTGTACACTGGCTTCGCCATCCCACCGCAGTACATGCAAGACTGGCTCGGCTGGGTCCGCTGGATCAACCCCGTCTTCTACGGTCTCGAGAGCGTCATGCTCAACGAGTTCATCGGGCGCAACTTCCCCTGTTCGACATTCGTGCCCATGGGTCCCGGGTACGCCTCCGTCGCGGCCAACGAGAAGGTCTGCTCTTCAGCTGGATCCGTCCCCGGCCAGGACTTCGTTAGCGGTACCACCTACCTTTTGACGTCCTACGGCTTCAAGAACTCGCACAGATGGAGGAACTTTGGTGTCTTGATCGCTTACACCATTCTCTTCATGGGTCTCCACCTCATTGCCACGGAGTATGTCGCTTCTGAGCGCTCCAAGGGTGAGGTTCTGGTATTCAGCCGTGCGGCGATGAGCAAGCGCCGCAAATCTGGCGCTGTCGACGTTGAGAGCGGCGCGACTACCCGAGCCCAGCAGACTGACAAGGAGGACTCTGAGGGCGTTGCTGGAATGGAGAAGCAGACTTCGGTCTTCCACTGGAAAGATGTGTGCTACGATATCAAGATTAAGGGTGAACCTCGCCGCATTCTTGACCACGTCGATGGCTGGGTGAAGTAAGTCATGCTCCTCACAACCCGTTGTTGCAGCTCAACTGACGCATTCATTACAGACCAGGAACTCTGACGGCTTTGATGGTAAGTCTCCCCGTTCATACACAGATTTTGCTCTTGCTAATAAGCTATGCAGGGTGTCTCCGGCGCCGGCAAAACAACCCTCCTCGACGTCCTCGCAACCCGCGTTACCATGGGTGTCATCACCGGCGAAATGCTTGTAAACGGCCAACCCCGCGACTCCTCCTTTCAACGCAAAACCGGCTACGTGACCCAGCAAGACCTCCACCTGCACACCTCCACCGTCCGCGAGGCTCTTAACTTCTCCGCCCTCCTGCGCCAGCCCGCCACTTACTCTCGCGCTGAAAAGCTCGCCTACGTCGACACCGTGATCGCCCTCCTTGGCATGGAAGAGTACTCCGACGCCGTTATCGGCGAGCCCGGCGAGGGCCTTAACGTTGAGCAGAGGAAGCGCCTCACCATCGGCGTCGAGCTCGCGGCCCGCCCCCAGCTCCTTTTGTTCCTCGACGAGCCGACCTCGGGCCTCGACAGCCAGACCTCGTGGTCCATCTGCAACCTCATGGAGAAGCTGACCAAGAGCGGTCAGGCGATCCTCTGTACAATCCACCAGCCTTCGGCGATGCTGTTCCAGCGGTTCGATAGGCTGTTGCTGCTTGCGCGCGGAGGACGCACGGTGTACTTTGGTGAGATTGGGAAGAATTCGCAGACTTTGGTTGATTATTTCGTTCGCAACGGCGGGCCTGAGTGTCCTCCTGGCGCGAATCCCGCGGAGTATATGCTGGAAGTCATCGGTGCGGCACCTGGCGCTCACACCGATATCGACTGGCCCGCTGTCTGGCGCCAGACTCCCGAGTACCAGGCTGTTCAGGATGAGTTGACTCGTTTGAGCTCAGGGGCTCAGGGCCAGGTCCAGGCACCGCAGACCGAGGACGCGTCTAGCTACAAGGAATTTGCTGCCGGTTTTGGAACCCAGTTCTTCGAGGTCACCAAGCGTGTCTTCCAACAGTACTGGCGTAGTCCGTCGTACATCTACTCCAAGGGCATCTTGTCCTTTGGTGCTGTGAGTTAACCCTTCTCAACCTGCGGGAGACTATATTCTGACTGATCTTTCAGGCTCTCTTCATTGGTCTCTCCTTCTTGAACGCAGAAAACACCCAGCGCGGCTTGCAAAACCAAATGTTCGGCGTCTTCATCTTCCTTACTGTCTTCAGCCAGGTTGTCGAGCAGATCATGCCCGTCTTCGTCTCCCAGCGTACCATGTACGAAGCCCGCGAGCGGCCGTCCAAGGCGTACTCGTGGAAGGCGTTCTTGATTGCCAACATCCTCGTCGAGATGGCCTGGAACTCGGTAAGTCACTCTCACGATCTGATTTAATGTGAGCGGAAACTGATCGAAATGACAGCTTGCATCCGTCTTCTGCTTCGTCTGCTGGTACTTCCCCATCGGCCTGTACCGCAACGCCTACCACACCGACGCCACCGACTCCCGCGGCATCACCATGTTCCTTCTGGTCTGGATCTTCTTCGTCTTTACGGGCTCCTTCGCGCACATGATGATCGCGGGTCTTCCCAACGCCGAAGTCGCCAGCGGCATCGTCAACCTGTTCGCCATCATGATGTTTGCTTTCTGCGGGTACGTCTTCACTCCCTTCATCCGTCCAATGAAAACCACCCCAACTAACATCCACTCAGTATCCTCGCCGGCCCCAATGACCTCCCGGGCTTCTGGATCTTCATGTACCGCGTCAACCCCTTCACCTACGTCGTCGAGGGTTTCCTCGGCACCTCCCTCGCCAACGCGCCGGTCCACTGCGCCGCCAACGAGTTCGTCAAGTTCAGCGCCCCGAGCGCGCAGACGTGCGGCGAGTACATGGCCGGCTACATCGCGTCGGCGGGCGGGTACCTCGAGAACCCGAACGCGGGCAACGCCACGGAGTGCAGCTACTGCGCGATGGACAACACCAACGCGTTCCTCAAGGGCATCAACGTCGACTTTGCGAATCGGTGGAGGAACTTTGGGCTGATGTGGGCTTACTGCATCTTCAACATCGCCGCGGCGGCGCTGCTTTACTGGCTGCTTCGGATGCCGAAGAAGAGTACCAAGGTCAAGAAGGAGTAGTAGCAGAAGAGAAGATTGGTGTGCAGTTTGGGGCATAGGGGTTTAGGGGCGGTATTGGGTTGAGATGTGAGGAGATTGGGTGGCAGCTTTGCATGCTATACTGCATCATCATAGACGCATCATCGCAAGGACTTTATAGAGTAATTTTGTAATTGATCATTGTAAACTTTCTTTCTCACCCACTATTATTTCATGCTTTCTGGCGTCTTCACACTTGATTCGAACCCCTCAACCATGAGTCTCAAGCGTATGTGACTCTTGCAAATGGGATAGCTCCCTGTCCGGGATGCTTCACAGAGGCGCTTGACAGTGGCTATCTAGAACCCGACGGGGCGGAGCGGAGGTGTCTTAACTGCGAAGACGACAGAATAAGGTGCTGAATCAACAGAGTATGCAACATATTCCTCACCTCCAATCACGGCCTACATGGGGCTATAGGGCTGCCGCGACTCTTCATGCGATTGGTCCTTGAAACGGCAGGATTCATCGAGATGCGTTTGAAGTGCAGCCACCAGGAATGCGATTCCGTACGGCAAGTCGGGCGCAGCCACAAAATGCGGTCTTTTTTTGGTTGGAAGAACCCATGTCGAGTGCAGCGGTGCAATGCCTCAATCAATGTCCGGCGTTGGACCGTCCAAATGGACACACTGAATTCACTAGGCAGACGCGTTGAACCGTGGGATTTGCATTTGGGCTTTTGGTAGACGGCACCCACTCAATTTGGACCTTTGGTAGACGCTTATGAGTACGGCGTCGTCATTCAGAACCTTGGCCATGCTAAATCCGATAGAACCGCCCCGTAAGGAATGGGGTCTATGTCCTGCACCGCCAGCTGCAGCCTGTGAGTGAGTGAGTGAGACGGACCGGATCTTATTATGAGCTCCGTTAACCCCACTGAGGCCCGCCCGAAACCGATAGAAGTGGCTGCGGCGGCGGCCGACCCCGGCCCGCGCACTAGGAGATAATTGGCCGGACTTAATTTCTGGGGACACTTACAGCTGTAGGCATACTATCAATGACTGGTGATGGCAGTGATGGATGGAATGGCTGACATTGAAAGGAAGAATATATATACGCAGCTGAAAACCTGAGAATGGTTTCGAATTTGAAGAACATCATCAATTCAGCATTCACTCAGCACACTACACAGCACTACAAACACTACAGACACTACGACCTCCACTACACACACTTACATCTCAATCTCAATCATCGACAACATGAGCTCCACCACAGCACCCAAGACCCTCGTTGGAAAGGCCATTGGACCTACTGGCTACGGACTAATGGGTAAGCACATATGCTTTGAGGCAGATCATCTTTTTGCTAACCAAGCTGCACAGGATTGACCCGCCCTTGGGATCAGATTGACTTCTCCGAATCGGTCAAGTTGATGAAGACTGCCCTCGAACAAGGCGCCAACTTTTGGAATGGGGTAAGCCTGCCATCCCCCTCTCTCCCATTCACCATATCATCTTTCGGATGTACTAACCCAACAACAGGGCATCCACTACGGTACTCCCGATAGAAACTCCCTGCACCTGCTCAAGCACTACTTCGAGCAATACCCAGAGGACGCCGACAAGGTCGTCCTGAGCATCAAGGGCGCGTACGACGCCAAGACCCACATCCCGGACGGCACCCCGGAGGGCATCCGTGCCTCCGTCGAGGATGCCGTCCGCGTTCTCGACGGCGTCAAGAAGATTGACATCTTCGAGTGCGCACGCGTCGACCCCAACGTCCCCATTGAGACCTCCGTCCAGGCTCTCGCGGAGCTCATCAAGGAAGACAAGATCGGCGGCATCGGCCTCAGCGAAGTCAGCGCCGCGACCATCCGCCGTGCGCACGCCGTCCACCCCATCGACTCGGTCGAGATCGAGCTCAGCATCTTCACGCCCGATGCCGTGACCAACGGTGTCGCGGAGGCATGCCAGGAGCGTGAGTTCTCACAATGCCCAGCCCGTCATTATGCTTTATCAATTACTAACTCGTCCATTCACAGTCGGCATCGCCCTCGTCGCCTACAGCCCCGTCAGCCGCGGCCTGCTCACCGGCGAGTTCCGCAAGCCCGAGGACCTCCCCGCCAACGACATGCGCCACATGCTGCCGCGCTTCAAGGCGGACGTCTTCACGCAGAACTTCAAGCTCGTCGAGGCCGTCGAGAAGATTGCGCAGCGCAAGGGCGCGAACGTCGCGCAGGTGGCCATCGCATGGGTGCGCCGGCAGGGCGCCGTCCCGATCCCGGGCTCGACCAAGGCGGAGCGCGTGGTGCAGAACTGCGAGGACGTGCAGCTGAGCGACGACGATTTGAAAGAGATCTGGGCGCTGATTGAGAGCTTGCCGGTCGCGGGGCAGCGGTATGGTGGCAAGTTCGAGCAGTACCTTAACCAGTAAGGGCTGGCGGTCTCTTTGTGCTTTCTGTTGGAATCATGTAACTATAAACGCCTCTCAAGCAGCAGGAAGGTTGCTGTAATGTAATAATGATGCTCCCTACGACGGGCTGATGTTCCTTTTGTTGTGGATGAGTGGCTACTTTATCTCTCTCATGTCCTGTTTCAGTGTCCCCATCAGTGTCAAGGGTACGATGAGGGCCGACATGTTCACTTCAGTCGTCGTTCATCTCATCACCAGCGGGTACGGTACACGAAAAGGCCATGCTGCGAGCCCTTATCCAGCTCGAAATCGATCCATCAGTAAGTCAACAACAATTTCACAATATTTCTGTTGCGAAAAAATGCACGTTTTCAGTGGCAGGAGTTGCAATGAACCCCGAAGCTCTTGTTAGGCCAGACATGCTATCGGCGCAAAGCCTAAAAGATTGAGTAAGTTTTACCGGTCAACTTATGAGTGCGAAAACCACTTTATTCTGTGGCTGTATGCAATGTGAAGAGGGTCCGCTTGAGGCTTGTACTTGAATCAGATGAACGGGCAGCAAGTTCAATTGATGTTATTTACCACCGTAATTATATCCAAACTCATCTAACCTTAACAACTGTGGCGCATCAGAGCATCCCGAGCGCTGCCTTCCAGAAAACTCGGCACAAAATTCCCCAAAGCGCAGCTCGTCAATCCTGTCACATTCAAGGGGCCGCAGATCGGTCGCCCAGTCTCCACGCTCACGAGCCCCTGGGCAATTTCACCTCTTGGCATCCACTTCCAATGATGTGCGCAGTCGCTGCAGCGTCCGTACTTCGTACCTGAGTCGAGCTGCCTCATCAAGCCTAAACACCTTCCTCATCCCCGCCAAGCCCTCATGCAAGGTTCCCGCAGCCTCTGCCTTCACAACGGCCACTTTCTGGTCACTTCAGCGCCATGTTCGGTCCGGGATGCAACCCAGATCCCATTGCGGGGGCCGCCCTGATCCCTACTCGTGGAAAATGGCCAACCGCTGGGCGCTGGATTTATCCCCCGGCTCGTCCAGGAACCGTCTAGCGCCATCGCCTCATTCTTAGCGGCCGCCCACCTCCCCCATCTATTTGCCTTTCAATCTGGGAATGAGGTGCACCACACTTCGAAAAGCATGCAGAAATAGGAGCAGCTTGTTTGCGGTGGGAAAAGACAGGTAATGAACAGGTGGGTTCGGCGCAAACATGGTGCGAAAATGTCCGGTAATAGACCGTGGATGGTCGCCTACATATTGGCGTTCCCCCCGCGTGCCCATCGACCGCGGCGTCGCAGTCTCGGAACCTCTGCCGTTCATCGCATTCCATTCGTTTCATCCCGTCTGTCTTTTCCTATCATCATTGAGTATTAAACAAGCACCATGAAGGGCTTCTTCAAGGCCCTGGTGGCCACCGCGTTGGCGACCGCCTCCGCGGCCCAAAATTCATCGGCGCCGGCCCCGACCACGCTAGTCACTTCCCGCATCCCCGAAGCCTCCGCCGCTCCGGCCTCCGGCCTGCCCGCCGTCGCCCCCATCCGCCTGCGGCTCAACCCAGCCAACGTCCGCAACCTCGTCGACTCGGACTACATCACCTGGACCATCCCCGGCGCGTCCACCGCCAACATCACCGTCGCCAACATCACCGACGCCGACGTCTCCCTCACCCTCGTCGCCGGCGGCACCGCCGAGCTGTCCGGCAACTACTACAAGTACCAGTACACGCGCTTCCTCTCCTCGCTCGGCGAGCGCGTCGTCAACGAGGGCATCAGCACTTCCACAAAGGACGGCACGGCGCTCACTCTTTCCATCAAGGGCCTGCCCGCCGGCAAGCATAGCCTGCTGACGTGGCACAACGCCTGGGACGCCCTCAACGCGACCGCGACGCTCGACATCGCTGTCGACGGCAAGAGCGTCGAGTCGGGGTTTAAGCAATCCGCGCGCGTCGACAACATCTGGGAGGCCGCGGCCTCGTATGTCACGTTCGATGTCGCGACGGCGGGCCAGGAGGTGAAGGTGGTCTATACGCCCAGCGGCGGTGATGGGCGCGCCTTCCTGAACGGATTTGAGATTGACGCGCCTGGGATGGCGAACCAGATCAGCTTCCCGACGCCGAAGCACCGCGATGAGCGCATCGAGATTGGCAGCGAGACGAGCGTGAAGGCTTCGTGGCGCGCGCCTGCGTCGGCGGAGGGCGTCAAGTATAATGTCTTCCTTGGCACTTCGGCGACTAACCTGACGAGCGTTGCTGAGGGTATCACTGAGACGAGCGCTTCTCTCCCTGGTATGTTTTTCTCAGCTCTTATAGAAAGCGGACTTCGGCTAAGTTATTGAAAGGCTTGAACACCTTCGACACTTTTTACTGGCGCGTCGATGTCGTCGCAGGGAACGCAACTTACACCGGCCGGGTCTTCATGTTCCGCGTGGCTCAGCTGGCTTTCCCTGGTGCTGAGGGTTATGGGTAAGTCATTTCTTGTTTGTACAACAAGACATGAGTTATTAACACGAAACTCAGTCGCTTCGCACGTGGCGGCCGCGGTGGCAAGGTTGTCAAGGTCACCAGCCTGGCAGACTCAACTGACGAAGGAACCCTCCGCTACGCCCTGACCGTCGCCAAGGGACCTCGCATCGTCGTCTTCGACGTCTCTGGCGTCATCACCACCACGTCTCGTATCTCCGTCAACGACCAGTACGTCACCGTCGCCGGCCAGACGGCCCCCGGCAAGGGCATTGTGGTCCAAGGCTTCCCAGTCGGCCTCACTGGCGCATCCGACATCGTCTTCCGCCACGTCCGCGTTCGCCCAGGCAAGGTCTCTGGCGAGACTATCGACGGCATGGGAATGCAGGGCTCTAACCACTGCATCTTTGACCGATGCTCCATGGTATGTCTTCAGCCTACCCAATCATTCTATCAGACTAGCCTGCTAACGAGTATGATTAGGGTTGGACCATCGACGAGGCCTTCAGCTCTCGCTCGGCCTGGAACATCACCTTCCAGCGCAACATGATCTCCGAGCCTCTGAACGTTGCCGGCCACAAGAACTACCCCAATGGCACTGCCCACGGCTACAGCGCTACCATCGGCGGTGACGTCGGCTCCTTCCACCACAACCTGCTCGCCCACGCCGAGGGCCGCAGCTGGAGCATGGGTGGCGGTGTTGACGACAACGCCGCTTTCGCCGGTGAGCTCGACATCCGCAACAATGTCGTCTACAACTACGGCTCCCGCGTCACGGATGGCGGAGCCAAGAAGGTGAACTTTGTCGGAAACTACTACAAGCCCGGTCCATCTTCCACTTTGAACTACACCCTCAAGGCCACGGTAAGCTCAATCCCCTCAGTTTCTCCTCATCGCAATGCTAACCCCGAATAGTACGAGGATAACATGCCTGGCATGCAGCAGTACCACTGCGCAGGCAACTCCCTGTACGGCGTCTTCGACCAAGACTCCGTCCAGTATCCCTCCGGCGACGGCACCTCCATCACGGACAAGATCGCGTGCTGGGCCAAGGTCTCCTTCGACCCGGCCCCGACCTACCAAAAGTTCTTCGCGGAGCCCTTCTTCGAGCCGCACGTCGACACGCAGTCATCCACCGAGGCCTACAAACGTGTGCTCTCCGACTCGGGCGTCAGCCAGCCTGTCCGCGACACCCACGACGCCCGCATCATCAACGAGACGCTCACCGGCACGACCACCTACGTCGGCTCCGTGTCCGGCAAGAAGGGCCTCATCGACGACCCCAAGGACGCCGGCGGCCTCGAGGACTTCCCTGAGGTCAAGCGCTCCGCGAGCTGGGACGCTGACGGCGACGGCATCGCGGACTGGTGGGACGGCTCGAGCGGCGGCGATGGGTACACGCCGATTGAGGGGTACCTTAACTTCATGGCGGAGCCGCATGCGTATGTTTCGCCCTCCAAGGCTGTCGAGATCGATCTTGCGGCGTTGGCGTTGGGCTTCAAGGAGCCTAGGTTTGAGGTTGCGGGTGGTGATAAGGGTAAGGTGAGCGTCACGGGAACTAAGGCGACTTACACGGCTGGCGCTGAGAAGGGCATCGACTACCTCGATATCAGTGTCAAGGACAGCGAGGGCAGCACGTGGACGAGGAGGTTTGGTGTCGCCATTTTCGAGGGCGCTGAAGAGGCGCAGTGATTGCATATTCTCGATGGTTTCTCGATTCCTTTCTTCCGTACATACATTATGCAGCTAGGTCTACTCTGTAGGCAAAGCTAGGACTATCATAAACGTACATATTCAGGGCTATTCCCGTACCTATGATATCAGACTTTTGGACAACGCAGTCCCCCAGATTGCCGTGATGCAGTGAGTTTTGTGTGATGTCTTGTACATCATTCTCGGGATGTGGCCTCTGGTCACTGACAGTATTTTGATGAACTCGAACGCGTAGGCCCTGTGGACCATAGGCTGGATTTCCCGTTCCTTTACTAAAGCCTACAATATGGCTCTAGATAATAATAGAAGGTGATAACCTATCACTCTTCGTAACTCCCTCGACTTCTTAGCTCCTCAGAAAACTGATTGATTCTAACTGCTTTGAATCGCCAAGACCAAGGCTCAGATTCTTGAACTCGTCCAAATCCTTCCTGATACTCTCAAGATCCGAATTCAGCAGACCCCATGCGTCTGGCCCGAGAGGAACACGAATGGGCACACGATTTCCGCTGCTGACCAAAGCATAGACGGCTACTGCAAGGTCCCGTGGTTCGGTCCAAGTACTGCGACCCTGTTCGCTCTGCATATAGCCTAACAGGGCATTGGTTGGGGAGTTCGGGTCCGAGTAAGCGGGATGGCGACTTTCCATCATTTTCAAGGAGGATGTTGCGTAGTTGGTTTTGACACCACCAGGCTCAATGATCGAGAGATGGACTACCAGAAAGAGAGAGATTAGTTGACCATGGCAACTTGAACGGCCGAGACACTGAGAAAGGGTCTCTGAGCTCACTGTTCCATGCGGTCGGAAGCTCTTTGGCCACAGATTCCGTCCACCCTTCCATTGCAAACTTGCTGGCATGGTAGAAAGCCTGACCTGGGAAGCCAGCCCAGCCCCCAATGGAGCTGATGTTCAGAATGACTCCGCCCTGCTGACCACTCTTGGGGTTTTCATCCCTCATGATGCCGAGTGCCTTCTTGGTCACGTCCGCCATACCCCAAAAATTAGTATCCATCACAGCCCTAGACTCCTCGTCCCCGGCGCCTTCAGCATCGCCCGCAAGTGTGTAGCCTGCATTGTTGACTACAATGTCAACGCGACCCCATTTTGTGATGGTAGCAGCCAGCGCAGAGTCGATAGATGACTTTGAACACACGTCAAGCTTCAACTTGAGGACGTTATCGCCATCAGGGATGTTAGACAGATCCGCCGGGTTGCGAGCCGTAGCAGCAACGCGGTTGGACGTTTTCGCGATAAGTTGGGCTAGAGACTGCCCGATGCCGGACGAGCACCCTGATACTGCACGCAGAAAAGAAGAGTCAGTGTACAACCCTGGGGACTTTGTGGATTAGTCACTAACCGAACCAGACCGCATCAGAAGGGATCTTGTATGGCTTAGTATTCGGAGCCTCCATGTCGAATGTTGAAAAAGAAGTGTTCAAGAGGGGCTAAGGGGGTTGCTTGGATCTAAAACTCAGCATCGCGGTTCGGCTACTGGCTGACCAGGCCATCTGTATTTGTTTCAATTTCCTGTGAGCAAATGCAGACTGCACTGTGAATGGAGTTTGTAGGACTTAAGAGATGCTGCCAACTTACTCCGTTAAGTCCGGTGAGGTGCATAAAGGACATATACGACATTCTAGAAGCTACTGGCACTTTTGAGGTTGAGGCAATTAACCCCTCACCAGAGACCGCCGCACTGGAATTGAATGATGATAACCTTCTTGGCGTAACTTTTAAGCTGCATTGCCGCTCAAATCAGATGTCTCGCCGGAGAGTGGTCTTGTTTGAAGCTGACGTATCTGCGGCGTACATTGATGATGTACTCGTTGGGAAATAAGCTGCTATCGCTGTGGAACCGTGAGACGGGCTCAAAGGCTTCGTATGCTGTGCCACCGCAATGCGTCTGGAATTCAAGGCCCACCGTTGCTATTATTGGTCAGTCTTCTTGAAAGCCAAGAATCAGCCGCGACAGCTGTTTTGCTCCAACATCACAGAGATTCGCTGATTCCATCTCAATACATCTATGGCAAGTTGACACATAGTCGATCCTCCTTTTCACAAGGATTTCGTCATAGCCGAAGGGACATGAATGTGGATCAATTCGTCTGGACCTGGCATCGACTAGCGGGAACTTATAAGGTTTCCGTACTGTTTTTCCTAAGTGATAGGTGGCATTGGTTGAAGTGCGCGTGTGGTGTTTTCCGAATAGTGCCCGCGAACTGGCTGAACTTGTCACAATTCTTTTGCATGGGATCTGTGCCGTTAGCACGAGCTCGACTATCAAGTTGTTGGAATGCCATCATCCCTGGCTCTTTCCAAAGAGAGCATAACGCATGTGGCAATGTCCCTTGTGAAGCATGTGTTGCTGCGCGGCGGGAAACGAACCTCGAACGGAACCGCAGGATATACACTGCGCTTCTCTGAAGATCACAGAGTGCAGGCAATCCATGATTGTCTCGACATCCACCGCGAGATAGTCTTTGTTGGGAGTGATGAAGCTGTGGCGGCGCTGCATGTGGATGATGCTTTGCCGGAGGTCGTGCTGTAGGTGGCTGCAGAAGAGACAGCGAGTAGGGTCAAATGAACCGACATAGCTTTCAAGTGACTCCAGACTTTCTTGGTTGGAGTCTGTCATCCTAGAAGTTACTTGAGGATTTGCTGAAATCGCGGTTGGAAGGCAAGGGTGGACAACAGAGGCCGCGAAATTGATCACCTACCGATTTTTGAGCGACGTACCTTGGCGGAAGGGAGGTTGCAGACTAGTCGTCTTAGTTAGATCGCAGTAGTAAATAAAATAATCATGGCCTGATATTTCTTTCTTATTAGCTTTGTGATTCCGTAAGCATTAAAGTTTCAATTGGTAGCGGCTCAGCCGAAGTCAAAGAAGAGCTTACCTTAAAAACAAATTCAGACTTTTGCAATTTCATTTTTTCAAGTTCCATGTAGTTGTGACTCTTGCATTTAACATAACTGGACGTCAGTCATGGAAGAATTCATGATGCATTGGACCGTGAAGCTGCAGGCTTGTCAGGTAAGAAGGCTTAAAGCAGCGCGTGGGGCGGCTATTTCAATCGAGAAGGACCCTTGAACCCCAGGACCCCTAAGAACATACCCATGTCCATAAGTGGGCCTCGAGGTGAATTATCAGGCCATTTTCTAAAAACGTGTGCCAGAGAATTCTTCCTTCTCGCAACCCCCTCAAGATCAAGCTTTCAAGTAAAAATTCATTTTTGTGCTTGGGCCAAAATACAGTCAACATGCCTCCCAAGAAGATTGAAGTTGTCAAGGACAATGTCGTTGCTTTCGGCAGGGTTAGCAAGAACCTGAAGATGGGATGCGTCGGTCTGCCCAATGTCGGAAAGTCGAGTCTCTTCAACCTCTTGACCGAGCAGAGCGCCGCTGCGGAGAACTACCCGTTTTGTACGATTGAGCCCAACGAGGCGAGATGTGCTGTCCCCGACGCTCGATACGTAAGTCGAGCTTGCCTAGAGAAATGCTCCGAATAAATGGCTAAAAAAGGTGATGCATGTAGGACTTTCTCTGTGACCTTTGGAAGCCGCCCTCCATGTACCCCGCGTACCTCCAGGTCACAGATATTGCTGGCCTGATCAAGGGTGCTTCTCAAGGTGCGGGACTTGGAAATGCCTTCCTGTCTCACATCCAGGCTGTCGACGGCATGTACCACATTGTCAGGTACAATATTCATGGCTCAATTGCTGCATCTTCACGCTGACCTGACCATTACACAGAGCCTTCGACAACGATGAAGTCTTGCATGTCGATGACTCGGTTGATCCCGTCCGTGACTTGGGTTAGTTTAGCCGTATTTCTTAGGTTGACAAAACTAATGGTTCAACTTATAGACACCATCCAGAGCGAGCTTTGCAAGAAGGATCTTGGTTAGTATTTTCCCCTCTGAACCCGCTTGACGCGAGCTTACACTTCCCTTCTAAGACATTCTGGCAAAGACCATCGTCGCTGAGGAGCAGATTGTCAGAAAGGCAGGCGGCAAGTATAAGATGCTGCCTCTCTTCACAGAGACAACGACAAAGATCAAGGAGGTGAGTTCTCAATTCCACAAGTCTGGTCGTTTCAAATATGCTCATAATTGTGAAATAGATGCTGGAGAGGGACCAGCCAGTCAGAGACGGAAGCTGGACACCTGCCGAGATTGCCCTCATCAACGAGAAGATCCAGCTCATCACCACCAAGCCCGCCATCTACCTCGTCAACCTGACAATGAAGGACTACCTCAGACAGAAGAGCAAGTACCTGCCGGCCATCGCCAAGTGGGTCACCGAGCACGGAGGCGTTCCCCGCGACATCATCCCCTTCTCCATCGAGTTTGAGGAGAAGCTCCACAGCATGAAGGATGATCCGGCTGCGCAGGCCGAGTTCCTGAAGGAGAGCAAGGTCAAGTCAAAGCTGGACAAGATCGTCACTGAGGGATTCACCAAGCTTGGCTTGCAATACTACTTCACTGGTTTGTTCTCACTTTGCCACCACTAAATGAATTTGCGTGCTGACTTTGGCGTAGCTGGTGAGAAGGAGATCAGATGCTGGACTATCCCAAGGGGTTGCCTTGCACCCCAAGCTGCTGGTGCCATCCACAGCGATTTCGAGAGGGGATTCATCAAGGCAGAGGTGGTTGCCTACCAAGATTTCCACGATCTCTGTGAAGGCGGCAAGTCCATGGGCCCGATCAAGGCTGCTGGAAAGTATCGCCAAGAAGGAAAGTCTTATGTAAGTTCTCGGGCTTCCTTCTGACTCTGCAGGCTGCAGCGCTGACTTTGTTTCCTCTCAGGTTGTCCAAGACGGAGATATTATTCACTTCCAATTCAGTAAGTTCAATGTCGACCCAATTTATGTACTCTGCTCGTATTGTAATGGGGTGCTAACTTTCTGTCTTAGACGTTTCCAACAAGAAATAGAATTTTTTCGGTTTGAGATATTCACGATAGAGTTTGGGGATACCAATGCAAATGATAGAACTGGAAATTTTTTTGCCTTCAAAACGGGCATGAATCGACATGAATCAACGTCAAACGAATACCTGCCAGTGACCGCTGCACGTGCTTGAAGCCATCGCCAAACGCGGATCAGGTAAACCGAGGATCGACCGGGCGGTGCGACCGGCATGTACGATCCTTGGCGATCCCGGCTGATATGTGGTCCCAAACATGGACTACGGGCGCATGTGGGCCAAAGGTTGCCAGTTTTCTTTTCAATGCAGCCCGTGTTGTGTAGATAAGTTGAGTGGAGAAATGGCGCATTAACTGGGTCATTTCGCGAGATATCGTATCAACTTTCAACCGTGCTGCGATGGATCGGCCGACCGAGCGGAAAGACAGGTTTTTGGAAACAAAACAAACATTGATAACGCCTCTCGAAATCTCTTCCTCCATCTCGCAAACGTATCGTGGAAGAGCTTAAAGGCGGGAATCAGCCTCTTTTATCTCAAGAAAGCCCTCGCATCTCATCTTTTCGACTTCTCGTCGTAGCAACACGGACATATCAATCTCGATCATTTCTCGGTCAACCCGCCACACCGCTAACCCAGACGCGAAACATCGCCACCATGTCTCCCGCATCCTCAATCCACGATCCGGGCGACCCAACGCAGCCACTTCTCGCCAACCAGCGCCGCCGCACCAGCACATTCAACTTTCTGCCTAGATTCAATGGCGAGCGTCGCGTATCGCCCTTGGCGGTGAGACGCGCCTCCCTACAGGAAGTCCATCCGCATCACGCAGATGTCGAGCCCGTTCTCCCAGCCGCGCCCGTCGCCGCTCACGAGGAAACCCGCCTACACAAGCCTCAATGGGCTTTGAGCGACAGGCCGCCCAATACATGGGCCCAGATCCGCCATTACTGGCGTGAAGAATTTGCGTGAGCACCGCCTTAATCAGAGCACCTCAGATGAAATCAAAGCTCACATCGTTCGCAGCGAGTTCTGGGGCACCTTCATGATCCTGCTCTTCGGCGCCGGAGTCGAGTGCGAGACGCGTCTGAACTACAAGGGCTCAGACATCCGCTCCAACGCCGGCGACTTCCTGCAGTGCCGTCTCGCCTGGGCAGCCGGCGTGTCCATGGCCGTGTGGATGTCCGGCGGCGTCTCAGGCGGACACTGTAACCCGACCGTGACCGTCGCCCTCGCCCTCTTCCGCGGCTTCCCCTGGCGCAAGGTGCCCGGCTTCCTCATCGCCCAGGTCCTCGGCGCCACCCTGGCCAGTCTCGCCGTCTACCTTAATTACTCCACCAGCATCGCCGCCTACGAGGGCAGCACGAATCGCACCCTCGTCGGCGAGCATGCCACCGCGGGACTCTTCTTCACGTTCCCCGCCGCGGGTCTGCCGTACCTGGGCGCGTTCTACACCGAGTTTCTCGCCTCGGCGGTGCTGATCGCCATTGTGTTTGCGCTGGCTGATAAGAACAATCTGTCCCCGCCGAAAGGCACTCAGCCATTCGCCATGTTTCTCGCCCTGTTGGCGATCGGCTCCGCTTTGGGCATCAACACTGGGTATGCCATGAACGGCGCCCGTGATACCGGCCCGCGTATTGCACTGGCCATTGTCGGCTATGGGTCTGCTGTTTTTACGCATGACTACTATTACTGGTTGTGGGCTCCCTGGGTTGCTGCAATTGTTGGTGGTGTTGTGGGTGCTTGTGTGTATGATGGTTTCGTGTACACCGGAAGGGACTCGCCTTTCAACATCCCCCGCAAGGAGGATGACTAGTTTGTTTGCCACGTTTGAGAGTAGGGGGACTGGCGAGAGACTACACTGCAGGCCTATCGCCATGTCCGGGAATTGACTCTGTAACCCCAGGAAGGGGATTGATGTGACCCTAATGCAATCAATACAGCTGCGAAGATTAAATAGTATGGGTGGAAAGCGCAAATATTTGCATATGAACACGACAGGAAAAGTCACGAAGGTATATCGGAGAGAGCTTTGTTCTGTAATCTTGAGTTCTGCATTTGTAGCATAGGTTGCTTAGATTCTTGTTTTTGGCAAGAATTTACTCATAAAAAGCCCTAACTTAGCTCCTAACTACACGCTAGGGGTGTGTTGACTGTCAACCTTCTCAAAGACTCTATATAACTTGGAAAGGTAGGCCAGCCTGCGTTCACCATCCCGGCAACATGATGTGACTTTGCCAAAGATTATTATCTTGAAAGGACTTGGGGGATAAGGTCACTATCAGAGACAGGCTACCCAGGACGCCCACCTTTGTCGCATATTTCAGAGGCAATCTACCCTACCTGATCATAAAGCTGAGCCAAACCCACCGCGAGGTCGCATCTCTCGTTGAAACTTCAACTCTTCAACTCCAATTTAAGCTAGACTTTCACGTTTCCTAAAATCATCACAGGATCCATTGTTCAAGCATCATAAGAACCTGGAAGGTGATTCGAACGTCATGATCTTGGAGACATGTTGTACACCTCAGTTTTCCGTACCAATTGTGCGGAAGATCAAGTTCCAGTCATTGGTCCGATGCTAGCCTTTCCAGTCATGGGTGATTAGCAGCCGTGGCTAGCTGAGCACGACCAATCTAGCGAGGCTGTTCGACCTAGGAGCCTCGTAAACGTAGAGAACATGAAGTCGTCTTCACCGCTGAAATTGGACACCGCACGATACAACATGAAGTTGGGCGTGAAAATTTGTGACATCCAGAGTGCCGCAAAAGTCACACACCAGTCATTGATGTCAGCAGGAAAATGAACATATAGAGCAGTGTGGCATTTTCGCAGTTGACTCAAAGGCTGGACAGTACAGACCATGCCCAAATCGTTCGCTTACCACCTTCTCTGTGTCTTTTGGCCAATGAAGCGACCGCGCAGACGTGCATGAGCATGGCCACAGTCACACAGCCACACAGCCGAGACATTCCTGGAATGATTCTCGATGCAGCTAATCTTAGTAGCACTCTCAGCTGACAAGGGATAGAGCCTTGTGATAAAAAGGAAGGGAGTGAGAATATTTGGAGCTTTTTCCAAGAACATCCTTTCCATCCTCGACTGCAGTCCTTCGAAGACTCCATATTGCGTTGTTAGTGCGGCAGACAACGCCAAACTATGGCTGAAGCGGCTGCTGCATTGGCTGCTTTCGCGCTCGCGGGCAACGTCCTCCAGTTCCTGGAATTCGGCAAAACGCTTGTCGATAGAGGCCTCAGCATTCACCGCGCCGGAGGGAATGCCCCAGAAGATCTCCAGGATCTCCGTGACGCCATAGCATCACTTCAAGCCGCTGCGAATCAGCTTAAAGTGCCCCAGTCAGAGCGAGGTATATTGTTGCCGCGCAATCAACATGTTTTACGAGTGGCAGACCGCTGTACAGAGCGGCTCGCCGCATTGACGTCTACTCTGGACAGCATCGGATTATGGGATGAGAAAAGAAGATGGGGGTCAATCATCTTGGCGTTCAAGACGACGTGGCACAGACAAGAACTGGGAGATATTGAAGCCCATATGTCCTCGCTGAGGGGCAGCTTGAATATGGCTCTGCTTCAATCTTTGAGGTAACTATCCCCATCTCTCATCTGATTCCTATTTCTTACCAGCGTGATTAGGGATTATGCAGTTCAATCAGCAGACCAGCAGGCCCTTATCCTTGAAAAGATGGACGACTTGCGAAGTGATATTAGCCATTCACGCAGCCAAATGCCAAGCAATGGAGATTCAGAGACTTCTTGGGATGCGCCCGGCGATGCAATGTTGGATTTCGTTGTTCATGACATCAATACCAAGCCCCAGGAGCGGTCTGAACGCAAGAACCGCCTTCGTAACGACATCATTCTCTTGATTCGCAAGAAGAGCCTGGAGAAGGGGGAGCAGACGTTTTCACTCTCTGAGTCTCGCAAGAAAGCTCTACAGGAGGAATTTTTCGCGAGCATCTCCTACGCAGGGATGGACAATCGGCGCACCCGAATCGTTCACGCTCACAAAAAGACGTTGCGCTGGATTTTTGATGCCCCGCCAGAGACTACGAGAAAATGGTCAGATTTCAAAGAGTGGCTGGGATCTGATTCTCAGCTCTATTGGGTCACGGGAAAAGCTGGGTCTGGGAAATCGACATTGATGAAATTCATTTCTCAGTCACAAGGACTGGAAGAGGATGGCGTTTGTCAGGACGACACCTTGAAGCTCGCCACGACCGAGACACAAAACTCCCAGTATCTTCTAAAATGGGCAGGATCTCGACCCTTGATCATGGCTTCATTCTACTTTTGGGCATCCGGAACGTCCATCGAAGCATCCCCGAGAGGCCTCTACATGTCTCTCCTGTATCAGATCCTTCGTAAATGCCCGGAAACTATTCCACGGGTAGCGCCAGTCTTCTGGGAGGGTCTATGTCTATTCAATGAGCCAATCCAACGGTTAACGGATGAAACTCTCAGAGGCATGATCATGCAAACAATCAAGGAGGCCCAGAAGGTTTACAAAATCTGCCTTTTTGTTGATGGACTGGACGAGTTTTCAGGCCCCCCCGAGCACCTCATTGTCTTGTTCCAGGATGTCCTTTCTCATTCAAACGTAAAGCTTTGCGTTTCCAGTCGCCCGTGGCTTATCTTTGAAGACGTGTTTCAGCACGGACCGAGTTTAAAGCTTGAAGACCTAACATACGAAGATATCAAGGCATATATCACTGAGGAGTTTCAGAGCAATCCTGGCTTCAGTCGTCTGCTTGATCGAGAGCCTCGGTATGCTGAGAGCCTTATCGATAATATTACGAAAAAGTCATCTGGGGTGTTTCTCTGGGTTAGCCTAGCTGTTCGGTCATTACTTTTGGGGATGGGTCACGATGATAGAATCTCTGATATGCAGCGACGACTGGACCTTTTGCCACCAGATCTAGAGAGGCTTTATAGTGCCGTCCTCGGCACCCTAGATCCGTTCTACTTTGAACATGCTGCTCAATACTTCAAGCTACTTGGCGCTTGCAAAGCACCACCCTCGGCGCTTCTTTTCGCCTTCGCCGACGAGGATAACAACAAATTTGCTGTTGACCTGCCCATAGAGAAGCTCACAGATGAAGCCATTCTGAGCCGCATCGAAACAATTCGAAGAAGAGTCAACAGTCGCTGCAAGGGCCTCATCGAAGTAGATAGCAGTGGATTCGGCTTCGAAGCAGAACAGACAGTGCAGTATCTTCACAGGAGCGTCAAAGACTATGTTGAGAGCCCGGAAGTGAGCGCGAAGATCACAGCCGCCTCTGGGACCTTCGATTGTCATATACGCTTATGTGCGGCCAACTTGGCGCTTTTGAAGACCACTTTCCTCTCGAAAATCCCTGTAAGAGATTTTGAGGAGGATATTGAGAGCGGTATACAGCAAAGAATGTCGAGATGCGTCAATTCCTGCTTAGAAGCTGCATCAGCAGTCAAAAAGCAGAGCATACCCAGCATGGTTGCAATACTCGATAGCCTGGACGAGACCACACAGTTGATGTTCAGCGACGAACGTCTCGAAGATTTCTTTACGATGATCAAGGGAACCGAAACTCTAAGTCCGTGGTTAGAACACCACTATGGCACACATTTCATGTCACTTATGGTTCAGAAGGACGTTCTGGTTTATGTTCAGGAGAAGGCACCACTGAACAGCCTCGTTCGCCGGACCGAGTCCCAGAGCGTCTCGCAGTTCAGGACGGGAGTGCGGCCTTGGGTAAAACGATTCTTCTCCAAGGTCACCAAGCAGGTGCCGGAAAACGTCGTCTTGAAAGATTGCCACTTGTGGTGGCCGCTCCTTCTGGACGCATACTTCTCCCGGCCACCAAAGCAAGCGATGGTAGAGTACCTCCTGAACAATGGAGCAAACGTCAACTTTCAGTTTAAGGATGCCGGCACCACTGTCTGGACAGAGCTTCTTACGGTCACAATAGTGACGTGCCTAGTGGAAGCTTGCACTGACCGTGAGGTCGAGGAAAGATGGACTGAGTCGGTGCCTATCATAAGACTATTCATCAACCACGGCGCAACTATAAACAAGAAGGCTTTCGACTTGGCGCTGATGGGTATGAATCGGGTTCGTCTGGATGGATTCAACACCAAGCTTGTGTACCAAGCTTTCGAAAGTCTGAAAACAGACGGAGAAGAAGTTGGGTTGGCATTTTTGAGGCAAGCAGCGAACAATGTTTGAAGGATTACGCATGGGCAGTCATACTTGATCAACATTGTCACGGACGGGGCAGAGTGCTTTTCTAATGGAGACTAGTTGATTTATCTCGGTTGGGAGATAATGTTTCTGTTTCTGTTTCTGTTTTGCTTGTATTCATTGTACCTTCTCCCAAGATATAAATAAGTTCAACTCTACAAGTGCTATACTACTGAAAATACGAGAGTACAGACCACGATCAATAGGAGGGCTACGAGCGAGCGAAATATGTATCCAATTTTACGAACCCCTTTTTGACAACATATAAAAACTCCCCCATGGTAGACTCTAGTTTAAGGGTAAACAGGTCTGTATGTAGTAAAAGTCCTACCAGAAGCTGGTTCGACGACGTTTGATATAACGTGAAAAACTCAGTGTAATCCGTATGAAGACTTGTAACTACCAGACGTTAGAGATCTCTAGGTCGGAATTTCGACAAAAGATTTCTGCTTAGTTGCGAAGGTTGTGAGAGCTTTCGTTCTTCGAAATTGATTTCCTCAAGGCTGGTTTCCTTGGAATTGCGCGCTCGATTTTCCTGGCTCCATTCCATTATTTCTAGATCCGTCCATCCCACAAGCCTCAATGCCTGGCGGGTTTCCTCGGATGAGCCGGTGCCACGAACCATGAATGCCAAGTTTACTGAGTAAACGCGAAAGTCCCCAACATTAACACCCATGCTTCCCATGAATAAATATCCAAGAATCCATGGTAGGTCTTCGTTTATGTCCGCTAAGCGTAATGCTTCATGAACTAGATCTGGCTTGCGTGAAGGGCCATAGGGGGTTTGCTGAGAGACGTCATCCAATAATAATCTCTTGCAAATCAGAACGGACAATTCCTGCAGCAATTGGTCCCTGGAAAATTCTCTGGCAGAATTGGGAGCGTTTTGGTTGACGAAAAGATCAACAAACTGCCACAGTCTCATTTGCGTTTGCCATCGCGTCCCAGAAAACATCATCACCTTATCCATATCAGCCAAGATACCGAAAACTTCTCGGATAGCAATAAGGCCTTCTTGCTTGTTGCAAATTGGTAGGTTCACATCTGAATGGCATGTCTCCTTTAAGAGCTCTAACCAATTCCGCAGATACGACTCAGCGATAGCATGGTCCGAAGGTGCTGCTTTTGTCAAAAATGCCCGCACGGCCTTCCTTAAGGACGCAGCAAAGATACAGATGAACCAGCTATAATCGTCGGAGCGAATTCCGTGCCGTAGTTCCTCTCTGAATATCTGCTGCATCTCAGGGTCCCACACAAAGGGGCTATCGGGTTGCAGAAGTCGTCCCACAACCTCTTTCAACGCTGTAAACCCGGCAGAAGTACAGCTCAAGGGGAATCCGTCTCGAATGTAAAGCTCCGAAATAGAAAATCGTTCGAAAAAGTCCGTATCTTGCGTTATGAGTGCCTGCATGCAGGTTTCGTGCGCAAACATTGGCCCTGGTGATGGCGTATTCAAATCTGCGCCTATTTTGAGCAGAAAGTCGACCCCAATCAAGTCACCTAAGAGGACACAGGCATGTAGAAGCTCATGATCCGTACAGAACGACAGCAAATCCGTTTTAAAGCCTCTGCTGGCCGGCAAAGAGTCGTTGAGTTGCCATTCCCTAACCAGTATCACTTTGCGATACAAATGCTCGTTCTTCTTGTGTAATCCTCGTGATAAAAGCCATTCCAAGAGCTTGAACGCGCTTCTTGACACTTTCTGCAGAGCCAGGGCCATTATGTCTCCCCCGAAAGGAAAGCTAGATGTGCTGCTCTGCCCGGGCATGGGAGCTTCGTAGTCAAAATAGCTGAGCCAGGTGCTGTGTGCAAGCTCAAAACTCCCAAGCAAGCATGCCTGACGGAAAATTACTTCATGAATCCCTGGAATATCCGAGTTCACATTTAGCAACTTTGCAATCGCTTGCAATGCCATTTCGGTGTTGATTTCCGGACTAGTCGCTAGAAGTTGAGCGGAAGCAAATATATCTTCCGGATGCATGGGGTTCAGCGTGGATTTCCCTGGCCGGACTCCAGCATTCATCAGGATGAACACCGCTCTCAGCAAAGGAGCTCGTTGCATATCAGAGCGGAGTACGCTCCAAAGCGCTCTAGCATTAGTGTCCGGAGACCTAGCAGCACTAGTTTTCGCCACCAGACATATCATTCGCACATCTTGAGCAGATGCAGCGATGACGAGCAGCTGAGTCGGGAGAAAGTGTTTCTTTGGATGACTGAAAGCTGGGTTGGCTAAGACTATCGCAGCCGATTTATAGTTGCCACAAGAAACGGCCACCTCGAATGCTCGAATAGCTTCCTTAGGGTCTGCAGAAGGCAGCATCGATTCAACAGCGCGGTCTACTCTCATAATGGTAGCTAGTGGGAGTAGGCGATCTACCATTCCGCGTTTCAAAAGTTGTAATTTTGAGACTGAATGTTCTGGGTGAAGATGTCGAAGCAGACTGCGGAATAAACGGAAACGTGCCCAGGGCAACTTTGTAGAAAATGAATCGCTGCTACTCGATTCCATCAAACGGTCAAAAACGGCGATATGAGAATAGTTGACCGCCCAAATAAATGCTGACGCAAGGGGATGCTTGCAGGGTGCCTCAAAAGTGTCCAAGGGACCAACGAGATGGGGTGTGAGCTGTAGATCATTCACAGAGACTTGATTGAAAAGTCGTAACCACAGCTCATGAACCGCTGAAATCTCGATGTTTCTCGTGTGCAACAGCCAGAACTTCTTCGCATACGGCAAAAATGGATGATCAGTCTTCTGTAAATCTCTGGCGATAGTCTCTTCATGGGCATGTGCCAAAAATTGTCCGATGTCCCGATTGCTGTTTTGTTTTGGTCTGACGAAATCAAGAGCCAAACGCGCAAGTGGATTTGGTGTTCCAAGCGTTGCCTGTAAGACTTGTTCCGTAACTCCTCCCACATCTACCCTTGGTATCACGCGGGTAGACAATCGCGTATCAAAGATTCCGTAACTCAAGTATGTCACAGCCGTTTCTCCTATTTCACGATGGGCCTCATCGTCAGAGAAGCAGAAGTTCCAATGGTTGGAACCTCCTAATACTCCCTGACAGAAGCTTCTAGCGCTGTGGTGGACGAATCGAACGACGTGCTCTTCTTCATCGATCATAATGAGACTCCCACAGAACCCCACAACCTTGAGGATATCGTTGATATGTTTACTTGGATCCCAAGTAGCGTCAGCTATAGTGACGCTAGCCATTTCGTGGATTTGGTCAATCGTTAATGGCACATATGCTGCCACAAGAAACTTAAAAAGTCGAATATGATATCGATGAAAATCTTTAGCCGAAGAGCTTCTCAGTATGCGGGCATACGTTTCAGATAGGTCCCGGGGAAGTGATTTGATGGTAAGACGTATGGAGTGATCCGACACCTCCGAGCATATTTGATCAAGCTGAAGAGCAACCCATAGAAACCTGCGAATGGTTATCAGCTACCATTAAACCAGATCTCCTCATGCTTTTTGTCTCTGTATTGCTCGGTGAAAAGCAGATACCTATGGCACCTAGGAAACATGACAGCTGTCAAACTCACATGCCATTCGCACCATCCAGGAGAGCTGCCCGAATTTCGGATGCTAGGTTTGGATCTCGGAGAACCAGTTGACCGTTTGCTAGGCGGGCATCCAGTTCGCTGGTGATATATTGCTCAATGTCTGGGTTGTTCGTGGGCATGGAAATGCGCCACTTCAGATTAATATGCTGTCCAACAAAGCCTTGCGCCGAAAATCGAGCTGAGAATCCGAGCCTCCAACTAGAATGTGTCTGTAGCCAAGATATTTGGGTAAGAGTTATATGACGCTCCTCTTTGCTGCACTCGTCCAAACCATCGATCAAGAGGTACCTCTTTCGGCTGTCGCCTTTAGATATCAACAGAGCGGTGATCTTGTCCAGATCCAGAGCGGAAGGGGTTTCATTGAAAGTGTCGTTATTCTCTGGAAGGAAGGATAAGTACTGGCGAGCTAGACTTCCTAATATGGTACGGGATTTGAGGCTTTCCGGGATGTCGTGGCGGCAAAAGAAGTACACAATAGTAGTGTTTCTTGCTAGGAATAAGTCGTCGACGATATTGGCCAGAGTAACTGACTTTCCAGCTCCGACCTTTCCACTAAACAAAATGGCCGACGTTGTATCCTCCTGTTTCCATTGTTGATACCCGGCCCAGGTTGCTAAGAGCGACGTCGAGCCTCGCTTTCGAATCTGTTTCCAGGTGGTTTGGAAGTCGTACGTGGAGCATGCGTCCAGCAATCGCACCTTACGCTCAAGGGCGTATTGTTGTGAAGACGATGCTGACCATCTGCTCACCCACGCGCGAGCCTTCTGGTTTTCTTGCGACTCGTCGTGAACTCTTCTATTAAGCAGAAGGCTTGCCTCATCCTTGATTGAGTTTCCCCAGAGCTCGAGGTCCGCCTGATCTTCCTTTAGATCTGCGTCGGTCAACGAAGACTTGAGCTGACCAAAAGCAGACTTCTTTGCGTATTGCTGTATCCTCTGACATATGCGAACGATGACGATGAAGTATTCGGACAGATAAAGTTGTAGTGTCTTAGACTGGGGATAAATAATTGCTAAGGCTTGATATCGCGGAGCCTGTCGCCCGGCAGTCATGAAGAGCAACGACAGCTTCTCCAAGTAGGAAGCGTAACCGATCGCAATCTGCACCATACCTATGTGATCAGCATTGATAGCGTCCAGCATTTATGGGTAACTGACATGCAGCATCATTCTGACTGCAGACCAGACTCCACAGGCCACCAAGTTCTGCGATCCGCCGACTACGGTATCGCCCAACGCAGCGAACTGCTGGACAGCTTGGAGTATGTTGGTAAGACGGGGACCGAAACATCGAGACGGGCCATGCTCTTGTCGCACTCGGTAGTCAATCTCGGCCGTCAGCCTCATGACGTCGCTCGGAGTCGGCGGTGTGGCTTTCGTAGCGATTCGCGCATTGCGGAACGATGCTTTGTGTTCTGCATCCAGACTTGCCTCGAACTCGGAGACAGCTTGTGCCAATCGGACTTCTGGCTTCAGCGAAGCCGCTCTCCGCAAAGCGAGTGCCATTTCGACAGAAGTCTAGGTCAGTTCGTAGTGTTGCGTTGCTCAGCCTGATGTGGAGGAAATCAGGCTGCGTCAAAGACTCCAATAGTGGGACGATGAGGCTGTCTTACATGTACGCAGATAGGGATGGAAACAGCGGCTACATTCCGCGACTGAGAGGGGTAGCCGTATTTGATTGGTCTACCCCAGATGTGCACTTTCGTCAGTGGCATGCATTGATTGGTTGCTCTCATTGCCAAGTTGGAAGGTGTATGGCTGAATCCCCCCTACTAGACAATTTCGATTCACATTTCGTACACAGTCTGTACTTGTCTTTGTCCCGCAGGTCAAGATACCCGTCTCCATTACCGTTTAACTTCTACACAGCTTCCAGATTCAAGAAGCATCCGAGTAACTACTACATACCCTCCAGTAGCAATTGGTCCATAAGCCACCGCGCCCATAATGGTTTCCCACAGATTCACAAACCCGTTAGGACCTCCGTAGTCCGCAGTAGGTTGCTGATATACATTGGGTGACTGGTTGCCAAACCATCTCAAGGCTTGGCCAAGAACGAATCCAACTCCTAGGCCCAGAACCAACCACATCATAACCCATACTCGTTGAAACGGCTCACTCTGGCCGGGTTGAAAGCCGGAGAGACCACCGACGATAGCTAGAGGAACTAGAAAGACCATCAACGGCGCAAGTAACTGTTCTTTCCACCTGTGGTAGAAAGAGAGTAAGCCAGACTTAGGGTTCTCGCGAATCTCCTTGGCAACGCGCATGGCTTCGTCTTTCCACCAACGTTGGGCCTTGCGAGTATCTTCAACCCAGTCTTTCCAGTGGCGGAACGGATTCAGTAGATCGATGAAAGGCCCCAGAATCATGCGACTCGGTGACTTCCGATTCCGAGTCGCGAAGACGGTATAAAGAAGGGGTCGCGTGCGTCCCGTCTGCTCGGCGCACTCCTGCTCGCGGCAGTACTCGAAGTCTTTGCATAACTGCTCATCCCAATGACCTTCCAGACGGCCCACAGTGCCGTCGACTCTCCACTGGGTCTGGTCTTGCGTCTGCGAATCCTGACTTCCTTCTTTGCGAGCGAGTTGTAGATCGCGTAGTGCTCGGGAGCTGACGACATAAATCTTGTCATACTGTGGGCAAATCGCGTTGCCCACAAGATTAATGAGGGACATCCATGCGTACGGTATCACAGTCAAGCCGAATGCGGCATAACCGTAACGCTCAATCTGGTCGCCACGCGTGCGGTATAGTGTTGAGATGGCAAAGATCAACTGTATGATGGATGCAAGTACCCTGACCAGATTATAACTGCAAGACAGCGCGACTGTCGATCTGGTGGGTTGAGGCTGTGTCCAGGGAAAGATGGTGTTTGCTAAACGTCGATAGTGGTACCATGGCCGGTGGTCCACGGGCAAGTCGTCTTCTCCTGCAAAAGTCGCCTCCCGCGGGACTTGCATTAGGTGATATCCCTCGGGCAGCTCGCATAACCCGTGAATGTTGGAGCTCAGTAGACTTGTTATCACTTTCTTTAAATTAGCTATGAAGTCAAGTATGCGTGAAGAAGCTTACAAGGTGCCGACTCTTTTGAATCCCCGTGTACTGATGAATCCTCCAAAAGTTGCTTCTCTATATTTTGCTCTTGCTGGGTACTTCGGGTTGTCACTGTAGCCGGCATTGCAGCCATTTGAATGCCTTCTGCTCCATCTGATACAGACGCCTGAGATGGATGGTGACTGTCATCCTTGACCACTGCATATAAGGCTCCTGCGCGGGCTGCTGTCTGCAAGTCGGTAGGAGCGAATCTGGCAAGACTGAGTATGGCCTTCATACCGTTCCAGATGCCGGTTCCGGGAAGCAGAACAGCACCTATCATTGTCACCACAGTGATCAAGGTGCTCTGCCCGGGGCGCGTAGTGATGGTAGCGGCGTGGGCGATGTAATTACCAAGGTAAAAAACAACTACATCCGTCCATTTCGTCTCCCGGCAGAGCAGTTTACAACTGTCCTGGTAAAAGAAGCCCGACACATTCGGGCATTCGGCGGTACTGTTGCTGGTGTTCTGGGCTTGCACCACTCTGATGGCTAACACGACGACTGCAATAAGACGCCACATCTTGCCCGAGGGTAGAGCGAAACTGGATAGTCAAAAGCCTCCGAGGTAGGCGGTGTTGTGAAAGCTTTCGATTGGATGACTGAAGAAAAGAAATCTCCTGAGAAGCAATTGCGGCGCGGGAATCCTTCAGAATCCACCCCTGCACTGCGAGTGCGGTGATCTGTTGGTTGTCCGACTGATGCCTAGCGGCTGCATGGATTGCCTCCACATTTCCCGTCGTCAATTGAGCCAATCCCACCAGGCCAACTAGCAAGACTGGATTGAATCATTGTCACAATCCAGATCTGACAGCCTTGCAATTATTTGTTATAGGCGAATGAAAAAGGATTGAAACAAGTGAAGGATGATCCTGCATAGAGGCCTCATTGGTCGCTTGAAGATAAGCCCTGCCCCGCCACACTACCTTGGGTCTTAAAAAACATTGATGAACAACAGGAATTCAAGGATAAGTAACTGATGACCCCAAAAATGTACCAGGAAGAAATGTCCTTCATAAGTACTATGCTCTTTGAACAGATTGGTTTTGATTCAGAACTGGATATGTCGAGGGAAAGCCTAACCCTCTCGGTACTACCAAATTGGAATTTAGACGCCGAGCCATCTAGGATTTGCAATTTCGCCCAGAATCATAAGGCCTGAGATATATACCTAACTTGAATGAAGAAAACGTACGTGTCTGTTGCTCTTCGAAATTCGCAGACGCGAGCTTTGAGACCGTGGCACTTTAGTCAAGCGGCATCTTCTAAAATGATAGTGATTCATCAATTATCTCTTCGCAATACGAAAGCCTTCGGGGTATCCAAAGCAGCTTCGCACTTTATCTTTGCGCAATTCGCATTGCAAACCTACGCTGACTCGTAAAGTCCATATCGCGATGCGGCTGTATGATTGTCGGATAGCTTAAATCCTCGGTGAGTTTAACCCCTCTCAAAAGCCAAGCAATCCATGACGACCCGAACAGGAAGGTGCTTCCAGCCAACGCGGGGAAACCATTGTTCCCCCAACGACAAATGGCCAGAGTCTACCAGAAAGATGGTTTGTTTCGTGCAGGGATGCGCCGTCCTCCGCCAGCAGAGTTTCCCTCAATCCGTACACATTTCTTGATACACTCGTGGAAACTCTATACGGCGACAAGTACGACGCACTTTAACCGTATCTCTCTTTTCGCGCAGTTCCCAATTTTTCCCCTTCTTTTACCCCACAATCAACTCCACCACAGAAACGAGATAACGAAAACGAGCCGTCTGTCTACTCTATGCTTCAATCGCGACCTCAGGCGAAGGGAGATAGAGAGTGAGAAAAGAGAAATCGTGTCGTCGCGCGCACCGCCGCCGTGGTTGCTTGCCGCCGCATCATGGACACGGCGGAAGTGTCCGCCGGGCTCAGCACGGGAGCCCAGGCTGGCATCGGCATCGGGGTCGGCGTCGTGGTCATCGCGCTCGCGACGACTGCGTATGTTCGCCGGCGGAGGGCGAAGAGCAGGCGGAACAACACCGTCGTTCGCAGGAACGAGGAGGAGGACGGGGATGAGTATGCGGAGATGGGGACTTTGAAGGGCGAGAGGCCGGTTATTTGCGAGGGCGGGACGTGCAGCAAAGTGAGAATGGTTGCGGCGTGAGATGCTGCGTGACGAAGAATGCGATTCTTCACGGCTTGACGATGGTGTATTCGACATCGTAAGTGCTCTTTACTCTCATTGTCTCGTCGCGATTTGCATTCTGACAACTGGTATAGGTGATATCAACGGGGGCGGGATGGAGTTTCTGGTTCTACAGAGGGTTAGTCGCCTTGGGGCGCTTTCTCACGAATGTTACTGGGTCTTTGGGCTTGTTGCCACTTTGTAGAGGCGTTCAGGAGCAGATGGAGGGTCGGGACAGTGGTTTAGGAAGGGGTTTCTTCGTCAGCTAATGAGCGTATCCCATCTGTTTATATGTCCGGTCCAAGCGTGATTGTGACGAGGCTCATGCCGACTTGGGTCATCTGACTCGCGAGTATCAAACACCAATCGGTATCCCACACCATGCGAAGGAGTTTGAACGATTGCATCGATGGCTTCGAAAGTGACCGTTTCTCACTCATGCGCAGCGGGGAAAACTGGTTCGACTTCGTCCATTTTCACACATCAATTGTTGTTCTCTTCATAGGCTCGTTCTGGGCGAATGGGCTTCTGTGGGGGTTCATGGAGAGCCAGCTGTGCCGTAGCTTGCATCTCTTCGCAATTATCCAAATGCAGAGGGGACTTATTGATTAGGAGAATTGCACCATAAGAAGCAAGCTATCTCCCCAGTGAGCAGAGAGGTGAGTTTTCACGGGCGGCAGCCTGAGAACAATCGAGACGAAGCTACAACTGGTTGCGCAATTGAAGTGAACGCTGAAGGATGGAATCAATCTTGTTTCGACAGGCCAAAATCGCCAGGCTTCAGGAATATTAAGTGGTTGGTTTTATTCCAAGATGATGCTTCCTTCCTGGTCAGGGTGACATCGTGGGATAGATGCGACAGGAAGGTTACGTGCTCGCAGGACCCAACAAAACCAACATGAACGAGGATTAAATCTGGATGGCTGAAATACTACATCGCCGATTGTGTGGACAGGGATAAGAATCTCACCCGGCGGATTGCGGAATAGCTTCTTGGCCTGGCCTGGTGCAACGCTTGTCGATGCAGGCTCCCAGGCAACCATTCTTGGTGGCAGGTTGTGCCGATGGTGATGACGTCGCCTGAAAAAAAAAAGCTCGGGCAGAATTCTAATGGCTGGCAGCCACGGCGATTGGTACCCGTCGTTCTATCAAATATTCCCGACCCAGAAGCTTATTAGCGCCGTGCGGCCTCAGCCGTGCCGGGTTTTTGCTGGGCGAGGACGAGCAAAGGAGGGAAAGCTGCGGAGATCAAACTGGATTTCGACGGGGTCGGTTACGAAGATTTTCGGCGGGAGTCTGGGGGGAAGAGGAGCATGGGCCAGATGTTATGGGGCCTCTGTCTGTATGTTTATTTCCTTCCATTGATGCTTCCATGACGAGGGAACAATCGCCCCGAATTCGAAATCGCAGGACAATGACTCAACAAACAGAGGGAAAAGCTGATGCGAGACATCTCGCAGATGGAATAAGAAAGGAGGCGGGCCAATGCCAATGGAGAGATGCGGACAACAATGCAGCTTGAGCAAGGTTTCGGGAGCGTCACCACGGTGAAGAGAGGCGCTGCTGCATCTCACCGCTGGGACTTTGGGGCAGCACGCGCCCACTTGGAAACGGGGCGGGACAGGGGGAGGAAACATGGGATGGGAGAGAGCCGAGATGAGGCAGATCGGATTCCTGCTCTGGGGGCCCGGTCTTTTTATCGAGTTGGTTGAGTTGATTGGGACTCTGAGACTCTGGAAAGAAAGAACCTTGGACTCCATCCAGCTGCAGGAGAGAATCCTAAAAGGCTGTGTTGTTGCAGCGAATGCCATGCTTTGTGCCATGCCGTGCCCTGTCCTGCCATGCGAGCCACTCGTCTCGTGGGCCGGCTGAATGACTTGCAGACGGGCTTTTGACGAGGCGGCGCAGCCATTGGACCATTGCGCTGAAGTAGACGAGGGGAGGAGGAGACGCCGATGGCCCAGTCAACGAGGTTGGGCCAATGTAAACAAACCGATGCGCGGGTCCGCTCTGCCTCGGGCTTTATTCCGGACTACTGCGGGTGACTGAGTTGGTTTGTTTGTCTGAGTGTTTGCATAGGGTTTGCGATCGTCTGCACTCGATCGAATAGAGCAGAAAATCACCCAAGAGCCGCATCAACTGCATGAAGAAGTGATAGATGTTGGAATGCAACACCCCCATTGCTGAACCAAGATGCGGCTATGTGGGAGACCATGAGTCTCATTTCGCGTGAACCAAAGACGAGTGGCTGGGTTCACTGAGTCCCAGGTAACCGAATTGACGAGGTGCGAGGGAGGGAGGAGGAGGAGTCTTACCTAAGATCCCTGGCCCGCGCTGACAGACAAGCGACAGGGCGCTAGAACAGCTCACCAACAAGGAACCTGAGTCCACAAAGACTGGACGGCAATAGCACCGGGGTTTTAAGGGCGTACGGGCCAATTGGCGGCCAATGGCGGGGTAGCTCTTTCTGAAACCCACCACCAGCAGCGCCCACTCCTCACAGAAGCTGCCCAGCGTTTGGCTGTTGCCCCTGGCGACGGCCCACCTCGAGAGCTGCCACTGGCGCACCCGCTAAATCTGGCCCATCACGTTTCCCGACCACCTTCCCGTTCATTCACATCGCTCTCTCGATCTTTCATTTCACCTCCTCACCCTCACCTTCACTTTCTCCCCCTCCCAACGCCGCATCACGACAGGTAACTAATCGCAGTCTCTGACAACCGACCCGACACTCAACACAGATACCACGGAGACTGCAGATTGCCATCCCTCGAGCGCCGCTCTTTTGGATTCTTTGTTTTACTTTTTATTTTTCTTGTGGTCGGACAATGCACCCCGAGTCGCAACTCACTCGGTGACCATTCGCTAGCCCTTGAGAGAAAGTAAACAAATCGAACACCAACACCCACCAAAAAAATCCCCGACGATTCCCCGCCGCGGCGTGAATAGCATCATCAACAACAACCACCACCAGCCGTTTGCGCTGCACCCGCTCTTTTTACCCCACGAACCTACCTAATCGATATTTTACTGCCCGCGACTTCAATCGGCATTTTTTGTCCCTTTTCCTTGGTTGCGCGTCTTCGTCCACTTATCCGCCATGGATACCAGTTACCTGTCCCAGCAGGTCAACACCATTATCGGCCAACTGCACGGCCTGTTTGACGAAATTGGCGTTCCCAACCATGATCGCGAGGCGCGCGAAGCAGACGTACGCTCTTGCCTTCTTGTTTGGTTTTCCGTCTGTCCGCTAATTGTCACCTCAGCTCTTCGAGGCCCTTTCCAAGGCCTTGACCGACCAGGTCCGCCTTGTTACTACCGAGAAGGAGGAGATGATCGAGGAGGCCGAGCACATGATCAACAACATCCGCCAGATGGAGGCATCAATCAGCGGCCGCCGCGACCGCGACGGCGACGACATCAAGATCACATACCCCTTGGTCCGCTGCTTAAAATCTCTCAAGGAGAAGCACGTCCAGATTAGCAGGTTGCACAAGGAGCGCTTCGCGCAGGTCAAGAGTGAGTTGGCCCGGCAGCAGCAGCCGCGACGCGCCACGAAAAGGAGTCCCGCTGACCACACCGCCAGAACTTGTCGAAGCCCTGGAATCATACTCGTCACACCTCGAACCCACCTTCGTCCAGATCCCCCTGCCCCCGACAGGCCCGAACCAGTCCGTCCCTTCCAACTTCGACCTGTCGCCCGCCTACGTCGACAAGCTTGACAACGAATTTACGAGAGTCTATGAAGAGTACAGTCGCCGCGTCGCAACGGTTAAGGCCCTCTGCGAGCACATCATCTCGCTCTGGGCCGAGCTCGGCACCCCGCAGGCCCAGACGGACGCCGCCATCGTCAAGTACTACCGCGATGCGCCGGAGCAGCTGGGCTTGCACGAGGAGGACATCGCCCGCCTCAAGGCGAAGCGCGACAAGCTGTCGGACGAGAAGAAGAACCGCGAGAAGAAGCTCAAGGACCTGCGCGCTGCGGTCGAGGCCCTGTGGGAGAAACTGGAGGTGGACCACGCCGAGAGGAAGAGCTTCCTGAACAGCAACCGCGGCTGCGGTGTCCGCCAGATCAACGAATTCGAGGACGAGCTGGCGCGCCTGAACGAGCTGAAGCGCCAGAACCTGCACCTGTTTGTCGAAGACGCTCGCTGTAAGCTGCAGGAGCTATGGGATGCTCTCTACCTTTCTGAGGACGAGATGCTCGAATTCACACCTGCCTTTTCCGACGTATACAGCGACGCCCTGCTCGAGGCTCATGAGCGTGAGATTGCGAGACTGGAAGTTCTCAAGGAGCAACGCGCCCCCACGCTCGCACTCATTGACAAGCACAAGAGCCTTACTAGCGAACGTGACGAGCTTGCGGCCTCCAGCCAGGATGCTTCTCGCCTCATGATGCGCGGACAGAAGGGAGAGAGACGCGATCCCGGCAAGCTGCTCCGAGAGGAGAAGATGCGCAAGCGTATTGCCAAGGAGTTGCCCAAGGTCGCTGCCGAGCTTCGTCAAGTCTTGGAGCGCTTCGAGGACGAGTACGGCCGTCCGTTCCTGGTTCACGGCGAGAGATACCTCGATGCCCTTGAGGCGGAGGATCGTCCTGCTCCCGGACCGCGATCCAAGACACCCGGCGCCGGACAGATGGCTTCGGCAACCAAGCCCAGAACCGGCCACAGCCGCGCGAATAGTGTCAGCGCAGCACAGAGGCCACCGACCCGCCAGGGAGCGAAGACGCCCGTCGCTGCCGCCCCGACAAACAAGCGCAGTGCCAACAACATGAATGGCGCATCCGCGGCAAGGCCCTTGTCCGCTCACATCAAGCCGCCTGGTAGCCCTCGACCGGAATCCTCCATGGGCTTCCGTAGTAACCACGGCACACTCACCAAGCCTCCAGGAAGCCCCTCAAGGATTGCCCGCCCTCCCCTCACGAACCTTAAGTATGGCAACAACTCGCCGGAGAGGATACAGAGACCCGAGTCCAGGATTGACGCCTACGCGACAATACGCGGAGGCCCTCCCCTCCGTGCACCTCCGCCCAAGATGCGCGATCTCCACGCCATGGACCTCGAGACCACCATGAACATGAACCACTACAAGTCTGCCGGGCTTGGTGGAAGCATCGTCCGTCAGGTGGAGCTGGAGGATGTCTACGATGACTGCCAACCGCGCCTCATGAGAGCGAACTCGACACTCTCTCACACCTCGCACGCATCCCACGCTTCCCACAACTCCCACGCCTCCGCCTCGTCACACCACTCCCAAGGCTCCTCCCAGTTCGACTTCCAATCCTCCGTGATCCGACACCACCCCCCGTCATACAGCCAAGCACCACCGCCGCGTCAGATCTCTAACTCATCGACGGGCTCCAGCAACGTGACGGGGTCGGAGAACTGGGAGACGTACGACGACGCCAGCGAGCCCGAGCAGGACGCGACGGACACGTACTACGCCAAGGTGCGCGCGGCGCGCCAGCAAGCGATCGACCCCAAGAGGCCACGAGCGTACCCGCCGCAGGCGCATGCTGGGAATGCGTTTGCGGACCACGAGGGCAACCGGATCATCTCGGGCAGCGAGTGGACCGACGAGGACGGATACTGAGGAAACAAAACAACATCATTGAGCATTAGCCAAAGAAATGTCTTGCTTCGTTGCTGTTTGGCGTTAGCAATCCTCTTGCTTCCGAAGATTTTCTTCAAACTTTGATGATAATGTCGGATGATTATGCCCCCCTCTCATGTCTGGAACGATCAACACAAGTCGAACTCACGACGTATTGTCTTTTCAGCAACACAGAAGGACACCGAGCATCTCCCCCAACACCCACTCACCCTCTCTCTGAACAAAGACACCGTGTCTGCGGACGAAACCCGACACAACCGCCCACATTTTTTGCTTCTCCTTTTTCTTGTGTCGTTATTACTTCTTCCAGACCTCCGTCTGCACATGTATAGCTCCGACCTCGAGACGGCTTTGGTTCTCTCTCCTTTTGGTTGGACATACCCATTCGGTGGAGGGACGGGTGGACGGGAGGAAACGGGTGTCTCTGCGATACCTCATTTTCGAAGGAAGGTGTAAAGGGAAAGGGAGGGGTCGGTCAAACAAACGGAGTTTGGTTTTGCGATTTGTTTGCGTTTGATTTTGGCCTTTTTTCGATTACTCGACCATTGGCGGCGGGTCGCATCCGGAGTGTGCTCCTTTTCTTTTTTCTGTCAGCCTTATTTTGTAAGACTTTGTAGTTTTGTGTTGTTGCTATTAAAGCTCAACTCTTTTTTACCATGGACTCAGTAGGTATTTTCTTAAAGTAGTACAAAAAGGGGTGATGCGTGCATCGCTGATTTATCATGACCTTTGTGTGTGTTTGGTCTGGTGATGATGATAAATGCCGAGGATGCCGGATGATGTGGTGAGTGAGAGGCAATGGGCGGGAGGACCGGTAAGACGGGAGCTAAAACTTGACAGAATCTCCGAATGAAGGAATGAACGGAAACCTAGGCTTTATTAGCCCGTCGGCAGCGTGACGGGGTGGTGGTCTAGTCAGGGCAGATTTCCAGCAGATCCGCTATGACGACGCCGGTGATGTCGAGATCTTCGGTGGTGGTTTGTGTTTCCCTGCCGGTTCCTCGGCTCCCCCTCAAATTCAGTTCCCCATATATTATTCTTTGCGTCACTGTGTCAGGATGGGAACATGCCCCCTGTAACGTCATGAACACAGGCAGCTGTCGGGTGTCAAGAGCGGCGCCGTGTCTCAGCCTTACAGGTGCTGCAGTTAGCAGTGGAATGCCGGAGCTTGCTTGCTGCAGAGGGAGAGACCTGGAAGGAATATCCATCCCACTGCCTGCAAAAGAAGGTCACCGGGCCACCCGTTCATCTGAATGCGCCGCAGCTTCCCCCAATCATCCCATCCGACGACCTTCTCCGCACGGGCAGAAAGGCAGAAAGCTGGAGCTCACTCAGCAGCAGCAGCAGCAGCAGACGTGGAGAGTGCGGTGGGCAGCTGCTATTTGCGTGGGTGAAGGTGGATAATCAATAATCAGCTACAGCCCGAGTACCTGCCTAGGTATTTCCACTTCTGCGGCGCAGCCGGATCCAATACGACCACACTCACACACCACGCACTCCGTCGTCGTCTCCGTCTCCCTCCCCCTGACACCTCCTCTTATCTTCTGCCTATTTACCTACCTGCATCAAACAAACGACACCTCATCCCTTTCTTCGAGTCTGCCCTCGAGCAATTCACACGTGTATCTACATCGCAGACGAGAGCATCGCGACTGTCTCTCCCTCGAAATACCGACGACTCCTACGTAATGTTCCAAACATCGTCGACCGCATAAACCAATTCCCCTCCCAATCCGATGCCGACACTCCTCCCAACACCGACCACCATCCCACCCCGCGGCCGTCAACCGGCATGATGACGAACACACAGCAGAGCCTCCACCACCACACGGGCGGCGGCGCCTCCGACGCTGCCGCGGCGTTGAAGGGCGCAAACCTCGCCTTTAGCAAGACCAAGCCCAAGCCCGTCCCGCCCCCGAAACCGACCACCAACATCGGCGTCCGCGGGGGCAGCCTCGCTCCGGCCCTCGCAGCAACCGCCGCCGCCGACCGCAGCCGGAGCACGAGCCCGATCCAGCGCCAGCACACCGGCACGAGCGTCGCGACGAGCACTACCTTCGGCCGCGACGGCACCGCCGACATGCGCGACCGCCTGTCCTCCTTCCTCGCGAGCAGCCCCGCCGCCGCCTCGACGGCATCCCACCTGACGCCGCACGCGAAGCTCGACCCCAAGAGCCCGAGCTACATCGCCGCCGCCCTGGCCGCCTCGCGCAGTGCCTCGCCTAGCCCGCAGCCGCACCCGAGCCCGTCCGCGCTGACGCCCGCGCAGGTGAACCAGCTGCACCAGATGCAGAGCGCGCGGAGCCTGCGCAGCCGGAGGGATAGCCTCGACGAGGAGGAGGGGATGATGGGGCTGCCTGATACCACGTCCATACCGGCCACCGGACACCTGATTACCATGTTTGAGCGGAGCGAGGACGTCGACCCGGTGAAGAAGAGCGGCGGGGACAGCAGGAGGAGGCCTGCGGTGAGGACGATGACGCCTGAGAGGGAGATGAGCCCTGCGAGGGCCAAGGCGGCGCGGATGGGGATTGAGGAGAGGCCGGTGGTGGTGAAGCCGAAGCCGAAGGTCAAGACGAGACCGATCACGCCCACGCCGATGGAGAGGGAGGTGGAGGCTGTCACGCCGAAGAGCCAGAAGCCGGTTACGAAGCCTAAGCCGAGACCGATTACGCCTACGCCGGCTCTTCAGAGGACGATGTCAGATGCGGGGGTGAAGAAGCCGGTTGCGAAGCCGGCGAAGCAGCCTGGATCGCCGGCCAAGAGGTCGCCGCACAGGAGGACTGAGTCGGAGCAGGTGGTGCAGAAGAGGAAACCGCCTGTGGGGTTGCAGCCTGCTGCTGAGGTCATGGAGAAGCGGTCGATGCCGTCTCTGGCCAAGGCAGCCTCCGTCCAGCCTACGAGACCAGATTCGAAAGAGCCTCCTGTTGCACCTGAGCCACGGAGGTCACGCACGACAAAGGCAAAGCAGGCAGCCCCGAGCTCACCACCAACAGTCAGCAGGGTCCAGACGGAAATTGTCTCTCCTCAACCTAAGCGGCCAGCGTCAAAAGCAAAGATCCGGCCGCCTACGCCACCTCAACCCCGCGGTACAGCTTCAAAAGCGAAGGAGCCGGAAGCGCCCCCATTGAGGAAGCCCAGGAGCATGGCATCAGTCTACGGCCACGGCCTCCCACTGCAGGAGATTTCACGTCCGACTTCCGCGACCAGGCCATCGACTGCTGACACGAGCTCATCTAACGATACCTTCGTGTCAGCGTCTTCCGGCTTGACGGCCGTGCCCGATGCGACCCCTGTGAGACCGCCAAATCTCCAGACGCACTCGGCGCTTAGCACACCTAGCCGCTCTTCTGTCAACAGCTCGCCCACCCGCGCGACGCCTCGCCGCACGCCGGCATCATCTACAACAAGCCTGCCCCTGAACTCCCTTTCCAACGCCATCATGGCCGGGTCCCTCGCCGCAGCTCGCCTCACGCCCTCTAATACAGGCAACTCAACCCTCTCCCCGCCTGCCCTCCCAAACCGGACAAAGTCCCCGCGGCTTCGGCAGACCCTCCGCCAGCCGCCCTCAAAGTCCGACGACGAGGACGAGATCCGCAAGAAGAAGCACCAGAAGGCTAGCAACAAGCACTCCCACGCCGAAGGCGCCCGCCGCCGCTGGCGCGACGAGATCACCGAGCGCGAGCGCCGCCGGTACGAGGCCGTCTGGGCGAGCAATCGCGGCACGCTACTGCTGACCCCTTTCCTCCCGCAGGCGCTGCAGTCAGATGCCGTCCTGCCGCCGCCGCAGGACGCGGCCGACTGCGTGGCCAACATTGTGGCGCGCGAGATCTGGCGCCGGTCGCGGCTGCCGGCGGAGGAGCTCGCCGAGGTGTGGGACCTGGTCGACCGCAGCGGGCGCGGGATGCTGAGCAAGCAGGAGTTTGTGGTGGGCATGTGGCTGATTGACCAGCGGTTGCGGGGGCGCAAGATTCCGCGCAAGGTGAGCGCGAGCGTGTGGGATTCGGTGCAGGGTGTGAAGGTGCGCGAACCCAAGGGAAGAAAGTGAAGAGCTTGTCCTTCTTCGGTTCATGGAAAGGGGCGCAGGATCAGGGAGAGAGCATTGAAACGAAACATTGGCATTGCATTGCGAAGCATGAGCATGGCGTGGCATCGTATTTGAGTGTAGCGTGTTGTAGTGATACCCACGATCTAGAAAATATCGGAGCTTGCGTGAGCCTTTCCCCCCTAACGCTGCTTCTGCCTTGGGCTATGTGATGGACAGTATGGTGTATATCTTTGTTGTGAATGGCATGTCACTCAAGGGCTGAATGACATTTGTCCAATGTCCATCATGATCGCTAGTTTTTTAACGCAGCAAATCATGGCTGCGTAAATTTCCTTTCCAGTCTAAATGAGGAAAGTCGAGATAAAGCCCAGGCACGTCATTTTTCTTCTGTATCCTATGGGCGCCCACTTACCGCCGAACTTGACTCGGGTCGAAGAGAGGAAACTGGGGCCGACCTCGGCGGAAAGACACCGGCAGGCGTCCGGCAGGGCGGTAACGTGTCGAAAATGTCATTCGTGTCGTCCGTGTCGCGCCCTTAATTGACTCGCGGTGGGGGCTCTTGGGCGGTGGCGCCGGCGGGTAGATTTAGTGGGCGGCTTGGATTCGAACAGGCTTGGTAAGGGATTAGAAAGGGCAATGGGGTTTTGGGAAAGGACTGGCCGTGTGCCCTGTGTCAAAGTAGAGAGAGACGGGTGTGGAAGTCGGGCTGGATGGGGCTTTTGCGATGCGATGCGACTTTACCGTTCCTGTGGATTCTGGTGTGATTCGGTGTGGTGGGGGTTTATTTAAGATCTTGGGTGTTTTCCAGATTCGAGATTTGCGAGTGTCGAAAGTCAAGTTCCTCAAGTTTCTTAACTGCATCTTTCAGTCTTTGTCACCTTTTTCTGCTGCCAACTTGAGAGTTGTTTCATAGCCGTCCAATCGCGACACTGGACCGCGCCGCAACTCCAACTCTATCCTTTCTCACCCAACGACAAACCGCTCAACAGCAATCCAAAACCAAACAACCACCACACACAAAATGACAGTCTCCCACCCCCAACCACCACTCTCCTTCCGCCCCGCCACCCCGGCCGACATCCCCCTCCTCCTCCCGCTCATCCGCTCCGCCTACCGCGGGCTCTCCTCGCGCAAGGGCTGGACGACGGAGGCGGACCTCGTCGCGGACCAGCGCATCGACGAGGCGGGGCTGCTGGGCAAGATCTCGCACCCGGACGGGGTGGTGCTGCTGGTCACGGACGGGGACGCGGGCGCGCCGCTCTCGTGCTGCGAGGTGCTCCGCAAACCGGACGGGAGGACGGCGTATTTTGGGCTGTTTGCGGTTGATCCGGAGAGGCAGGCCGGCGGGGTCGGACGGAGGGTGTTGGGGTACGCGGAGGAGTTTGCGCGGAGGGAGTGGGGGGTGGGGAGGATTGAGATGTGGGTTATTTGGGTGCGGGAGGAGCTGATTGCGTGGTATGAGAGGAGGGGGTATAGGAGGACGGGGGAGAGGAGGGAGTTTCCGTATAAAGAGCTGGTGGGAGGCGAGGCGTTGAGGGATGATTTGTATTTTGTGGTGTTGGAGAAGGAGTTGCGATGGCTTGAATGAGATGCGGGTTTGTGATTTAATGGTCGGTGTTGAATATGTACACGGAATAGAAATAGAGACACCCCGAAGAGCTTAAGCAGGGAGAACTTGAACGACAACACTGTCCCCCGAGAGCGCAACCTGCCAACCCCCTCTCGCCTGCGTGACGCCCGACCCGGTGACCTTCCAGCTTCCACCACCCTCAACCCAGACAACCGCATTCGCCGCCTTAGGCACGCCATCCAGCTGGGCCAGCGTGACATCTACCGTCTTCGACGCCGCCACATACTTCACCTCCCTGATAATCCCCGCGTCCACACTAACCAACACCCCCAACGGGCCAATAAACACCTTGCGTCTAACCGCATCCTTCGTCACGACGCTCACACTGTTACCCGAGGACGTCAACGTCCCGCCGAACGCGACAAGCCCGAGCTCGGCGTCCTGGACGACGTAGGTGCCGGAGCCGAGGGCGAGGCCGAGGAAGCCCGGGCCGTAGTCGCCGCTGATGCCGTCCCACTTGAGGGTGTCGGGCCAGGAGTGGAAGGAGGCGGCGGCGAAGCCGTCGGCGTTGATGTTGGAGAGCGGGCCGGTGGTGCCGGCGTAGCCGGTGCGCAGGAGGTAGGTGTCGGTGGGGGCGGAGCGGAAGGCGGAGAGGAGGGGGAGGGCGTTGAGGGCGGAGCCGTAGTGGTGGATTTGGCGCTCGATGCGCCGGAGTTTGCCGCCGTAGCTGGGGGTGTTAGTTTTGAGGTTGGGATGGGTGTGGGGAGTGGATGGGTGTCCACGGGTTTGGGTATGGGAATCGGTTGGGTAGTAGGTGTCCGTGGGTATGAATTCCATGGAAATGAATACCAATGGGTACGGGTTGGTTTGGATTTGGGTATCCAAATGAACAACCATATGGGTAATGGGCAGTGGGCAATGATGGATATCCATGAGTATGGGTATGGGTATGGGTATGATTTGAGTAAGTAGGTAGGGTATGTTGAGGGACTTCCCAGTCTAACTAGTGAAGGGGATTTACAGCAAGGGGAAAGCAGCTAAACCACTTGATCTAAGGTCGTGCTTTATCAGGTAAGATAAATCGGGTGCAAGATGGTTTGGTTATAGGTATGGTTATGGATATCCGTGAAAGTGGGTATCCATGGGTAATGGGTAATGGGTAATGGGTAATGGGTAATGGGTAATGGGTAATGGGTAATGGGTAATGGGTAATGGGTAATGGGTAATGGGTATTCGTGGATATGGTTCGGATTGAACGTGGGTATCCATTCGGGTATCCATGTACATAGGCGTATGAATGATTCCGATAATGTTATGAAAATGGGTAGGATATGGGTATGGTTCTGGATATCCACGGGTATGATCTGGATAAGGGGTAATGGGTAATCATCATGGATACCCATGGGTTTGGGTACGATCTGGGTTATGGGTATGGCTCTGGATATCCATGGATAATGGGTAGTCGTTTTGGATATCCGTGGGTTTGTGAGTTGGATATGGATGGATACCCATGGATGCCGGTAATGGGTATTGGGTATGTGTGATGGATGCAAAGATAGAATTGAAGAATCAACCTCTGAGCATCCAGGAAGGGGGGAGGTCGTAATACGAAATAGCAGTACTTACATGTTGTCCCAGTATCGGCGGGCGTTTCCATTCCAGCCCCAGTGGGGAAGGGTCTGCATGAAACCCAGCACACTGTTGACCGACTTCGTAGCGGTGTTCGTGAAGCCAAAGTACCTGTGGGCCGTTGTAAGCACATGCAAAGATCATCACCAAGACACGCAAAGCTTACTTGGCCCAGTAGTAAACCCCCTCCTGACCAGTCGAATCCCAAGCCATTTCGCTTCCAAACGGCACCTCCTCCGTATCCCACTGCGCCGCCCTCGACCGCATGCTCGTCGACAGAGTATTCGCTTTCGTGGTCTGCCCCTCGCGGATCAAATCTGTCAAAATCTCTCCAAACACCGTCTCCCCCATCAGCCCGACACGGTTGTACCCAACATCGTTCCTCATACCCCTGATGACCGTGCTGTACGCCTGGTTCAGATACCAATCCCACGTGTGGCTCTTCACCAGCGCCGGGTACGCCCTCGCGACGCGGTACAGCGACCAATACGCGCCGGCGACGTGCACATAGTTATACGCTCGATCAATAGCATACGCAGCCGCCTTGTTCCACGACGTCCACGAAGTCCAGTCGATGCTTGTGCTGTACCTGTAATTCGGCACAGCCGCGGGCTCGTAGAAGAAAATGCTCTTGCGGACGCCAAAGTCGGTCGTCTGGATCGTCTTCCAGAGCACGTTGTCGACGAACTGCTCAAGCTTGGCGACCTCGTCTGCGGCCGGCTGGATGGCTTGCTTCATGAATGCGGAGAGGTACGAGCCCGCACCGGCCTCATCGCTGAGGCCGGCGACCCAGGCGCGCGAGTCCTGGGTCACGATGGACTTTGTCTCGTAGTCGTACGTCATGACGGAAGAGGAGCGGCCGAAGGGGTCGGATGTGTCGTTGAACCATTGCGAGGTCGTGAGGAAGCGGCCGAGGCTTGCGACGGCTTCGGTAGAGGGCTTGGTGACGTAGTAGTGGACTGTCTGGATCTTATTGTCGGCGTAGGTTATGGTCAGGCGGACGCGGCCCCAGGCGGAGGCGGAGGGGGTGACGGTGTATTTGCCAGATGAGACAAGGGTCACGGTGAGTGCGCCGGCGGGTTCGGAGACGAGGGACTTGACGGCGAATTGGGATTGCAGGAAGAGTTGAGCTGGCTCCCCACGGGGGACGATGTAGCCAGGCACACCGACAGCGGTGGGCGTATTGGTGCCCCGAACCGCGGCGTCGAGTCCGCGCACGCCAGACTTTGCGACGGAGAAGCGGACGCCGAACTGGAGAGACTGACCGGGCTGAAGAGTCTTTGAAGAGGGTGTGTTCCAGGGTGTTTGTGCGCGCCATTCATTCTCAGCCCAGGCTTTGGTGAGGGTCTGCCACTCGTAGAAGCCTTCAAACGTCTGGCTGCCGTAGGCCGTGTCGGAGTAGTACGTCTCCGGGAGGTTGCGGTACGCCTCCAAGGGCGTGTCTCCAAGTGGAGTGACGACAAGGGCAGCGCCGGTCCCGCGGATCGGGGCAACGCGAATTTGGCCGGCGTGCATGCCGATGTAGGGGTCTGACAGGGAGCACAGGCGCTGCATATCTGTGGCGAGGCGGTTTGTGAAGATGGAGTTGAACTCGGCCGGAAAGCCCAAGCTGCCGATCTCAACGGCGGAGGATCCCGAGTTCTGGATTGTGAAGCGCAGGCCGAGGTCGCCGGAGACATCGAGCCATTCGCGGGTGATGTTCAGCGGCCCGGTCGGCAGAGTGGGGCCGAGACGGGAGGAGGCGAGGACGCCGGACCCCGCGGTGAGGGCCGTGACCGTTTGCCGGGCCGAGGCGGAGTTGCCGTCGGTCCATGCTGTGGCGCCGGATTGGCGGTAGCGGAAAGTGATATCGCCCCAGTGGTACTGGCCGTTGCGTGCACGGTTAGAGAGGTAGTCGAAGGGGAGGAAATCAAAGGTGTCGCCCGCGGGTTTGAGGGAGGCGAGGACTTGGGCGTTGCGGACTAGCTGGAGGTTGAAGTTTGCGGTTGTGAGGGTGATGTAACCGTTGCTTAGCCCCAAGTTGTCCTGGCAGAAGACGGTCGCCACCAGGCTGGCGAGCACAAGGGTGAACTTCATTGCGGAAATCACGGTGACTTGAGCTGAGCTGAATTGCTCTCTGCCTTGTCTGAAGTGCTAGACTCTGGCTACAAACGCCAACGGATCATCATGATTATATAGACTTTCCGATTCAGATTCTGATCACACTATTGATGGCACCATACCATTGGACTCTGAGGGATATTCTAGAAAGGCGATAGACTATGACCGATCTACGTTCCTGCAGTTGGGCGATGCTACATTGAACCCGGTGTCGTTCCCGATGAATCCCACGCCTCGGCGGAACAGATTCCATCGCTTCTTTGGTCAATTGAGGAAACACCAAACAAAGCGATGGTGTATTTTCACTTAAGACTCGCATCGCTTGTGTCTTGGTTCGGGCCAGGCAACCGAATGCAACCATGGATCGGGCGGATGATCCGAGTTTTGTGCATCGCGACCACAATCTTCCCGGTCAGCGAGGGTCAACTACGCGATGCCCTCAAGCGAACCGTTAACTGACCATTCCACCAAGCCTGGCGTCCTGCTCTCATGCACGGAATGGGCAGCAAACGCGGGGTACACCTGCCCATCCCCCGTGCGATGCAACCCTTCGGTGTCGGTCTCTGTGCAACGTGATTGGGTCGCAAGTAGAAAGAGTCGCAATGATACGCCCCGGTCCTCCCACCGGGGAAATCAAAATCCACGGATGGTTCGTCCTAGTCTTGGAGGGGCAACCTCGTATTGAGCAAAACGCATTTATAGTACTTGAGAGTAGGGCGGAGTTGAACTACATTTGAAGGGGATGAGAACGGGCAGCAAAAGGTCGCTGACTTATGGCTGAGTTGAGCTGGGTTGCTCCGTTTAGTTGCTTTGGGCAGGTCGTTTAACGCAACCGAGTCTCATGGCTACCCCAGTTTAAGTGGCTAGACGCCGTCACAATTAGTGATGATTTGCCCCCTGTTGGCTGATCTGGTGCAATTGTCAATTTATTCGTATCACGAACGAAATTCAGGGATGAGGAAAAGTGGATGCCCCTCCTAAGGTTAATCCAGTTAAGTCTCTTTCAAACCTGACACTCTGCCCTTTGGAAGAATTCCCCGACCTTAGTGCCAACTCGAGTTCCCAGTCAACTCAGTGAGCTTGTTCGTTCTTTCAACCGTCCTTCTTTTGCGTGTGTATACATTCAGTCATTCTTTTTTTCTCCGATCATTTCTCAAAATGCTCTCCAACCTGTTGCGGGCTTGCCTCGCTACTTCGCTGCTGGCTCAGCCCCTGCATGCAGGCGTCATCCCTGTCCGCCGACAGGCAACCTCCAAGACTTTCACGTCCACCGGCAACCCCATCCTGGCCGATGGCTCCATCTACTCCGCCGACCCGGCGCCGCTCATCGTCAATGACACTCTCTACATCCTCTCCGGCCGGGACGCCGCGGGCCCGACCGAGAACGGCTTCGTCATGAACGAGTGGCAGATCTTCGAGGCCAAGAACCCGGACCCGGCCGGCGGAGACTGGACTCTGCACCAGGACGTCGCCCAGCCCGAGGCCATCTTCTCCTGGGCCAGCGCCGGCACTGCGTACGCCAGCCAGATCGTCCAGGGCGCCGACGGCAAGTTCTACATGTATGCGCCCGTGACCCAGGCGAGCTCCAGCGCCAAGGATCCCTTCGCCATCGGCGTGGCCGTCTCCGACAGCCCCCTCGGCCCCTTCAAGGACGCTCACCCCTCCGGCCCCATCATCTCCCAGACCGTCCCGTCCCCCGGCAACGACATCCAGAACATCGACCCCACCGTCATGGTCGACACCGACGGCAAGGTCTACATCTATTTCGGTACCTTCGGCTACCTCAAGGGCTACGAGCTCGACAAGGACATGATCACCATCAAGGGCGATGTTGTCGATGTAGACTCTCTCACCGGCTTTTTCGAGGCCCCCTGGCTCATGAAGCGCGACGACACCTACTACATGCTCTACGCCGCCAACAACGCCGGCGCCGACTCCCCCTGCACCCCGACCAGCTACCACGCTTGCCTGGCCTATGGTACCGCCTCTAGCCCTCTCGGCCCCTGGACCTTCCAGGGTGTCTTCCTCGATATCGTCTCCTCCACTACTTCCCACCCGGGTGCCTACAAGCTAAGCAACGGCGACTGGGGTCTGGTCTACCACACCCGCGATGCCGAGGGCGGCACGCACTTCCGCCGCTCTATTGCCATCGACAAGCTCACCTGGGACGATTCCGCCAAGCCCCCCGCCATCAACAAGGTCGTCCAGACCAAGCGCGCCGCCGCCGCCAAGGAGCCCACCCGCAACGTCGCCCCCAAGGCCGTCGCCGCCTCCGAGGGCGAGACCCCCATCCAGTACTGGATCAAGGCCATCAACGACGAGCGCGTCGAGGAGGCGCCCCTCCCGCCCGACTACTGGTCCTCCTACAACGCCGAGCAGTCCCCCAAGGAGAGCACCCTGACCCTCACCTGGAACGCGACCCAGGAGCTTAACGGCGCCGCCATGGCCTTCTTCGCGGACCAGGCTGCCGGATCCACCGTCGGCGTTGCGCCGCCTGCCTCGTGGAAGCTCGAGTACAAGGACGGCACCGCGTGGAAGGCCGTCGACGCGACTTCGTACCCCACGGATGTCACTGACACGCCTGCCGAGGTCAAGTTCACCAAGGTTTCTACGACTGCGCTGAGAGCTGTCCTGACTGCGTCTGGCAGCAGCACGTACGCCGGTGTCGCTGTCAAGGAGTTCTTCGCTTACGCGCCCACGGCCGCGTAAAGAGGTCTTTGGTGATGCTGTCAAACTAGACTTGTACAATTACTGATTATCTCGTCACGCTGCGAGATGGTTCTGCTGTTTATATTGGACTCATGTACATACCTAGACATGTCATAAGCGATCCATGCGCCTGCATGCTTTTATTCTTCAACCTGCCTTTATTCGTAGAAATTTCTACAGTGTATTATTGGCCTATTGCTGTGTACAACCTTCAGACTAAACCCGGGCACTCGTTAGCTGTCGTTGAAAAGCGACGCAATGTTGACTTGAACTGATGGGCAATGTGGTTAGGGTATTCGGGCGAGAAACAAACGAATATTTCAGAGCTAAGATAGAACGCATGTTTCGAATCGTCAATGCATCAAATCGGAGACAGAGAATTCTCATATGGCAGAAACTCAGTCGTGGTTGTTAATCGCACAACGTCTAGTTGAAGAACCCGGCAGCTGCTAACACAGTACTTATTGACATATAGGTATACTGAAGGGTAAGATCACCGTAGATTTGCGAGCAATAACATAAAAGTCACCTCCGTTCTCAACTAATTCAATTTTATGTACATTGAGTCGCACAGCAAAAGTGGATGCAAGTGCAACCTACCTAAGAGGTCGACTTACAAGTTGCGATGGAGGAGTGCCACCACTTTACAGGGCACTCATACTAGAGCCAAGTGGAGTCGACGCGTCGCGCAGATAAGGGCGGGTGCGACCATCTATGCGCTGCCACCTTACCCCCTTGCCAAACGTCCTCTATCCTGCAACCTATTCATCGCGAAACTCAAGCTGAGCTCGTTCATTTTGTCCCATTCACCTTCATTCATACTATAATCAATTGGCTCTATGCTACTTCTCATTTTATCGTCATCAAGATGAGCGAACCACCCTCAACAACACCACCCACAGCACCATGCAATCACCCCGAAATCCACGCCGACCACGCTCCGGGCACTAATCACGCATGCGCCCTCACTGAAGCGGAACGTTGGAGCGACTGGACCATGAGACTTAGGGTCGCCTGTGACGACATTTTGACCCTGCGTGGCGGCGCCTTGGACGACCTGGAGGATGCCTTCGAGGAAGTATACCGCGCCCAGAACGAGGTCGATGCCGCTCGCAAGGTCCTGGAGCTGGCAAAGCACCGACAAAAGCGCGCACAGAAGAAGCTCAAACAGCTGAAGGAACGAGTTGAGGTTGCTGAACGGCGGGTGCGGCCAGCGAGTGATGAGTACTGGGGCGCCGTCGAAGTCATGCACGACGCCAACACCAACGCCGCGCAGCTGGCGAAGGGGCGGCGTCCTGTCATCGACTGGGAGAAGGAGCGTGTTTATGAGTTTGGCGATAGAGCGCGAAATGTGGCAGGCCCCGTGGGCGAGAGGGCGCTTCCGAGCCTGATCGTGGCCTGTCCGAACCGCACTGACAAGAGGGTGAAGAGGCATCGGCCTTACCCGACCAAGAAGGACTTGCCCCCGAAAGTCGAGCCGTTTGTGCATTCTTGCGGGGAACTGCCGTCTTGGGATGAAGAGGATATCAAAATCTCGAAGCTAGATGATGATACTGTTATCGAAGTCGGCAACACAAGGTATCTCGTCAGGATGGACCCGGAAGACGTGTGGGCAAAGTTCATGGCAGGATCTCATGACGATGACAGCTGGGAATTCAATGAATCTTACAAGGATGACTTATTGAACATGTTTGGGTACGGGCCTAGACAGGCAGCCAAGCCCTTTGAATCCATCGACACGAGGTGGGGGATCATGGAGGTCATGTCGAGGGCGGAAGCTGGGAGAAGGGGGTGGCTACCAATGAATGGCTCAGCTTAAGAATGTTTATTTCGGAGGCGTTTCACAAGAATCCATCACGATCACCTAAATAAAGTGAGTTTTGCTTATTTAGTGTTCCTTTTTTATTAATTTTTCTTTTTTCCTTTTTTTTTATTATTTTATTTTTATTTTTTTTAAAAAAAAGGAGGTCATGCAGACAACCAATAAGTCAAGACACCACTATTCAGACGCATAGCTGCTTCTGAAGTGGGCTTTCAACTGCAACATGATGGGCATACCGTTGAATCGGCAAATAGAAACATCTACACTCTTTCTCGATCGCTGTCTCAATTTATTGGCGCAGCATATCAGCACTGCAGAGAGGTGGGTGGTATTCCAGCCACCTCCAGGCGTTTGTAATGTCCTCCCTACATGTAAGGAGGCACGACATTCCACATCACGCCCGCCCCCATGGAGAATTCAGCTTCGGTCTCCAGTCAAGACTGTGCCTCCTAAAAAGTGCTGCACCTCTCGTTTTTGCGTTTGGAAGGCCATTCCTCTTTCTCAACCTCAAGTAGGGTACGCGCCTTCACATCTCACTGATCCCTCACAAGACTTCATCCGCCAAGATGGACGCTGTAACAGTCGCATCGTATGTCACAGATGTCAACAACCATAGCCCACAGAACACCAAATACCACGCCGCCCTCGAGGATCTCCATCGCGCGGAAGAGGAGGAATGGACTGCTCAGATCAACTCGGAGAGGAAGCACTCGATTTCCATGGCACACAATGCCCAGCTGGCAGATTTGAGAGCCGAGCGAGACGCAGCTGAAGTGGCTCTCAAACAAATTATCGTCTGCCTGCAGGCAGGCGAGGAACGTCTGGAGAGGGCCCAGCGTCGAGTGAAACGGGCCTGGCTAGACAAGCCTGAAATCGATGAGGAAGCCAACAAAGCTTATCTTGACCTTTCGCGTTCAACGGTCCGTCTATCTAATGCCGCGTCGATATTTCAACGCGAGGCGGAACAGCATCGTGTGCTACCAGTCGGAGATTGGGACGCGTGCGTGTGTGAGGACTACCGGACGCCACCGCCAGAATTCGCATGCACTTCGAGCCAGACTGAGCAGGTGGAGGCCATGTCAGTGTCATGCTCACTATCCGAGATACCCCATCTCGTCGTTGAAGGGACTACTGGAACTCCTTCGTTGGTCAGTGAGCCGTCATCTCAGCCGTTGACCCAGCCGTCCGTCGTTGCCATCAGGCCTTTGCGGTCCAGCAGGACGAGGAGTATCGCAGCTAGGCACCAGCCCTACTTCCGATCGGCGGTCAACATCCTGAAGTGGCAGATGCAACAGCCGGAAGGGAATGGGGGCGAACCAGACTTGGAGAAACTTGAAGCAGCGAGCCTGAGTGAGCGCATGGTCAAGAGCCCAGAGGTTGAGTACTGGGAGGAGACGGTACCGCAAGACTGCGAGGAGGAGTGTGCGGAGGCCAAGGAACTGCTGAGGAAGGATAAAGGAGGTAACAAAGGTGCAAACGAAGGAAATGGCTATTGAAGGATGGGAAATTTGAGACTTCGCGTCAGTCTCAAACTCATCAGAAATACCCAGGAGTGAACTGTGGGTTGTGCGCTTGTGAAACCTGGCGACATCAAGCTTATCAAAATATGCACGGAGATTCGGACATGTTTTTGATACGAGGAGTGATTTCATGAGTCTATAAGAAACTGGTCGCGACGAATGACATAGCCTATCATTCATAATGCCAAACTTGCTGCTCTGAAATGATTTGCAGACAACACCGTCTTAGTAGCGTGTGCCGGTCAACAAAAGTTCATCTATGATTTTCACTCTGAGCTATTAAACGAACGAGTTCACCGGCGCCAGGGCATTTTCTCAAGAAAACTTCAGATGAAATACAATTCTATGTCTCTCTTTGAGACAAGTCATTCATCGTGAGCACCAAGGATTTGGTGGTTCAAGATCAATGACGGCCTACAGATGCTTGAGGTAGGCGGGTACATCCTAGCGCCCCTCGAACGCGCTGAACGACCTGCCCCGGCAGTGAACGCGACGCGTCCACTGCTCCCACCTCGCAATTCACCGACTCAACTTCCTCCACGACGTCCATGCACCATAATCTGACGCGACTGGGTTTAATGTAAGCCAAATAAGCCGGAATTCCAAATCAATGCTAAGAAATTAGATGGATGATATGCGAACAATGACCAGAGTCGCGTGCGACGCCTGCGGCAAACTCGCGGGAACCGCTCACTGGGTCGTCGACGAGTTCCTCTGTGACCTCGCTGAAGAGGTTGATGTCGCCGTTGCAGAGAAAGACAAAATGCAGCGACGCCTCAATGAGATGAAGCCCAAACATTTCGAAGAGATGGCAAAATTTTATTCGGTGAAAGACACGCGCGACAGGAACGAGATTCACTTGGGCGTCTATCTGGACTTCGACGAGGCCAAGACGCCAGGGGGAAAGTTGTACAAGCAATGCGAAAGGGTCAGGAAGCGCAAAGAGAAGTCCGACATGCTTTTCAGCAAAGCAGAGAAGCGCTTCATCCCCTTTCGCACAAAGTACGAAGCTGCTATGGAGTCTTTGGCCAAGGCGAACCGACGATTGATTAGCGCCAATACGGAATACATCTTCACCGAAACTCTGAAGAGTCGCAAGGAGAAGGAGCGACTTGCACAGCTGGCTTGCAGTAGCACCAACAGAACGATCAAGATCGAAGCATCTGATGCCTCGTTACTTGATATCCCCGAGGTGAAAATTGAGGCTTTCACCGAGGAAGTTATTGGTCAAACGATTCCTCGACATGATCTCGAAGCAGCTGCAAAGGAACTCTTTCCGGATGTCGATTCGATTGATCGCCATCGGTCCGGCGAGAAGACTTCAGATTGCCCAACGACGTCTCCCAGTATAGTGAGAAGTGGCGTACAACGGACCGGCCGGAGAGCGGTACACCGAAATCAACCCTATGTGTTATCACCGAGAACTTGCAACATATAGAAAGCCTAATAGTTGATACGAAGAAGTGGGAAGACTGGCGAAGATGCTCAAGTTTTCCTCAATATCCTTCCCGCAGACGATCGAAACCTTTGATGTCTTTATCGCGTGCTTCCATGGGTTGAATGAATCCAGTCCAGCAACTGAAAGTGAGGTAGGTAAGTCCTCACCGTGAACCAGATACCCTTCAACACTTCCAATGTCCTCATGTTCGACAAACAACTACCTGACTACTGAGACGGTCTTTGGGCCCGAGGCGTTATATCAGTTTGGCTCCAACTCGTGGAAGTCAGCTTTAGGAGCCCGGCCAAACCAATGCCTGAAGGACGCAACACAGCAAAGGGCAAGCCGGAAGTTCAGGATTGCGACCATGATGACCCCCCCATGATGTGAACTTCGCATTTTTCTCCTGCTTGGAACAACTAACCACATCACAAAGGCTCAACCGCCATCATTGCTGAACGTCTTGCCAATGCGGGGAAACGACAAGGATCTCTTCTCTTCTTGCTTGGCGTCGGCTATTTGTTTACCTACCTATCACGTCTTTCTTATCTGCACAGACACAAACCTATCAATTGCAGCTCTTATCTCCATTTTTGCTGCACGCTGCCTTATCAACCGATCCTCATCTCTCTTTAGCTTCTTGGCAACATCTAGACCCATGATCCGGACGGGAACCTGAACGCTTTTTTTCTTCACCGACAAACAAGAACATCGCTACTCTGTCGATATTGTTTGCATGGGGTGTGATGCGGTCTTATCGGGTATGGAGTAGCCCACATTGTTGCTCGAGTGGTCATGCCCATGACACATTTTGGACTGAAGCAACCCATTTCCTGGCCATGACGAACGTCCGGACAGGCGATATCGGTAAACTTTCCTTGGCATTGGAACCAAGCCGGATTACGCTCTGATTGAGCCATTTTCCGAGAACCCCTTTACGCGGACGATACACCCCTCTATAAGGGAGCCTCTGTCACGTTCATAATGTCTTGAACTCTTTGTGCAGCCCATCGCCTGTAGGAGTTAATCATGCGGTCCTCGATTCACTTGATTCCCCTCCTGGGAGGTTTGCGTTCTTTGGCAGAGGCAAAGCCGCTGGATCAGCCTTCTGTGACGTTCCTGTCCCCTTCGGAGGTCAGCCCAGGAAGTGCTCATAACGTCGTTATTGAGTATGGCGGCAGTGCAGATGGTGAACTCACGATCACCTACGACTCATGCGACGGTGCTGCCGTCGTCTCGGACGCGAAGCAGCATCTCGGCACAACTCATGTCGGTGACCATCCTCTAGCTACGCGCCACATGGACCATGAGGATAGGCGGCCAACCAAGTTTGTCTGGTTGACACCTACCGACACGGATGGCGGGTGTCTTCGTGCGTTCCTCAATGGTGAGCTAGTGGGGCAATCTGAGGATCTTCCAGTCACCAAGCGCATGGCTCGACGAAGCGCCAAACGGTCGTTCGCAGACGTGGGAGGAGACGACAGCATGTGGTTCAACGGCGTGGCCTACCTGGAGCAGAAGCAGCCTGATGAGGCATTTGTCGCCGCGGCAAAGAACAAGTCGCTCGGTATTCTCGGTGCCGGTATGTCTGGACTGATGTCGTCTGTAAGTCTAAGTTGCCGGCTCCCTTGATTTTTGGGTGCATGGACTGACCTGTTTGGATCATAGCTACTCCTGGACTCTGTTGGTATTCACAATTGGAAAATATTGGAGTCATCTGAGCGTCTCGGCGGCCGCTTCAGGACTGTCTATCTCAACGGTACCTCCCCCGAGGAAGGTCAATATCACGAGCTTGGGCCTATGTGTTTCCCGGTCGAGATCACAGACTCCGAGACCAACGAGACCTTCCCGTTCAACGATCAACGCATCGTTTTCCAGCTGGCTGACGTACTCAACGAGCTCAACGCTGGCAATGAATCGGTGCAAGTCAAGTTTTGGGATTGGATCCAAAGCTCTCCTAACACCCCTGTCGATTCTCCGTTTCGACGTCCTGATGGGACGTTCCCCGGAAAGACTGAGGTGGCAACTGACCCGGCCTACGCGAACCCTACCGTCTATAGTAACGCCACTGCTGCTGCCGAGGCCATTGCTGCTCTAGACAAGTTCAAGGGGCTCGACGCCGAACGCATTCGGATGTACGCCACCAACATTTTCGCGGCTTATAAGCAAGCTAAGGAAGACGGCATGTTCGATTATTCGGAAGTCTCCTACCTGCGGGACGTCATCAAAACGGACCTCAACACCACTGATGAGGTTTCACCATCCCACATCTACTGGCCCATGTGGGAATACGAAACCGTTTACTTTCTCGCCACCAAGTGGGTTACTGTCAAGGGCGGGCTTAGTAGATTGCCAGCCGCTTTTGAGCCTCTGATGAAGGGCAGAATCCAGTACGGGGCCAAGGTTAATGGTCTGCACTACAACGAAAACAAGACTGTGTCTGTCACCTGGAAACCCACTGGAGCCGAGCCTTTCGAGACCCTTGAAGAAGTCGAGACCTTCGACTACGTAATGAACAGTGTCCCACTTAACTTGTTAAAGTTCTGGGATCTGCCCCCCTACTCAAGCCTTCTGAAGCGCGCTGTTGATCGAACCCTGTTCGGTAATGCTGTCAAGGTTGCTCTTCAGTTCAAGACTCGGTTCTGGGAACATCTCGAAAAGCCCATTTTTGGCGGCTGCACCCGTCTCACTAAGCCACAACTAGGCCAGATGTGCTACCCTTCGTGGGACCTGAACGCGACTGGACCAGGCACTATGCTAGCATCGTACCTCTCGGACTACGAGGCTACCGTCGCTTGCTCCATGTCTGAACAGGAGCACCTTGCCTACATCAAACGGGCTCTTATCCAAGTCCACGGGGATGTCGTTGAGGAGAACTGGACGGGCATTTCCGCTCGGCACTGCTGGGAACAGGATGAACACCATGCAGGAGCCTTCACCATGCAGATCTTCTCGCAGCAAGATCTTTACCTTCCCGCTTTCTACCAAACGCAGTTCAACACTGTGTTTATCGGCGAAGCAGCTACTTTCACGCACACTTGGACTTTCAGTGCCCTCGAGAGTGCTCTCAGGGGAACCGTTCAATTGCTTCTAGACATGGGTCTAGTAGACGAAGCCAAGCAAATTACTAATACCTGGATGGCGCGATTTATTGAAGTCTAGACTGGGAGTAAGGATATTGACAGGTGAAAGGAATTTCCTCTTTTATCGCATTGAGTTGAGGGAATATGAAATTCGAGAGTCAATGAGCAGCCTGGTGACCTATAGGCCTCTTTTACACCAGTCTTTAAGACTCACGCCATAAAGAGTGTCTGCTTAGCAAAAGCACCAAGAAGATGTTGGATGATTTGTGATTATTTGCGTGAAAGGTGAATTATTAATACACAAACCCCTTCGGAGGTCATTGAAAAGTCAAGACCACCGCCTCGCCGTAGAAAGTCCCATCATTCCGTTTGACGGCCTGACAACTGCTTCCCTTCTTGATAATCATTTCCATAAAACTGTAAGGCCCCGCCAGGGCTGTTGTCGATAGCGCACGCCTCAAGATGTCGTCGTGCCAGACTCTCCGTTCATCAAGGCAGCGAGGCTGGCCTCTTCATCGTCCGAATCATCATCATCGTCGTCGTCATGCATCAAATCAATGACCAGGATTGAGCCCGAGTTTAGCGTGTCCAGTTGAAACCCAGCCTGCAAGACCTCCGGAGCGTCGTGAACGCATCCAGAAACGCTCAATCCGATGTCCGCATCTCTCAGAGCCAAGCATACGACCCGGAAATGCTCATGGTGGGTATCTTGATCCTGATCGAAAATCAAGATGACGTTCTGGTGGGTGAGGCAGAAGGTTTCGCTGATTTTTGCATTCTTCAGCGCCGCCGAGATTTGTGCCGGTTGTGTCTTGTCCGTGATAGTAAGGCGGGTGAAGACTTTGCCGTTCAGAAGGTTCTTTGTCGCGATTGCATCCTTCGGCGTAAATATTGATACGTTCGGGGGAAGAGCCAGAGCGGCCGGGGCCGTTTTCGTGTTCGCGGATGACATGCTGTTGAGTCTTGATGTCGCCGGCTGGTTAGATGTATTTCTGAGTGAGTGATGAGTCTGCTGCCGCGAAAATATTTGATGGCTTATGTAATCCTGACGTAGACCCCGCATATACATCTCCTTCCCCGGGTTCCACTCGGTGCCGTGGCCGGTCCCACTTCCGGAATCCTGTCCGGAGAAGATAGTTTTTGTTGCTGACCGGCGTGGCGTTGCAGCAGGCGGAGACATGCAGCCCAGCTGAAGTCTAGGACAGCAGCATGTCTCGTATGGAGGTCGAGTAGCCTATGCACGGGTATTGACCTGCCTGATTTGGACGGGTAGCAATCACGAACAATTATCAGCGTTCCCTGTCCAATGACGTGAGTCAAATAGAGTAGCACTATCGAATTTTCTTGCGCCATGCTTGACCAAATGAAGTCTCATGACACTTGATTTCCTTTCATTGACTGATGCAAGTAAGATGGCTGAATAATAGTCCATACACATTCAGTGCATGCACCATGCATGGCAGGCTCAACTGGCGACACAGGTACCGGCGCTTGATAGAAAGCCTGAAACTGTCTTCGAGTTGACGAACCTTTCCGATGAAATGGAACATTCAGTAAGACTGGTACTCAATGACGAAATTGGTGGTCTCGAGTCCTCGGGCAAAATACCGTAGTACAACTTGTACTTGCTAGTGAAGTATTCACGGTTCTGGACAATCATGCGCGCCATGAAGCCACCGAGGGGTGTGATGCCGTTGCGCTCGCCGATGCCGAGCACTGTGACATCGATGTGGGTGGCGCCTGCCTCGAGGGCAGTGTACGCGTTCGCGGTAGCGCAGCCGGTGTCATTGTGGAAATGGGTTTCGATGTCGCATGCTGGTTAGGTATTGAAAAGTCAGAAAATTCTGTGTCATATTTGACGTTCCTTTTCTTTTGTTGTTGCTGTTTTGAGGAAGCTGGTGTTTGGGAGCGGTGTTTGGGGGCGATGACTCACAGACAACCCCTCGAAGGGTTTGTATCAGATCGTAGACCTGACGCGGGTTGGCGCAACCAATGGTGTCCGCAACTCCTGCGCGATTGACCCCGATCTTGTCTACGGTCTTGTAGACGGAAAGAATGTCGACGAGATTGGATCGGAAAGAGTCTTCAGTGGAAAATCTGACCTCGAGGCTCTGGGACTTGACGTATTCGATGACTTCGATTGCTGCCTTGATGATTTGGGCAACATCCTTGCCGTGAGAATGTTCGCGAAGGAGAGCCGACGTTCCCATCATGATGTTGCTGCATCAAACAATCAACCTCTGCTGCCAGTGACAGGGAATTGACTGTGGGGTTGCCTTACACTCCGTCAACACCGCACTCTACGGCCACTCGTACATCATCCATATGGCATCGCACGTGTGCTAGAATCTTGGCCTGAAAAGCGTGTCAATCAGGAATGACGAAGAAGAAGTTTGGAGAAAAGCGTACGGAGGGTCGTACCTTGAGGCCAAGTCCGCATATAAGCTCGCAGTCCTTGCGTGACTGTGGAGATGCGACCGGAGTTGTAAGCTCAATGTAATCCACTCCAAACTCATCAAGCTTCTTGGCTCTGTCCTCATGTCAGCTAATGTTCTGAATCGTTCGTATGGTCAAGCAGTTCCGACCGGGGGCTCTTGCATCTTGATCTTGGTTTCTAAGGTAAACTGGTTAGCTGCTATCCATGAAGGGAATTTGTATCCGTGCAGGCCTTGACAGAACGTGGGAGCAAGATCAGGGGCAGGCAAGACAAACCTGTATCGAAGAAAGCATTCGCGAATTGCTCTCCCTCGCGAAGTGTTGTCTCAATCAACTTAAACCTTGAAACATTGCTCAGGAAGCTCTCGACTGGTCGGTTATAGATCTCGCGTGGTGTCGACTCGTTAGGGGCATGCGTTAGGCCACGAGAATCCGATCCATTGATGCTCGTCATTGTTCCCGTATTCTAGTCTACGCGGTTCTTTGGATCGTAGGAGGCAAAAGAATTGAAAACTTGAGGCTGGAATGCAAAAAGATTTGAAGTGTAAGGGCGGGAGTATGTATCTTCTAGTCTTTTGGGCGAACGTGTCGATGATGAAACAGCTTCTACACATCTTACGGCAACTCTCCAAAGACTGCCTTCTTGAACCCAAGCATTGACCTTTGTGACTCATTGCTACCGACTCACTTCATGGCGTTTCGTTGACCGGGAAGAAAAACTTCCCGATCATAGCTTGCGTAGGATTCGACAGGGAATCTGCCAGTGGGTAGATGCAGAGATAAAAGCTGCCGTAGTACTGTCCTATGTAAGGATGTAGTTTCGGAACGGGTCCGCTGCGTCGGTATGGCTCCGGAGTCCGGTACCCCCTGGCCAAGATTAACCTGGAAACGATCACCAAGAGTCTGGGCGAGGAAAATTTGCGGTTATGACTCAACAGATCAACACCACCGAAGCTTCCCAATCCAAAGGCAGCCCACTTCTTAATGTTTCATTTCTTTCGGCATCTTATCTACGAAAATTCTCCTTCATAATTACAGTTGAACTTCCTCGACTTCGATGCCAGCACTTGGCAAAACTCTGATCCACAAGAAGGCGCATACATTGAAAAGTGATAGCCGCCACGGCTCCCCCATGCGCCGGCGATCGACTAATGACTTGCAATTGCACATCAATCTTCTATATATTTTCTATTGTAGTGCTATCTATCGCATTACTCCCAGCTCGTCCGTTTCAAATGTCCTAAGAATAGAGCCAGGAGAATTTCCATAATAGCTAGACTTCTCACGGTGGTCTTATAGACGAGTGAGTCATCTCTGAAGGCAGCTATCAATACGAACTTCAGCCAGCCCACATTTTGGTATGATTAATACGCATAGAGACGTTGGAAGGCTGATCCGGTTTGCTCTCGAAGCTGTCTCGGATTGCCTACCTCTACGATCCTACCGTTGTCCATAACCACTACAACATCATAGTCCTCAATGGTGTCGAGCCTGTGCGCCACGGCTAGAATGGTGTGGCTAGCGAGCTCCTCCCTGAGTACCTTTTGAAGCATTTTATCGGTTCCGTGATCGACACTGCTGGTTGCTTCATCCAGCAGCACGACCTTACTCTGGTCTTTGTGCAAGATGGCGCGAGCCAGAGCGAGCAACTGCTGTTGGCCGTGGGACAGACCCAACTCAGCAAATACAGCGTCCAATCCGCCGCGAGACTTGATGACATCGTCCCAAAGAAACGTCTTCTCCAGTGCCTCCACAAGTGCTTTGTCTCCTGATTCTCCATCGAAGGATGCGTTCGGGTCAAGGTTGGTTCGGAGGCTTCCAGGAAGGGTCACTGGATCTTGAGGCAGAGTGATGAAATGTGGTCGGATTGCTTTGCGCGAGAGAGAGCAGAGATCGACATCGTCGATTTGGACGGATCCCGACGGCGTTTCGAGAAGACGAAGGAGAGTGAGAAGCAGAGATGTTTTGCCGCTATGTTGGCCAGCGTGAGTAGTGGTTCCCGTAATCGGTATATACAGAGAGATGACTTACCTTCCTGTGCGTCCACATATGCCGACCTTCTGGCCAGGCTTGATGCTCAGGGAAAGTTCACGGAGAATAATCTCATCATCGGTCCTTCGCAATAATTAGCACCAACGCCTTTCACTTAATGTAGGGTATGGGATGGGGGGAAATACTTGTATCTAGCGTCTATACTCTTGAAATCAATTGCACCAGGAGATGGCCACCCCTGAGGGACCGGAGGCAGACTCTGGGTATCGACGCCGTCTTCTTGAGGAGTATCGCGGACAAAATCACGCAACCGGGCGATTGCGCCGAGGGAAGTCTCCAAGTTTGTCCAAGAGCTGATCAGCCGCGACAAGCTAGAGTTCAGGCCCATGAGACTGACCATGGATAGACCAACGGCACCACCGCTTGTAGTGTTGGTAAGTTTCACAGCGAAGGCAACCTGGGAATTGTCAGCACGTCCAAATACTCCAAAATAGAAGCGGCATTCTCACCAGAACGGTGGCAATCACCGCCACAAACAGGTCCAACATAATCGCTAGCCATCTTTGGATACAAAACAGGAGATAGTAAGGTCTCTGAGAAATGTCAAGTAGACGGAGTTGTTCTTTAACGAATTCCTGCTGCCACCCGAAAGCGCGGATGGTCACGACACCGTTCAGTGTCTCTGTGAAGTGAGTGTAAAGAGGTGACTTTGACTCGAGATCAAGATGACGCATCTGCCTCGATGTCTTGAGATAGAACTTCTGCAGGAAGTACAATGGCAAGACACAAAACGGAATGATAGCTGCGAAGTACTGGGCACCTGAGGCGATAAGTGCTGCAGAAGCGATAGCGACCAGAGTGTCGAGCACAACCTCGAAAAAGGCCGTAGGTAGAGTCTGGTCGACAAGAGTCATGTCCTGACTGAAGCGGTTGAGAGTGACGCCGCTGTCCACTGTTGTGAAGAACCACAGAGGAGCTTTGAGGACAGAGTCGAGAAGCCGCCAGTGAAGCCTCGTGGCTGAGTGGGGGATGACGACGACGAAAAACAGCCCAATGGCCAGTCCCGAGAACAGGACGGTTCCGATACAAAATGCTAGATAGGCACCGAAGTAAGCGCCGCGGCTTCCATCGTTGGTTCCGCGCTCGGTCCAAATTCTGAGCCAGACATTTGGCATGAAGCCCAAAAAGATGTACGTGGCGGCAGCAAGAATGAATGCGATGGTTAGGGCCGGGCCTATGGATCGAAGGTAGAATTTGTAGAGAGAGAAGTCGCCCGATTGCCGCTGAGTAGCGTCTCCGTCCTTGGTTTCTGATGTCTCGCCCGCCGCACTTACATCTTCATTCTGTTGAATCCTATCTTCAGGCTGAGGCTCAACGTCGACGTTCTTGAATGCCGTGGCAAGACTGATCGAGGGTCCTGCTTGTTCAACAGAGCCCGTCTTGCTGAGAAGTATAACGTTGTGGGCAGTTGTCTTTCGTGGGCCTAGTGGAATCTTGTCAGTTGACGTGCTCACGGGATGACAACAATGGTGATGGTTGCCGACAGCGAGCAGGCAAGCCAACTTACCGGCGGGGGTGGCGTGGATCACAGTGGTATCGCCTTTCCGCAGAAGACCCTCCTCACCAAGTAGACGGCTGAAAACTTTCGTTCGGGTCTCAGCGTCGAGAGCACTAAAAGGGTCATCTAGAAGAACGATAGAACGTCTCGCAAAGACAGCTCTCGCAAGCGCCTGGTTAAGACGTTCTTAGTGAACAGGGCTCTTCACTTGGGACTTGACGGTACTTACAACTCTTTGCTTCTGCCCACCACTGAGTGTAATGCCTCCGCTACCAACAAGTGTGTCGTCTCCCTTTGGCAGTCTGGCAATGTCTTGCCTCAGGTCGCAAGCGAAAACGACACGGCCGTACCATTCGTCATCAAATACCTGTTGGCCAACGACGTTGTCCTTGATGGAGATATTCCGTAGCCAAGCTGACTGTTCGCAGAAAGCAACCGACAGATTGGGCTGTGCAAACCGGATGCTACCACTGATCAAAGGAAGTTCTCCAAGAATGGTCTTCAGTAAGGTGGACTTTCCACATCCCACGACGCCAGTGACCTCTGTGTATTTGGCTCTTGGAATGGACAGCGTGATGTCTCGAAGGATCGGTTCGTCTTTTCCCTCGACGCCGACAGTCACGTTCTCGAGACTGATAGCTACGCCGGATCTCTCTGAAGGTCGATGAGCATGCATCTCCTTCATCTCTATGGCGCGGTGTTTTGAGGTCGTGTGCCACGTGGTATCAGGGATCGAAGCTGTGCTCACGGAAGCTTTCCTCTGAGCGGCTTCAGTGTCTTGCACTTGTTCGGGTCTGTGCTCGTCTTGTACGAGAAATTCTTGGATGCGACCGAAACAGGCGACAGAGGACACAAAAGTCGGGTAAGAGCCAATAAGGTTAGCCAGGGGTGTAGACACCAAGGCCACAATGGCGAGAGATGTGAAGGCCTGGGATATGGTGAAGCCATCCGCCCGGGTCCAGAAGACTGCAGCCGTCACGACCACGGCCGGGGTCATCTGATCTGAGAGATTCGCTGTTGGAAGTGTCAGATGCGAGTGAATGGTGGAGTTTGCAAAGCCGGGGACTCACATATGAGAATGATCCGCACAATAAACATCCTGAACTTCTTCGACATGTCAAGCTCCGCAACCCTGAGTTGCTGTACCATGGTGGCAAAGTAGTCGGTGAGACCCATCATCTTGATACCCTTGATCTGAGAAAGCATTGAAGAAGTTGTGGAAACGCGTTCCTGGACACCCTCGTTCCACATCATCCGGGCAGGACCAATGCCATCAGTGGCCCTCTCTGTGATAAAGCTGCACACTGTTCATCTGTCAGTCAGAGAGTCAAACCGGCATAGGGGAGATACAAAGACCACTTACCAACGGCTGGAATCATAACGACAAAGCACGCGGCGCCGATTTGCAAATTAAGTAGATAGACAGCTATGCCTAGCTCGAGTACGCTAGCCCAAATCTCATGTAGATCTTTGACTCCACTGGCGATTGCGTCAATGTCGGTGCTCATAAGAGTAACAGCCTTTCCTTGGCTAGCTGTTGCGGCGTCCAGTCCAAGAGACTTTCTAAAGATAATAGAAACCAGTCCGCCTCGAAGCGTGGTCGTGAGTTGGTATACGGCATGGTTGTAAACGCCTTTGGAGATCTAAGAAATTAGTACACCACTCGTTACATTGGGAGAGAGGGTGGAGACACTGACTGCTAGCCCCAAATAAACCAGCAAAGCAGCTCCAATAAGTCCTCCTGCAACTTCGCGAGACTGCATGTCTCTAGAATCCCCCACGAACTCAATGATCCTTTTAATCAGAAAAGGTTGGGAAAAGTTGAAAGCTGCCAAACACAATCGCGGAAGGATCGGAGCCAAGTAACCCGTTCTGAAAGCGGAGAGCGTGGATTTGAGCAAGGCATATTTGGCAGATCTATCGCTGCTATCCCACGAGGAGCTCAGCTTAGACAGCAGCCGAGCGGAGTCAAACTTGCGATCGATGTTTCCGAGATCTCCAACATGTAACGTGCCCCTGGAACCTCGGAGGAATAAAGGGTTCAACCAGCCGAATACAGATCTGTTAATCGGCCCGCTGATCTCTTCCTTTGATGAAGGCTCCGGTAAATCTGACTTTGGTATTTCTTCCAGCAAGACAAGAAGAAGCTTCATGGCCAGAGACACTGCAAACACAGCACCAATTCTTCCACTCGTGTTGGGCTGTTGCAGAAAGAGCGATCTCGCTTGAGCCATGTCCACCAAAGCTGAGATACACAAATAGATGCTGAGGAGCTTAGACGGCCTAGTTGAGCGGCCATGCTCCACATAGATCAAGCCGATGAGAAATATCGAGTTGACCAGGGCTAAAATAGCTGCTGCTAACGAGGCTGGAGTTCTGATTGTGGTCGGAAGTGCCCATAGTGCCAAGAGAGTCGCTTGGAGGGATAGATGAACTGTGCTAGCAGCCTGGAGGGAGATCTTAGATGTGGTTCTTCAACTTCTTTGTGGCCATGTCACGTACAAGCTTTGCCAAGAGAAGCCATCCGCTGCGCGGGATCGAATGTCTCCGCAACAGCCATGTGACCCGGCAGGGAAGGATCGCCAAGAAGAGCGCGGACGGGATGATGGACAGAATTGCTTGTTCAAAATAAAGCGTGAAGTCGAATTGTCCTGTCAATTGCGGCCCGAAGGCATCAAAATCCACCGACGCGTTCATCGCAGCACGGCTGTTGATGTCAGCAACGCAGTACAGCAGTCAAGAATGCGCAGGAGAGGAAAAAAGAAAGAGAGAGGAAGACCAAACAAATTTCCCGCCGTGGCGTGAGCACACACTGACAGCCCTTGCTGAAGTACCAACACGAAATGCAGGGCACGCCTGAGCCGGGACGGGACCCGCGATCCCAGCTTCCTAGCTGGGTTAGTCTAGACCAGGTCCACATTGTGCAAGGGGTACAGGGATGTGATGCCGTCTTGGTAGATTTCACATTCAATTGGTTCAGTGTTGCGATCTCCACTGCAACTTCAGGGTTAATTAATAGGAATCATAGGAATCAAAAAGCTGGGACAATAAGCTTTCCTAGGAGAACTATCTGAAATCTATTCATCTATTCATACAAACAAGTCCACGGGTCGTCGATGCCACACTTTCCGAGCTCGGGGCGTTTACCAAAGTCTTTGAAAGGGCCTGGAACGTGGTGCTGAGCAGCCCACTCCTGAATCTGTCGATAAAACTGCGTGTAAGTCGTGGATTCGTTTGAATGGGCGGCTGCACTCACCTTGTCGAAATTGCGACACTCATGCACAACAGTAGAGCGAGCCCGAACATCGCCATATTTTGGGCTGTACTGGAAAACGTTCGGGATAACATCCCCGGTGCACTGGATTGACTGCCTGAGTGAGTCAATGCAATGGTCTAGATGCATGAAACCCAAGTGATCGCCACCACGATCTTCAAGCGCGGCTTCAGGCGATTCGTATAAGAGGTAAGGGTTATGTGTGCTGTTCCATTGCGGTTCGAGGAAGTAATAGAGCCCCTTTCGAATGTTATCCATGCAATGTAGATCGTGGAAGACATTCAGGACGACTAGGTATCCGCTTCCTTCAGACTCGAGCTCGGGTGCGGTCTTGTTCGGTAGCATTCGCGCCTCTCCTTCCGTGATATGCGTGAACATATCTGCGTAGAAAGACTTGTCAACTCGGTTTCAAGAAAATCAAGATGCCATTTTGCTCACTTTCATACAAACCCTGCCAAGCTTGATCAGTTTTCACTGAAGGCCTTCCCTGGAAGTCTGTCTCGCCTCCCTCGACTGCGCTCGCAAATTTGGTCAAATGATACTCGACAGCATCATTGGCTGGAGCTAGAAGATATTAGACACGCTCAGAAGAGTAGATCAGCGTGAATTGACTTACAGTAGAGAGCTATGGCAGTTTTGGCTGAGCTCGATGAATTCGAATTCGGTAGCTCAGCTCTGTAGAACAAAAGACAGAGTAGTCCGAGATTTAGCATGAGCGACAAGCCAAACCCAAGCAGAAGAGCCCAGAAGTACTTGTGTCGACATGGCTTCTGGACTTGTTCCACGTCGTCATCCTCATACCCAGACAACGAAGATGAAAGCAGTCTCTCCTTAGAAGCAGAGCAGTTGATTTCACTCATCTTGAGGTCAGTTGCAAACGAGAAGCAATGTGTTCGGATCGCCGCCAGCTACCATAGAGAATGGAATCCCAGCATGAAATGGTCGAGGTGTCGCGGTCTCTATCCCACACATCGAGGGCACCTGGGATAGACTCAAATCCCAGTCATCTGAACAGACATCTGACTGTGCCTCAATTGGAGGATTTCCCCCTCGACATGGCGCAATTCAAAGACAGCCGCCAGGAAGGAGTTCACGAAAGTTCCTTTTGCGTTCTTCTGGTGGTTGCAGTGCAGATCTATCCTTGTTGAAATCATTTTCTGACCGGCCTCGAACGATCTCGGTATGTGGACCGGAGGCTTGGTTGGTTTCCGAGCTCCAACGGTTGTCCACGGCTCAGCTTCATTCAGGGGAGGTGAAAGAACGGGCGCAGAAATAAGCTCCGTGGCGACGAGTTTGGAACTTCTGTGGCATGGAATTGCTGAAGTCCCATAGCTTGCGGCTTGCACGAGGAGGTCTAGCCCCTCAAAACTGAGTCGTACTCGTCAATAACCGCCTTTGAGCCCTGGCAGTAAATTGCTGTGCCTGTTGTGTTTGTGTTGCGAATGGACTTTTAAGGGTCCAGACTTCTGTTGGTTCTTCTTGGCATCGGAAACCCGGCAATCTTACAGGCCCGCCTAATTGCTTATTGCTCATTGCGCGGCAGAATCTCCTTTAGGAAGGAGATAGAGTGACTCGTGCGAGAACGTAGTCGTGCGGCACAGGTACCAAATCAGAATCAACACCAAAGTCCCCTTTTTTCAGGCCTGCCAGCCCAACTGAACTGCCTCTTTGGTCTGCAAAACCGCAGAGGAGCCGTTGGTCGGCTGCGTCAGCAAGTCTCTCGGCTGGATCATGGTATCTCTACCTGGGCTATTGGTATCTGTGCCTTACACCAACATAACATTCTTTCGATCAAACACTATCTGATTCCGCTTCCGCTTCGGGAAAAGACTTTCAAGCTGAATCCAAGTAGGGTAAGATGCGCCGAGGCATGCCGCAGCAACTCGCCGGGATGTGTTGGCGCTTGGCAGGGGTCCAACAAGAGTCGATGGGCCGGGGCGCAAGGGCGGGTCCGGGCCGATGGAAAGGGTCCCGGTAACTTTATCGTCATGTTTTATTCTGTGTCTACAAGCCCGCACCAAGGATTGCCGACGGCGGAAGAAGGGGTAGGGCCACTCATAGACTATCGGGTTATCACCCTGAGTTTTGCGCCGCAAATATTACCTCTAGCTAAACTTTTACTACATTCAAGCCCCGTGATGATGGGAGCTGTGTGACTTGCCCTGTCCGTCTCCACCTATCCAGACTGGAGAAGCTACGTTAACTTCGTGAAGCGCATCTTCTGACATGAAAATCTCGTAGCAGTGCTCAATATGGCTTTCCTTGTCGTACCGGCTTTCCGTCCCAAGACCCTTAGCCCTCATCCTGAACTCCTTGCGCCAGTAAAAGGCGCAGTGAGCAATATGCCACCCTGTTGATGTGTAGAAAATTGCCTGTTCATGCGGCAGGTCGGCGAGACGAGAAATGCTCTCAATGTTGATGGGAATGGTTGCATTTTTGTCCGCGTAGTAGGGCCAACTGCCATTCGGACCGGCGCGATCAAACTCGGCCACCAGCTCGTCTTCCCGGCAATGGTCCGGAAGCCAGGAAACTGAGAGAGTGTCATACTTGCACCCAAGATCGAGGGCTTCGGAAACAGATGAGCCGCATTGACAACTAACGGGCTGTGGTGGTCGAGGGCCTGAATTTTGCGAGCCGATAAAATATGCCACGCCAGAAAGACCCAGAATGGTCAAGAGGGCATGGCAGATGAGAGTGCGAGAAGAGGCAAGCGCTGTTGTATAATGCTTTGCTGGCGGCTCTGGCACCTCCGAATCATCTCCATTGCAGCTAGATGATATCTCTTCTGCTGTGCTTGGTAAAGAAGAGTAGTTGGCCTTCTTGCTTTCAAAGACTGAAAAATGCATTGTCAGGAAGGTTTCTTTGACAGTTGGAAACATGTGCTTGAACTTGCGGAGGACAACGAAGAAGGGCTTCAGACGAAAATTTCCTTTGGAAACGACGCAGCATGTAACTTACATTCAATTCGAGTCATTTGCGTCGGGGTTCCTTTCTCTGCTGTGCCTCATCAATGTGGCGACATCCAAAAGAACTTCCGTAGCACGTCGGATATTCAAAAGCTGACATGGTGAGATACCACTAACGCTGCCAAGAAATAGGATGCATTTTCTCATCAACAAGGATGCGAAATGGCTGGAACATCGTTGGAACTTCTTGTGAGCCACCCTGGTCGGCCGCCAGCGTGCAGTCAGTTCTGCAGGGACCCTGCCCAGATGTCTTCGGAGTTTCAAGCACCCATCGCTGTCGGTCTTGGAGCCGCTTCTACTTTACAAACAGGCCCGATGCTATCACGGAGTCTCGGTCCAATGAGAACATTCTAAGAGAAAGTCGTGATGCGGCGCAGACATGACGAGTTGCTCAAACTCGCCGGCGGGAGCCGCGGCTACGCATTTGGCCGAAATTCTGAGATGCAATCGGCCTTGTGAGCGCCGGGATCAACAACACCAAATCATGTATGTGAACGTTATGTTCTATTCACTTGGCGACATCCGAATAGGTATATAAACCTCAATGCCTTCCTCTCGTCAGGACTTTTGGTCATCAAAGCAATCAGTTCATCCACACTACCCAAGCACTCGAACATCCAGCCAACTTTGTTTCAAATCTCAGACCTGCATCTCAGCTCTTTTCTCATCGCAACAGACAAAATGAAGACTCAAATCATCTCGGTCCTTTCTCTGGTGGCTGTTGTCACAGCGCTGCCTTTCATCGAATCCAACAAGGTTGCTGCCGAAGGCTCTGATGCCACTCCCCAGGTCTATCCCGCTAAGTGGGCTCGCGAGGAGACCGATGCTACTGCTCAGGTCTATCCCGCTAAGTGGGCTCGCGAAGAGACCGATGCCACTCCTCAGGTCTACCCTGCGAAGTGGGCTCGCGAGGAGACCGATGCCACTCCTCAGGTTTACCCTGCGAAGTGGGCTCGCGAGGAGACCGATGCCACCGTCCAGGTGTATCCTGCTAAGTGGGCTTGAGTCTTAAAGGTAGGCATTGATCTTTCTTCCAGATACTTAAGCCGAGAACTAATGGAAACACTAGAACCGGAGTGACCGAAGCTTGAGCAGGGTCAGCATCTCAGGGAACGGCAATAGGCAAGAGATTTGGATGCTCTTGGAGGGCTGGTTGGAAAGAAGGGCATTCGCGTCGCAGCGGTGGAGGTTATCCATACAAACTTGAACTAGAGTAGAAAGCAAACAGATAGTCCAGCGCAATGACAACTACAGTTCATAACAAGATATCTGTCAGTGAATAGCGAAGTGATGTTGTGGTCGAGACTCTTCTAATTCGGAGTTTTACGGCTTTGAAGCAGTGACACAAACCTTTTAAGTAGTCACACCGTTCTAAGAGTCCATACAACATTCCGAGAAAGATGCACATAGCAGAATGGGTTAGCTTGGAAATCAACAGAACTTATGTGATCTTGTTGGTTTGGATCGTATCCCTGTCAATTGGCCCGCATGCTCTCGCGCCTGCATGTCGCGGATGCCACGGCAGCTTACGCGAATAGGAAGGTAAGGAGTGACTTGGACCAGAGCAGAGTCTGGACTTCTCAAATGGCGGTATTTCTATTGCCGCCTGCCATGGTGCTGCCCTTTAAAGTCGTGCATGCTCCTAGGTTTGCCCTCGCACCAACGTCTACTTGCCCCCCAAATTCCCCTCTTGGTCACCCAAATTGCGCGCAATATCCCATCACGATCAATTGCGTGAGCACATCCATTCTTACGCCATCCATATTTATGTCGCAGTCAGGACCTCAGTTCTTACTTGCCGAGAACGACTGCGTCGGAATCCCTCGCTCCACCATGGCCTCGGAAGGCGAGGAGGTCGGCGTCGAGTCACCATCGCTAAACCAGGAGCTCTCAAATCTCAACATAGGAGACCCGGATGCGCAAGACTCGGAATTATCAGATGAGAGCGACGTCTCAGTTGATGCTTTCGATCCTACTCAATGTCTTTTCTGCAATTGTCACGGTGAAGACCTGGACGAAAACCTTGATCATATGCGAAAGCGACACGGCATGATCATTCCCTATCCTGAGAGTTTGATAGTCGACCTTGAAACATTAGTCAAGTACCTCCATCTCGTAATCTACGAGTACACCGAATGTCTCTATTGTGGATCTATCCGGAATACTCCACAGGCCGCGCAACAACATATGACTGGGAAGGGACACTGCAAAATCGACGTCGAAAAGGAGAACTCCGAGTTCAAAGACTTTTATGACTTTCAATCTAACGCCGATTCAAATGGTGTCCGCTTCGGTGATTCGGGACACGCTTGTTTTGTTGACGCGGAAGACGAAACAAGGCGCTTGCCTTCGGGGAAGACGGTATCCCATCGAAAGGCGAAGAAAGTTCGTGATCACCGAGATTTGAAGTCGGGAGAAGAAATCGACAATTTCTCTCTTTTGGAAGAAGGGAAGCGCCCCGATAGCCTCAGTGATTCCACAGCTATGGTGGTCAACAATGGGAAAACCAAAGATCTGGTTGTGTCTGAGAAGAGCAATGACCTATTCGACAAGCAACTGGCAACAATGAGGCAAGGAGATCGATTGGCTCTTGCTCATTTGCCTCTTCCGCAGCAGAGAACGCTGGTTGTCAAGGCAAAGAAGCAACAAGAGATGTGGAATCGCTTTGAAAACGACCAAGCAATCAAACTCCAGTGCAAAGCCAAAGCAAAATGAAATGTATCTACTGTTTAGCAATATGATCAATGTGATCAAGATGCAAGAAATGTTTGATTGTCCTCTACTCTCCACCGCTCAATTCATAAGAAGGGCCTTCCCGGCTAGATGCCTTATTCATGGGTGTATTACACATGAAGATGGGAGTCTAGGAAAACGCTGAGTGTCATTAATGGGGTAAAATCCAAACAACCTAAGCATACACATGCCTGGCCGGCGCTGACCACATTTACTAGATGCCCACCGCAATTGTATTTCTGGGATAGCTCTTTAATGGTACAATGATGTGGCGAGCCTGAACCAGTCTCCCCTGAGCAGACGTACAGAGGTACTGATTGTCGTGTACGTTTAAACCCTAGTTTGAAATGAATTTGACAATCCAAATATCTTTTTGCAATTTAACATTGGCCTCGGGTCAGAGTTGAAAACTGTTCTTCGTACCGAAGTATTCTTGGAAAGCGGGTGGCCATAGTTCAACACACCCACTAGGTGGGTGCAGCGCCGTCCTCATCAGACTCCCGCACCAATGAAACCCAAGGCGAAGTCAGGAGATTTTCTCCCGAACTGTTGGTTTCTGCAGCGGGACTATTTGCACGATCCACTGGTTCACACGTTCAGTCTCCGCCAATAAGTAGACCTTCATCAGGAACGCCCTAACAAAATTGATCAATTTGAGCCAAACAACCACATTCTGCAGCCTCGAATTGACCGGAGGCGGGGTCCGCGGCACTTGAGACCACTTCACGGGCCGCCACGTAGAGGTGAGGCGGAGTTGGGCCAGCTAGAGTGCCAAGTTTAAACTTCAACTGGGATGCTGCTGGTTTGCGAGTGACGTGGGCGTGGAGCCGAGGAATTAAAGACTGATGTGCACCGCTAGTTCCCGATCTGCGATAGAGCATAGATCCCTTCGGCTTGGATCCCCATTAGAGATTTCTAGAATCTCCACAAATGGTAACCGAGACGCCAACGGTCGTGATGATGGACGGATCCCTGGGGTTCAGATCGCGAAGCGCTCGGTAAGTGGGAGTCCTGCGAAGGCCACCAAAGCCCAACTCGAAAGCCTCGTGCAGCTTTTCAAAATTTCTACATGAAAAAGGGAGAAGAGCTGGAACGTCCTAAAAGCACATCTGGCTTTTTGAATTTAGGGCATAAATGTCTGTTGTGGTTGTTGGGCCACCATCGACCCCGGGCACCATTCAGCTGTGGGAGGTTGTCGTGAACCCACGGACGGTGCTAAGATGCTTGTAGGCAAATCCCAGACACGGCAAAGTAGCAACCAGCGCACGTCAGCATGTGTCGTAAGGCAGAGTCCATGCAAGCACAAACTCAACGGGCCAACCGACGTCACATCTGAAACGGCCCAGATGAACGCGCGGAGCATGCCGCTCTCGCCGCGAATATCAAGGCGAGCGCGCCTCGGGTTGGGCTGCAGAGAGGGGGTGGCATTCTTGGAATTAAAGGCGGAGAAGGAATCCAGAAGTCTTTTTATTCTTTGCCCGCTTCGATGATTCGGCTGTGAAATCTACGCGTTCTATCATTGTCGTCCACTTATCATTATTACATGATCATGGATACCATATCAGACGCCGTCAAGCTTTGTAAGATCGCTCTGGATGCAAAGAAGCTCCAGGAGATCAACTACGGCCCGCCACGGCCTACGCAAGTCACTTTGTTCTGGAACCTCGTGGTTCTCTCTCGGTACAACAAGTACACGCCCCTCTTCACCACGTTCGCAGGAGGTATGTTTCCGTAAAGCCGACGTTTTCAAACCAGCACGACTGAGCAGAGACAGTGTGGTCCGCTTTGCTAGCTGGAGCAACCGAGCTATCCAACCCCCATTCGAACATTCAACCCGCTTTCGTCTTCCGACAGACTGCGTTATGTTTCCTTTCGGCCTACCTGTTTTGCGGTGCGGGAATGGTTTGGAACGACTATGTCGACCGTGAAATCGACGCAAAGGTCGCTCGGACGAAGGATCGCCCGCTAGCGGCCGAGAAGGTCACCGTGACCGATGCCATGCTGTGGATGGCGCTGCAGCTGCTGATGGCTTTGTCTTTGGTTCACAAGATGCTTGATGGGAAGGATGTGTATGGCTTGTACCTGCATGTCGCCGGATGTCTGTTGCTAACTTCAGTATAGGTGGAAACACATGATACCCGTCATCATCGCCTCTGTTCTTTATCCTTACGGAAAGCGACCGAATGCCCGCCGCCTTCGCATCTACCCGCAATACATACTTGGCTTCACCATCGCCTGGCCCGCCGTGATGGGACGCTCAGCCATTTACGGTCGGCAGCAACCTTTCGACTTCACCGTCAGCCAGTGCTTCCCGCTTTGCACAATGGTGTTCTTCTGGATCATCTACCTGAACACTGCATACAGTTACCAGGACATCGTCGATGACCAAAAGATGCGAATCAACTCGTTCTACACGGTCGGCGGACGGAACTTCCACCGATTTCTTGTCGCCCTCGTCGGTCCAATTTTAATCTGCCTGCCATTGTATCTCATTCAATTCCGGTCATGGTGGCTCTGGACTAGCTGGATGGGAGTCTGGACCGTGACCTTCTTCAAGCAGCTGTCCCAGTTCGATCCCAGATGGCCGGCGACCGGAGGCGGAGTACACAAGAGCAACTTCGTCCTTGGCGTGTGGACTATCGTGGCATGCGCTGTCGAGGTGCTTTTGAAAGACGTCGACACCACGCGCTCTGCGTTCAACCTTGATGGTTTTGTATATAACAATGCGTCTGCTTGATTGTTTGCTGCGAAATGATACCAGAGACTGCCGAGTCTAGCGATGAATGTTTTCGATGATATCAGTCTGCCACAGTCGAGGATAGCAAACCCGACTCGAGTGCCTGCATGGCACGTCAGGAACAAAAGGCAGGCACAGTACAGTACCCAGCAATGATTCATTATTAGGTGATCGAGAGTAGAAATACACGAGAGCGTTACGGAGTTAAAGCAACGCCTGAATCCCGCTCTTTCGGTGATGGTGTTTTCGTCAATTCCTGTCCCACAATGACATTATGTCAAGTACATTCAGGTGATTTTACAGCATTAGGCAAGTATATTAGATTCTACATATCAAGAATCCACCGCATCGCACGTAAGCTAGATCGACCAAATTTCCGAACTTTCGTACCACGAATGATTGACCCAAAGACAAGGTTAATCAGAGAAGCGTAGCCACACTCTAGAACTCATAACCATATCCACCACCCAGACGGCCAGATATTCCAAAGAGGTCTATGATCCATGTGAAAAATCCGAGGACGAGCCCCAAGATGCCGTACCTAAACAGGTCAGGCATCAGGAATATGGAGTCTTTGTACCTAAGTCCCGGAATCTTCTGCGTCAGGGATCTCGGGTCGTCGAGGTAGTAGTAGAATCGCGTTCCCATAGTCTTGAACGGAGTCTGAAAGATATAGTTCATCGCGTAGTACGTGATCGAACCGACGGCGTCGAAACGAAGCTCGCCGTGAGCGCCGTGAGAACGGAAGTAGTTCACAATGCGCCGGACCAGCCCAATCATCTCGTCGTTCGTGAGGTACGGAGTAAGACCTTCGAAAAGGATCAGAACTGGCCGGTCGACAGGAATCTTGGCCTCGCGTAGCCAAGTGTCGCTGTGAATGTTGGGGTGGATCAAGCGATACTCAGCCCCTTTGACTGGTTCCGGGTCATTCAAAACTTGGCGCCGTAGTTCGATGACATCCTCCTTATCCGCGTCGATCCACACCCTTCCCTCTCCCTGCCACTGCACGCGATGGCATCTCGAGTCCATCCCGCATGCCAAGTGGATCACCGTTGCAGGCCCCGGATTTCTTCGAAGAAACCTTTCAGTGCAAATGTCTAGCATGCGACCGCGCATAGCTACCGGTGCGGAGAACGTTGGGATTCTCGTGAATCCCATGGATGTTCGGTTGAAGTCATAGCCCTGTTCCTTGATCTGGTTGACGATCTCTAGGGCGTACTGGTCATTCAGAATCGGCGATGCAGACTCGGCATCCTTGGCGCGGGCGAAGAGGGTGAGCAGGAGAGTTTCCTGCGCACCTGACAACTTCACCTTGCCTTTGCTCAGAGCAGTTGTTGTAACAGCCGTGGACATCGTGATAGCTTGGGAGTGTGATTGCAGCTCAGAGCTGGGAATGCGATGGAATTCACTGCCTTTTGGCTGTTGACACTGACTGCTTCATAAAGGCCGTGAGGAGACGGCTTGACATTAGAAACGGCATGTGCCTCGGCATATGACCATAACCCGGCCGGTGTACGGACGACGTGTGCGTGGCAGGCCGTGGCTCGTGTCTTCGAAAACGTTCACTTTCCTTCGAAACTCCGGCGCCGATGAAAGTCATCTCATCCCTGCTTCCCCGGTGGAAGCCACCACAGCTCGCAACCATGAGACGCATGGCCAAATCGGATGGAGAACAATGCGACAAACACGACCGCTCGTTCTCGCCAGTCTCAGCGGGGTTCGGGTACGAGCAGAACTGGGTTCCCTACGGACTCCGGCAGTCGGGATGCGCTGCAGCGGCGGCATGGAAGTTTCTGCCCCGTGCATGAATTGACTTCTGAAGCTTCGATACATGACCTCATGATATCACATGAGGGCGGCACAGGCGCGGTATGCTGAGGTAAGGTCAGCTACATCCTTAGCTTATCGTCGCTGCCTACAGCCTAATTGAGTCATGGTAACGAGCTGTCACGGTAGATGATCGGGGGCCTGCCATCGGCCGAGAGCACCTTTACGAGCGTATTCGTATCTCAGAAGCGCTGTGAGCTGTTAGCAGCTCTCATGCGCTGGCTCGTGAAGCAAGCTGGAACATCAGACTTCCGTTTTGTTTTCATGGCTCCGTGTCACACGAGCAGACTCAATACGTATCAGCGCAGGCTTCATGTTGAGACGCACAACACAGAAACGTCTAAGTCCCTCTTTGCGTTTGGAAATGCCAAATGCATTCGAAAGCAACTGCTCGGTGAAGGTGCAGAGAGGTACGCATCTACGCTAACTTGAGATGGATGGTCCACTAAGAATCACGTTCTTTGGGTTTCAGATGATGCCCAGACTGCCAAACGCCCATGCAGGTCAAAGACGCTGATCTGAAGGCATTCAGCGCTGGCTGTAGTCCTCGTGGGAAATAGTTCGCTAGTAGGACAGCAGCGTGGACATGGCTCAAGATGGTCAGGGCGAACTTGTCAGTTCATTAGTTTAAACCAGGTGGTCCGTACGTTTACGATGCAGCACTGAGTCCATGTACCTAGTAATATTGACTTTGACATATTCAAAGGGAACTAGAATCATTTACACCAGTGATCCCGCTCTCGCCAACCAGCACTTGAAGTGCTTGACAATACCATGACAACCCTGCAGTCGATCGTGCTCAATCGTTGGGCATACTACAATGCACCTTACCTCCACTTGTTATCCCAACCAGCCTGCTCAATAGCAAAAGCAATAGCCAGCTCGGAGAACCTCGCCATGTGGTCAATAGAAAATACGCCAAACTCGTCATCAATGTCCATCCGATCCTTGCTGGTGTGGACATAGGGGTCGAACTCGCCAGGGAACCCACCAGCAACGGGGTTGCCCTCGGAGGCAAACGTGGCAGGGAAGCCCAGCTTGGTGTAGGACATGTAGTCTGATCCAGCACCGGGCATCAACTCATACACACTGGTGGTAATGTTGATGTACTCGGTGCTCAATTCCACAGCCCACTTCGTCAAAGGCGCGTCCGCATCAGTCTTGATGAATCCAATCGACTCGGTAGCGTTCCTTGCGATGAAGGCGGTCATGTCAAATTCCATCATAGCACCAATGTTCGCGCCCTCCTTCTTCTTGTAAGCGGCGATATCCTGGCTACCGAGCAGACCGCCTTCCTCAGCGGCATACCAGTGGAACTCTACGGGTCCCTCCTGGGGAATGTAGCCGCTCAGGGCAAGCACGCGGAAGGCCTCGAGGATGCTGACGGTGCCGGAGCAATCATCGGCTCCGGGGGCCGGGAGAAGAGGGAAGAGGTAGTTTGCGGAGTCTTGGTGGGCGCCGATGATGGTCAGGGGTTTGGAGAAGTCGCGGACCTTGGGCTCGAAACGCGCGATGATGGAGGACTGCACGAAGTTGTGGGTGAAGTACTCGAGAGAGATATGGGTATGGTACGGAGATTGCGCAATAATCTCGGCGATATGATCGTGCAGCCACTGGGAGCTTTCCTCGCCAGTCGGACCGTCGAAGTATCTGTTGTAGTAGCTCGTCATGTGAGCGAGGACGTCGTGCATCTCGGTCTGGTTAACCTTGGGGAACAGGGGCTTGATCAATCGTTGATGGGTGATCTTGGGAAGGTCTGGACGAGAACCCGTCAGCTGGTTGTCTTTTAGGTCGATACGGGTTGGTTTAGCACTTACTGGCCTTGCCGGACCACGCGCCGACGGAGTCCTCCGCATAGAGGTCCTGATGGTTCGTGATGTCGCGGAACTTCTTGCCCTTCCGACGCAGACGAAGCTTGTCTCCCTCCGTCATCCATTGCGGCTCCTTCTCACCAAAGACGTGAAGCAACCTGCGCTCGGCGAGCTTGTCCGCCTTCTCGGGTTGGAGGGACAGCAGGGCATCGACGGGATCGGGGTGCGCCTTCAACGCGGCGAGGACTGACTCATCGGCATCGTGGATTCGGAACGGAGTCGCAGCATCTTTGCTGGCAGGCGCGATAACAAACTGGTCATCGGAGGCGCTCAGTGCGAGCTGCGAAGAGCCCAGAAGGAGCAGTAGCTTGGTAGACAGAGAGTAGCGCATGGTGGCTGTTGGGTTGCGGTTGTGGATGTGTGGAGGAGAGATGGACCTTGGCAAGGGTTTATGAAGAGAGATGGCGCTTGATACCTCACATCAGCGATAAGCGCATCCACCGTTACTCGTAATTGGTACGAGTGACCAAGCTCGGGAGGTCGCTGAGAAACGAACGGCACAGCGGGGATGATGCAATCGAGTGCTGATAAGGATCGATTGCAGGGGTAGCAAAGGTCCCTTTTTGGTGTCAGAGCTCCCAATGTGCGTTGCTCAAGCAACGAGACTTGGTTGACGCGTTATGTTTTCAGTTCTGCAGCCCGAGGGCGCCACAAGTGGATGGCAAGAGAAGTTGGCTTTCAAATGATCCACGAATTTCCAATGATCCTTTAAACGAATGACTTATTTCTAAATGACTGTGTTCTGTTGATAATAACCACGAAAACTCAACTTGCTTACTCAAAATAACAGCCGTTCACCTTCGTTGGCTTGGTTAGCCTGATACTCTCCCCACATGTTGCGAACTTGTTCGCGACAGGTAGAGCATTCAGTCCATCCGCCATCAAGGATATGAGTAACCCTATCAGGACATCCTAACTCCGGCATGATCATTTGCTCCCTCATCAACGTCTTCTTCTTCGGCAGAAACCCCCAGGGGTTTTCCACCGTCATCGTCGACGTTTCCGCGCCCGGTTCTGTGCCGGACTCTGGGTTTGGGGCGTCCGGAACAACCTCCTGGCTCTTTTTCTTCTTCGCATTGCTTCCCTCGACTTTCTTCTCTTTCTTCTTCTTCTTGGGCTTGGGCAGCTCACCCCAAAGGGCCCCAAAATCTGCCTCGACCTCTGGTACAGCTTCTGGCTCTGGCTCCTTCTCAAGTATTATCGCCTTCTCACTCTTCTTCTTCTTCTGTTTCTTGTTCAAAGTCAAAGTTCCCCAGAGGTCTTGCTCAGCTCCTGCCTCTCTCTCCAATACTGGCTGAACCCCAGGCTCTTCCACCGGGTCCGGCTGCAGGATTGAGGAGACCAACCCGTCTGTTTCATTTTCTTTCGCCAATCTGGTCCCGCACTCTTCGTCATGCACTGCCGGCACCACCTCGGGCTCTGGCCCCGGCTCCGATACAGGCTCTACCCCATCATATACCAAGACACCTTCGTTTCTCTCTAAGGCTTTGGTCTTTTTCGACTTCTTCTTATCCTTCTTGGACTTTTTTGTAGACTGAATCAGGTTCGTTTCCTGCTGAGAACAGGTCTCTGGCAGAGCCTCAGGAATATGGTCCGCCGGGTCACTCTCTTTGGTCTCAGCCCATTCTATCAGTGACTCGGTCGGTTCGGCGAACCCTTCGGTCGTGGGTTGTTCAGCCACAGCCCAGTCATCCGATGACGGTGTCTCGGACACCTTCGTCTCCTCTGCTGGAGGCTCATCTTGTGACACAGAGGAAAAGTGATCATCTGCAGGCACGTCGGCTGCCGCTTCCGGTCCATTCAAATGGGCTTCGTCGGTTTCGAAATCGGATTGTTCCACATCAGCAACTGGTAGCACACGGCGGTTTCGCGAGTTCTGACAGCACAGCAAAAACATGCTCTTCACCAGAAAATTTGAATAGACCGTGCCGTGTTGAACGCATCCCAAAAACACCGAATCGTCCAGATACTTCGAGGTGTTAAACATGAGTCTCAGGCGGCGCTGTAGAAAGCTTCTGAACCAGATGTCATGTTCAACCAGAAGCTGGCAAGCCTCGGAGGCCAATACGACAACGTCCAGCGGCGTCAAACACTTGGCGAGCCGCAGAACTTCTTTCTTGGCCATTCCCACCAAGGCCGAGAGATCATAAGCCTTAGCAGCACAGTAGACGTGCACGCTCGTCTCAAAGTCGGACTTTATGACGCTGATGTTGGAGTCATAGGAAGTGATGGGTTCTTGCTGTGCATGGCTCTGTGAAAGGGTCTGCCAAGTCCCAGTGTAGAGATAATGAACCAGCACATGACCGGCGTCATCTGGAACTTCCTCGATATGTATATCGTTGAGTCGTTTCTGGGGTTCAATGCTGGGTAAAGTGGCTAGCGTCCCAAGCAGCTCGCTTCCATTACATAGCAGGTCGCGGGGAACAAAGAACGGTATTTTGTTCCTGAAGTATATCCTACAGCTTGGGCTCGTGTAGGGTCTGATCCCAAGTGCACGTCATCAGCTCTCTATTGCATCTCAAGCGGAGAGGATGCCACTCACGAAAGCACCGGCGCATCTTCTGGAGCTGGAGGCTCAGGCTCATCGGGCGGGGGTAGGGGTTCGTCTTCTGGAATCATTGAATAATCCGCTGGAGGCTCAGGCTCGTCGGGCGGGGGTAGGGCCTCGTCTTCTGGAATCATTGGATAATCTGCTGGAGGCATTGCGTCGACAGTGGTAGTGTCTGTGATCTTCGCCTCCGATTTCTTCTTCTTTTTGGCCATAGCTGTCGATGCCTACGACTTTGAGAAAGCATTCCACCCAAAGCCGCCTTATGGTACTGCTTAAGTAGTCAAAATACTGCTCAGGGTCGCCCGCGCTCCGATTGGAACATGTTGCAGGCGCTTTAGGTGCCTCCAAGCCAAGCGACTTGGGCCTTGCTGCAGTTGGCGTACGCAAGCCTGATGTGCTTTCCTCTGTGGAAGCATTTGCCACCAACAGCGTGACAGCAATGTTTACAATCCAACCAACGGCCCATGGAATGGTTGCAAAGCAGCTTTGTGTGGCTTGCATGCTGCAGTTTCCAGCCAATAATGGTTGGCCTGCACATGGAGCGACGCTCTGTTGGTCCACGTTGCACCTGCTGTAAAAGCACCCCGCATACTGCAATGCAGGAAGTCCTGATATTTATCGCAGCAACTTCGAAAGTCAGGCCACACTTTTATCAGGCACATGCGAGGTTGCGTTTTGGGTCTGTTGATGGTTCGTATCCTTGAGTCAATGAAAGTTCTGCGCATGTGAGGCGGGGAAAGCATCTATCCTTCAGATGACTGGCTGCCAGGACAAGAAATGCTGCCTGTTAGCCTGTTGAATTTGCGTCCGGCCATGCAGCTACTCAATGGCAGAAACATCCGTGTCGATTAAAATTGAACAAGATCCCAACAGTGTTGAAATCTTCGCAGTATGAGCCATGGATAACAGCTTGCTCCGTGTCTCTGATATCGGAAATCTTTGACGCCCACCAACCCTCTGGGAAGAACGACAATTGATTATTGACATATCTCAATGTCCCTAGTCGGGGGTAAGGCATTTCTAGAATAATGCTGAGACCGCTATCAATTTCTCTGACCATGCTTTGCGAAAGCTCTTTCCCCCCCCCAGACGACACAGCTAGACAAGCCTTAGCCGTCATAAAGGAAGCAAATCATGGCATAAAGATCAAATCCGTGCCGAATACAATGAAGCCTCACAATAACCACTCTTGCAACCCTCACAAAGCTCCCTTTTGTGGGGAGGTGTTTCCTTCTTGCTGTAGACAGGACGTTCGATGTCCACCCCTGCCCATTTCTTCAACCGATACGCGACCCGCTCGACGTACGAATTCTCATCCAAAGTCAGAGTTCCTAGTTTCTTGCAGGCTTTGCAGCGCTGGTTGTACACGACTGCGTTGTATCCGTTGTCGGGGTACCCTCTGATGACTATGTTGACCTTCCCGCTGCTCCAGGCTGCCTTGGAACAGCCGCCATTGTCGCAAGTGAACCTCCCCATCACAAAGGTTGAATATTCCTGGTCAGATTCTTGGTTGATTTTGCTGTTGAACCACACGGAGGTGATGTGGTCGGAAACGGCGTCGGCAACCTCCTGGTTTAAGTGTGGGAATGTGAATGAGGTCTTCGTCTCGCCGCTGAGATTGGTGGACCTTTTCTTGGTCATCTCGGACAAAGTAGTGGTTCTTTATCTCCTGAAATGTTTGGTTGTTTGGTAATTTGGTCTGGCGAGGAGATTGTATTGTGCAAATTGATGGCCGGCATAGCTGCCATTTTATCGAGGTCTTGTTACATGAAGCTGAAAACATGATGCGGGGTAAATCTTTGAGGCTAGATGCAACTGGCGGTGAAATTGCCAGATTGAAGACGTGCTAATGCAGACGTAGGCGTGTTCAAATGCTGGAGGCCGACCACCGCGATATTGTTGAGATGCATAGCATCAGCAATCTGAAGGTGTAATGTCTTACGATGCAAGGGGCTCCCTTTCATTGTGACGTAGTCGTCACCAACAGAGAACTTCTTCATTATCTTGTTGTTAAGGATGGCCACCTTCAATCAATCGAAAGTGCTCCGTCAAGTAATTAGATACAGGTGTTGGCATGGGCTTTGGGGTCAAAATAGGTCAATTCACGAGGATACGGGACGTCAAGGAAACTACTAACTTTGCTAATGACTACTTACCACAATTTTAAGCATTTTTTCGGTTGCATCTTGTCAGCGCCTATTCCATGGAGTGATGATACTAGTGAAAGCGGCTCTCTCCATATTTCCGCCGGAGTCTTGGCCATATACCGACTTCAAATCATCCCGCCGGATGTAACGGGCTCTCCTGACTCCCGGGGCCCGCGACCCGTGTTTTCATCCGAACCTCTCCCAATGAGGTCAATGTATCCGTTGTCAAACTTTACACGCCGGAACAGGCATTTGCACAAACATCCGGAAGTTAGTGCTGCAGGATATGTATTTTTCTAACGCATTATCTGGGACGAGGTACTTCACGTGAGAACTACGCTGTTGCCGGCAGGTCCGGCGACCGGTGCTACGCCTCAGATTTGAGAGTATAAAGACCGCTGTGGAGTGAGCTTCACGATGATTGCTGTTCAATTGTTAAGGAATAGTAGAAAGACACAAAACTATGTTCTAGCATCGGTCCATATTTGTAACTCATCATGTCGAAGTACGCGGCCGCTCATGAAAATATCGAAGGCCCAGGCGACGCCCGTCCTACAGCTGCCCAAATAATCGCCGATGAGAACCTCCACAACGCACTCGTCAAAAAGACCATCTTCATCACCGGCGCAAACCAAGGTATCGGCCTTGAGACAGCCCGCGCGTTGCACTTAACCGGTGCCACTATCTACCTTGGTGTTCGCGACCTCAGCCGTGGCCAAGCCGCCATCGACGACATCAAGGCGACGAACGTAGACAGCAAAGGCAGCCTCCACCTGGTAGAGCTCTCTCTCGACTCTCTCGCCTCGGTGCGAAAGGCAGCAGCGGACTTTACAGCGCGCAGCACACAGCTAAACGTCCTCGTGCTCAACGCAGGCGTGATGCCAGAAACCAAGCAGACAACCGAGGATGGTTTCGAGAAGACGTTTGCGACCAACCACCTGGGTCACTTCCTCCTCTTCCAACTCCTCAAACCACTCCTGCTGGCTTCTTCAACGCCCCAGTTCCACTCTCGAGTCGTCGCGGTAGCCTCGATGCTCCATCGTGGCAGCGAAGTGCTATTCGACGATTACCACTTCACCAAACGGCCCTACGACACGGTCATCGCCTACAGCCAAACCAAAATCGCAAACGTCTACCTGGCCAACGAGATCGAGCGCCGCTACGGCACCCAGGGTCTCCATGGCCTCTCGCTACACCCTGGCAGTATCATCACCAACATGAACCGCCACCAGATCGGCAAGGACCCCGCAGAGCTCAGGGCCATGTTTGGAGAGCAATACGACATCCTCGCCAAGTCGCTCAAGAGCCCCACGCAAGGAGCTGCGACAACGGTGTACGCCGCTGTGAGCAAGGACTGGGAAGGCCGAGGAGGCAGGTATCTGAGTGATTGTGGGGAGGTTGGACCGGTGAAGCCTGGTGAGGGTCCGTTTTCGCTTGATCAGGGGTTCGCGCCGTGGGCATACGATGAGGAAAAGGAGGGGAGGTTGTGGAGGGAGTCGAATTTGATGGTTGGATTGCAAGAGGGTTCTTGAACCATTTGGAGTTCCACGGTCATCTGCTGGGGCAGTGTCAGAGAGTAGCTACGTGTGAACCCAAATTGCTTCCACTTCCTCGACGAACTGCAATCATTTGACTGTGCAAGTCATGATGAGAATAATTTGAGTGTGACATTTCATGGTGCACATTTATGACCAAAGGCACTGAATAATGTTCAGCGACGGAGTCTATGTGATCACTCCGGACGTAGTGTAGCAGTCTAGGTGAACGTTCGGTAAAAAGCCAATCGTTATCAAAGACAGTACTGGTGATGTAACTGGGGAGAAGATCACACCCATGTTTCAACTATCCCGAAAACCAGTGCGGGAGGGGCCGCTTGACTGTGCACGCTTTCTCAGAGCGAAGGGTGCAGATGTCAACGCCCAATTGAAGTATAGAGACTTTGGGAGTCCTCTGACTGCTTCTGTATGCAATGGAGAACTCGAATGCGCTCGCCTTCTGGTGGAACATGGAGCGGACGTCAACATGAACCCAGAATTCGGCCCGTATGGCAGCCCCTGGGCAGCTGCTGTATCAATGGGACAATTGGACTGCGCTCGCTTCCTCGTTGAAAATGGCGCTGATGTTGACGCACATCTGGAGTTTGGAGAATATGGGAGTGTGTTAGCTGCTGCGATTCTCGGGAAGCATCCCGTTCTTGATACGGTCAAGTTTCTCGTAGAGGAACAGCAGGCAGGTCCCTCCCAGTTAGTCTTTGTGCGACCACGGGGGAAGAATGACGGAAGGCTGAGGAAGAGATCGATTAAAAGGGGTTGGTATGATCAGAAACTAGGAAGGACGATGGCAGCATATCTTACGCAGGAGCTTGGGATAGAGGCTCAGATGTTAACCAGCCTCGGCGTGCCACAAGAGGACATAACACCTGCTGTTGCCCTTGCGCACTCGTCTGACCGTAATGATGATGACTAGTTGGAGATAGCTGACATTTCTAGTGGGAGCAAGCTTCATTCATCCCATCCGTGTGCCGAGACTAACCGTTGTAGTTCTGCTGAGGCGGCGGCTGTTCGGGTCCATAGATATACGTTCGCCGTGATTCTGCTGAAGATCACTTTCCTTCTATGACATTATCGATAAATCACCTGGCATATATGAACGGTGCAACAATGAGAGATTCAATTGGCAGTCAAGATTCTGTAGACTGTCACCCATCCTTTCATCAACTGCTGTTTCTTCCAAGACGTAGCGCTTATACTCCACGACGCTTCCTCATTCTCTGCGGAGAAGGAGCCGTACTCCACCAGAGATCATCTGATTCCCTGTCCCCGACGACCTCATTGCCCGTGATGCTTGCCAATCCCTTGACATTTCGCGTGATTCTTCTTAGAGGCATGATGTCAGAGTCCAGAAGCCACAACAGCTCCTCGACCATCACCTCCGCTGCCACCTTGAAGATGAGCTTGAACCACTCCCTCTCCTCATGACCTTCCTCCAGCCCCGGATCAGGATCCACGGCGACGACAAGCAGAAACGGCGCCGATGGCCGCCACCACTTGGATTTCGTAGTCGGCCGTTCGGCTTCCTCCAAGTCCAGCACAGATGCCACCGCCTCGTCAGACGCGACAAGGAATACCTTGTCCGACACGCCGGCAGGTAGGTCCGATTTGAGGTCATCGAATCTGGCCCGGAGATCGTCGGCGCTTTCGCTGGCCAGGGCAGCATCTTCAATCCATCTGATCTCAAATTTGGACCTGGCCTCCTTAATGGATCCCATAGACTTCTCGGGAACGTTGCATTCCTCGATCGCCCTCTGGAAAGGAATCTTAATAATCCTGTCGACTTCTTTGGTGAAAGCTTCCCACCGCTCCGCATCATCGTAGCTGGCTGTTCGGAAGGCCACCACACCCCACGTCTGGCCCTTGTGGCGTTCGCTCCAATGCTTGAGCCAATTTGGCGGGAAGTACTCTGGTACACTCTCCTTAGCATCGGCGCCCGATTGCCGCTGCTGCTCTTCGTACACATGCATCGCCAACCTTTCCACCCCGTCCTCGCCGAGCACGTCGCGCAATCCCGCTTGCATCTTCAACAGCTCCCCCTCAGGAAGCTCGGCGATATCAGCGTGGGTGGCATGGCGGTAGCGGTCGTAATTCCAGCCCGGTGGCCAATAGGAGCTGGAAGCATCTGAGTAGGCCGGCGTTTGGGGCGGCGGTGCATTTTGTGAGAAGTTGGGACGCGGCATATCTTCCGGTGCGGCTTATGTGGATAGAACCAAAGAGCGATCTCCGGCTTTGAGTAGGTGAGAGGTTGAATTATGCCGATGGTGAGATGGAGATTTAGGACATGTCGTTGGGCAGTCGTCTAGCTATTTCCTGCAGTTTCGTCCCCTTACATAAGGTGGAAGTGGTCGGTACGTACTCCGAGACAAGTACGAGACTATGTCGAATTATCTAGACTCATTTTACACGTTGGGACTGTCACTCAGTTCTCGATCCAACACTCATTCAATTTACTCAATGGCATGAGAGCGGTTCAGAGTAACAGTGGTACGTCTAATACCTCCCGATGTTGGAAATAGACCAAACGCGAGTTGTCTCGCAGGGCATCTTGAGCCTGAGCCCTTCTTGATTAAACAGCAACTCGTAAGATGAGGTTATCATGTAAAACCACAACTGCTCACATGGACTTGACTCGATTCTAGATCGAATTGAGCTCTTGCTTTTTTGTCCCCCTTGGTTTCTGTCCTTTTGTTTTTGTCTCTTCATCTCGCCCCCACTCTTCGCTTGCCAGGTGCCCTGTCTGCCGAGACCTTTCTCCCCGACAGCCTTCTAATATTCTCCTGTCGATTACCAGGGGATGCCGGTGGCATACTTTGCGATCTAACTTCATTCGAGCGAGCCATCGAAAATGTTTGATTTCGCATGATTTCCCAATGTCGTATTTGTGAAAGAGGGATCGGCACTTGGCATAAGGTTGAAGAATCCAGGTGTCGGCATTACCGCCCCTGGGATGTGGGGGTTCGAGGCCTTGGGTGGAGACGGCGGGGCACTTGTCGTGTCGTGTTTTCTGAGGTTCGATGCTGCGCGGGGCAGTTCATCGTGGTGATGGCCTCATTGCATTGCCGCATTTGGAAACACTCAAGACGAGCAAAAGGAGGTAGATGTGAACAAGTAGAAGTTGTAATTAGTCTAGATCTATCCAGCTCTAATGTCTATGTCATAAGATCTAACCCCAATTGCCCCAGATTCCCGCGCCATGCAATGCTCCAAAGGGTATACACCGACAAATATGGTACATACAAAAAATACACACAAACCCGAAACCCATCCTATCCCAATTCTACACAACTCTAAGCGTCGCTCCTAGGGGGCCACTTGACCCTCCTCTCGGCGCGCACGTACAGGTTGTTGGGGCGGATGAGCTGGAACATGGGGTCGTACTCCACAGCGCTGTCCTGCGCGAGGCTGAACTTGTAGCGGTAGACCAGCTTGGGCAGGAAGACCTTGACCTCCTGCAGCGCAAAGTTGAAGCCGATGCACATGCGCGGGCCCGTCGCGAAGGGGATGTAGCTCGCGTTGGGGCGGTTCTTGACTTGCTCCGTGTCCCAGCGGTCCGGGTCGAAGCGCGCCGGGTTGTCCCACACGAGCGTGTTGTTGTGGATGTGGTGGATCGCCGGAATGACGATGCTGTCCTTGGGCAGCTTGTAGCCGCCAGGCAGCACCATGTCGACCTTGGAGGTGCGCGCGGGCTGGTAGGACGGGTTGTGCTTGCGCTGCGTCTCCTTGATGTACTTGTCGAGGAAGGTGAGCTTCTGCGTCAGCTCGGCGGTGATCTGGGTGTCCTCGGTGAAGTCGTTGTCGATGAGCTCCTGGAGGAGGCGCTCCTGCATGCCGGGGTAGGCGACGAGGCCGTAGAGCAGCCAGGAGAGGAGCGACGAGGTGGTGGTGAAGCCGGCGCCGGTGGCGACGACGAGGGGCTCCATGATGCGGTCCTGGGGCAGCTTGTTGCCGTCGCGGTCGGCGGCGCGGAGGACGTAGTCGACCATGTTGTCGGCGTTGAGGGCGGCCTCCTGCAGCTCGAGGTTGGCGGTGCCGCCGCGGGAGGCGGCGGCGATGGACTCGTTCATCATGTCGATGATGCGGCCGCGGGCGTCGCGCAGGCGCTGGGGGTCGCCGAAGGGGAGTTTGGCGTACCAGGAGCCCATGGAGGTGATCTTCTTGTTGAGCTCGAGGGACTGGGCGATGCGGATGACCATCTCGTGGGGCGGGGCGTCGACGGCCGTGAAATGCTTGAAGTCCATGCCGAGGACGAGCTTGCCGACGGCCTGGGAGCCGAGCTTGAGCATGTAGGGGTAGACGTTCCAGGCCTCGTCCTTGTCGTCGAGCTCGTCAAAGACCTTGAAGGCGTCCTCGACGGTGGCCTGCATGGTCGGGGCGTAGTGGCGGACGGCCTTGGGGCCGAAGGCGGGCGGGAGGAACTTGTGGGCGAGCTTCCACTCGGGGGTGTCGGTGTCGCCGAGGAAGACGCCGGACTCCTGGTTCTTGATGGGGTAGAGGGGGTGGCCGGGGATGATGTTCTTTGTGAAGAAGTCGGACTCGGAGAAGACGATGTTGGCGAGCTTGGGGTCGTTTGTGTGGTAGATGACGGAGCCCATGTTGTTGGTCTTGATGAAGGGGCCGTAGCGCTCGAAGAGGCGCTGGTGGTTGCCGAGGTGGTCGGGGTAGACCTCGAAGTAGTTGCCGATGAAGGGCAGGCCGGCCGGGCCGGGGACCTCGCGGACGGCGTGGCCGTCGATGGAGAGGGCGACGGGGCCCTCGGCGGCGAGGACGTCGGCGACGGTTGTCAGAGCCTCATCTCCGGAGACGAAGCCGATGCCTTGGGGGGTTGTTAGCTGGGTGCAGGAGTGAGGGTGGGAACGAGATGGCGCTTACCCTTGTGGTCGACGACGGCAAAGTGAGAGGCGGCGAGATGCTGGAGGCCCTCTTCGTCTGTCGAGGCGGGGATCTCGATCTCTGTTGTGGCTGAAGGGTCTTCGCCCAACAGGTAGAAGCGTTGTGATGACATTGCGTGTATGTGTGATGTGTGGTGTGGTTTGAATGTCGCACAAGATGGAATGGGAAGTGATGATGCGACCAAATTAAGAAAAAATGATATGGGGTAGTAGTAGGTAAGAGACTTATTTACAGCAAACCAAAAGCGGTGCGAGATGGGGATGCCACGAGCTCACGATATATAAGTAATAGGAGCAGAGAAAAAAATAAAAAGTCGCAATCCCTAAAGGGTACGTACCATCCCATCCCACCACCAGGTCCAGCCAGGCAGATTAACGATGCCGCCCGCAGCTTATCCAATCTGATCCTGGGCAATGGCAACCCGTCGGTGGAAACAGACCGACGAACAGCTCAGACGCGAGAGGGAAAAAGTGGCCTGCCGAGGTTCACGTCAAAGTGTCCAACGGACCAGGGGTGGTGGGTGATGGGAAAGAAGAGTGGGCGGGTCGGCGCCGCGATAGGGGAGTTGATGAGATCATGGGCGCCCAAGTCCGAAGTGCGCGGGCGGGCGTGCAGCATTGAATCGGCATCGGCTCCGTGGGCGGCGTGGACTGCGTGGACCCGACAACAATTTGGAAGTAGTCGCCGTAGTTTGGAACTTGGGTTTGGATCTTGGGGAGGTTTGGGGGGTGTGGACGGAGACAAGCCGCGGTTCGATGGCATGACAGCGGAACGGAGGCGATACGAAAAGGAAGAGACGAAAAAAAATGGAAGCAAAAATCGGGGCTTTGAGGAAGAATCAGAAGAATTCGCATCGTTTGATAGGGCCAAGCGGGAGACAGGGGCCGACTTAAAGTGGATGATCTGCGCTAACTGCCTGAGGTACGTACCGCACGCACTAAAAGGTAGTGTACAGGGCACTAAGAAAGGTGCCGAGGCGAAACGAAGAGACAACACAGCGAAAATAGGGGACCACCTTACGAATAGAGCACCGCACCGCGCCGCGCCTTATCAAATTGCATTGCATTGCCATGCCATGCCATTGACCCCTTGCTCATGCGATATTTCCCTCTTTCTCCTGCACGCTGCAGCCACAAGGCGGCGTCCCAAGTCCCGAAATCCGTTGCGCCTCGGCTCGTTGCGTGTGTTTTGTCAATGTTCTCTGGGTGCTGCTGTTTATTTGTGCCACCCACGTAATTTAGGGACATTTCAGCCAATGAGAAGCTTCGCCTGCTTCCATGTGGGCTCCCGCTCCCACCCAAGCTTGATGAAGCTCCCGCCCATGCCACGCTGCGTTGCGCCCTGCATGAACAGATGACAGCACTCAAGATTCGCCCTGAGCCGCCATCTCTTGGCCCGCCGGCAGTCGACCTGTTTACCGCAGCACCGGGCAGATGCGAGGGTGCTGACTCTGTTATTCTGCCCTCGACACACGTAATTCTGGAGACTCTGGGCTTCGTTTTCGCAATGAGTGCTGTTCACCGTCTGTAAAGGGCAACCATTCGCCGCAGGCTACCGATAAGGCAGAGAGAGAGAGAGAGAGGGACGTAGTGCTGAAGAAACTTGGCATGAAACAAGGCAGAGAGGCCTCGGCCCCTCCGAAGAAAACAGCTCCCAGAAACAAAAGACAAACGCAATCGTCACCGCCGACACCGCCGCCGCCCGGCATCCAATCCCGTCGCGCCTCTTTGTCAGACGGCCGACCCGTCCGATCGCCGCGGCTTGATCCCGCCCGGTGCCCACACCGTTCCCATCCTTACTATGTACCTTACCTTGGGCTATCCACACCAGCAAAATGCACCTAAATTCGTGACCATTGCGAGGCATTTCAAAGGACGAAAGAACCAAGAATCCACAGCACTTATCTCGAACCTCGGCATCTTGCCCGCCCACGCCCCCCAGTCTCGGACATTACGCTATCCTATCCCCTACCACCACCGGCACCCTTTTCCATGGGTTCCATGGACCGTCAGACACGGACTCGACATGACACACGGCCGATTGTGATCTGGAATGATTTTTTTAATTGTGGATATCCCATCCTTTTTTTTCTTGCGCGTCTGCATGCACGCTGTCGTGGCGCCATCGTTGATAAATAATACTGGCTGCGTTTCCACGTCCCGAGGCTCGACTCGAAAGGGGCCCTTTCTCCCACTGCGATCTCACCCGAACCTTATCGGTGATTCTCATCATTCTCCCTATACATAAGTAAAGATAGATAATCCTTTTATATCCCGCCCAACATCCCAAGTTTCGGCTCGGTCGCATCAACACCGATTCCTCTCTCAATTTCTTTGGTCCACTTCCTGAGATACCCCTCCAAACACACACATCACACACATCATGGCATCAACAGAAGGCCAAGAGTACACGGCCAAGGAGGTCGCCGCTCACAGAGAAGCCAACGACTGCTGGATGGTCATCCGCGGTGAAGGTAAATCACCTTCTCATCCCATCACAAAATCACCCAGCTAATTCCTCACCCAAAAAGTCTACGATGTGACAAAGTACCTCCACGACCACCCCGGCGGCGCAGAAGTCCTCATCGAGGCCGGCGGCGTCGACGCCACAGAAGCCTTCGACAACGCAGGCCACTCCGAAGACGCCTCCGAGATCATGGCCGATTTTCGCGTCGGCAAGCTCAAGGGCGCCAACAAGCGCAACTCCCCCAAGGCCGTCCGCGTCGCCCCGAAAGCCGCCCCCGCGGCCCCTTCAAACACAACCTCCGGACCCGTCCGCATCGCCGGCCAAGCAGCAGCCGCCGCCGTCTTCCTCGCCCTCGGCACTGTCGCCGCCCGCCACGCCTCAAACACCCCCGCTGGCCAGGACGTCATCGCCGCCATCCACCGCCTCAACCTCCACCTCCCCGAGTGGCTCTCCCTCACCGGCGCCGGAACCCGCCCCAAGCGCACCGGCTTCGGCTTCGTCGAGGGCTTCGCCCTCGCCTCCGCCATCTTCGCCGTCGCCGGCACCGTCACCGCCAACAAGCTCTCCGCGCTGCTGCACTACGACCTCACTCCCATGAAGTTCCGCCCGCACAAGAAGATGCCCAAGGTCGCGCGCCCGAACCCCCTCCTCCAGCGCGGCTGGCTCGACCCCGTCACCTACCACCCGCTCCCCCTCGTCGAGAAGCAACTGATCGCGCCCAACGTCTACCGCCTCGTCTTCGAGCTGCCCACGCCCTCCACCGTGCTCGGCCTGCCCATCGGCCAGCACGTCGCCATCAAGGCCGAGATCGACGGCAAGTCCGTCTCGCGCTCCTACACGCCCACCTCCAACAACGCCGACCTCGGCCGTCTCGAGCTCGTCATCCGCTGCTACCCGGACGGCCTGCTCACCGGCAAGTACCTCGCCAACGTCGAGGTCGGCGAGGAGGTGCTCTTCCGCGGGCCCAAGGGCGCCATGCGCTACAGCCGCGGGCTCACCAAGAAGATCGGCATGCTCGCGGGAGGTACGGGGATTACGCCCATGTACCAGCTCATCCGCGCCATCTGCGAGGACGACCGCGACACCACCGAGGTCAGCCTCATCTACGCCAACCGCTCCGAGGCGGACATCCTCCTGCGCGACGAGCTCGAGGCCTTCGCGCGGCGGTACCCCAAGAACTTCAAGCTGCACTACCTGCTCGACACCCCGCCCGAGGGCTGGACCGGCGGTGTTGGGTATGTGACGCAGGAGATGATGGCCGAGCGCTTCCCCGCGCCGGCGGGCGCGGATTCCAAGATTATGCTGTGCGGCCCGCCGGGCATGGTCAACGCGGCGAAGAAGTCGTTGGAGAACTTGGGCTTTGAGAAGCCTGGGTCCATGTCCAAGATGACTGATGCCGTCTTCTGCTTTTAGATGAAAAATAGAGAAGGATAGAGGGAGTGTATGGATACCATAGACGGGGACTGGGTTACTTGTGTTGGTATATATGGGCTTTGCATCGTCACGGAGTCGGGGATGGTTGCATGGGGCTCGGTGTCTTTGGGGGCATTCTTTTTCATGCCGTTGGTGATACCTACCTGTAATATCTTACGTTTTTTCATTTGTTCATATCATAGATCTTGACGACACCAGCAAGAAAATTCTCTCATATATTCTTCGTTTTGATACTTACAATTCTGCATGCGCCTCTGTCGATTTAGACAGTGACAGAGCCTGCTTCCGAAGGTGCATAACCGAGGGCGGTTTGGGCTGATGGTTGGTAGGTCTTGTGTAACCATTCAAACTAGATAAAACTAGATGATCCATTCCTCAGCCCAGCCTTGTGCGTAGGACAGCCGCGGAACAGAGCCTTAATTAAGGGCATTTTAAGTGGTGCACATACAGTCAAAGATGATTCAGTCACTATACAGCATAGCGTTGAAGAGATTACCTGATCGGGTAATTTTGAAGCTACCAACAGCTACTTCCAGAGGCTATGTACAGTCTCAAAGGCCCGCTCGTAGGCCCTCGTATGCCCTCTTAATCCCTCATAGCCACATCCCCGCCTCCTAGGGCCTCCTGGAGGGCCCTCCTCCCTCACATATACTGATGGGCTGGGCATGCCTATAAGTGGGGCGACAGCTGATTGAAGGCCTCCTATCAGCTGGAGTATGTTAAGACATAAAATACTTCATTTCAATCGGAGGGATCGGTTGGAGGCGGCGATGGTCTCGCCCTTGCTTGGCTCAGTTGTAAGCGTTGCCATATAACTTACCTCATGGAAGCGCTGCCGCCGAACCCCTCATCTCGCACAGAATCTCAGCTCATCATCTCCCAAGCCTCTGCCCAAGTTACCACATTTTCAACGCCATTTCAGGGAATCTCACGTTGCTCTCATCCTCCACATTATGAGTCCGATTTGCACCTACCAGTATCCGCCTCTGTCGGGACCTAGATGCACCCGGCTGATCAGGCTGCATGCCGGAACGACGAAAGACCCTTTATGTCCCCTCAGCTGCGACCTTGACGAGATTAACTTGGACAATCCGCCGGACTACTTTGCCCTCTCTTACACATGGAACGGCGAGACCCCCAGTGAGCCACTCACGATTGGCAACGCGCAAGTCGGGACGAGCCAGACGTCGGGCTCCCGGCTTCTTATCACACCCAATTGCGCCGCCGCTCTGAGAGTGTTCCGGAAGTCCCTTCATCGACTTATCAACAGGCGCAAAAGTGTAACGCTGTGGGTCGATGCCATTTGTATTAACCAAGGTTCAAACGACGATAAGAGTGCTCAGGTTGCGATGATGGCCGAGATATTCCACCAAGCAAAGAGGGTGGTTGTCTGGCTAGGTGATCGACGCGCGCCGCCAAGTTCAAGGACTCTGCTTGGCTCTTTGCCGTGTGCACTGTTACCGAATCTCGATATGGGGAGTTTGAGTGGTCTTTTCGATTGGGCAGAGCGCTCGAAAGCCCTCAGATGGTTCGAACCCCAAGTCAAAAGGCTAGAGAAACTGGTCGGAAATGCTCTTTGCAACTTCTGTGAGTCAAATATTCACAAGAATGGATTGTTACACCTCCCATCGAAACTTGTGTGTGGACGCGTCTGACATAATAACAGGCTGCAGTGAAAGCACACTCCTTGCCATACTTTGGAGTTCCTATTGGACTCGCGCTTGGACCATTCAAGAGTTCGCCAATACTCATGTTTCTATTCTTTGCCAGAACTCGAACATAATATCCTTTGTTGGCATGATAAAGATGATTCGCCACAGCAGCCACTTTTCACAAAACGGCGGGCAACTATTGATGCACCGAGACGTCTACGGGAGATGTCGAGTATTTGGGCACTTTAGCCACGATCCTCTTCTGATCAGTCACTATTATTTAGAGCGCTTCTTGAAGTTGCAAGTCACAGAGCCAAGGGACAGAATATTCGCGTTTCGCGCCATATCTACTAATGTGCTTGCAAAGATCAAAGTTGATTACCAGCGACCATTGCATGATCTGTACATAGAAACTTCCATGATTGTTTTGAAAGAAACCAAACGGCTCTATCTATTATATTTTGCTAGTTTGGCGAGGACATCTCTGGAGCTCACCGAAATTGGCTCGATGCCGTCGTGGTCAGTAGACTTCGGCACCAAAGATTGTCATCAATTCAACCGTGGGGCGCACATGGACACCTACCTATCTTCCAATGCCTCACGTGGAAGTCCGCCATTGATGTCCTTTCTCGACGTTGGAGGCTGCCTCCGCGTTCGTGGAAGGAGTGTTGGTGTGATAGGGAATCTCATTAGCAACATCGACCCTTTAGGCAACTTTTGGCTGATGGCAAAAATGGCAAGAGAAGATGCTTCTGCATGTGGACAGGAATTTCACGACGACGACATATTCAGCGTTTCTGAAACCGACATCAAGTACGAAAATCGGTTGAGACAGCTGATGGGGGACTTTGTTTCCTTTCTTCATGGAAAACTTGGGACAGATCTACTGTCAGAGGCCAAGGTTGCAGCCACTCTTTTCGAACTGTTGGACGGCATTATAGATACGGAACGTCATGGCCGGAAACCACTGCCTCCCCTAAAACCAAATGCCACCCTTCACGATCTTCTTGAAATTCTTTGCCGAAACGAAAAACGGGTATCGACGTCAAGTGGGCCATAGGCGAAGGTCGGATGTTCTTTTCAATCGACGGACGCGCCGGGCTTGGTGTGCCGTGGATATTGGAGGACGACCAGATATTTCTGATCGCTGGTCTGAAGCACCCGTTTGTCTTAAGACCGCATGGTGACAGTGGAGAGTACACACTTGTGGGGCCGGCAGTTGTCACTGGGATGATGAAGGGCGAGTTATGGCCGGAGGATGAAAGCGAATTACGGTACATAGATATTGTATGATAATCATCATCGTCTGCGACTCATCATGAACAAACATAAGACCCCGAGTCATCAGCATTTGTCCCAGCCAACTTTGCCGTCTGTGGCCAGGGGCAAAGCTTCCTCGTCCTGCTGCTTCCATCTGCCGGCTTGCTTCCAAGCAACTCAGTCGGTGCTGCCCCCTTCTCCACCCACTCAACCAGCGCCTCGAGCGAACTCTGCATGCTGGGAACTTGAGGATACGACGAAGCGCCGCCACAGTGACCGCCTCCTGCGCAAATATCAGTCTCATCCACTCTCCGGCTTGGACTCGTGAATGCTTACCAGGGACCATAAAAAGTGAAGCCCAATCCTTCCGATCGCCAGTAACCTTCTCCACATCCTCCAAATGCTGGATCGGCCACGTCGCAGCATTGTACGGATCAGCCCAACCCTGGGTAACAATCAACTTGCCCCCGTGCCCCTTGAACGCAGTCAAGTTGGTGCTGATCGAGTCAATCAAGCTCCCAACCTTCTCATCCAGCGCTTGAATATCGGTGGCCCAGTCGAACGTGCTACCGTTGTAGCTCAGATCGTCAAAGACCATGTTCTGCAGAAGAGGAAGCGAGAAGGAGAGGGACAGACGGCCTTCTTGGTTGATCCACTCAGACTCGCCGCCGAGGTCGAAGCCGGGGTACAGGCTGGCGTTGGTTTGGGAGTGGCGCGGGCCAGCGTAGATTTGCCCGGCTGCGGTAATTTGAGCGGGGGTGAGACAGGTTGATGCGTTGGTTGAGGAGGAGGTGCAGGCGAGCGTGGAGAGGTCGAAGGAGCAGGCCAGAGGGTTCTCGATTACACGATCGGCGACGCCATCTAGAGTGTCGCACTTGTCGAGGATAGAGTCGCGGATAAAGGTGAGCGTTTCCTGTGGGATGAAAGCCGAGCCCTGCGATGCTTTAGTCAAGTTTGGCTCACTTGACGGTACTGGATACTTACCGAAGACACCTGCTGGTTCCACAAGAATGAGAGGGCGAGGTGAGAGTACCAGTTTCCAGGGCACCCAGCGACGATGCCGTCGAATAACTCGGGGTGATATTCAGCCAGGGCAAAGCCTTGAGCGCCTCCAGTTGAGCAGCCTTTGTAATAAGCATGGGACGGGGCCTCAGTATAGTAAAGGCTGGCAATTTGCTTTGCCGGGGTGGTGAAGAGCGCAATGGAGTTCCTGATCCACGCGAGAACCTGGTTTCGATCATGCAGGAATGGAAGGTAAATCCCTCCAGGGTAGGCATCACCGCCGTTGTTATCGGCCGCGCGGTGTCCGCTGTCGCCTCCCGCTGTGGCAAATCCCTTGTTAAGGTTCTCTACCATAGCCGCATAGTCAATCGTGCCAGCCAATCCTCCGTTGCCTATCTCACGTTAGAGCCTTTGACCCTCAACATAATCTCTTGATTGACGTACCGACGGCTAGGAATCTGCCGTTGTAGGATCCGCTCTCCGGCAACCAAACCTCAAAGAGAACCGTGTTGTTCTCTGGATACGGGACTGTGCCATTGAACCGACAGAACGATGCGGTGTTGAAGACCGAAGAGACGTTGAGGCTATTCGCAGATACTAGAGCGGAGCTAACCGAGGTCAACTCTGGCACCGAGGCCTTCACCTGTTCCGCAAGAGACTCGCAGTTGGGGCTTCCGATGGAGGGCGCCGCGATTGAAGCCGACAAGAACCAAGAAGCGAGTGCTAGGGCGGACAGCATGATGTAGATGACCGAGATCCAACGTGATCTACCCCAGGAACCGGAAACATGTTTCAACGGAGGCGCGATAGCGCTCTTTTTGTATTTCCCCATCTTGAAGTCATCGCTTGCCTGGTCACTGAGTGTGAATATGCCTTAAACTGCCGGTGTCTGCTCCGCTACCCCCTTACTCCGCACGTAGAGCTTCAACCTTCCTCGCAGGTTCAAGTCTTAACCACGTGGCTGGGTCTCTTTTCGGTCATCGGCGCCGTGGCCGACGATCACTACGCTGTGGAGATTTGTAGTTGAGGAGGAAGTCTTTAGCCGAAAAGTGGTAGAGGCCAATAGCAGCCGGGAATTCTAACCTCGTAGGAGGGGATGTGGTAGTTACGGGGGTGGTTGATCCCCAGAACCTCGGTCAACGGCGCCGAAGCCCGCTTCTTCGTCAAGAAAGTGGAGAGGGCTCTTCACTCATGTGTCCAGGGCTGGCTAGTTGACAGGCGCAATTGGAAGGGTAGATGCAATTCTCCGCGTCGGTTGTGGTATTTCTCCGCACGTGGGTGGCATCGCGAGCGGATCTCTGCAAATGCCAGTTGCTCCTTCGCGCGGGGTTCTTACCAGGAACGCGGTTGCTGGGATTCTGGGATAAACGAAGCGCCGGTTCCTGTTTGGAAAAGAGCAAGTCTAGCCACCGACTCAGGTTCCCGGTCTGGCCGTCTTGTAATGACGTCTGTTGTTCCCCGCTGCGAGGTTCGGAACCCTTGTGAGCTCGGATGTGACGTCAGAGTAGTTCGCGCATCAACACGCGGGTCAAATTGTTCGGAAAATGCAATTGCTTGATACAACGAGATTTCCGGGCCAGTTGTGATCAGAGATCGAAAAAGATGATAACCATTCAGGCTTGAAAGAAAGCCATCTCATCAGTGCCGAGTTCCGGTGCAGCACAAACAAATGTGGGCCCAAGAGCTCTCTCTTCTCCACGTTCCGGACGTGGTTCGTCGCCAATTGAACTGCTGATCCCCCCAACCATGCCTCGCATCATCTTTGCCAAGAGGTAGACACGACCAACCATGTCCTCGGTGCAGGTGCCGCCCCGAAAACGCCGGAAGACGCAGCTCGCGTGCAACCCGTGCCGGGCTCGAAAGTCCGGCTGCGATGGGACGCGTCCGGTGTGCACGGCGTGCCAGAAAAAAGGGATCCAGCAGCAGTGCACCTATCAGGAGTCGGTGATGAACGCATCTTCGAGGCCGTACGTGTCAACTCTGTTCAGCTATCAGTGATGCTGACGATGATTCAGGACCATTTCAGAACTTCAAAAAAGGTTGGAGAGACTTGAGGGCTCGCCTCTTCCGCAAACAACTATACATCCGAGCAGCAGCCCGCCTTTGCCGGTTTTCGGAGCCTCCGGAGGTTCCGGAATCGATCCGGCTCGGTCAATTGACATCGGAGTTGGGACTGGTCTTGGCGAAACGGGCCCGGGACGACAGCCGAGGGTTGCTGAAGACATGCCGGCAAGCCACCATCAGCGGAATGGATCGACAGCCCACAATGAGGATGAGACCATCTACGGCCCCTCTTCAAATATATCCTTTCTCCGACAAGTCACTCTTGCCGCGGATGCGCAGAAGCCAGATGACTATGGCCCAGACGGTCCCGGAAACGAGACCGAGAGCACGCCTAACGTCCTTGGCTTCTCTACAGTCCAACCAAAGAGCCCGAATCCCCTCCCTGAGCCGGTGATGCTACCAGAGAGATGGCTTGCCGACAGCTTGATGGAGTCCTTCTGGGAATTCGTGCACCCTGTCTTCCCCATCCTTCACAAGTCGTCCTTCATTGCATCATACGAGGCCCTTTGGAAGCCAACGAAAGATCGAAACCATAAGCGAGATTTTAAAGGCGTCGTCTTCCACTCGACTCTGAGCATTGTGCTTGCGCTGGGATCGCAACGAACCGATCAGGTGTCCGTAGCAGAGCAGGCGAACCTCGCTGACAAGTTCTACAAGCAGTCTGTAAAGCTCATATCGGTAGACACTCTCGACCACTCTTCACTGCAAGTCGTTCAGCTGCTACTTCTAAGAGGCGTCTATCTGCATTACACTTCCTACGCTGATCGCTGCTGGAATACTGTTGGTGTCGCAGTGAGGGTAGCCCAGGGGCTGGGATTGCAAAATGAAGGAGACAAAACCGCTGGAGTAAATCAGCTCAAACGCGAGATGACGCGGCGCGTTTGGCATTGCTGTCTGACTTTGGATAGGTAAACCGGTTTACTATCCTTCCTCCACCCTGCTCAGAGCTAATGCGGAATGTCAGACTTACTGCAACTACATTCGGGCGATCCGTCTTATTGTCGAGACAGTATTCGACACCGGCTCCAGCTATAATTGATGACGAGTACTTGTCAGAGATCACCGAAGGAAGCCAGGTGGTGGGCAGGCCGTCTTATCTAGCTTGCTTCGTGCACTCTCTAGCCCTATTCGATGTCTTGAAGGAAATTCTAGCCAAATTTTACGGCGAAGGGGACTGCTCTTCCGACCTGAAGTCGCGATCTCTGAGCGACGTACTTCAGCTCTCGGCAAAGCTAGATGAGTTGAACGACTCGTTTCCAGTCTATCTCAGAGAAGGTGGGAGCCTGTCCCAGTATGATGAGAGTCTCAAAGGAAGCTTGCAGATGCAGGCGAATATCCTGAAGTCAAGGTAGCAACACCGCTATAATGTCACTCATTATGGAGGAGACTGACATCGAATACAGAGTCCTTTGGATTCGGCTTCTACTCCTGCGTCCATTGCTCTTAGTAGAAGCCAAGCAGACGACCAAATCCAGGAGAGATCTGCCCAATTCATCGGCACTGAGCGAGAGCTTTCGCCATGCCGCAAACACCCTCTGTGTCTCTACAGCTCATGGCGTTCTCCAAGAAATGTACGAAAAGCTAGGAAGTGTGCGCCAAAACTCAGCATGGCATGTGTTGCTATGTAAGCTGTTTCCCTACCAATCCGCCCAACTTGGTATAGCCTCTAACGGATACGGTAGTCACCTTTGCCGCAGCATCCACCCTAGTCGTTGCAACTCTGTGCCCTGATCTCCAAGTCAGCTTTGACACCGAACCCACCAAAACATCTTGGGATCGTGCACTTCGGATATTCGACTTTCACAAAAGGCATGTGACGTCAGCCACAAGGGGTATTGAGGTTCTACAACGCTTCCGGGACTCAGTCGCTGCTGTGTCGCGACAGGATGCACCAGTGGGTTCAAAGTCGACAGCTTCACAAGCTTCAAACCTCGAGGGGCCACAAGAGCAAAATCAGGGAGACTTCCTGTTGCCCTTCAGCTCCATGCCTGGCATGAGTCAAACACCCATGGCCCAGGACTTTGGCGACTTCCTCAGTTCGGACCTCCTCAATGAGAGTTGGTTCAACATGCAGGGCATAGATTTTGGCAACTGGTCAAGCTTCCAATGATCACACTTCACAGCATGAGATTAAGACTTGTAACCAAGTAACAATGCTTTGCTATCTGCTCGCGCTATGAATCCAGCTGGTTGAGAAAAGTCTAATACATCAAATTCTCTCTAAGAGACAGGGGCCTCAGAGTCGTGGAAGCTACCAAGCTTGAGCAACTTCTTTGCATTGTCCCTTCCAATCTTGCGGTAGTTTTCGACACCACCAACCGCCTCCTTGACCTCCTCAGCCTTACCGTCCCACCAAGCGGAGCAGTTCTCGATAGTCTCGTAGGGGTAGTCAACACTGAAAAGCACGCGGTCGGCGCCAATCTCGTCGACAACGTACTTGAGCGTGTGTGTGGAGAAGTGACCGCTGGTGGTGACCCAGATGTTCTGCTTGAAGTAGTCGTAGATGGTCTTCTTGCACATGTTGTCCTCGTTGCCCTCATCCTTTGCGATGGGCTTCTTCACATCCTCGAACCAATGGTTGATGCGCCAAAAGTCTAGTGGCAAGTGTTCTCCCAGGTGGCCGACGATGATCTTCAGATTCGGAAAGCGGTCAAACACGCCGTTGGAGATCATGCCCATGAGGTGCAGGTTGACGCCGTTGGCGAAGGACAGCGGCGGGCCGATGAGGTACTTGCGCTCCGCATACAACTTATCAAACATCACATCCGCAGGCGCCGCGGGGTGGATGTACACCGGCACATCCAGCTCGCAGACGACCTTCCAGAAGACGTCGTACTCGCGCTGGTCGTAGAACTTGTACGTCTCGCCGTTGGGGCCCGCGTGCTGGAAGTCGCAGAGCAGCGCGCCGTGCATGCCGAGCTCCTTGACGCAGCGCGTCAGCTCGCGGCCGGCCTGCACGGGGTCGTGCATCGACAGGCACGCGAAGGCGCCGAGCTTGTCGGGGCGGGTCTTGATCTGCTCGTGGGCCCAGTTGTTGACCTCGGTGGCGCGGCGCTCGGCCTCGGCCTGGTCGGCGATGCCCTGGATGCCCGGGACGGTGAGGGAGATGATGGTGTAGCCGATGCCGTGGTCGTCGGCGAGCTTGACGCGCTCGTCGTTGACGTCGCTGATCTGGCGCATGTAGCGGGTGCGGTCGTTGGGGTTGATGTAGAGGGCGGCTTCGCGGCGGGACTTGGCTTCCATGCCGGCCATCTCGTAGGCCTCTTCGAGTGCGATCTTGCCGAGCATTTTGATGGTTTGGGTGGTTTGTGGTTATGTAAAGGGTGTTGTGTAGATGAGTTGAATTTGTTGTTGAGAGTTGTTTGAATGTCTGTGATTTATGTTGATGATGGCCAGGAGAATTTTCGTCTTTCGAGGTTATCGTCGACGGTTCTTATACTCGACCTCATGCCATATCGACGTTGATGAAGAGCCGTGGTTTCCACGGAGCTGGAGCAGCCTCCGCGCATCCCGCTGTCTTCCGGAAGAACATGACGTCTGGAGCTGGTGAGAGGGACACTTCTGTGTCAGTCTGGATCCGTCTATTCCAAGGCTTAAGGCTGAAAGAATGGAGCCGCTTGGATGGTCCGATGGGCGGGATCTCCAGTTGTGCAGTGGCGATCAGCCCCGAGCTTCCGGATATGATGGACTCTTCCAATGGGAAGTGTGCGTTATCTCCGCGACTTTCCCAAGTTGATGAGTCTGACCAATGGGAACAGTGTCTTACCTCCGCCGACGATCGTGCTGTTCCGGTCACTGGCGTCATAGTGTTCCGAAGTGGGTCTTCCCGGCCCGGACCTGCGGGTTTCAACGTAAGATTTCTCGAATGAGATTCGGATACGGCACTCAGTGGGACAAATAAGTCGTGCATCTTCGTTTTCGCGTTTAAACAAGCTTTTCGGGTGGAGAACATCGGACATGGAACGCGTTCCGTGGACATCTGATGGTGGATTGTGTCGTTCAGACGTCACTTACTGACTCTTGCGGGTGCAGAAAAGGCGGTCTTTACTTCCTCCGAAGCACAAAACTTTCCTCAGCAGCCTCAATTTCATAAATCCTTCTATTTTCTTGTAACATGAGCTGTTCGGAAATTTTGGATTGCTGTGGTCCTACCGTTCTCTCGTTTGCCTCACAGTGGACAATCACACACAGCGGCCTAGAGTCGGATAGTCAAGTTACAGAATACATGTGGAAATAAGTCAATGGGTGTCTTTTGAGTTTCTGCGAATACTTCAGAAATGGATGCCAATCATCCCTTCGACGTTCCACCACCTTGAACTTGTCCCAGTTGACATTTCAGTCGTCCAAGATCATCGTCCTCCTAAAAGTAGCCAAGGGAGTTCCGTCTGCGAGGCCGTTTTTGCAGTTTCCTTCTCGGTCGGTCGCCAGATCCGAAACACATGATGAGACAGTCAAAGATGGATGAGGAATTGATGATGATGAAGTGTCGAGAATGTATTGTAGACAGGCACTGATTCTGGTTTTTCAAGTGCGCCACTGAAGACGGAGATGATTCGTGTGGATGTTTGTGGTTAATAGTGGCCCAGAAGATCTCAACGATCAGTGGCAATGTTTCCCAGTTATATGCCATTTCTGAGTCTGCGGTGAATCACCACGGTCTTGTCTTGCTTGCTCTTTTCCAAGCGTATCGTGAGTGAATCAGAGCCAACAAAGGTGTCCCAGGCTTTTTTCTCATCGCCTGGCGCTGTGTTCATTGGCAGTGAATCACCTATTAAGCTGGTCTGAAGTTCATGCTTTGATGGTGTATGTGTTAAATGATCCTCAAGTGAATAACACTTTCCAGTGTAATGCATGCATTTTCCGTAATATGCGTTGGTAATACATAAGCAGTAACTCGAAGGCAATTGCTTTTCAAACATCAACTCCCGACCAATGCATGAAAGGAGACCATAGTGTTTGTTAAAAGCTTTGATTGAAGTTATTTTAAATGTTACGTACGAGCCAGCATGATTTCATCACACAACAGTAATACATTTACTCACTATATTGTCTAAATTCTCTCAACAAACATCGTGAACGCCTCATCCGTGCCGCTTTCAAGGGCTCATAGTATGATTTTTAACAGCGAACACACTAATAAATAATTACAAATATAGACTATGCTTGTTTGTGTCAATCGGTTTCCCTCGAATGGTTTCAGACTTTGTCAGGTTCTATGAGTTCAGACCAACTGGGAGTCTGAGCTGCGACGTTGTTCAGAAAGTTCTGGAAAATACTTGCAAACGGACACATTCTCAAACAAAACAGAACATGAATGCTATATCTACGAAATCAGCGCCATTCAAAGTCCCATTGATAGGATCGTTCGGATGTCTAATATGGGCCAGTCAGACAGTTTATCAAAAGAATGCGTGCCACGTTGGGGTGAGCGATGGCAGTCCCTGCAGGCCCCCGCTTTTGGCGCAAACAGAGGGAAAATCGGCAATTTGATTGGCCCGCTAAGGACTTCCGCCTAGCAAGCACAAACACGACAGGCAGGGGCAGCTAAAAATCCGCTGGAAATCCATGGGCGCCTTTACCGGGAAGGCGCCGCGCCGGGGGCTTGCTACCCCCGGAACAATGCAAAGCGACGCTCTGAATGGCCTGAAAGGCAGGAAGAACCCAGAATACGACCCCACTCTGAGCTTAAGTAATGGGGTCTTGCCGTCCGAACTTCAAAACCTTCGCAACCTCATCTCTGCATCTCACCTTTTTTTTTCTCAATCGCCGTCAGAAATCGAGATATCTCAGCATCAATCGCCCACACCGTCGATCGACAACCGAGATAGTGTTTTTGTCGACGCGGAGTAGCATTATACGAGACGACGCCGCCATCATGGACGGTGCTAACGACCTCACCCAATATGTGCGACAACTCGAACTTTTCCGGCATCAGGATCATGCCCGCGATCAAATGATAGGAGTGAGTGGCCCGATGATTCTCTGAAATTGAAGCAGATCATGCTTTCTTATCACACAAGCAACTTCAGATGCCGTCAAAACGGCAACGGTGGCGACGGCTGCTGCCTCCAAATCACATGATCCGATATCTGACTCTCGGAATCACAGGAAATTCTTACGCGATATGAACACCTTCAACGTGCATATCAGGAAAAATGCGACGACTACAGTAATGAAGTCGAGTCCCGCCGAATGTGGCAGACCAAGGCAGGAACCTACGATAGAGAAATGCAGGCACTAAGCAAGAGTCTCAAGACGACGGTGGGCTTCGGTCACCTCCTGCCACGCAAACGATTACTGACCGACCGCAGGAATCTAATCCGTTCGTTTTTGTTATTATTGATGGAGACGGGGCAGTCTTTCAAGACATGCTCCTCAAGGCCGGTGCCGATGGAGGCTCTCAAGCCGGGTACCTCCTCCACAACGAAATTATGAACTACGTTAGCGAGGCCTATCCCCAGGCAGCCAGTCAGGACTGGAGCGTCATGGTTCAGATCGTGCTAAATCTCGACGGTCTGGCCAAGAAGCTCCACGCCTGTGGCATTATTTCCAATACTGCTGCTGAGCGCACTTTGTCCGACTTTGGACGTGGCTTTGGCCGTGCTCAGCCCCTGTTCAGCTTCATTGACGTCGGCTCTGGCAAGGAGTCCGCCGATCACAAAATTCGCGAAACTTTGCGCCTCATGGTCCGCATCAATCAGTGCAAGCACATTTTCTTCGGCCCCTGCCACGATAACGGATACCTTCCTGTCCTTGAGCCATATAAGCTAGACCCTAAGGTTTACCCGCGTCTGACGCTTATCGAGACCACTCCTGCCGAGGAGGGCTTTAAACATCTCAATTTTCATCGAATTTCGTTCAAGTCGGTCTTCAGATCCGAAAAACTCCCCGATCGCGTCGAGCGCCCCAGTGTATCCAGTGTGTCAAGCGTTCCTGCCGTTGCGTCGCCTCCCACTGCCGGCATGCAACCGCTGCCGCCCCCGGTGCACGTCCCCACGAGCAATGGAAATGGCGGCGCCCTTTTGAGCAGCAACACGAACGAGAGCCAGCCCCAGCGTGTTGCGAGCCCGCAGTCATCGAGCGGCGGTGCGCAGACACCTACCTCCTGGTCTGTCGTCACTAAGGTCTCGACCGGCAAGACGATTGATATTTCTTCCAAGAAACCTGCGCCTAAAAAGTACTATCTTCTCAACGTTGAGAGTCAGCGCGTTGACGAGCAATTTCCGCGTATCGACCCGAACGTCGAGAAGCGCTTCAAGGAACGCATGACAAAGTCTGGCAAAAACCTCTGCAACAATTTTCATCTTCATGGATTCTGCAAGAACGGCGATGCGTGCCCATTTCTCCACGGTGAAAAGTTGAGTCAGGGAGAATTGACACTGCTAAAGCAGAAGGTGAGTCTTGATGATCCCCTGTCACGATATACAGTATGAATGGTCTCCGCTAATGACCCTTAGTCTCGGGGAATACCGTGCAACGACATGTCAGGCTGTGATAATGTGGACTGCATGCTTGGACACCATTGTCGATGGCTCAAAAATTGCGAACATAGCTCGTGTCGCTTCCAGGGCTATCACGACATTGATACTGTAGGCTTACCCACCCTGGTGATACTTTGCGAGTTCCCAATATTGACCTGTCCTCTACAGAAACCTCGCGTCAAGGTTTACGAAGATGGAACTACCCAAATGCTCGCGGCCTAGGAGTCTGCGTGCTAGAAACACTCACCACTATTGTCTACATAAGGTACTATTAAAATCGCATACGACACCGAAATGCTCCCAGGGGATTTGCTATAAGGAGCCAAGGGGTGAGGGGGAGGAGGATGGTGATTTGAAGCTTCACGGCAGAAATACATGGCATTACGGCAGGCTGGGATGAAAGTAAAAGACACGGCAAATTGGCAACTCAAACACAAGATGCTCACAAGCAGACAATCCGAATGCATCTCACATTAACCGTCATATTGACCGATTCCAAATTCACTCACTGTCTTACCGTCGTAACAAATGCAGCCATCTTCAGCGTGAGGGTCTCAACCCCCCAAAGCCAAGGAGCAAAGTTCAGCCCCGCGCGGACAAGCCCAATCTGACCACATTTCACCTTCACAATGCTGCCTAAACGCACTAGGCAGTCCTCAAATCCTGTCAACCTCAGAGAGGAGGAGAAGCAGCAGGAAAAACGAGGACTGCCGCCAAGCTGCGCCTGTGTCACGTTAACCCCTCACTTGCCGCAACAGCTGATTCGCCAGACGCGACGAAAAAAGTAGGCTTCTCCTGCATGAGGCGCCTTAGCTTGCGCGACGAAAAACACACGTCAGCATTCAATCACTTGTACGCGCGGTACGTCTGCGGAGAAGGATTGTTTGGCTTTCGGATTAAAGTGAGGGCGGGTACGAAAGTTCTGGGAGGATGCAAAGTGCGAATTTTGTTTCCGTGGACTTTTCTACTGCGCTCGTAGAGAGAAATATATTGGTGTGATGCGACGAGATGTCATGTAAAGATATCTTGATTGATATATCGCCGCATCTCATGTTGACAGTCCTTATTGACAGGTATCTGAATAGAGCCCATTCGCAACTGAATACTTCTTTTGTATGGAAATCTAGCTGACGGGAGGGCAGCTTTTTACATGAGGACACCATTCGAGGTCCCGTATGGAGGAATACAAAAATATGAGTTTGTGTATCTGCTCGAAGATTCCTGGGCGAGGCGTCGGTTGCATGTTTATTGTGTCAAGATGGTCTTTGGAATACCGCGTGCAAATATAGCGTTTGTACAAATTGAATGGAATTGTTTCCCCGAAATGAAATGCCTAATGAAGAACAAAGATATACATATTGAAACTGAAGTATGACGATCTGCCAGTGACAATCAATTGACCGCAATAGAAGGGAATATTGAATGCGGTGGAGAATATGAGTTGATTCCCGATGAAGTTACGGCCGGCTAGTTCGAGGACCTATTTGATGCAACTCTTTTTTACTTGGCCGTGCTCTTGGTTTGGCAGCTCTCTACCGGATGCGATTACAGAAACACATTGATATTGTCGTAATTTGGCCGGACTTTGAGACACTGAGCAGGAAGCTTCTGCCGCCAAGTGTACAATGTCTCAGTTGCAGTGCCTTGCTGGCGGATTGTTGAATCAGCATAGAGTCAGAACCAATGGGGATCCATATAGCTATTTCAAAGACAAACACGGAATCCATAATGACGTATGACCTATGCACTGGCATGGTGCTGCGAGTTGTTATTTCTGCAGCCTCCGACACAAAAGAAGCTCCACCGCCATTGCTTTCTCTCGCTACCCTTCCAATATCATCTAGTCTGACTGGCGCATCAAACATCGGCGACCGCCTTATAAATATGGCTGAGGTCGCAGGAATTCTCGGTACGACTGCCGGCCTGATATCCCAGGGGATCCAGGTGTATGGCGCAATTTCCAAGTATCTGGAAGCTGTCAAGGGGAGACAGCGAGAACTCGACTATGCAAGGCGATTGGGCGACAATTTGAAGCGCTGCATCGACGCTATTTCTGTTGCGACATCCAAACCCTCCTTTCGCAATTTGGCATCCAGCGGCTCACTCGACGCGACCTTGGCAAGTTGCCAAAGCGAGCTTGTCGCCCTGGAAGCATTGGTCATGCGGCTGCAGGGACCATCTGCGCCCATCAGCCCGATATCCGGAAGGTTTCGAGAAAAGGGGAGAAAGCTAGCTTTCCCTTTTCATCGGGAAACCATGATCGAACTTGAGAAGAGACTAGGTTCAGCGATTGTGGTTCTCCAAACAGCAATGCAGGCCTTGGGCTTGTAAGTTGACAGCCCCAAGTTCCAGTACTTGCCCAGCATCATCTAAAGCATGCCATTTTAGGGAATTCCTCGCCAACAATCAGGATGAAATTCACGCTGTCAAGTCCACCGTGGATATTGTTCGTACCGTTGTAGGAGATACTAGCAACGAAATGCAGGAGTTGTCGAGAAACGTTGAGAGTATTTGCTTGTCGACAGCTGATTCCAATCGAATACTCCCCACGGTCGACGAAAAAACAGCGAGCACCACTGAACTGATGGTTCAACAAGCAGATATATTGTCGCAAACGAATCAAATCACGGCTCGCATCGACCGCAACACTCTCAGCATCCAGCGAAAGATCTCTCACGTTGACAGACGCCTGGACAGTTTTGAAGAGCTTCTTACTGACATGGCTCGGCGAACTGAGCTTCAACTTACGACAGCGGATCTTGAAAGTGCTCGGCTTGTAGCGAGACCATCAAACCTGCAAGCCATGTGTGATGGTCTACGTGGTTTTGCAAACACATCTGAAGGGATGCTCAAGTACGAAGTTGGCCGAGAACATTACAATCTCGAAGGCCACATGATAAGAAACACAACGCGGTGTTCATGCAGGGACTACTGCCGGCGGAATAACCATCAAATACGATGGGGCCCTGTGAAATTCAAGACCAAAGACCAAAGATTTACTCACCATTCGAGAGATTGCCCCATGGAAATATTCATGGACGATGAGAACCGAAGTTCTCTGGTTTTCGAGGTTACAATACCTATGTTACAATCGATAACCGGCAAAGCCGTTCGCCTTTTCTGGTCTATCACAAGCGGACGGAGTGGGTTGCGCCTTCACCAGTGTCTCAATGTCAATGAGGTAGTTGATTCCGATCGTTCGTTGCCTTTTCGACTGGGGAGGTTCGCAGAGTCTGTATTGTCGTCCCCTGAAAGTCAGAACTTCCTAGGGCCTGAAGGTCGATGGCGTCTGTTGGAAGCCATATGGAGACGCCTCCTCTGGTGCTACCTTCAAAAGAAAGCATTCCCAACTGACGTAAACGAGCGGGGAGAAACCTTGCTGTATTACTTACTTCAGAGAATGAAGGTATGGTCAACTCATAATATGATTCGTCCCCATCGGAACTCTCGAGCTGACGCATGCCAATGCTAATTCAACCAACCAAAGTTCATAGGGATGGACGTCGAATGTACCGTTACCAGTCAACAAGCTCTTTGGCTGATTCATTCAGTCCAGTCTCTGCATGTCTCTCCAGTTCCCAATTTTGACGCAAATGGGTGAATTACTTTGGCAGCTATCTCTAGCTGGATTAGTGGCTGAGCAGACTATCATTGCTCACTGTTCTGAATAAAGCCATCCCGTGGCCTTGGCGTTGGTTTCTGGTTGGCTATCCGCAACAACCTCAGGCTACGCAGTATTAAGAAATCTCGTAAGCCACGAGACAGATATCGACAGCCCTTACCAGCCTCGTCTCTTCGAACGGTCCATCCAACACCTAGAAATGATGAAGACTTTTCCGATGACAGCAGAAGGTGGGCTTCACTCAAAAATGAATTATCTTGTTACTGTCAACTGACAAAGCAGCACTGAACTTTCCTGACCTGCAAATTTGCATCCTGAGACAAGACAAGAGCGGCGTCTTGGAGATTCTAAAGAAAGATAAGTCAAGCATCCGCAGCACAAATTGTTTTGGCCAGACCTCGGTACATATTGCGGTAGGTACTGCGAACCTGGAAATCCTTCAAATCATTCTGCTTCACGCAGACGCGCTGCTTCTGAACAAAGTCGACTGCACAGAACCTCGAGGCTATCGTCCTATCGAATATTCTGTCCAATCGAAGCTCCATGAGCAATGCTGCACTTCAGCTTCCCTTGAGTGCAACGGTTGCAACGTTTTGGAGGCTTTGTTAAGTTCTGGTTGCGCAATGCTTCCTTCGGTTTTATCCACTGTTTTCTCGCGACGTACTAGGGACAACGGGGGCACAGCGATGCATTTACAGAAAAGAGTCATTCTCCGCTTAAGAGAAAGACGTCGAAGATTGGCCGAATATGCCATGAAACACCTTTCTCCTGCGAAAAACAAGCAACTTGGTCTCTATCTACCAAACATACTAGATGAAGCGGCCGGGCACGTCCAAACGGCTCTCAACGAACACTCGGTTTCAGTACCTATCTCACTAAAGGTCTATGATTGCGACAGCGATAATGGCGAAGATCGGAATTTCAGGCCCCTCCATTCCTACATTGCAAATGAACGTATCGCTTCATACGCATGGGAACAGGGATTTAGAGACCTTGGTCTCGATTCGGCCTTCGGGTTTTACGAGTTATGGAACTGTGTGCTCAACGGCTTTGTCATCCAGGATACATCGCACAGGTCACAACTTGTGTATCATGTTTTATGGCTAGTTGACGGAGGGGCGCAGCTTGGAAAACCTCTGGCTCGCATAGAACCTGGGGAAATCAACCATGCTTTGTGGACGCCGGCGCACCTACTGTCGGCTTATTTATGCCACGCCTTAGCTGAGGATGGTGATTTCGGATTCCAGTTGCCTGATCCTATCAAAAAGGCCATAACATCGGTCGACATAGTTGACAAGTGTCGATGTGCATGTTCATTGAACGGCTGCAGCTCCCTGATCATATTGCTAGATGGGGTGGTGTCCTGGGAAAGAGCAAGCCGCAACAAGCAACTCTCCGCATTGCACGACTACAAGCAGAACTTTAGATGGTTTTGTGAACTCTGGACATGGGCTGTGGGAGGCCAGGGACAGGCTGCAGCACAGACCCGGATGGTTAAGTCGATATCGAGATATTTGACCTTTACTGTCTTGGATCTTCGTCACAGCTGCTGTCGACTGGGACAGTATTCCGGAATTCATGAACGAGATGACGAAGATGCGACAGAGATTGTGGAGGAACAACAAGAAGAGCTTGTTTATCTGGAGGAGCTTCTCCGAGAGTTGGAACAAGACTATTCAAACTGTCCCGATGTAGGCACGTTTATTGACGACCACTGGGAGCGGAGAATGCAAGTCGTGATGGATGAACTGAACTCCCGGAAGCTTGACGAAGCTGATTGGAGGGCGGCTGAAGATATTGGGGTCATATGGCAAGGCTGTGGGGTTGAAAAGCCCAACAAAAACTTGAAGGATGATGCAAAATTTTCCAATTTGGATCATTGGATGGAATGGTTAAACAAAATTGTTCCGGAGCCGGATGTGTATATTCCACTACCAAGGGGCGTCCCAGGCCCCGAAATATAGCAGAACGGCCCTCGGACCTCATGCCGAAATTACACGCCGACTTGTCAGTTCGATGTCGTCCTCGCCAGGTAAACTGCTGCCTGAGTTACCACTGCGTTTGTCATAATCTACCGTTACCTCGGTGGTCCTGATGATGCCCTGGGGTAGCATGCTGCGATCGCTGACTCCGTCGTCTCTTTCGTCTTGATTACGGGTGGTTCTTGATCTGCCACCTTGTATGTCTTGGTTTCGAAACTTGCTCAGGGTGTCTGATCTGATGTAGGCCCCTGAAGAAGGATATTCCGCTTCGCGGGTACTACGGATGTGTCGAAATAGCACTCGAAGGACAGGGATGCGCGCGGCAATAATGGTGACGTTCGGTTCGGCCATGGCCCAAACATGCATGATGCAAATTTTCCAAAACACTTAAATCACATATCGTGTCAGCAATTTCTGTGAACGCCTGCAGCTAGCACATTATTGCGTGAACAGGTCTGTATGTCAAGCAACTCTGGGTAATGGAAAGAGAACTCACAGTCTGGTGCTGATGTATTTAGCATGATGATGCTCTGAACGGCTTTCATGACACCCATGACTCCGGCGCTGTTTCTGTTAGAACCTCAAAAGTCTGAGATATTCTTCACGACAATCATAACGTATAGTACTCCCATACTCATGGCGATAGCCACTCCAATCTTATCATGATTTTTCATCTGTAGTCCCATCACAATCTTCCACGGCAGTAGGGCGAGGATGAAGTCGGAAGCGGCAGAATAGACTTTAGCGTAGTCAGCGAGTTGTATCTCCAACAGCAAGTAGCCGTAAAGCAGGGATCTCTTACAGCCACCGAAGATCCCAAGAGCGATTGCGTCTTCAGAGCGCCAGCATGATACCGGCAGATGAGGTGTCGTATCTCCAGGTCGGGTCGGTCGGCATATTGCCCTCCAGGTAAGGATGATGTGGACGATGAATTGAACGTTCATGGTCCCGACCAGAAACCAAATGATGTATCTTTGCCAGGAGAAGGCAATCCGATGTAATGTTACGGCGAAGGAGGTCTTCGTCAGCGCGAGGGAAAGCTTGTGACAGTTGTCCCATGCGTAGATGACGGTGCTGATCGTTGGCGTAACATTGTATGTCCTTGCGAACCCAAGTCGCATCAGCTCGCTCAAGAGAGCTTGTGAAGCAACGAGAAAGGCCCACCCACCGATCAAGAGCCAGTCATCTAGCCACACCATCCACCGCACTCGGAAGGCTTTGCAATAGACTCGAAGGCAAAGGAAAGTTGTCGAGATCGCGAGCATTGACCACCCAGGGGCATTGATCAGCACAGACGGATCGCCATAGTTAATTGGTATCGGCAGGGGTGCGGTAGTTCCGTCTTTTTGAAGAAGGCTTGGGGTGAGTTCGCCGCCCATTATGGAATCGCGGAGTCTTTGGCTTATGGGTTCGTAACTGGAGGGTCTCAATACTACCAGTGTAAAGCAAGAGAAACATAGAGAAAGCTCGAGACGTTTCAGCGTGTGTATGAGAGAAGGAGGAAGAGAGAAATGTAGAAAGACAAGGGACGAAGAAGGCATAGCGAGTCAACGGCATGGCCCAACGGCGGCATCGAGCCATTTGATCAATGGAGATATCCAGTCATTCTCCAGCAGAAATCTGTGGAGGGTAATTGTGTCTGATTCTTGATTAGGAGTCCATGCATGTGATACGGAATCTTGTAAGCGCGTGGCGCAGAATATTCTCAACTGCCCGGGAACGGGGTTATGAGTGATGTCTTGAAATCAAGTAGCCACAATGTGATGAACGAGGATCGGAGGAACAAGGCATATTTGGCACTAGCGTGTTCCATGAAGCAACCGACCTAAAAAAGACCAGTTTTCTGGACATCATTTGCGATCATCAAGCAGTGGAGGTACGGGTACGCCAAGTACAGGCAAGGTTGTTGGTTCCTGTGATTGCGGTCCAGACTGTTGACGAGCCCTGTAGGCCTGGACCGGAGCGCACATTCCATGAGCAGTTATTTTTTGGAGCCGGACGTACCCCCGAGACCCGTCCCTTGTATTTGCTGGATATCTGACGAATTGAACAAAAGCCGTTGGGCAGCCCTGGCTTTCACTTCATGGGTGGGCCACCATGTCGTGGGTCCATGAAAATGTAAATTACCAACAGAAGCAAGACCTCTTCCCGTTGTCCACCAACAGGGAAGTCAACCGCACATTGCTCAGTATCAACTACTATGATTCTACGCCAAGTATATCGCCGCATGTTGATGCAGTACGTCAGCATACCCGTGATTTGGGCGCCAAACTGAATCTTGAAACCGCGCCACCTCAAACTGTGAGATCGCCGTGATGACTATCGCTCATATCAAACGCCGATTTTCCGATTACATACCGGTCTTGGCTCCTCGCTTCTGCATGCCAAGAGCGACTCGTGTCTATCCCAGTCAACAACCAACATGTTGTTGTTGGTGCAAGTTACCGGCCTCATCTTTCGTCTATGGTACCGCATGCAGGATGGTGGCACAACACATCGCTTGCCATAAACGAGTCCAATAGGAATCACTCCGAGTCCTAAATTCTGGAGCTTTTGCCAGTTGTATTCTGGAGCACCAACCCGATGCAGAAGGCCTCCAGCACGCACACAAGGGCCATCAATTCGGGGCCAATTTCCAGCAGTGTTTCCTCTTTCAACATATTCGCCAAGATCGCATGGGGTTCATAAGAAGATCTTCCTTGAATGTTTGTAATAAGCGTGGCACGTTGTGCAGAAGGGTGTTCGGTTAATTGTATCTCCCGTCTGCTTAATTCTATAGGGAAAACGTTTGCCATCTCAGGAAAGACGGAGCAACCCAGGTATAGACTTTCAAGGGTCGTATTCTAATCTCCTTTGTATGCACCTCGGTTTCGCTTTTACCTCGCACTCCAATGACTGCTTTGGGGTGTTTGGTGGAGGTTGGAAACGCCACTCGTGATACTGCTCGGGAAGCATTTAATAGCAGCGATGCGCCATACCAACGACGAGATGTCACCATGAGTAAGGTTGGCTTCAATCCTCAGTCCACTCATTCGTTTTCCTCGCTCGCTCGTTCGTTGCAATGATGTTCTCGTCTCCGCTTGCCATTTCTTCGCTGCTTGCCTGCGTCGCAGCCGCACGAGTAGAGGTCGGCTTCGGCCGACACGCTCGACAAGCCCCACCTGCCAGTGGCTACACAGGTGTATGAGATGTCTTTTCTCCTTCGTCGCTGACATCTAATGAACTTGAGCGGTATTGCTGACATGATGACCTGCAGTGCGATGCACTGATTTCAGCTGGGCTCTCCGACCGAGTGTCGTTTCCCTCTGATTCGGTGTACAACTCCAGCATTGCCTCCTACTGGTCTGCCGACTCTCAGGCCCTCCACCCCTGGTGCATCATTCAACCCACCAACACCGACGAGGTTTCCAGGGCTCTGTCGGCACTCATCAAGACAAGTCCCGCCGGCAACTGGGATATCGCCGTTCGTGGCGGTGGCCATTCGCACTTCACCTCGAATAATGTTGCCCATGGCGTTACCATCGACATGAGCCGCATGAACTCAGTGGTTTACAAGAACTGCAGTGTAAGTGCTGCGGTGCCCTCTTGCGACAGTAACTCAACCTGTGCAAAGGGCACTGTTTCGATCGGAGCCGGCGCGAGATGGGGCATGGTGTACACCGAGATTGAGAAATACGGCCAGACCGTCACTGGCGGTCGCGAGGGGAACGTCGGTGTCGCAGGTCTGACTCTCGGGGGCGGCGCATCATTCCACACTGGTAACCGCGGCTTCGCAGCGGACGATGTCAAGAACTATGAGGTTGTCTTGGCTGATGGCTCCATCGTCAATGCCAATGCTGGCGAGAACCTTGATCTATTTAGGGCGCTGAAGGGTGGTAGCAACAACTTCGGCATCGTCACGCGCTTTGATATGCAGACATTTGCTGCTGCCCCCGGTGGTCTTTACGGGGGCCTGATCTTCATGGATTACGAGCACAAGGATGCTGTTATGAAGCAATTCGTCAACCTGATCGACACCAATGAGCAGCACCCGGATGACACCGAAGTCGTCACGTTTGCTTACTCCAGCGAGACTTCAGCACCGATGATCGCGGTCCAGGCTGTCAACACTGCAGGCGTATCGAACTCCACCTCGTTCGCACCTCTCGCAACGCTGCCGTCCTTCTTTGACGACCGAAGCAGAAAGACTTATGGCACACTTATCACAACTCACACCATGGCTGGTGGTGCAAGGTGAGTCCTGTGATAAACTGTTCTTGGTGCATCCGCTCATCATGATACAGAAATGTGTGGTTCTCACTTTGCTTCCACAACGACATAGAGATCATGAGGAAGATGGCCGAGCTCTATGACCAGCTGCTCGCCGAGTTGCAGACTCTCATCCCGTCTCCGGATCTCCATCTCACCTTTGTCAGCCAGCCTTTGCCCAAGCATTTCGCAACCAAGGGCAGCGGCAACAATGTGCTGGGACTCGAAACCTCGCTGACGCACGACTCCATCATTTGGCTAGGCCAAGTGCAGACACGTACCGCTGAGCAGGAGGCCTTGGCTCATGCGAAGCTGGCTGCCACGACTGCTGAGCTTGAGGCTTTTGCTGAAGCCAACGGAAGGGCGACCCCTTGGCGTTACTTGAACTACGTCAATCCCGCCCAAGACCCCATCAAAACGTATGGAGAGGAGAATGTCAAGTTTTTGAAGGAAGTCGCAGCAAAGTACGACCCGACTGGCGTGTTCCAGACGAGGGTTCCTGGAGGCTTCAAGATTTCGAAGGTCTTTGTGTAATTCAACTTAGAAACTATTGTTGCGGCTTCTATCTGTTGAGCCCAGCCACATCCAATTCGGGGAGATTTACGATTCACCAGGGAAGAAACTGTTTATGCTTCGATAGAAATCTACTAAACATCGTGATGCCATCTACGATAACCAGAAAAAACAGCATGTGGGTCTCTGTGGCAATCCTCATCACGATCGGAATCACTAACAACCCCCTCCCCGGTCCCTGTTTTTTTTTCCCCCCTTTGGTTGTCTACCTACCGCTGCTCCGTCTGGACTAGACGTTCTCGTGAGAAGCCGCATGTGGCTTTGTCAAGATGGAATTTTCGAACATTTATTGATCAGTCGTGGCAGTGATCGTCACAGCCGAGGTTCCACCCATTTGTTCCGTGCCCAATCAGGCTGGGTAGGTGCTTGGCCTGACAGGGGTTCGCGTCTCGCTGGTCACGCTTGACCCTACACGTGACGTAGATAAGGGGCCCAGGTGTTAGCGTCTACATCATCCATTGCCCTGAACGTTTGCCTAACCGCTCAAACCATCCACCACCACTCATTCGCCGCCAAGATGGACCTGGATAACGAGCATCAGGAGGGCAATCCTCCTGGGAGCTTGCCTCAGCGCAAACCATTTTCACGTCAACAGCGCTATCGCCTCAATAAGAAGCTCCGACAGCAGCAAGCTCAGAGCGACAAAGCCCAGAACAACCAGCCTCAGGGCAACCAACCTCAAAGCAACCAACCGAAGAGCAAAAACAGGGCGAATAAGCGCCAGCGTCAGAGAAAGCGGCTACAGAGGCAGCAAGCCGAGAACAACAGGGCCCAAAATGGCCAGCCTCAACCCAGCCATCCTCAACGGAACCTCCCTCAGGACGGCCAGCCTCAGAACAGCCAGCCTCAACACAATCAACCCAAGAGCGGCCAACGTCAGGGAAAGGCACCTCAGGGCAATAAGCAGCGCAATGATCAACCTCCAAACAAGGTCCTGGAAGAACCTCCGGCCTGGTTCGGTCGCGTGAGCCGATGGTACGCCGAGAAACCCAGCGTATGGAGAAAAAGGCTAGATGAGGTGTTGCAGGAGGAGAAAGATCTCTCAGACTGGGAGTGCAACTGTACCAAGAAACCGAAGAATTGCAAGTGCAAGCAAGCGCAAGTCTTGTTACATGGCGAAAAGGCTTCCTTGAACGAAGATTTCTTGAAATACCAGAAGCATCGTAATGGCCTGAAGCGGGCCCTACGCATTGAAGCGCACGAAGAGGCGGAAGAGATGAAGACAATGGTGCAGGCTGAGAAGGCAAAGATTTCTGGAATTCAGGCTGCCATCAAGGCCATCAATAAATCTAAGGGCCCAAAGGCGAAAACACCCATCAGCATAAGGGGATGCGTTTACGATCTGCACTGCATCGAACTCTATCAGCTCCTTGAAGATGCCGAGGGTTGCGAAGGAAACGAGATAGCGTTTTTCGAAGACTGGGAAACTGAGGAGGGAACCGACGAGTTTGATCCCCCCCTGCCACCACCGTACACTCGATCGTCTGGGCCCTCACGGTACACGCCGGGAACGGACTTGTTTGCCTTCGTGACACTCAACGAGGTCGTCTATGGCGAGTCCGCGTGGTGCTCAAACGAGTTCTCCGGCCCTAAGCACGCTGGCAGGTACATCATCAGCACGTACGGCACTAGAAAAAGTGAAGGCGAAACTATGGAAATCACCTTCCATAACAACGACTACCTCGAACTCAAGGTTTGTGCCAAGACTGTCCTCGGATTCTGTGATGGACACAAGTCGGAGGCGGAAAAGTTCAGCAACTACTTCAAGAAAATTAAGGACCAAAAGAACCAGTGTTTTCACTTTTACGGCGTCCGCCGGAAAGACGGGTTATCTGAGGAGGAATCTGAAGAGGAATCCGACGAGGGATCCGATGAGGGATCTGAGGAGGGATCTGAGGAATACGAGGAAGATTTCGAGGAAGATTCCGAGGAAGATTCTGAGCAAGAATCCGAGGAAGGATCGTATCCGCCATGGTTCTACCGCGTGTGTCGCCACGAAGACGAAAGAGTTGGAACAAAACGAGAATACGACGCACTCCCTGGATGGATTTTTGACGAAGATCTCTCGGATTGGGAGTGCGATTGCAACAAGAATCCAGCAGATTGCAAATGCTGGCAACCATCACCAATGCTTACTGGCGATGACGAAATGGATGAAGAATTCTGCGACGCCCACAAGGATCGCAACAAGCGTAAGCGGGATCTGCGTATCAAGAGGTTCAAGAAAGAAAAGGCAAAGGCGGAAGGGCCAAAACGAAACCCGACATGGTTGTTCTTGGAGCATCAGATCGCCAAGGCTTCTCAAATCCAGGCTGCCATCAGGGATATTGAGAACTCCAAGGCACCGGGCACGAAGACACCCATCAATATCATCTACCGCGAATATGATCTGTACTGCCCTGAGCTGTGTCGGCTGGTGAATCGCGAAGGCGTGTTCATGAACGAGAGCCTCTATTTCGTCACTACATTTTGGGTCAACAGGGACGACAGGAGAAGTCTCAGCTCGCACTACTACTTCAGGCAGAATGATTACTGGTGTGACAAGCCCCCCGAATATATCGAGAGGGACGTCTGCACCTTCATGTCCCTTGGACAACTGAGATCGAAGCAGTATTATTCAAAACCTTTCCTTAACCCTAGATATGCTGGCAGATACAGCGTCGGTGATCGGTGGCTTGAAGATGCCGACGTCGAAATTACCTTCCACAGCCAAGACTATCTCGAACTCAAGCTCCATGCCAACATGATTCGCAGGAATTTTGGATACGGGGATCCAGGCTTGGAAGAGCGACTCGCTGACTACTTCCAACTCGACACGCCTTATCTCCGCTGGTACGGCGTCTTGCGGACTCCTGAAAAAGATATTGCACTGATTGAGGAGGAACGTCATTTGAAGGAAAAATATATGGCATCAAATCCCCCGCTCCAAGCCTTCCGCTGAAGCCGCTCAGGCCAGATACTTAGGCTAACAGGGTGTTCATGGAAGGAATGGTTCATACAATTTTGAGTTGGAGGGTGGTCAGGAATCGGGTTCAAGCGGCTTGCGCTGCTTGAGGCAGATCGTAAATGACAACTTTTGATTGTTGTTAAGCACGGCAAGCATGGTCGAGATTGATTGTTCTGTAAGCTAGAGACTCAGCTATGATCATTATCAATTTTCAAGCTTGCCTTCCACACAGCCTCAACTCTCCCCTGGCTGCTAAGCGATCCAGATCTTCCAGCTTTGAGGCGATAACTTTGCTGAAACCCTCGATGTCCTGTTTTCCCATTGCACGCCGTGCTTTAACAGCATTGCGCATGTTGCTAGCGTTACGAATGCTCTTCACGCTCATAATTGCCCCAAACAAAGCAAGAGGGGCGGACTTGGGTTCCGACACAACACTGTATATGCCCATGGCGGCGTTTCCAGCCTCGCTCACATAGATGAGAGCGCGCCCAAACCCAGCTAGGCCGATCGTGCCGAGGACCTCGCCAGCAACCGGAAGCACGAATAGCAGAGACGAAATAAGATTGACGATGAAATTCGTCTTTTCCATCTTCTCAATGTCCTTGGCCATTTCAACAACGTCTTCCATGCTGCTGAGAGAGTGTTGGATCATGAGAATCGGCAGGATGACGGCATCAGACACATCTATGGTGTCGTCGGTGTACATGTACGTCTTGATCTCCATCAACGTGGCCGCGAGGGCGTCTATCAGGACACTAGAGTCCCCCAAGGCCTTCTGGACGACCTCTTTCGGGTTGACGACATCTGAGGCTTTGAAGTCCTTCACGACAGGAGCATCGTACCAATGCTTCGTGTTGTAGCAATTCTCTGGCAAGTTGTCTGGGTCTCGGGACTGTGCGATGACGCAAGACATGTCGGTCGATTCAGACCACTGGACAATCTGCTGCCGTGGGACGATTGGAAGCTTCTCCTCCGGGGCTCCCACGGTAGCCGTGACCTCGCCCCAGAAGTGGTTCTTGTCTTTTTCACGGAGCTTCCAGAAGATGGTCTTGTCCTTGACCGTTCCGATGCCCAAGTCCTCGTTGGGTGGACAGGTCTCGGCGAAGGTGTCCCACCAAACGTTCTGGCTATCTCCCCATGGGCTCTTGATGGGGCATTCGTCGACGCAGTGTTTGCAGGTATCGCCATAGAGCCCGATCTTGTCACAGCCAGCGCAGCAAGTGTATTGCTCCCTAACGTCGCAGTCAAAATAGTCGGCGCCGTTATCTCTCATGAACTTCTCGAGTGTATCGGCACTGTTTTGTACCAGGTAATCGGCGTAAATCTGGAAGTATTTGTCGTAGTCGCCCTTCATGATCTCGTCGTAGCGCTTGACAGCTGCTTGGAGTGTGGCCTGGCCAACTTGAAGAACATACTGAGCCGCGCACGTATCGGGGATATCGTCTGAGGCCTCGACCAACTTATCGAAGTTGTCAAAGGTCTCGTCGCATACAGGAAGGGTGTTGTCATCGTCTGGATTGGGGTCGTAGTCCTCTCCACCGCTGCTGTCGCCGCCATCACCGCCACCACCGTTACTAGATCCGGGCTGCACAGGCAAGTTGGGATTCCCAATATCGCCATCATCTCCAGTTCTATCAGTCATGGCGCAGGACGGATTGAACCAAGTCTCCGCCTGGTTGTTGAATGTCCCGATAATTGAGTGCATGTCTGCTCTGCCGTTGCCATCCAAGTCAGGATAGTACATGCAGGTTCCAGCATGATTTCCATCGTAGACAGGGTCGGAGATCTTTCTCCAAAAGTAGAGAGATCCTCCAAGGTCCCCACGATCTCCACGGCCGCCGTTGTACCACACGTAGCCGTCGCCATTGAACTTGTCGACCCAGAGCATGTCGTCTTTGCCGTCCCCGTTGACATCGGCCCATCTCAAGTTGGCACGGTCTTTGCCCTCTTGGAACTTGACTTGGCCGACATCTTCCCATGTACCGTCGTCTTTGTGGACCCAACCTGAGACATAGCCATTCGGCTTGATACACAGATAGTCGCCTCTCTTGCCGCCATCAATCTTGGCGAACCGGACAGCCACTATCTAATGTCAGCCTTTGCCATATCCAAGTCCCAATTACAAGGGGAAACCTACAGTCATGGATTCCAAGTCCCTTTCTCTCGTTACACTGAACCTGGGGAGCAGGGTTGGCTACGTAGGTCCAGTCCCAGCGTCCAGTCAGAGGATAAGTGTTGAGCCAAACCTGCGGAGAGTCGTTTTTGTCAGGATCGGTGTAGACAATGTCGCAAGCACCATCTCCATCCCAGTCAACAAGGTGAAGATCGCGACGGTCGGCGTCTTTGAAGATCCACTTCTGGGGAGACCAGATCTCCTCCGTCATCGGTCCCCAGAAAGACTCGTCCCCAGAAATCTGTGACTTGCCCGCGTTGGGATACAGAGTCATTCGTCCCGTCGACAGAACCCAGACATAGTCCATCCGCCCATCGGCATGCCCGAGCATGTTACAGTACTTGTTGCCATCCGCGAGAAGCTTTGTACCGCCGCGAGCCACATTTTTCCAGACGTGAACGTCGAACTTGTGCTTGCCGTCCGTCGTGTTGGAATGCTCCATGTAGATGTAGTCTTGTTGCCTCAGGAGACTGAAGGCCTGAGGTTCCCCGAATATCCTCCCGAAGTGAATGCGGTTCCGGACGTTGGTATCCTTTTTGCCGAAATTGGCCATGCCCATGTGAGTCGGCCCGCTCGTAGCATCGCCGTTGAAACCCTGGCGCCATGCAACATTCAGACCGTCACCGAGTTTGCCTGAAGCACAGCTTCGAGCACTGGTCCAGGTATATGTGACACCATCGTTGTCAACCCAGAGCCAGTCGTCTCTACCGTCGCCATTGATGTCCTCGAAGCGGACACCATGAACGTCACCCATACCCTTGGCAGTGAACCTCAAGCCCAGAGCTTGCCAGTACTCCGGGATGTCGTCGACCCAGCCATTGCGCCAGCACCAGACATTGCCTCTGTAACAGGTTGTTAGTGAAGAGTTCATGCTAATTTCAACAGACACTTACCCATCATCTAGATGACAGTAGTCACCTCGGCCGTCTCCATCAATGTCAGCCAGGACAATGCGGTCTTGCTTGAAGCCTTCGGTGTCCTTGATCTTGGCGGTAGCGCTGACTCTCTTGAAGGTTGGCGGCTTGCTGGCTGAGCCATCGCCCTGGTTGATTGAGAGATACAAGTTGCCATCGGGATCAATGCAAACCAAGTCGTCGAGTCCATCGGCTATGCAAATGTCAGTAAGATTACAATACCAACCAGATCGAAAGTTCTCACCGTTCATGTCAATGAACCGAACACCGCGTGGGTTGCAAAACAGATCTGGGTCCAAGTCCGCAATCTTGTCAAACTTGCCACCCCCATTGTTCTTCCACACACCATACGCGTGGACTCCTGCGCTCTTTTCGAACCAACCCAGCAGGTCATCGCGGTTGCGCGTAAATAGGCGCGCAAAGCGCCATTGATCACGGTCCCAGTCGCTAGTAACAGAGAAGAGCAGCCCGCCATACTCACTGGCATGCTTGTACGTCCCGTCGTCCCAGCCAGATCCCCGCTGTGTTAGTCCGCCAGCATAGACGCCGTTGCCGAACGTCTTATCGCAGCCGGTGGTGCCAGTTTTCGCCATGGCAGCGGGGTTCTTGATCTTTTCATCAGAGACAGCTTTCATGATTGCATCATAAAACACAGAGGCCATCTTCTTGTGGCCTTGGTCGCTAGTTCAGTGTCAGTAGCTGTTGCGCATAACATCAGGCGGGTTTAATACTTTGGGTGGATTCCATCACCTCCGATATCTGCTCCCAAAGCAATCCAATTGTGAGCAATGCTGGGTTCATCGGGGTCCATGTCAGCCATGTAAATGCATTTTCCAGAAGCAGCAAGCTGCTCAGCGAGAAGTCGATACTGCTGATTAGCAGTGATGCGATTGAGAGCTCCGGTTGCATCAGCTGTGGGAAGGATGGTAGAAAGCATTACGCTAGAGACCCTTTCAAGTATGAGCGGATCTCACTGACAATGGCACCCGAAGTTGCTTCATTATCCTACTCCGGTCAGCTTTCAATTTGAGTAAATAAATAGTGCTGCTCAATGTTATACCCAATCTTGCATGTCACCATTGTGTCTGGTGCCGACCATGTTGACTTCAAAGCCGTCGTATCGGAGGGCATCACGGAGAGGCTTCCGAAAGCTGGGGCCTCACATCAGCTATTCATACTCCTTGGTTTCAGTCTTTCCTGATATCACTCACCCATTACCTGTGCTTGAGCCGACCCCAAAGACGATGGAGGCGCCCAACGGCAAGATTCTGAGCTCTGGCTTGTCCGCTCTGGATTGGACGGGACTGTAACCGAATTCCGCGAAAGGATGTGTCTGATTGGAAAGTCCCACGCTTTCATGGTCTTCCGGACGATCATGATGATAAGGATAGGCGAATGTTCCATGTGACGGGCCCAGGCCCAGGAAAAGCCATAGAAGTAACAGCTTGAGAAATCTTGGTAAAGACTGCATCGTGCCCATCGAGGAACCTTAATGACTCTACGTCAGAAATCAAGTCTTCCACTCGAATAGCAAGTCTAAATGCAAGCCATATTTAGGGATGGGCCGTGCAAGCTATTAGTATAGTTGATGAGGGTATTGAGAGACTGTCATTTGACGATACACGTCCGGACCATTTGATCCAGGCTCATTCACGCCCTCACTTCATTCACGAGCTCTACCTTGGTTCCATGGGATTCTCGCCCCCAACTCATTCTTGATCCTTCATGTTCAATTTCGACTGACACAGAAAGGTCTATCTCTTGGCAATAGCTTGACCGAGCCGTGTATTCCGGTCTTCCGCTCCAGGCGAGCCCACATCCCGCCATCCTTTCCCCTAACTTGGTGGAACTTTCGTCCAAGACATCAAATCTGGATGAGTCTTTGCTGGCTTTAGCCGTGTGTAACCTGTGCCTCTTCGAGCTGGCAGGCCGACAGGATTTGGGACTTTGGTGTTTAGCAGGACTTGGCGCTTCGATGCAGGGGTGATTCCGCCGTCTTGGCGGTCGGCCGCCCGCCAAGAGACCAGGGACCATCTCCAGAGACTGTCACTTCCCGCGGCGGAATCACACGATCGCGTGCCTTGCATGCTTGTCATTAAGCTTATCACACACACCTTTTTCAATGGGCTGCGTCTTCGACCCCTGCGAGGATCCTTCGATCAATAGCTTGTTCAGACTAACGTCGGATTAGGAATGTTGTAAGCAGTCAAGTGATTGTAATGTGCCACCTTCGAATGAGTGACTTGCACTCTGGCCGCGATATTGCAAAATTTGATCGGGATGTAGATGTTTTTTGCTCAAAATATCCCGCATCTCGTGTTCAAAAGGAAGCCGTCTGACCCGGCTTGGCCTGAGCCCCAGGAAGGACTTTGGAAAACAGAACGACCTAGACCTCCATGAACAAACTCGGCCAGCATTTATTCTCGGTCTTTGAACAGTCCCGAGGATGACACATTGGAAAGGCTGCTGGCTTCTGATAAGACTCACGACCAGCTCCGGAAGTGTATGTTGTAGCTGACCTCTCCATCTGCAGCCTTGAAAGAAGCCTCTTAACATGACAACATAGGTACTCACTTCAAGGGCTTTAGCTTGATTTTACCAATCTATTCACTTGCCGTTGATATCGAGTCGTGCCAATACCTTGATAGGCATCTTTGCCAGGTCGCTCTGGTCTTCAGAGCACTCACAATCTCCACTGGTATGTTCGGGCATCCATTCCATTTCTTTAGCCACTAACAAGCCGGGTTTTACATATCAGAATACCATGAAGCTCTCACTGCTGATAGCAGTCGTGGGCCTTGTTTCACAAATATGTGCCGAGTCCGACTACACACTCATCGACGCTGCAGACATGCTGTACTTCTACACAGTCTACGAACTCGATGTTGAGGTGTTCGGTGTGGGCAAGGGCTACATCGCGCTAGGCTGCAGGGGCACTGGCACCGGCAACCGTTGCACATACAATGAGTTCGTCAGCTACATTGAGACGGGCAGCGCCACTCCCACGCCTACAATCTACGATATCAAGTCAAAGTGGGAATTCACCCTCAACTCAATAACCGACATCATGACTGCCACGTTCGAATGGCGATCGACGTCTATCAACGAGCCCAAGAAGGATGATAGATTCAGAAGACTCAGGGACGGGCGAAAAACCTACGTTGGCGTCTGGACCGATCTGGGCTACGCGGTTGAGAAAGGAAGAATTGTGGGCGTCACAAACGACATCTCAATCACGCGCCACTTGGCCAACATCAACGGGGTTCTGGCAAGTGTTGCCGAGTATCGCAGAGGCGATGCGAATACTAAGCTTATGGATCACCTTAAGGGTCGAGTGACTGACGTCGTCTGGGAGACGGTAAACCGCGAGGCAGAGTACAGGACCAATTACAACTGGCAAGAGATTGAATGGGAGAAGACGATACAGAGCAATCCGGCCATGAAAGATCCAACGAGTGAACTATTCAAGGAGGTCACATATCAACTTGAGCGGCATTTGAGGACTGCAGAATCCCGAAACGCGAACACCATCAACGCGAAAGTGGCTTCGACTATTAAGACGTGTTTTGTTAGCATCAAGGAGTAAGGTAGGCCATCATCAGCTGTGCACAGGGCACTTTGGGGTACCTTACTGGACAACGGCACCGGTGCTTCGTGATGGTAGACGGATGTTTTCACGATCAGGTAGAACCAATTGAGCTGCTTCACTTCGGACAATCACAGCAAGACCGCGAGACTGCGGAACCCCGGGCTGTCATTGGAAGGATGCTGACGAGAGATTTATGTTGATTGACATGTGTTCCCTGTGTCCGTGGGCTTCAGTAGCATGAGCGTTATATCGCGCGCCGCATTTCCCACGGCATCTTAGTCCCGCGTCTAATCCTACTCACATGCGCTAGCTTCCCCCTTACTGATGCTCATCGTCCGTCCACCGGCGGCGACCTTTTCGACGGAGCCCCCTTATTTGTTTTCTCCAGCTCGGGCGCTGACTGACCACCAAGAAAGATCCATGAGTCGGACGGGCCCAAGTCCCGGCTTTCGGCACCGCCTAGCTCGGGCTCGGGAACCGGCACCGACTTAAACCTTTTCAGGCAAAGCTGAGGCAGCCAGCCACAGCCGATAGATCATGATCTACGCTAGAACCGCCAGGTACGCCTAGCTGCCATTCCCCCCTTTGTGCCGCATTTGCATTTCCAGCGTGTCTCTTTGACCTAAAAACAGCTCAGTCCCACGTGATCTCGTGTGTAGGCGTAATTTGAGATTCCCCACGCGAGGTTTGCGTCCGAGGCAAAATGCCTATGCCGTCTCTCTCGATGACACTTGCAATCCAGGTAGCGAAAACTCTAGCGGACTCCAGGCAACAAGATCTGCTTCCCTCTCAAACAGGAAAGACACATCGGACAACCCGCACCAGCCGTTCTCTTGAGTTTCGTCTCCACGCAGGTCTGGCGTCTTGGCCTCTGATGTCGGCGTGGAAAGAAAAGCCTAAACCTCCCTGGGACGCAGACCAGACACGTCGGTTTTATCTGGTCGGACGGACAGCGGACACGCGACACAGTAGAGCACCTGTGTGGGTGTGGGTGTCGTGCAGCCCTGCCTGCAGTGGTATTGTTGTGTTGGTCTTCATACCAGGTGCCGGGTGCCGAGAACACCGTTCGTGGATCATCAGAGCCGTGCAGCGGCAGACCCAGGGCCCCAAAAAGAAACAATCACCCCGCATACTCTTTGTTCCACCTTTGTAACGCGACCAAACCAAACGTTCCACCCCCTAAAACGGGATTGACGGCAAGATTCAGACCACCATGATTGGACCGCCGGTGTCGCCAGGGGTACCAGGGCAAAATCGGCTCAGGTAAGGCCAGGTCGGGCGTGCTCAATGGACCGGGGGTGGGATTGCATTTGAAGACGACTCGGTTGCCCTGTCTCTCGCTCAATAATGAACGATAGTTTTACAAACCTGTCTGAAGAGCATCGGCGGCCGAAGCTTTTAAGCACGGATCCCGCGGCCACCACACCAGGACGCCTGACACCTAGCCAACCTCACGGCGCAAGGAGCTATTAGATCGGTGAGACGCTCGTAATCAACGCTCATTTCCATTCCTTTCGAGATTAGCGCTGATGCGCTCCTGGCGAACACCCTTCCTTGGTGTTTTATTTTCGTCCCTTCTTCTCTCTTTGCCTGCTTGCTAGCCTTGGCGATGGTCCTTGTTATATACTTTGGCCCTCACCCAGAGCTGTAAGACACACCCGTTTATGGCACACGCCACGATCAACGACTCGACGCCTTCCACAATCCGCTTTCAACAATGGCGTCTGTCACTGAAGCCCTCCAGGGCAGGGGCATGCCCAAGATCGAAACCATTCAGAACGGGCCCATCTCCGGTCTCCTTTCATATGGCTCCCTGCTTCTGGTCTCCAGTGTCGTCGTGGTTGTCCTGATCGCCAACATCCTCGAGAGGTGGCTTCTTCGCATGGTCTACGGAGAAGTCTACAAGAATTTGGAGCGCCCAGAGAACGAGAAGCGCCGCCGATCGTTCACATACTACCATGTCGGCGCAATCATCATGTTCGCTCTCTTGTGCATCGGCATCTACCCCGTCATGCACTTCTTGACTGGAACCGCTGGATTGGGGACCCCGGTGGTCCAGGGACATCGTCTTCGAATCGGCGATATGCTCTTCACCGTCTCTCAGGTCTACAGCGCCTACTACGTCTTCGAGCTCTGCTTCCGCACTCAATTCGCCAGTCCCTTAAGTATCGCGCATCATATTGGTCTCTTGGCCATCACACAGACTGCTCTGTCTCTGTTTGGCAACTTCGTAGAGCACCCAGAGGCAACGATCGAGTTTTACATGTGCATGGTGTGGGGTAGGCATTCTTCCTTCTCGGTCCTCATCAACCATGTCAGCTGACAATTGTGTTCTTCAAGGCGCCTTTGACGTGGTGGTCGAGCTCCCCATCTACGTGTCCATGATCCTCTGGAGGGTAAGACGTAAGGACCATCGTCTACTCTCTTACCTGGCGTACGGTTGTTTCGGCTGGATCCTTCTCGGAGCCATCCTCGAAACCTCGATCACGATTTACCTTTTGCACCGTTCCTGGGACCGATGGGGACGGGTATGGCGAGTCGTTACTCCCTTGATTTTCTCCCTGTGGATCACAACTCAACTTTACGGCGCATCAAGACTCTTCCAGATGGCGCGATCCGAGCAGAGAAAGTTCCTCAATGGCACAAAGCAGCAAGGAGTAGTTGAGCCTATCTCCGAACTTCCGGGCTCGGCCGTCAACGGAGAAATACCTACAGCGGAGGAAGAATCAAAGAGTAAAGCGGTCTGAAGCATTAGAGGAACCACGACGCAACAATCGCCAACTCAGAGTCGGGCGATGTGTGCAGGATACGTCCGAGGGTTATCCAATCAGTGTCGACAGGAGTCAAAATCACGGTCGCAGGAGTAATACGGACGCCAAGGCCTCCATCAGACGTGTCTGGAGCTGCGCAAAAGCGCATGCAGGCTGCGGCCAAGAAACCGCCCGGACCATCACATGGGAGGAGAGGGGGTCACTTCAGACAGCCTGATCCTGTTTCGAGTTTGCACCCAAACCATCAGACGAGGCACGACACATGATTCAGGAACAAGAGATCTGCGCTGTGACCGTTGGGCCAGACCCTGCGAACAACACCAGCCCGGCCGAAGGATTCAGAGAGGCCCATTCACTCGAGTCGCGTGTTAAGAACACACAGGGCTTTCGAGTCACGCCTGGCTTTGGTCTCGTCTCGACACTTCAGATCGATACCATCTGAAAGGAGGCCGCGCACGCTGGTCAGCCGCTACCAATCATTACTGGCTAGGAACATCGGAGAGAGCAGGGCGATGGAATAGACACAGAGCAGCGTGGGAATGAGCAAGCGAAGTGATCTAGTGGTCTTTGCAGCGTTGTTGCATACACTTTCGGGGCTTGATTACACACTATCTAATACCTAATAATTAAAGGTTTATTGACCCTCGTCATCATCTTTACAATTGCGCAGCGTCTCCATTTGCTCTGTTCCATTGGATTGGACCGCTGCCGGCCACGTCAGACCACCGTGCCATCTTCAACATGCAAAAACATGGCGTTGGTTATTGACCATGGATGACATCGACTTGGAGGATTGAGCCGCATGTCGAATCCAGGTACTTTGGTGCTACCCCAAGCTGTCAGGCGATGCCAAGAAATGCCAAGACCCGCTAGTCCTTAAGCTCCCGCGAGATCTCACAGCCCCGGAAATTTTCTAGATCCCGTCGTCTCGTACCCCGGAGGCCGCGGGCCAACCACATCCAATTGAGATGTGGCTGAGCCCAGGAACCCAGCACAACTTGCAGGCAACAGGATAAGCTGATGAAATTCAGCTCAGCCCACCATCACACATCGACTAATTAATTAGTGTTGAGTAGTTGCCCGACTTCACCGGTCCCGAACCACATATTTCTTCACTAAGATGATCACGTCGAAATGAATTGATGCTATTTTGCATTACGTCGCATTCCATCCGCTGTTGCCTGGAGCTTTGGAGCCATGCTATTCTCTAGCTTCAGCTCTTGCGAGGAGGCTGTGCCTGCAGCGTCCAATTTGGGATGCTCACGCCATGTATTGATCACGATTCATACGTCTTAACCAAACTTTCTCTTATCCCACATCAGCCAAGATGTCGGATGCCGCGCGACTTCAATCCACTCGTAGAAAAGTAACCACCGATCTACACTGCATATTCAAGATTAGGGCCAATGGCTAATGGCTATTTGACATAGGAACAATTATGCAACTTCTTGCGTCTGCGCCTACCTACTAAGTAGAGCGGTGCATCTGCGGAGGCAACTCATAGCGTATTGGCGAATAGGAAGTGCAATCTGATTATAATTCACATGAAAACTGTTGGCATCCCATACATTTAGTTGTTGATACTTCTGACCTTCGGAAATGAAGAGTTGCTGGCCGTGTTAGTGACATCTATACCGTAAGCAGCCGATTCGAGGTTGTGGGCAACGGCGACAAGAGCATGCCACAGTATGTCTTCTAACCGAGCCTGCATGCCGTAAGGTACTCATAGTGATGCAGTGATAGAGAATCAGCTCAGGAAGATAATCCAACATGATTTCAGGGACTCTAAGGGCATAAAGAAAGTACTCGACGGTGATGTCGAGGACAAAGTTGACCTGCTAAAGCAGTTGACTTGCTAGGAAAGGCAAAAAGGGAAGCCAGGTGCTGTCAATCGCTGACGGGAATTGAGCCCGACGTGGGGGTCGAACCCACAACCTTGAGATTAAGAGTCTCACGCTCTACCGATTGAGCTAGCCGGGCGATTGGAAACACCCAGCTGGATTGTTGGGAAGAACGAGCAATGAGTTGCATATATTGGAAGAAAATTCTTTTTGCAGTGGTGTGGTGGGTGGATTCGATCAGGGTGTTGAAGAATTTTTCGTCCGGGCCCCGCAACCGCGCGAAAATTTGCGTGCGCCGGACCCCCATACCGGCTCCGACCGCATACCCACTCACAGGGGTCGACAACATAGCAAACATGCACTGGCGTCGGGGCGTCACTGTTTATCGAGGAAACGATGTATTAATATTGCGTTGTTCCTTTTTTTGCGTTTCTAAACTAATCCAGAACATTTCCGCCCCGAGATCGTCTCGCAGAGACAAGTTCAATACTTCCAGGCGTCTGAAGGCACGAGGCGATAGACCCTCGCCGCCCACCGTCTCAACCAGACAAAGCAAAATAAGAGATAGAAGTCATTATCAGCCCAGACTCTGCCTGTGATTCTTGTCCGTTTCAGGCCTTTTGGAGACTTATGTCTTCATGCTTTTACTCGTGAATTTGCAGACTCTTGCCTTAAAGTGAAGACCGAACCTTTGGGCAAAATACTTGAACTTCACTGGGGTCTGTAAATTTGCAAGGTCAGGGCAGTCTTACTGACTCAACCGATAATTGACATAATATGCATCAAACGTGGCAAGCTTCATATTCGAGGACATACCGCTTTCCTAATCCGAGCCGCGGCGAATGCAGATGGGAGCGATGTTACAAGAGTTAGCGAGCTCTATACATAGGTGCTCTGTGTCTTCTATTATTATAACACTAATTCACTGACCGTTTTCAGCTGTACACGGCAAACATTGGACGTCGTTATCCTGCCTGACCAATATCCTTCAACGGTCTTTCTGATCAGAGCTAGTCTCATCGAAGACAACCTCTGCGACCTTGAGGCAGTCATAACGCTGGACAGCCTCTGGGGGACTCGGCAACGGTGTCCGTTCAGTAGTCTCTGCATGTCGTGGTGCGCAGCAGCTAATATTGCCTTGATTTTTATATGGAGCTTTGAAGTCTTAGTGTGATCATTGCCAGATCTTGGTTTCTACGTCTTGCTGCTTGTCCTTCTCAAGCCAGGCGGGTTGCGTAAATGAACCTGTGACACTTGAGGGTCAAACATAGCGTCGACTTTACCAAGACATACGTCTACATTCCAAACAGTGAGAAATATGCTCTGTTCACTTAAGACGTCAAGGTATTTCTAGCCGACATTAAGGTAGACGTTCATAAAGTTTAATGCTAGTACTCAAAGGGTCACCGGTAGAAAAAGGAACCAAAAAGAAGTACGGAATGGGGGGTCGAACAAGAGACCTAACTCAATAGAACAGGCAAAAAATTGTCCTTATACCATAGGTAACCATTAGGCCACTGAGGCTTTCGGGACGCACCCCACGATATGAGACACGGCAGAAGCTGGCTCTATATCTCCTGGAGGATGTGGATCGGAGCACCCAAGTATCTGGAACTTGCACTTGAGGTCAGTTTTACCTCCGATCCCTTGTCTTACGTCCCCCGGCCAGTTCAATTTGCCTCTACTCCAGAAATCTCCACTTGCATTCCACTTTATGTTTCCTCCAACATTTGTTTCTGCATTCGCTGTAACTTCACCATCGCGCGTTAACTTGACGCAATCTGGCACCATATTTCCAAAAGAGTAGCGAGCATCATGGGAGCCTGAGGCTCACGGGGCGCTTCAGGATCGCCTGGTCAGTTCGTCGATGGCTCTTAAATATCACTTGAAGTACTGCTGAACTCCATTTCCCAACATCGTCCCAAGCCAAACTCTTCTCGATAAAAGCTTTGTTCGAGCCTTGACATCATCTTAGCACGATATTCACTCAATTCTTTTCACTTCTTCGGAGACTGGGAAGGCACGCGATTAGCTGTCACACTGATGACTGGCCCGCCTTCCCGATGCATTAGAGTGAGCTCGTCCAAACGGTCAGGCGCTGGTCTTTCCACTTGCCCTATGTCACCATGTACCCGTGCCTCTTCCTTCCTGATTCTCGCTGTTGCCCAATTTTCCCAGGTCAGCTGCCTCATCCATCTCTACACCTGCCTTTCCCGTGCTATCCTCCTTCTCGTTCCACTATCGCCACCGCATCACAACCTCAACATCCTTCCCCGTCTGCCCCAGTCCTTCCCATTCGCACTTTCCATGTCTTTCCCGACTGCTCTCGGCCTTCTAACATTCCCTCGCCTACTGCTCTATCACCCAGTTTCCTTCTCGTCGTCGTCGAAGATACCGTAGGTGGCCTAGTTGGTCTATGGCTTTCGGCTCGCACCCCACGATGCTGAAAGATCCCGGGTTAGATCCCCGGCCAAGCTCACCTCGAAGTGGGTTACGGATTAAGTCTTCCCTTGGGTCCACTCAGGGATAGAGATGTAGTAGGCCAATGATGCTTTGCGAACTCTTTTTGGATTCTGGTTTGGATTGGAGAATTATCTTACACGCCTCAAGAAATGTTAGCGGTGTCCGGATTCCCGGCCACTTGCTCAACGTAGCTATGGGCGGATGGACGGCCAGAACCGGTTACGCGAAAAGCACATATGCCTTAGGACCAAGGTGCTGGATACGATAAAAGATTTTTCTTGGAGACTCAATAGCGATGACGCAGGATGCAAAATGGGACAGTGAGCACAAGATGCCATATTAGAAGTCATGAGATGGAGCTCATCCTCGCTGGCTTCAGATAATAGGTGCCCCTGATGCGCCCATGAAGCTACTGCTTTATGACTAAGAAATGCACCTGACAACCAGACCGATACGACCTATCTCTTCTCAGTCTCTTCCACGTGTGCCACCTCTCCGACATGAGCAGCCTCCGCTTGCTTCAACGCGCCCTCTGCCGTGCCAGTTCCAACCTCCGCGTCTTCTCCATCAAACAGATACGCCACGTTCTCAAGCGTCCGACCACGAGTCTCGGGGTACCCAAACCAGACGCTCACGAGCATGATGACCAGCACGGCAAGGAAAACGAGGTAGTATTTCCAAGCGATGGACTCCAGCGCGATGGGGTTGACGAAAGTGTTGAAGAAGACGCAGGCCAAGCTGACCATCAACGCCACCGTGAGACCCTTGGCACGGAGGCGGTACGGCCAGATCTCGACCGGGTAGGCGACCATTAGGGGCGTCAAGGCGATGTCGTAGCCGAGGTAAAAGATGAAGAGGAAGGGGATGACGGCCGTGCCGGTGGGTGCGTTGCCCGTCATTGCGAAGCTGCCGGAGAGGCCGGTCACGATTGAGAAGGAGATGAGCATGATCGTGCCCTGGATAGTACGATGGTCAGCAGTAGGTCCCTGAGATACATGTTTAGGAACTCACCGATGCCAGGAAGAGAGCTCGTCTTCCGATCTTATCCACCATGATGGCGGCGCTGGTGGCGCAGATCAAGTTCCAAATTTGGATACAAACTGAGATGAGAGTTTGGTCATCGACGGACTTGATGCCCACTGATGAGAGGACGAGGGCCAAGTAGTACGAGATAACGCCGACACCGCACCTTTATCGCCAATAAGTTACTAGATGTAATAGAAGGGGTGGAAAGCCGACATACCATTGCGCAAAGACTCCCAAACTAACGGAAATAAACAGACGGTGCCTGTTTCCAGGCGTGCTGTAAAGATCGGCCCACGTCGTGGCGGTGTGCGCCTCCCTCTCAGCGCGGATCGTTTCCTCGATTTCCATCATCTCGAAGTTGACCAATGGAGAGTTAATGTCGCCGCCAGCGTGTGCGTTGGCAATGACCACCCGCGCTTCGTCGACTCGGTCCACGGAGACGAGCCATCGGGGCGATTCGCCGATCAGAAACAGACCCGGAGCTGACAGGAGTGGGAGCGCGATCTGCAGGAGGGATGGCATTCTCCAAGACCACTCGGTGAGATGCCTCGTGGCGAAGGTGCACCAAGCTGCGACGACAGCGCCAGCATACCACATACCTTCACAGAGTCAGCATAACTTTTGTCAAAAGGAGATGAGCAGTGGATCTTACAGTTGTAGAGTGAGGATACAACTCCACGGTGAGTAGGATACGCATTCTCGGTGATCAGCAGCGGCGCCGAGAGGAAGAACCCAGAAGCACAGCCAATTATAAATCTGGCGGCGACAAAAGCACCCTCATTCGGTGCTGCCGTCTGCAACGCTGTGCCAATTGCCAGAAACACCCAGGAGATGTAGATTCCGATCTTGCGGCCATATTTGTTGCACACCCAGGCGGCGGCCGGATATACCAAGACGTTACCGAGGGAGTATGCCGCGTTGACGAATCCCAGCCACGGGCCTGTGGGTTGGTTCATGAAGGCGTGCCATTGGGGGAGCGCAAGCAGGCCGTTCATCATGGAACCGTCGTATCCGTTGGCCGAGGCGCACATCATGATGGAGATGATGCATAGGTTGAGGCGTAGGATGTGCGGCTGCTTGTACCACGGACCGATGTCCGGGAGGACGGCGGCCAACTCGGCGCCGACGGCCTTTGCGTTTGCTGAGTTCTTTCGGCCCATGTTGGAAGTCTGGGGAGGTCGGGAGAGGAGATAAGGTAGTTGTCGAGAGAACTGCGGCTCTGGGCCCGGGCAGAATTTTGAGAAATCGAGAGGGCGAAGCTATGGCTATTAAAGCATTTCGACGTGCCATGCCGCCCCGTTGTATCATCTTGGCGTCGACCGAGATGCCCCTAGCCTCCGACTTACAGGGAGATGGATGCATTCGCTAGAACATCGGACAATTCATCTCGTTCATGGGGTATCAAGGAGAATACCCCGCATAGCTCCCTGTTCATGCAACTGCGGAGGTGGGCCAATGACGCGGTTGATCAGGCCGCGAACGCGCGAGACGAGGCCTCTTTCGCTTCTGACAGGTATTGTTCCATGGCCTCGAAGTGGATTCGTGGGGGATTCAAACCGGGTTGGGCCTCTGCGCCGCTGGGGAAACGCGGAGACCGATGCTCTCCATTGAGTCGGGCCTTTGAGTGCGGAGAGTTGCAGCGCAATGCCAAGTCAGAACAGCGGTTGCCCCTTCCTTTTCAAACCATGTGGCTGGATTCGTTGACTCGTTCCTACAGCGAGTAAGGCGTGGCTGTGTCAGGGTCATGTTGGACTCAAATTCATCCGTTGCAACGCGGACCTTTTCTTTAGGTAGTTACACGTGAATTCATCTATTTGAGAGCCAGCATAGACTATGACAATTGTTTTCATAAATATGTCTCTTCCACTTGATATAGCGGCGACGGGTCTATCCGTCGGAAGAGACCAGAACGAGGCGTGGGGCCTGCAAGGAGTGTTCTTCGCTCATCAACGGCGGTTAATGAAGGTTGACCTTGATAACACTGAATTGACGACAATTCGATCGTAGTGGAACGGGCAGCCAGAATACACAAATCTCGATGTTATTTCCCCTGATGATAGTTCACTCAACACCCGGCAGGCAATCAAACCTGAAATCCAAGTCTCGGTACAACTGACCCCGGTCACCTAACTCCCCGCATCTTCGGTCTCAAAGTCCTTGTTCCCCACACGATCCCCCCGGATCAAGCCAGGAACGCGGTCGCAATTGGCTGCCTCTCGTTGATCTCCAATTTCTGCAACCAGCGAGGCGACATGGCCAAGGAATGCTCCGGTGTTGACGTCGGCAGATGCGTCCTCCATCTCAGCTCACTCGCGGCCAGGCACCTCCTTGCCAAACAAGCGTCTTGTACCTGTCCAAGTAGCCGCGGCCGATACTCCACGTCTTGCCGACGCCGACACTCCACAGCCGATACTCCCCGTGAGGTTATTGAAAAGCCATCAGCCCATCACTTTATTGCCTCACCTGATGAACTTCTCTTTCCCACTAAGACACCTTACCCAGATAGAACTTTCGTGCAGGACAAAGTCTAGAACATTTCTCCACGGGCAATTGCGGTCCAGATGAACCTGCGGAGCCTTTTCCCCACAGGGAACTTTGACAGCCCACGTCCAGCCTCAAACAACTGCATGAAGGCAATCGTAGCCGCCGATCATGCCCAGAATGCGCAGTGCGAACTTGGAACTGGAGCAACGGCGCGTCTCTCGGGCTTGGTATGGAAATGGCAAGGGCTCAGCGACGCCAAGAAATGCCACCGAGACTCGTCTGCCGCTGAAGACCTCGGCTAGCGGGCCAAAGAACACTCGCGGAGACCGCGCAAGCCGCGCACCCCGGTCACCATCCAATGGTGTAGACTGATTATTTCTTCAGCCAGCAAGTACGATAATCAATCTGCAGGCATTGATGATATGGTGATACATCTCGCATAGGGAAACCGTATGCGCCCGTCCCCGCAAGCTCATCATCCCAGCCCAGACCAAAGATGGCATCACCATTCATTCAGCTTCTCCTTCCCTCGTCTTCAGTCTCCCCACGCTTGAACAACTTCAACACACGCCGGCTTCAACATTAGCCCCATGCTCGGTCAAAAGACCAACCATCTCGGCGTCAGAGCCGGCATATGTGAGACATGTGCGCCCCATCGTGTCAACGGCATTCGCGTTCGCGCGTCCAAAAACGAGTAGACGAGCTGCATCGCGGTGGAATGGCCCAGTTCTTACCTTTTCTCCGCACTCAAGGGCAATTTGAAGTGGCGTTTGGCCCTTGTGGTTCCTCAGCTCAAGTTTCACGCCATGTCCGATAAGATATAGCAGAGCTTGTGCGACATGTCACCAGTGATTCCCTCTAGCAAGGATATGCAGAGCACTTTGCATGGTCTGCATCTCATCGTTGCCAAGCTTCATGGCGCTCCAACTCATTTCGTTGATATCGGCGCCGAAGTCTTCAACTAAAAGGCAGAGTACGTCGAAGACTGGAAGCTCCATACCTATGGATGGCTTCCAGAATGAATGGCCTGGAACTGTTGTCTGACTCCTTCTTCCGTACCCAAGACGAATCGATTTCGGCTTTCGGGTTTGTTGTGTTCCTTTCTACACAAGAGACGCCATCTTCTTGTCTCCTTTTGGCTTCCAGCTGGATGATGCGATTCACCAAACACGTGAAGCCGCCACGTATTAGTTCTTCTAGACCGGTGAGCCCTAAACGCTGGTTTTCAGTAAAGAAATCAACACCACAGTGGAAAAGATCTTCGACAAGATAATACTGGCGCCGCTTTAATATCGACCAGAGGAGTTTCCGATTCGATCTCCACTTCTTGGTACCATCGTAGTTCCGCAACGCCGTAATGATGGCCTCATCGTGATACTTGACGAGGTGCTCATCGAATGGTGTTTATTCGTGTCCGAATCGGTCACGAGGGAGGCCAATTTGACGCTTTTGCGATGCTTCAGTCCAAAATCCCATAGGGTAATCTCCACATCCCAAGGATATTGTCGACACAACCGCGAGCTTTTCTTCCCATCGGCGTCCTTCCCAAGGCCATGAGAGATCTGCGCCCCTATCAAGAAGCATCCAATGTCGATTATATCACCAAGTCTGGCTGTGTCTTTGAAAAGATGGCTGTTGCTGTCATACTGGGGACGGGACAAATTTGAGAGTTTGAGACCAGTTACGTCTCCATTCCTGGCTCAGGGGCACGTCTATGAGGAACGTCCCATAGCTCATGCTCCGCTTCAAAAAGGTCGCAAGCCTCGCGAAGACTGGAGGTCTTGACATTGGCGCCTGCGTTGAGCAGCATGCCAACGACTTCGGGGCGGCCTGACGTACAAGCATAATGAAGAGGTGTTTGACCCTTTTGGTCTTCATCGTTGACGCCGGGGATAGACAAGCGGCAGTCATCTTCTAGCCAAACACCTCGACGTGCATCTTCGGATCCATCTGAATGGTGAAGAGAGTCTAATAACAGTCTGACAATGTTACTTTGCCTGCTTCTAACGGCGAGGTGGAGTGGTGTCAAACCCTCATTGGTTGCAACGTTCGGGTTAGCACCTGCATCGAGCAGCTTCTTGGCACGGTATTCTGAAGTGTTGACGGCAATATGCAGCGGTGTAGTGCCGTCTTCATCAGCGGAATCGATGGTTTCCATCCGTGAGAGGAGCAGATCCATAGGGTATGTCGCATCCGGTTCGCCCCACCCTCGATGGGCCTTACATGAAAGGTTGTGAAGTGGCGTCCTGCCTTTCTTATTCATCTTCTCGGGATCTAGTACTAGGTCCAAGAGCTGCTTCCAGACAGGAATGACGCTGGTGAAGTTATCGAAGTTCGATGGATGCCAGCTGAGTTCGTGCAGCAAGGTGTTTCCCTCATCGTCCACGACATACACATCAAGTCGCAGGCTGATCAAGAAGTCCAGTCGAGCATGTTTCTGGTAGTAAAACAATCGTTTTGAGCTTCCGTTATGGCTTCTCACAGCTTCATGCAACAAACCGCGACCCTTGGCATTCCAAGCGTCAAGCGTGGCACCCCGTTCTATCAGTGCCGTTATGTCTCTGTGAGGGTCTTTGCGATCGGAAGTACGGGACTTGACCATTCGGAAAAGTGCGGTACAGCCATTTTTGTCTTTCGCATTATGTCAGCTACGTACGGCACTGAGTAACATGTCCCATACCTCTTTCGCATATTCCCCTGATAGCCTCATGACGTCCATCGGTGTTATGTCAGACTTGTTGCTGAAATTGTCGTCGGCGCCTACCTCGATCAGTTTCTTGATGATTCTGACGTCTGGGTTGGACTTCCCGAGGGCCACGTGCAATACCTCATTACCCTCCCTATCCACGACCTTGCAGTCCTGGCCATAGTCTAGGGATTTGTGAGCCAGAATTGTAGCGTTGCGATCGAGAAAGAAGAAGACCGGTGTCTTGCCATTTGAAGGTACAGCCGCGTTGATATCTGCGTGGCCAGTCTCAATCAGTTGAGACATGTTGTCTATGTTTCCCGGATTGTGAAGGGGTGTGTAGCCCTTGTTGTCGGCATTGTTTGGGTCGAGGGATCTTTCTAGCAGCAATTTGGTCCAGAGAGGATCGATCAAAGATTTCACGATGTCCTTCCTCCCAGACTCAGCAGCCCAGAAAAGAGGCGATCTGCCATTAACATCTACAGGATCGACGGCGGCATCCGGTACGGTGAGCTGATGCTTCACCCACTCACATAAGCCATATCTGGCCGCGGTATGCAATGGCGTTACGCCGCCAGTTCCTTCGTCCCAGCGCATTTCGAGCCATGTCTTCAACCAACGATGGTTCTCAACAAACATCTCGAGTGCCTGATCGATCTCCTTCTGTGGATAACCTTCACAGGTCGATTTGGCAATATGGTCGTACCAGTTGCTTGCTGCATAAGCAAGCAAAGGGATACTCCAAGTTTACTTCGGAAGTGTCATGTCTTTTGCAGCCGCGTCTGGGTTTATTTGGAGGACGCTTTGGTGATTCATGTTTCTCGTCATTCATCTCATCGAGGCGCCCAGCCTGTAAATAACTCGAACATGCTAAACCAAGTCTGGCGTTCGTCTCTCCGAAGGTCAGAATATGATATCCAGCGTCGTGGTTCCTGTTGATATCTGTGAGGTACTCTGTGAATGTGTGGTCGATCACACAGACGGTCTCATCGGGCAGTATATTCAATAAGAGCCACAGGCTGCTCTCACGCTGTCTTTGCTGAGCTTGAGGTCTTGGTTGGCGAGACTAGAATGAGTGACTTTGATGACATCGGCCATCTCCAGTAGGCTGACTGGACGGATAACGTGCGTAGTTCATTGGAGAGTGAAGATCTGAACATCTTGGGGAACGCCAGACCTCCGTGAGTGCCCACGGAGCAGATTGGAGTATATGACCGACATATCCTTAAGGACAGCTTGCAGAACCTCCTTGACACTGGCTCCTGGCTTGAGGAAGACATCCCTGGCGAGTTTGGCATACAAGACGAGGCCATGCGCTTGACCTGGGATAGCCTCCCGGGTGGCCTTTTGGTACTCTAGAGGTACATTTGAACACCCCAAAATCGCTCGAACATAGGTGTTAATGTCGACGTTAACCGTGCCAAACTCAAGTTGTATTTGAGAATGATTGAGGTCTTTCATGAGTGGCTCATATCAGGCATGATTTGGCTGGTCAAGAGCACTTTGACTGTGTGAGGCTTCCAAGTCCCGAGCTCACCCAGAGCGCGGATGAACTTCCAATGGTGCCGATCCATCTTATCCAAAGCGTCAACGATGCAAAACGCTTTCTCATGTAACCCAGAAAGTGCCATCTGAAGGTCTTTACAGAAGCTCTCAAGCGACATGCTGTTGAGAGATCGCTTGCTTTCGACGTACCCCTTGATCTGCTTCTGCAGGAGGTGGGCTGTATAGCAGAAGTTGATCCAGCCAGTCTCTCAACAGCGCAGCCGCTTCGTGGTTGGCGTCAATGATCTCTCGAAAGAAGTATAGCACCGGGGTTCCTGGCTGGTTTTTGGACAGGTCTCGAACGATTTGGACGCCAGAACTGACTTTGCAAAGCTCGGTCTGCCCTTGACCCATACGAGTCCTTGCTCTCTACCTTTGAGCCAGTCATTGTATGTGCTGTTTGATGCGATGCATTCTCCGGTGCCTGTGGCGTGAGATGAGAGGTGTTTCCGATATTCGCCGCTGTCTAGGTCATATTAAGTTGGTCGTAGCCATGCTCTTAGGTTCTCGATCACCTTGGGGAGCTCTGGCAGAATTTGATCGGGGTTGTAGTTGCTAATGTCGTCGTGGCCAATCACGACAGCGTCGCTGTCACTGTGACTAGAAGACATGGTGGTCTTCTGGTCCAGAACACTACCTCCCACTACAAGATAGAACTGCATATGAGTGTCTTAGGCGCTTGAAGTGCTGGCTTTGAAATATCGTGCAGTTGGAACCTGATAAAGATTGGTTACGTAACGGAAGAGCAACTTTTTGGAGGGAGAGAATGGAAGTACGAGAAGAACTAGAAGAACATGACGTTGAACAAGGTTAGGTGACCAGAATTCAATCAATTAATTGCCTTAGATTTGGGAGTGGCTGCCTATGGTTGGTAGCGAATCGCCGTTCAGCAATGTGAATCCTTTCTTGCCCGTGGCATTCCTGAAGGGATTCATCCAGGGGTTCTGGCCACTCAGAGAAGTCTTCCCTCCAAGTTGAACCCATCCAATATCAGAGAATCATGAATACTACTAAAAGATGGCCAAATAAAGCCTAGAGGCTAGCCCTCTCAAGTGCTATGTAGCAGGCCCATATCATGCTATTCATGACCAGTGCCTGCGCTGAATGGCATCATAACTGGTTAGCACTCTCTTAGGGGATGAGTAGAACTCCTCGCCGGATGTCTACTAAAAAGTTGTTATAAATCTCTTAGAGTTTCTATCCCACCGGTTCGTTCTGAGATGGGAGTGGGATGCCGATACCAGTCCTGAATAGCCCAGCTAAACACCTCCACCGCAGGCCCGCCCTGCCGAGAGATGGAATGTGGCATCAGATCTTGATGTTTGAAGTTTGGGATGATGGATCCTCAGCGCAAACTCAAAGATATTGCGAAGACGATCAGGTTCCATCCCACACCTAGTGTTTCTCAGTCCCTGCATCCACGTTGCTGGATCTGCCCGAAACCTAATTCATGGCCTTGGCTTAACTTGAGACCCTGGACCTTAGTATGGAACCGTTTTTCCAGCCAAGACGCTACGTGCCCAGTATTGTTCTTTAGCAGCTTATATGTGCCTAGCAGAAGTAGACAGAGTCCTGCCGAGGATGCGGATATAGCGATTCTTGTTTCCTTGAACGGTCACCTGAACCATGTTCTTATGGATCCGGTTATCAATGCACCGGTCACCAGAAACACACAAAAGCAATAATTCCCGATGATTGGGACATCAGCCATAAAATTAAGGATATTCGAGGATTGAGTCAATGGTGTTTAGAGACGGAACCAAAGAATATTCGCCGTCGATCTAACGGTGCCCCGCTCCGCAATATCTCCGCAGCGAAACTCTATTTCGCGGCCCCTGCATCGTGAACTCCGTGTTTAGTGCGACGTGGACGACGTGCCAATTCTCTTTCTCAACATCACAAGGTACACCGCAATGGGCCGAAGATCAAAGCAGACATCTTGCTTTCCATGTGTTGAGGCCAAGAGGCGTTGCGATCGGACACTTCCCGCCTGTTCCCGATGTCTAGATCGGGACGTTGACTGCGCATACCCACCGGTCCGCCGGTCACGGCTCCGTCCGCCGCCAGACTCCCTCGACCCGGGGACGCAGTCTGTTTCCAATTGGGACTTGGAATCAGCCTGGCCCGCATTACAGGATGACATGAACGACATTGCTCTGCAGGTGGAGGGTATCGACGCCCTAGCGGACACCTTCTTCGCTTCCGACCAGGCAGCTGATGTGCCGAGTACTCTATCCCTCGGGATCGACCACAACCTCGAGGCATCCTCATCATCCTCAATTACAAACCCGAATCAGTCGAACAGCGAATCGAGCCCCAACCAGCTTAGCCCCACCGTGGAGCGTCTAAGCTGGTTCCTGAACTCCCCGTCCTGGGCCATCGCCTACCACTACCACCCACCGGGATCCATCCCTCCGGCCGCCGTGTTCACCAACTTCGTCCGCGGCCTGCAGGACTGGCTCGTCCGCTTCCTCCGCAAAGGCCACAACCCCTTCATCCACCGCAACCTCTACACCGAATCGAGCATGCCCCGCTGCCTCCAAGATGCGTACGCTGCCATCGCCATCGCGCAGAACGTCACGCCGGACAACGAACACGTGGTCGACGCCACCTCCGCGACCTACATCCTGGACCTGATCGCCAGCCACTCGGCGGCGGAGCCGGCGTTTTCCCTGCTCACCACGAGAGAACACCTCGCTCGCACGCAGGCCCTCCTGATCCACCTCTTGCTGTCCCTTTTCTCTCCCTCCATCTCCCGCCGCGCCAAGGCGGAGAGTCTGATCGACACGCTCCGCCTGTGGGCCCAACAGCTCTGGGAGTCTGCCGCGCTCGACGCGACCTCGTCGTCCATCTGTTCGAATACCCTGTCGTTGCCTGAAGACGCTGGCGCCGACACGACGGACATGGTGCAAAATCTGTATAGGGCGTTTGTCCTGTCAGAGTCGATCCGTCGGACGTACCTGCTGACGAGCATCGCTACTGGCGTGTACGGCGCGCTCAAGGCAACGTGGTCTGAGACGTGCGGCGGGGATATATGCATCACCGCGCGTGCGGAGCTGTGGGACGCGCCTTCGTCCGCGCGGTGGGAGTCTAGCGCTCGCAAGGCGGATCCGCTGTTTTTGCATAGTCTGCACGGGCAGAGTTTGGTTGAGCGCGGGATACCTGCTGCGGAGGTTGATGAGTTTGCGAGGCTGTTGTTCACGGTGATGTGGGGGCTTGAGAAGGTCGAACGTTGGGTTGTGAGTACTGGCGATAGTGTATCTGTCATGTATTGAGGATTTCCATATATCTGTCATGGTGAACCTCGGATTTGGTTGCAAGCAAAATTACAGAACTTGGAACAAGCCACAAGTGACAAGTCTTTTCATAAACAGCTCGGAGTACTGTTCGACAATGAATTGAAAATCAAAGTTGCCTCGAATATGGCCCAGTACCTCGCCGCGTTTCACTGTTCTTTAATTTTTACCAAGCTTGCAAAGGTGGCAGACTCTCATCCGCTAGTCTTTTGTTGACTTCTTCCATGGTGGTCTTCCAGAGCCCCCTCACCTGCTCCTCGTCTGACGCCACCGAAGCAGGAACACCAATCTTTCCCACCGGTAACAAAAATTGCGCTTTGTACGCAGCCGAATTCTCCTTCACATCTCTTGAAACCGCAGCAAATACGGGGTTTACAGCACCTTGCTCTGGAGAAAGAAACTTCAAGCGCGCAATGGTCCTGACCATGGCGTTATTAATCGAGAACACGCCCTCTGTGGCGACCTCTCCCGGGTGCACCGCAACAGATATGATGGGCAAACCCTGCTTGTCCAGCCTTCTCTGCAACTCTTGCGCAAAAATGAGGTTGGCCGCTTTGGAGACCGCGTAGCGAATCATGTCGAAGCCAAAGGCGAACTTGCCGAAATAGCGCCATTGCCAGGGGTGCGACGGGACCGGGTTGCGGAGGCAGTCGGGCGACTTAAAGGAGAACTTGAAGCCGCTGGGTAGCATCGCAACCTGAGCGGTGGAGGTTAGAGTGACGATGCGGACGTCGGCGTCTTTCTCCGCGGCCGCACTTTGGAGTAATGGGAGAAGGCGGTTCGTGAGCGCAAAGGGGCCCACGAAACTGTTGCTACTAGTCAGATGAAGACATTTCCTTCGACTCGCAGAACTTACTTCACAGCCATGTGAGGCTCCCATCCCGCGCCAACTGGTTCGTTTGACCAGGTTGCTGCTGCTGCGTTGTGGACTTCTAAAGCGTCAGCATGGCTGACGTCTTCTTCCGGGTTGGGTATGGGCAATTGGCATACTCAGGAGGTCAAGCCTTTCCTCCTGTGTCTTCAACCAATCCACTGCGGCCGTGATACTACCCATATCCGCGAGATCCATTTTGACCCATTGGAGATTTTGCGGCTCGATCTCGGGGGTTTTGTCTAGAATGAGCCTTCGTGTCTGCACACCTTTGGCCTCGGATCGCACCGCCAGATACACTTTGGCGCCATTCAGCGCAAGATATCTGGCTGCTTCGCGTCCAATGTCGCTGCTGTAGGAAGAATCGTGTAAGCTGAGGCTTGTTGAATGTGGGTGGGTTGACTTACTTTGCGCCGGTGATGACAGCAATTTTCCCATACAGTGGAGGGATATTCTTCTCTGGATTCCATTCGGTCGTCATGTTTACGGTGATAAAATAGATAGGCAGAAATTTTCTATCCCCTTTTTAATGTCTTTTTATTCAGTGCTGAAAAGCGAGCTGGAGACTGGCATATATCTACCCTGTATTTACCTAACAATCAAATAACTTCTCCACAGATATCAAAATACAATGCTATAACAAGTACGATTGTAACAATCTTCATCCTCCGAAAAGCATACTTAAGATTTGCGGACATGGAGCGGAGGATCTGCGGACGTACCGCGGAAGACAGTGGGGCTCGGAAGCCGGAGCTCACGGCCCCATTTCTGAGGCGTCAGTCACGGCAAGACCATTCATCCCGGTACTGTAGCACACGACCCAACAGCTCGCATCTCAGAAGCAGTGAAACCACAGGTGCAGCCTTCGGGTCTCTGTGATTTGGGACGATCGCCTGTCTCTCATTCGCAGGCACTGGTTGGCTGCCTGAGCTTTGGGCTCTGCAACTGCGGTTTTGGGCCCAAGCTCCTGCTGCGTCTGGGGTGGCACGTGCCTCCTGCCGGATGGGAAGCTCCGCCCAGCGCTGTGGACGAACTCACCTACGTCATGGGCTGGTCACCCTTCGAATTCCACCACGCAACACGCCTGCTCGTCGCGACTTCACGTCAACAACCTCCAAGCTCTTAGCGACAGCATACACCACATTCGACCCGGGCATGAATGATTTGACGCGCATATCCAACACATCGTCCTACGGCTTCAATATTAAGTGGCGCACGATGCTGTCCTGCTTCGGGTTCGGCAAGTCGCGCGAGGATCGCGAGCGAGAGCCTCTGCTGCCGCGCTACAATGACGACACGGCGCTCCAGCAGCGGCTGCACGAGAAGCTGCACACGTATCAGATGCTGAGAGCTCTCGGCAAGGGATACATGCCGTCCAACGAGCAACTCATCGTTAACCTGCGCACCCTGCTGTCTTGCGACATCCTTAACCCCGATACGCCAGACCTCAGCGACTCTGGGCGCAAGCTCATCCTCAACGTCAAGCTCCTGATCAAGCAGCTGATTGAGCTCCTGCTGCACAAGAACGACCAGGACCAGATTCAAGATTTTATCTGGTATCTGACAAAAGCTCGCTTGTCCATCGACGCCTACGACATTGGTGCTCGAGCGTCAAAAGCCAGGGCCAGAGCCGATACAGTTGCTGGTGGGTCGATCCCTACTGACACCTTAACACCGTGGATGCCGTGTGCTGGGAGGACCCCACGTTCCATCAAAGTCAAATAGATGAAAGCCTGACTGGACTTTAAACTGACAATTGCCAAGCATACAAAAGCTTACAAACCGTCGGCTCTCTCATCTTAACCAATTCTGACTTTCGCCTTCTACTATCGGACCTCGGCACCATTGGTCGAGAGGTCTTCCGCGACACAGCCTTCACCCTATCCGACGTGTCTAAGCAGGCTGCCAAGAAAATTGAGCCCTCCAAAGAGGAAGAGGAAGCTCTCCGCCATCCGAACGGGGACTCGAAGCCTCCCCCTTCCAAGGACGACTTCCAGGATGAGGTCGTCGAGGTTTCCCAGGTCGTTGCTGATGGTGTCGCCAAAGTCGCAGATGAAGCCAGCCAGAGCCTGGTGGATCATGTCACCGGCGACGAACAAGAGACCATCGTGCACCGATTGAAGAAGACAATTCTAAACTTGCGCGACCGCAAAGACTACTCTGACTCGGTGTCCACACTGTCTCTTCTGATCAGACGGTATCTGCTGGTTTACTCGCACGCCATCTCCGACACAATCGAAGTTGCACAGGATGACATCAACACCAACCCCGAAGCGGACCGGGCCCTCAAGAACTTTTGGCTCTTCCTGACCTCTCTCGGTGATCGCAACCATTGGAACGAAGTCGAACGCATGTTCAAAGTTGTTATGGAGCATGGCCGCAGTGACCCTGAGTTTGACGAACTCGTCAGGCAAATCGGCAACCTGCTGCAAGACATGTTGACAGATCCTGACTTTTTCGAACATGCCGAAGACCGTTTCAAGGAGTTGAGGGCCAAGTCAAAAGAGCTTACATCCGAGTCATCCGTCAGGGATGATCTTGACGCGTTGCTCGACAAAGTCCAACTGGCCTTGCACTCAGTGCTTGAAGATGCCGACATCAAAAAGGTGCTCAACACCACCCAAAGAATTTTTAAAATCCTGTCGCCTGCCCATCAATACACGAACGGGGAGTTGGTGGCCGACTCTGTCAACGTCTTCATCCCCTTGCTCGTGCAGCCTATTCAATACGTGCCAATTCCTCGCTTGGAGGTTTCAGCACCGGCAATCGACCTCCTTTTGGAGAACCTAATTTTGGAACCAGGACGCACCGTCAACAACAGCTCTTTCCTCCCCTACAAGATCAATATATCGACCCAGAATGATGTCGAAATTCGCAAGGCCCGCTTCCGGATGACTTCCACAGTGAAAACGCTGATGCGAATCACCATATCGGGCCTGTCAATTGCCGCGGAGGATCTGGGCTTTTGGCTCCGCCTTCATTCGGGAATATTGAGGCTAGCCGATGCTGGCATCGCTGGATTCCACCTTGATGAGCGGGGGATCGATGTTGCCATTGATGTGGAGGTCGGAAAGGAGCGACTTGAGGACATATTGACTCTTCACAATGTCCGAGTTCGCATCCACCATCTCGATTATACGCTCCGCAAGAGTAAATTCGCCTGCCTCGCTTGGGTGCTGAAGCCGATCATACGACCAATTGTCAAGGCCGCATTGGAAGCCCAGATTGCTGCCAGCATCGGCGAGTTGCTTCATTTCGCTAACAGAGAACTTCTTTTTGCTCGTGAGCGGCTCAGGGCCACCCGCATCGCCGACCCGCAGGACTTGTGGACATTCCTCAAGGCCGTGGCAGCGAGATTGGTGCCTCCGGAGGATCCAGATCTCTACACCCGGGTGGGCGTTGCGCAACCCGGCCGGGGTGTCTTCAAGGGGGTCTATGCCCCCGGCAGTCTCGTCAAAATGTGGAACGAGGAGGCGGCGCTGGCAGGCGACCGAGTGCACGAATATCAGAGAGACGGGTGGCGCAATGCAATCTTTGACATTGGCACTACAACGGTCTGACGTTGCAGTGCTGCTGGCGGGTAAATGGCGCAGTCGCAGTCAACCGACGGAAGACTGCAGTTTGTACGAAAAACACCAGGGACAAGACACGGCACGGAGGGCAACGGTATGGAGTCAAAAGCAGCATGTTTTGTGATGTATTCCTAGAGGCGATAACAGGGGAAACAGGACCTTCTACAGAAATGGCAAGTCGTTAAATCATCAAAAAGCATGTGCTTATGGCGCGAAGTGGCGGATGCTTCCGGCAGATGCGCTGCATGCTACGCTGCCAGCAAGCAGTCTGTGTGCTAGCTGTGCAGCTTCCCGAAAGCAACCAGCCGCCGGTGCAATTGTTGTCCCAGCCTACCATCGAGACAACTTGTCAGCCTGCAATGCACAGGTCGCTGCCGCCGTTGTGTTCGCTTGACACCTCAATCGAGCAGGAGCATAGTGACACGATCTGTGCCAAGATCAATTCACTAGAGCTTAAACGGATCTTTGCCTTGAACAAGTTTACGTCTAGAGGGGCTCAGTACAACAGCTTCCCTATTTACTCGGGTTACATGAGTTTAATCAACCGACGTCTACAGCCACAGGCGCGTATCAAGCGCCGGAAACCGTGGAATGCGCGGGCCCAGCAAGAAGGACTCCCTGATGCCATGAGCACATGCCGGTGTTGGCTCGAGTCATCAAGCACTATGCTCCCGACGTCGAAATACCGTTACAACGCCCCTTGCAGTGCGCCACCCCGTTATTGGCGTCGCACAGCGACCGATTGCTGCGGGGCCATCCCGAAACTTACTGGTGCTTGAATTCGGGACGTCTCTTTTGGAGGAAGGCCGACATCCCTTCATTGAAATCGCCAAGGCTAAAAGTCGAGTAGTAAAGAGATTTCTCCATGGTCATCCCGGCGTCCAAGTGGCTATTTTCAACTGTGACGGGGTCAGCGAGTCATAATTACAGGGACCCGCCCCCTCGATCCCTAAGTGGAATCCGGAAGCCATCCCCCAAACGGAGAAAAGGGAGAGAGTGTGAGGGAACCCACCGGTGAGGACAGCCTGCTTAGCCGTCTTGACGACGGGGCCCGACATGAAGGCAATGCGCTCAGCGAGCTTGAGGGCCGCTGGGACGACCTCTGCGCGCGGGAACACCTTGTTGACCACGCCCAGTCGCTCAAACTCGGCTCCGCTTGCTGAATCGCCCGTCAGGACGAACTCCATAGCCTAACAGCCGTTAGTTGCAATCTATCTCTAGGGCGCAGTGCGCTAGCTCATTGGAGAGTGAGTCGATAAAGGTGAACGGGTCAAACTTTAAGTTGATCTTCGTCCTCGGCTTGACTTACCTTGTGCTTTCCAATGGCGCGCGCCAGCCGTTGAGTTCCGCCAGCACCCGGGATGGTTCCGATCTTGATCTCAGGGAGGCCGAAGGAGGCGTCCTCAGCGGCATAGATCATGTCGCACTATCGAATGTGATGAGCATAGCACGTACACGCCCAAAGCGACTTTTCTCGCCTAGCAGCAAGACCGTGGGGGGGCTCATGTCACTTACCGCCAGGGCAATCTCGCAGCCACCGCCCAACTTGAGGCTCGCGCATTAGCCAGGTTTTTCCAAGTTCTGGAGGGAGGAAAAGAAAGCAATTGGACCGGGGGCAGTCGCCTTAGGGCGCCAAAACGGCCTACCGTCCAGCCAAGACGCCAAACGCACGACGACGACGCGGAAAACAACTTACGGCAAATCCGACAACAGCCGCGATGATGGGCTTGGAGAACCTGGCAAAGGCGTCTGTTAGGTCCTTGAGGAAGGCCCTGTTGTGGGCCTCTGCCGTGGAGATCTGCACCAGCTCGTTCAGATCCATTCCGGCTGCACCATAAAACGGATTAGCTAACGTTATGGTGTCCATTAGATTAGATGAAAGGTCCGCCTGCTGGGGCCCCCGTCGAGGATTTTCATGACGTTTCAGAGATTCAGAAACGTCGACGTTCCAACGACGGACGGAAGCAGGGCCCACCACCGCCCTTGTGTATCACGTCCGTGGGGAATCAGATGGAGATGGGATGGCAGTTGTCGGTGCCTTTCAGGCTTGACTGCCGTGTGCGGCGCCGCGCCTGTTGGTGATGCGCCTGGATGCACGTAGTAAGGGGGGCCAGGCCAACCTGCGCGTGTTGATTGACAAGCAACTGCAAGAAACAGCAGATGCCGAGGGGGGAAAACGAAGGGGAGGGGAGGGGGTCGAGATTTCGAACGCATGAGGGGGTGTTTGTCTGTCGCACCAAGACTTCAAGATCCCAAACGGCCAACACTAGAGCTTTTGGGATGCAAGAAATTTTGGGGAAAGAAACATGGACATGTCTCGAGTGCTGAAGCTGGAAGCTGGAAAACTGGACGGAAGACGAAACGTACCGCAAAAAGGTCCATCAGCGCCGCCGGTGATGACCACGGCGCGGACGGCTTCCAAGGCATCGAGATGCACCAGTGTCGCGATAATTTCGCCGATCATGACCTGAGAGAAGGCGTTTCTCTTGGCCGGGCGGTTGAATCGAACGAGGGCGACGCCCTTGTCGGCTTCCACGGTCAACTCGAGCGTTTGCAGGCTGTCCATATTGGAAGAAACCTCGGGATGGCGATAAAGCGGGAGAAAAAAACAAGCAAAAACGTGATGGGCGAAATTGGAGAAATGGAGACAACGGACGGGAGACCGGTTGGGATTGACTTGGAATGAGAGTCAAAAGCGTGGTGAGCACATGGCAAGAGAGACAAAGAAGTTGGACGTTTTCTTCTTGATACTTTTTTATTTTTTCCGTCGTTGCTTCTTTCCCCTCACGAGGTTTTGCTTCTTCACTAACACCGAGCGCGCAGTCCAGGAGGGCCGCCCTGTTATGACCGAATTCGGCCGACCGACGAGGGTGAGGGGAAACAGTGCGTCGCAGGGCCCTTTTCAGGGTCGCATCCGACTGGAGCCTCCAAAAATGCACAGGAGCAGCAGTGCGGATAATCAGAGGGTGAGTTGAGTGCAGTTGGTGAGGGGGAGGGAGGGCCGCCGAACACTTTGAACGGTCAAGACAGGCGTGAGGAGCCGCGAAGATCAGGGTTTACCCCGGCCGGCCGGCGACCGTCGCCCAACCGGGGAGGAGGCGACACCACCAACATCATTTCATCATTCGCATCAGGGACGGGACGTGGGTTGAGAGAAAGTTGTTCGAGACGGAGCACAGCGCAGAGATGACAAGGGGCCGTCAAAGTTCACGCATCGGCTGTGAATCCGCAAGCGCCTGGCAAATCCTCCACGATCGATGGTACGTACTGGAGGAGCAATCCGTCAAGTAATGGGACTGATTGACAACAACTTTGTAAGCCCCCCCTGACGAACCCTTCTCCCCCCGTCCCCTTACCCCTACTCCCCTGCACCGGGGGATGTTCAAGGGAGCCCCTAAATCCTGACGTCCCGTCCACAAAGTCCCTTGCTACAGTCCAACTTCACGTCGTCCAAGGTCCAGGTCCGCCAGCAACAGCAAGTCCTGAGGAAACAGCTGCCGCATTGGGCGGATCTGGTCCGGATCGACCTCCGTTTTTCCCGCATTTGGAGGTCTCGTCCGGGCCAGCCCCGCCGTTCCGCACAGCTGTTCCGCACAACAACTGTTACCGCGGGATGGAGACAGGGCCGCAGGCGCGTTACAACCAAATTTCTGCCCGTTTTGGGGCCCTAAATTCAACCTAGTCGGGTTGGCCTACTACTTGCTCTCTACGGATACCGTGTTATGGTTATGGATACCTGCAGACTAACGGCAAATCTCCAGCGCTACTAGGCCTGTATGCGTACAGAGTACACGCGCTCGTAAGGGAGGCGTATTCTCGACCGTGCCCCGGTGTGCCCCTTGGCGCTCGGGGCTTTTTCTTGGTGATGGATGCAAAATGCTTCCAGGACTCCTGCTGCTTGCGCCCATCATCCAGCACATCATCCCGTCATGATCCCTGGCTTTTGCGGAGTGCGGCCAAGTATCCGCTCGTCCGTTGCTGCTTTCGTTTACGGTTTGACGGTTCCCAGAAGACGTCCGATTACAAGGCCCCCCCATGGTGTTGTGAGAAAGCTCCTCCGTCCTGCTTGCTACCTACCTAGCTCATCAATACAGGCAGCCCGGTTCTCCACCGCATCTAAAACATTTGTTCTGCACACTGCGTAGTAGGCAGGAGCTGAAAGAAGCAACGAGGCCCAGCCCTGATATCCATCCCTCGGCGTCTGGCCAGGGTGTTCTAGAAGCTGCAACCTTGTTCATTCACGGAGCTCGACGCAGGTTTTTGGCGAATTTGCCAAACGGGATGGAGCTGTGGTTCGGATGACAGGGCTTCTGCACGGCCTTTCGTCTTGGCATCTCGCGAGATGGCCACGCGCCTACCGGTACACACAGACGAGCAAGGCGAGACATGGCAAGGAAGTTGACATGGAGACAACGGGGGCGTGGGCGTGGGCGTGTTGATGGTCTAGACGCAGCAGGCAGATAGGGATATATCTGCCTCGCGGTTCCCACCTCTCCTCGTTCGAGCTATGGTTATCCCTCGCGTCACTGGTGGGCACAATCACTCAAGAGCATCAACTTCTAGCTCTACTAATCATGGTCTCCTCGCGTTCCTTCCACTCGCTGGAAAGCCTCTCCCTGGCGGATCGAGTGCTTTTCAACCAGTTCAGCAGGGGCCCGAGTGATGTGATCCCCTACCACGTCGTCCACCACGCCTTCGAATCCATCGCCGCGGCGCATCCCGACGTCACCGCCGTCCGCCACTACGATGGCACGACAATCACATACCGCGAGCTCAACCGCCGCGCCAACATCCTCGCCAACGAGCTACGGGGCACCCATGGCCTCAGGAAGGGAGACCGCGTCGTGCTCGTCTACTCGCGCTGCATCGAGATGGTCGTCTTCATCCTCGCCGTCCTCAAGGCCGGCGGCCAGTACGTCCCCCTCGACGGCGGCATCATCCCGGAAGACACCCTCGGCTACGACATTGCCGACTCCAGCGCCCCCGTCGTGCTGTGCCTGCCCAAGTTCAGGGAGAAGGTCCTGCGCAGCATACCTGACGACAGGCGAGATGTGGTGAGAGTCGTCGACCTCGACGCGAACAGCTGGCTGTGGAAGCACGGCAACGCGGGCCACCCCGGCGTGATCGTCAAGCCCGAGGACGGCGCCTACGTGATCTACACCTCGGGCACCACCGGCCGCCCCAAGGGCGTGGATGTGAGACACGAGGGCGTTACCAACACCCTTCTAGCGGAGCCGTCGAAGCTGGGCATCCGTGTGGGAAAGAATGTGGCGCAACAGTTGAACGTCGGTTTCGATATGTGTAAGTCAAATGTCTCAAACTCTAAATTTCCACTTTCAGCTTTCGTTGTTTGGCTGACGCGGCACACACACGGATAGGCGCATGGGAGATTCTGGGAACAATGATGAACGGCGGAACCCTGCACATCAGGGGCAGCGGCAACGACCTCTGGACGGACTGCTTGCAGCGCGTCGACACCGTCATCGCGACGCCGTCAGTCGTCCTCAAGCACATGCCCAACCGCGAGGACTTCCCCAATATCAGAACCATCGCCGTTGGCGGCGAGCCCTGCCCGTTGGCGCTCGCCGAACAATGGGCGCCCTACATCAAGTTCTGGAACGTCTGCGGCCCGACCGAGATCAGCATCCTCAATACGGCGCACCTCCACAAGCCCGGCAAGACGCTGTCTATCGGCAAACCCAACCCAAACACCAACGTCTACGTCCTCGACGAGAATGAGAACCCTGTCCCCATCGGCCAGCCGGGTGTCATGTGGGCCGGCGGTCCAGGCGTATCCAGAGGCTATCTCAACCTGCCCGAGCTAACCTCTCAGAGATATAAGCTGGACAAGTTCACTCAAGACGGGTTAGTCCAATTCCCTCTCTCCTCCCACTGTCCCGACGACCCGGCCGAGAGAAAGCGCCACTGACATATCAAACCCACAGTCGTATGATGTTCAACACCGGCGACCTGGCCCGCTGGCTGGAGGACGGCAGTCTCGAGCCCCTCGGCCGCAAGGACGACCAGGTCAAGATTTCCGGTTTCCGCGTCGAGCTCGACGGCGTCTCACGGGCCATTGAGAAGCACTCTGCCGTGACCAAGGGCTGCGCGCTTAAGATCGAGGACCGCCTCTGGGGCTTCTACTCCGCCGCCGCTCCCATCGACGAGGCCGAGCTCAAGACTATTGTCGGCGAGGGTCAGCCTTTCTACGCTGTTCCCACGGTCTGGAAGTATCTCCCCGTCATCGAGCTCACTCCCAACGGCAAGGTTGATAAGCGCGTGCTCCGGGATATCGCTGGCGGCGCCACTCCTTCTCCTCCCCTCCCGCCCATCTCCACCTCCATGTCCACGCCCCAGACCGGCTCCTCCGCCTCCTCCATCAGGACCGAGGTGGCATCGCCAACAAAGAGCGAATCTGGCTGCACGCTCGTCGACTCTCGCAACTTCACCGTCGTCCCCTCCCGAGGCAGCGACCCAGACCTGGAGAAGACCGCCGCCTTCGTGGAGGAAGAGGCCGAGAAGCAGGAAGACTACGAGCTCCCCTCCAAGAACGGCTTCCATGGCTGGCGCTGGATCCGCCATCGCGGCCTGAACGCCTACCGCAAGCTGTTCGGCGTCATCTTCCTTGCCAATCTGGCCACCTTTGTCTTCCTCCTATGGGACGCCCGCGAGAACAACTTCTCCCTGCCCCTGAACCACCTCGCCACCGCCGTCGCCGCCAACCTCCTCGGCGCCGTCCTCCTCCGCCAGGACTACGTCGTCAACTTCATCTTCTGGCTTTGCTCCCGCGTCCCGACCTCCGTGCCGCTCGCCATCCGCCGCCACTTCGCCCGCGTCTACCACAACGGCGGCGTCCACTCCGGCTGCGCCGTCTCCGCCACCGTCTGGTGGGTCATCTTCACCGGCGCCGCCACGGGCAACTTCCTCGCCTCGAACCCGCTCCACTCCGTCTCCCTCATCACCCTCGTCCTCACCTACCTCATCCTCCTCCTCCTCCTCGCCATCCTCGTCATGGCGTACCCCTCCATCCGCGGCAAGATGCACGACCAGTTCGAGTGGACGCACCGCTTCGCAGGCTGGTCCGCCCTCGCCCTCGTCTGGGCCCACGTCGTCGCCACCGCCGCCTCCTCCGCCTCTCCCTCCGCCCCCCTCGGCGCCACCCTCGCAAAGACACCCGCCCTCTACCTCGTCGCCCTCACGACCCTCAGCATCGCCCTCCCCTGGATGCGCCTCCGCCGCGTCAAGGTCGTCCCAGAGCCCCTCTCCAAGCACGCCGTCCGCCTGCACTTCGACTTCACCACCCCCGGGCCCTGCACCTCGCGCGGCGTACGCATCACCGACCGCCCCATGGTCGAGTGGCACGCCTTTGCCGCGATCCCCGAGCCCGACGGCCCGGGCTTCTCCATCGTCGTCTCCAAGGCCGGCGACTGGACCAAGCGCATCATCGAGAACCCGCCCACCTCCATCTGGACCCGCGGCACCCCGGCCTCGGGCGTCCTCGCCGTCGCGCCCCTCTTCAAGAAGATGGTCCTCGTCGCCACCGGCTCCGGCATCGGGCCCTGCCTGCCCGTCCTCATGGAGCGCCGCGTCCCCGCGCGCGTCGTGTGGTCCACCAAGAACCCGCTCAAGACGTACGGCCAGGGCATCATGGACACCATCCTCAAGGCGGACCCGGACGCGCTTATCTGGGACACGGACCAGCTCGGCCGCCCGAACCTCGTGCAGCTCGCGTACAACGTGTACAAGGAGAGCGGCGCCGAGTGCGTTGCCATCATATCGAACGGGCCCACGACGAATAAGTTTGTGTACCAGATGGAGAGCAGAGGTATTCCTGCGTTTGGGCCCATTTGGGATTCTTAAACATTTTTGAGTTGGGAATTTTCTTTGGGGGTTATGGTATTTATGTGTGTTGAAGCATTCCGGTTGGGGGGCTGGCTTTCTTGAGCGAAAATTGCTGCTGGTCTTTGTCCATATTTTCTTGTGTCTATTTTTACTTTTTTTCTCCGTCCTCGGGATTGGAAGGGTTATACCATCTATGACTGTCACTATTGTGTATAAAAGTACTAGTGCTGTGCGGGCTACATCGGGATATGTAGTCTGCGCCAAATCTATAAGATTCATCATAACCTTTGTCTGCCTTGAAGTCTGTTGTGTCATCCGTCTAATTGAACTCACGTACCGCGGCCCACTGAATGCAATCATTCTAGACGACTAGGCGTATGATTGGATGCAGAGACATTCGAGATAGACGCAGGCAAACACAGGAAGAAGTGGGATACTGACAAAGTCCCGGTATCAAGAGCTCCGGTCAATGAAAGCCTGGGCGGAGTGCGAACATAACAAGTAAAGAGAGACGGACAGAACCCATATCGGTTGTTGCAGCGTCACCAGGTGACAGCTCTACACTGTAGACAACGACCGTGTTCAGGATTCTTGCCATAAGAGATGGAAAGACGATGAAGGTCAAAGAAAGCGGTTCGACACGTTACCTGACATGCCGTCAACGAGACAGCAACCCACCAAACATGCAGACGCTACGAATCGAGCTGCAGCCGACTTGGAAGCTCCTCTACACCGACGCCAACCGAAATATGTCACGAATAACACTCCGACGCTGAAACCCCCTACTGGGTGGGCTCGAAACTTCCTCAACAACGACCCCTAACGCAGTGTGTTGTGAAGAATCGACGAGAAGAGTCCTCGGCCTTGGCCGTTCCAGCGTTTCTTGTGTTGTTCCTTCTCAAGCGGCGACTCTTTCAGGATATTGTTGTATCGCCGCTATAATTTTTGACTTTGGATTCTTGAACCGCCCGGGGCAGGGCTTGGCGATTCCTTTGTCCTTTAGAGTTGCACATCAATATTAGAGGTTCCTCCTGCCGTGACAGTATACTTGCCGGTGATTGTAGGTGGAGGAAGCTTCGTTTTGGAGTCGGCGTTGTGCTTGTTGTCATTCTAGTTCTCGACGTCAGAGCCAGGCTCGGATCGCTTGCTTGGGCATGTATCGTGTAGGGCAAGCCTCGGATCGTCGGCGGCGCTTTCAAACAGTTTGCTGCGGGATGTCAGATAGGGAGCTCCCAGGGCGAAAGGAAATGTTCCGGCTACATACTTGCCTATTGATGCTGCCTTGGGACAGTTGGTATTCAAAGCCGAGAAGCCTCTTCTCTCCCGAGAAAGCCCAGAGACAATCACGTTCAGCCTAACTTGCCTTAGTCTGCAGATGCGTCCGGCATCCCACGGCCATACCAAGAGGCGCTCTCGGATGCTGAGGTTTCCGAAAGGAGATCACCGTCGCAACTTGACACAGTGACTAGAAACAAGACGTATCTGAAAGATTGTGTTCGTTCCCAGCATCATTTATGGCAGAAAGCCTTCATGTCTTGCAGTTTTGACATCAATTGGAAACCCGAAAGGCGATTCGTTGTGTGTCACCTCGGCAATACTCAACACCGTTATCTATGGCAGTCATACGATCAGCTCGGTCCGATCGACACTGGGGTTTACACCGCCTTGTACGGGCAGTTGTTACTGGGAAAAGAAAGCGAACGACATTACTCAAAGCAAAACGGCACTGCAGAGCACGATAAGGCCTGAATACGGTGTTTCCTCGGATTGCTCATGCATCTATTCGTTGTATTGGGTAGACGGATACACACGTTTTCGATTGGATGGCCAAAATGCAACCTCGTCTAGGATCGTCGTCGTTTCGCGTTACACTGGCAGTCCTGAGGCTATCGTGTGGGGATTGGGTCTGTCGGATTTCGGAACCGGTAGGTCTTACTTCTCCCACCGCCACGCCGGCCGGAGACTCTTCTCAAGTATCCCATGGTCATTTCTGACGGCGGTAACTTCCTTTTACTTCTGTTTCTGGAGAAGACAGTCTCAGGAAGGGCATTGGTCCCAGGCCTTTTGTCTTGTAGAACTCTATCGCCCTTGATTGAACTCTCCCAAGCGGTTCATGACAGGCTGCACCCTCCACACGATACGAACCGGAACTATGTAAATACGAAAAAAGAACCTGTTCACCTCATGGGCGGAAACCGTTGTGACAACTTTGAGGCATCGGTGTGGGGTTGATTGCGTCTGCCTGGCCGAAAATGATGCCCCCGTGCGAGCCAACAGCAACCTACCTGGGCACTAAGGTTGGAAATGTCACCTTGAACTCTGTCAGGGGTTCAATAACCGATTGCAATATTGATGTTTAGAATCTCCTAAAGGCAGAGCACCGATTCAGCGTTACCAGCTGCACGTTATCATTCGAACTAGTGACTGTCCCATAATTCAAGCCGTATGATCGACAGATCAACGATCAACCCAACATGCATGGCGACCTTACCATTCACAGCCACACGGGTTTCCATCGGCGGCGTGGCCGTTGGCTACGAATGTTTTACCCAAACGGATCTCGCCGCGACGGGGGCCAGGCAATGTCAAGATCAAGTATCCAAGTCAGACCACAGACTCTTGCGTCCACCCGAATCCCAACGCAGTGTGATAAAACCCTACGAGGCGATAGCTGTGTCGGCTGAACTACGCAAATTCTTCCGGAAGCTCATCCTGCCGATCGTTCGGAAAAGCAAACGCGAACTGCTGATCCCATGTAGGCATAAGCTCCATACATCAGTTCACGAATGACAGTCGTATTATTCGCATTAGGCCCGAGCGGAGATAGCGCAGGGAGGGATGCACGCCTTGTTGCTGACGTACGTCCTTCTCCCGCGTCTCCCACGGAATCCTGACGGGCGATTGCATCCCAACTTGTGAAACAAGTTTGTGGATGGTGGTCTTTGGTTTTTCTGATGCAGTTTTGAGAGCTTTTCCTGTTTCCTCTCCCCCCCTCCAGCGGCCCATGCACCTACAGCCCGCAGCACACCACCACCAAGCGCCACATCCAATCCACATCCTCCACTCCATGACATATGTCAAATGGGAACAATGACAGATCATCGAACACGTTTGATCCCAGGCTGAGGCGAAAAAAACAATAACAATGATGCGCGCGGGCGCGGGTACGCGGAGCGGAATGCACAGCCCGGAAAGTTTCGAGAGTCAGTCTCGTTGCCTGTCAAAATAACCACGCCGTACGCGTACAGCTGTAACAGCTTGTCTTGCTTCACCCTTTTTTTGTTTTTCTCGTATCCGTCTTTTTTTCGCGGAAAATCTCCTAAACAAAAATTTTCTCTTCGTCGTGTCATTACACGCCAAACCCATCTGGCTAGTCCTCTTGTACTGATCTAATCTCCCTAATCTCATCCTTTCACATGCCATCTTTTCTTTCCTTCATCCTCCCTAATCGCATCCGTTCGACTTTCCCGCACCGATTGATTCTTTGACTTGTTGCGCTCGACGCTTGAACATCGCATTTCCTTCAATATGCCTTCGCTTTCGGCTCAAGTTATGCTTGAGCCCCCCAAGAAGGCTCGGAAACCGGCCAGTCTGGCGATTGCGGAATATGACAGGGCTGGGAACTTGAAAGCCAAGTTTATCGAGTCGGCTCCGCGCGCCGGACCTGCTCGAGTCGATATCCTGGTAAGCTTAGAAAGAAAAAAAAGCTTCCATCACCACACCCCTGATCCCTACCTCACCAACAGAGTTGCGCGATGCATGTGATTAACGGTTCTTCTGTGCAGCTTCCTACAATACGAAAGAAGCCTTGGAGAAAGGTGCTTGACATCTTCCTGCCGGATGGCTATCCTCACAGCGTGACGGATGACTATGCCGCCTACCAGATTTACGTATGTTGATTCCCCTTCCGGTTTTAGATGGCAGTCGCTCACTAGCATTTAGGACTCGTTCCAGGCGTTCGCCGGGACGATAGCCGGCATGATATCTTCACGTGCCGTATGGGAAGGTAAGCAGCTGTGAACGTCATCGACGGCTAAACCTGCCCCTTGATCTTTGGATGAAGACCAGTCCAAGTGATCCACTTGCTAGTAAGATAGACGCTAACCCATCGGGCAGGTATGGGAGTTGGTGACTCCATGGCTTCGCCTATTGGCGCTATGATGATACAGGTGATTCGCGAGTCGATGGGTAGACTCGGAACCATTGCCTTCGCTCACTTGATGGGGACATCAATAGAGGCTGAGTGCAAGGCCTATCGCATGGCTTCCGATGTGCTGTGCAGCATTGCCTTCATCTTGGATTGTCTCTCGCCGCTGTTCCCGAGAAGCATCAGATTTCTAATTCTGTGCTGCTCAAGTATCTTGTTTGCGGCGAGTGGTGTTGCTGGAAACGCATCAAAGAGCAGTCTGAGCGGGCACTTTGCGAAGTGGAACAATCTTGGGGAACTCAATGCTGTAAGCGATATGCTTCCGACGTTTTCGTCCATGACTAACACCATACAGAAAGACGCAAGTCAAGAAACGGCAATTTCACTGATGGGCATGCTCGTGAGTTGCAGACATTCGCGCATAGCACCATCATTTGCTAACTTCATTACAGACCGGCACTCTGGTGGTTTCTTGCCTAACAACACCAACCACTACCTGGACAACACTCTTCATTCTGATCGCCATCTACCTATTCCTCAACTGGAAGGGTGTCAGAGCCGTCAAATCCCGCTCACTGAATCGACAGAGGGCGAATATTGCATTTTCTGCACTGCTATCCAAAGACCAGGTTCTTACGCCCGGAAAGATTTCCGAGAAAGAGCTGATCTTCGAAAGACGGGGTGGCGAGGTTTTCCGATGGAACGCAGACACAATCCTGGGGCATTGCAAATTCGGGGTGCCACTGGAGTCTATGCTCCAGGCTTTGGCGAATGGCCAACAGAACATGAGGTCTTTTCAACTTCCGACGGTGGACCTATCCAACCTCATGGAGCTTTTCGAGAATCAGCAGTATATCATGTGGTGCCAAGTATCCGAGGCGGCAAATTACGACGCGACATCCAGGATTAAGGTGTTGGTCGTGTTGAAGAATGGCGTTTCCGCCAAGTCGCAACTGAAAGCTTGGTTCCACGGTCTTTTGCTCGCTGAGCGGCTGCACGGTCTGAAGACACCCGAGCTGAGGCGAGCTCAGCTGGGCCAGCACATCATGCTGGGTCACATTCAGGCGACTATGGCCCTAGCCGACGAGAAATACGAAGGATACGCCAGGAGGTTGTCGGCTGCCGGCTGGAATCTGGAGGTTGCCGTGCTGGAGACCCGATCGGGATCTCGGATAATGCGAGAAGTTGATGATGAGGACACCCATTGAGTTTATGCAACGTTCCGAAAAGGGACAATCTAGATAGATACCTTACAGACAATGTTAGTCTTTCTTGGTCTGAAGATGACGAAAAAAGCACCGTGACGTCTAGCTTTGAGCTTGATTCAATCTCAAGTCATGTCAAACCGTTCTAGCGTGTGGTCGGTTTCTTGTCAAAACCAACCCATCAGGCCAGCAATGCTATGTTGCGCGATCGTTCGCCGATGCATCTGAAGATTCAAAGGCCGTTCGAGTCAATAAGCTTGATTCAATCAGCAGACCAAACCGTGATTGTGCCGGCTGCCGCATAAGAGTAAAGGTTGCGATGCGTTCGAAGGATCTCCCACATGGTCCACCCAGACTCTCTGCGCGAACGCCACGTGGGGTAGAGGAGGTGTGCTGTGGGAGTATCAAACACTGACAAACTGGCGCGCAACCCACACCGATCAACGCGGCCCGGGCAACTGCCGCCCATGTTGACATGCTTTTTTGTGAGGTGGCATTATTTCAAATTGCCTGAACATGATGTGGTCATCTACTTGATGCCTGAATGAAGCATTTGCGCGCCGTGCACTGCTCTGGAGCAGAGGCTGTGCTCTCTTCGCTTTCGCGTTGTCTCTGTTGTTCTTTTTCCGCTGGGCAGAATCGCTGATCGCTGATAAGGAGAAGCTTTGGACACAATTTCGCTATCGGTAATTTGATCTTCGCCCCCGTCCCGTGCTGCAATGTTCTAGAGTCCCGACACTCCGGCCTTAACTCCATGAACACCCAAGTTTCCCCCTTAAACATAGCCATTCGAACTAGAGCTTGGCGCCAATGCGCGCCATTGCGGTGCCCGTGCTGCTCTCCGTCAACATGCCACCCGGTGACCCGACTCGTTCCGGGTGTCAGTTTGCCTTGGGGGCCCGGAGCTTGAATAAAGAAAAAAATAAGGGGACCTGGGGGAGCCCCGCTCGTATTGAATTGCGGGACCGAAGTCTCCAAATGCGAACCCGAGGGGGGAAGACGCAGAGGCCATGACGACTCGCACCAGACGCACACGCATTAGACTTCTGGAACGGCTGATGTATGAGACACGTGATGGCGCTGACAACGTCCCAATGCCTTCTTGGACCCCTTCTGGGCAGTGCTCAGCTGTGATTGGCCCCTGTCTCAATCTCGGGTTCGAGTGCGCTTGTTGAGACGGTGCTGTGCATACCTTATTGTGTGGGAGCGCAAGCCACCGTGGCGGCGCCGTACTCGTAAACGCGATCCATGAAATTGCCTATCTGGTCCATGCCTCATGAATCTTGCGCTTGGATATATAGGGGGCCGAGTCCGTCCGCCAACACCCATCATGAGATGTCATGCAAACCACTAGACCTCTGATTTCTTTAGCATTCTTTTTTTCCGCGCCACGATGACGAAACAAGTTGATCTTCCCGTTCGTCCGACAGTCATCCAGAGGACCAAGTCACAGCTTCGTCGTCGCGGTGATCGCACACAAAACCCGGTGCAACTGCAGGCATTTGAATGGAACCTCCCCGCCGATCATTCCCATTGGAAGCGTTTGAGGTTAGCACTCCCAAGTCTAAGGGCTGTTGGTGTCACCAGCCTGTGGCTTCCTCCAGGAAGCAAGGCCAAAGATCCGGAGAGTAATGGCTACGACATCTACGATGCGTGGGACCTGGGAGAGTTTGACCAGAAGGGCTCAGTACCCACGAAATGGGGCACGAAGGAGGACCTGATGGCGCTGGCTGCCGAAAGCAACAAGAACGGCATCGGATTGGTGTGGGACGCGATTCACAACCATCGCGCTTATGCGGATGAGACTGAGATGGTCAAGGTCGTCGAAGTTGACCCCAGAGGTAAGGCGCACGCGCGACTCATGTACACCAGGATGCCATGCTAAACTTTGTTTCTAGATAGACGGATAGACATCACAGACACGTATGAGATTGAGGCATGGACGAAATTCAACTACAAGGCCAGAGGTGGCAAGTACAGCACATTCACATACAACAAGACGCATTTCAACGGCACCGACTGGAACCAGCAGAACAGCAAGAGATCAATCTACCGGTATGTTGAGGATGGAAAGAACTGGCACCAAGACGTCGGCACCAGCCAGGGCAACGCAGATTACCTCATGTTGGAGAACCTCGACTACACCAACCCCGAAGTTGTCAAGGAGTCGACAGAGTGGGGCCGATGGATCGTAGACGAGCTTGGTCTGAGAGGCTTCCGCGTGGATGCGGTGCAACACATCTCATGGAACTTCATCAATGAGTGGACGAGGTACCTGAAGAAGACCAGTCGGCAAGACCTGATGTTTGTCGGCGAGTTCTGGCACGGCGACGTTCGGGTGTTGACGAACTGGATGGACAACATGCATTCGTTCTTCAGCCTGTATGACGTCCCGCTGATGTACCACATCGCGAGACTGTCGTGGCATGAGGATCACGACTTGAGGGAGGTCTTCAAGAATACTTTGGTTGAGCAACGTCCCAATAACGCAGTGGTATGTATCTCATCAGGGAGTGTCAGCGGTTCACACCCAGCTAACGTACTTCCAGACTTTTATTCGCAATCATGATACCCAGCGTGGCCAAGCTATGGACACGCCTATTTCAGCAGCATTCATGCCCCTCGCCTATTCTCTCATTCTCCTGCGACGAGACGGACACCCCTGCGTCTTCTTTGGCGATCTCTACGGCACCGGCCTTCCCCATCTTGAGCCTTCTGTACCGGACCTCCCGAATCTGCTCTTGGCCAGGAAGCTCTACGCCTACGGCAAGCAGAAAGACTACTTTGACAAGCATGACTGCATCGGCTGGGTGAGACAGGGAGCTGAGGAGAGGCCCGATGGTCTTGCCGTTGTCATGAGCTGGACCCAATCTCCCGAGGCCGAGTCCCAGATTTGCATGCAGGTTGGACGCGAGCATGCTGGGGAGGTATGGACAGACGTTATGGGTCTGGAGACTGCCAATGTCATGATTGATGAGAATGGCCTGGGACTCTTCCCCTGCCAACGAAACAGCATGGCATGCTTCGTTAACAAGGACGCTAAGGGGAGGAAGAGGTTTCCTGTTCGTTTCGACACTGACTTCAACGGCCTGCTCAGCTAGAATGACAGCGTTGCGTGAACATGTTGTATTTTATTTGTGGCCAATGCGAGTGGGCTCACATTCGGGTTTATAGATAGAGATCGGCGTACGGTTGAGATTATATAGCGAGGCATACCATAGCGAAAACTCACAAGAAACCTTTACTCCTTGATTCCACGGCCAGCGGGCACCCAAGACGAATTCTACAGAGCATCATGTGAGATCATCAGGGAGGATGATAAACATAACTTGGGGTGAAATTAATTGTATTACTGGGATCGGCGCGTGGACCAAACTCCCAGACCCTATTGTCCATTGCCGACTCATTGATAATAACTGCCCATAGCCCACATAGAATGATCGCCTGTGTGCTTGAACTTTTCCCACTGGAACATCATCTCGCTCCTCGCGCTTTGAACTTCGTCCTGATCAGTGATGATTCCGACCTTGGAGAATAAGTCCATCTGCTCGGCAACCCATTTCTTGCACCCTTGTCCCTTGTTGTCGAAGTCATACTTTTCCCTCCCATGTTCAACAATTGTGTCGACAAAATTGCTGACCTTCAGCGGCTGTCGAGTAGTGAGCCGGCAAATGCATTGGGCCCGGCTGAATTGTCGATCTTCCAAAAGGCTGATGACGATGTTTGCTTTGGAGCCATCGCCTCCACCGCCGGCCGGGGTTCCGCTGGGCGTGCAGTCAAGCTGTATCAGACGCCAGGCATCAGGGTCGAGATGATTCGGTGTAACGGTAAAGTAAAATGTCCAGTGATTGCCGCCGTTGACGAGAGGCTCGTGTGCGACCGCGCTTGCCTCCAAGACTGAGAGGGAGAAGATGTGTTCTCGATCCTTCTTTGGAATACACTGCACTGCCTCGAATTTCGGTGGTTGGAAAGCCCAAAACTGCTGGGTTGAAGCAGGTTCAGAGGTTACTGAGGGCATCGCAGAGGAATCATTAGTCGAACGTGGCTCGACACTGGCGCTCTGGGTTATCGAAGTGATTCTGTGAAGCTAGAACCTTGATTGTTGTACACCGACTTCGAAGAGAAAGATTTCTGATCGTGAGGACTCGTTGATACTGAGAAGCTGGTTTTGCATGAAGGAGGGTAGAACGGCCACAAAGCTCGTTAACAGGCAGCATTTAAGAATATGAAGGGGTACTGGCTCGCCGCACCACTTACTTAAGTAACCGCTCGTTGAGATGCAACGACATACGGACAGGTTTAAGTGGGTATGGCTAGGCAGCAGGCTGGGAAATATTTCCTTTGACCATGAGAACCGGCCAACACGACGTGACATCGGCTATGTTGCCGCGCGCTACCAAGACCAACCAAAGACCTAACCAACACAACCCCATCGCCATTCAATTATTTAGCCAATCGCAGCAAGAGATCATGCAAACCACATCGGATCTCTGTTTCTCACTAAGTGTTATAATATCTTCGCTGGTCGTAACCCCATCACATGTGCAATCTCGTCGCTGCCACCCCGAACCAAGCTCGTCCGATGGCGTCGGACGGCAGACCAGGAGAATTTCCGGCCGAGACTGATAAGTCGACTCAACGGGAAGACATATCATATCCGCTGGACGACTTGGAGTTTGACTCGGTCTCTGACGAGCAACTTGGTCGTCTTTTCCAAACGGCACCCGTCTTATACCAAGCTGGCAGTAACAAGATTGTGCGAATCTCTCAGAGTCTCGTTTTGAAAGGCGATGGCACAGTCTCCAAAGGCGAGGGTGAAACTCAGCGCTTCGCTGCAGTCCATGGATTCCCAGTTCCCAAGGTCCATCGGATCTTCTCCTTGTTCGGGCTTTACCCCGACTGGCCAGAGGAACAAAGCTGGTTCATAGTCATGGATTTTGTGCCGGGAGTTTCTCTTGAGAAGGCATGGCCAGACCTCGACAGCGACACTCGCAACACCGTGGCAGTCAAGGTCGCCGAGATTATCGATCGGATGCAGTCTCTCAAAATAAGCGACATGCCCCCTGGCCCTGTTGACTACGAAGGCGATGAGCCCTGGCGAGGTCCCTATTTCACCGCATATGGTATCGGGCCTTTTCCGACCCTTCAAGATATGGAAGACTGGTACAACCATAAACTGGACGTTTGCATACGACTCAAGAGGACAAGCAATGAGACCAAAAGATTCTCCTTCACGGATGTTGTCCTGACTCATCAAGACATTGCACCTCGAAATCTTATCCTACAAGAAGGGAATCAGAATCTATGCCTCGTCGACTTTGGATTCGGGGGCATATATCCGACAGGGTTCGAACAAGCAGCTTTGGCGAGGCAGGCAGTTGGGCAATGGGATGTGGAATTCGGGGCAATGGTCTTGGAGAGGCTATCAAATCGAGGAGAAAGGGAACTGAAACAGCTGAGGGCTATTATGTACGGACTGACGACGGGCGTATTGTTGTAGCTTTCAATTGTGCGCAATGTTATGAATCCGGATGCGAGGTTGCGTTTTCAAGGACGAAATGCATGACCTGATTCTATAACGTGATTGCGCCCAGCACTACCAAAGATCTCAGCGCTTCTAATAGGAAGAAACCACTGAGTCGTTTAAGCGTACGTCAGTTTCATCAGTTCTGCACGCTTTCGGTACAAGTCCATTATAGTTTTGCGATACTTGGATATAATTAGTAACGTAGGGACAGCTCGAGATCGCGTTCGAATTGTTGCTGATGACAGTCGCCTTTTGATCTGTCGTCTTCATCCCTCCTCTTGATTGCGTATGTCTAGGGCACACCCCAATACCCGTGTAATCAGAAGGCCTACCCGATTAGAAGGATCTTTGCCCCGAGTCTAATCGAACTGGGGCAAGAAGCAATATTATACGCATGACGTCTCCAAATTCCGCATGGCTAGCATTGCTTGCTGATCATACTCATTGCTGACCAAAACGTCTTAGAATATCTTGCCCAATAATCTAGAAAATACAATGTCGTCAGCTCAGCTTATGCGGGCTGACCCTGAGATTCTTTTCATATATACCCCCACTTACTACATTAATATTATCCAATCAACAATATGAACAACAAATTTGCGTCTTGCAGTCTCTATTTTCTCTAAGAACATAGGAAATGCGACTGTTTGGGTAGTCGTAAAGTCTTGACTTGCCGTGGGTCACAGCTGAGACATAGAATCCAACGTATGTCATAAGACTGAGTTACTTACTTACGGCTGGCTTTCTGGAATTCGTCTCCTTGAAGCGGTCTTGCCACCATCATCATTGTTGCCAACGTCAGCTTGACAGCCGGTCGCAACCCAGTCGCTAACCGCCAAGACTCCTCAACCCCTGTTGTCTGACCCCTGCCAGTCTTCTCGCATAGCCCCAATTCCCACCCGCTCTCCATTATCAGAGGCCAATAAAGCCACGGAGACCCACAGTAGGACCTGGAAACTAGAAAAGGGGGCACTTTTGACCTCGTCACTGAGCACCATCCTGCCGTTATCGAAACAATGCCCCGGAAAGGAAGCCGCAAAGTGAGAACGGGCTGCTTAACTTGCAAGTGAGTAACATCACTCCATTGCCTCAAATCGCGTGTCATCCAGTGAACTTGCACCTAACACGGCTACGTTCAGGGCTCGGAAGATAAAGTGCGACGAGACAAAGCCGGTCTGCGTGAAATGTTCCGCGACCGGTCGGAAATGCGACGGCTACAAGGCGCTGACCCCGGCACGCCCGGCCAGACCGCAGCTTTGCCTGGCGAAGTCCCCGGACGAGTTTCCGGGTTCTCTAAACGGAGCGGACTACAGGGCCATGCAGTTCTTCTCTGAGATGGTAGGCCCAAACCTGCCCGGCGCTACCGACCCGTATTTCTGGACGGACCTCGTCATGCAGTTCACCAGGTTCGAGCCGGCGGTAAAACACTCCGTGCTTGCCATTAGCGCATTATATGAAGATGTCACCATGACGAGTGCAGATGCGAATGGGAGCTCCCAGACTCGATGTCTGCGTGATAACAATCTCGCATTAGCTCATTATAACGTTGCGATAAAGCATCTGCTGGTCATGGAAAACAAGGGGCTGGTGGTACTTGTCTGCCTCTTGTTCATCTGTATCGAGATCTTACAGTCGAACCGCGAAGCTGCTCTTCAACATAGCACGCACGGGACGATCATTCTGGGGACCTCCGATGCTCTCTCCTATCGCTGGGTCAAGCAGTGGGTGCTGCCACTGTTCCGCCGCCTCAACACCCTAAATTTCTGGTTCGGGGAAGGACCTGATTTACCAGATCTCAAGGTCTTCAAATGTTTGACCCCTGCTCAGTTTTCTAATTATGATGAGGCGGGAGACATGGTCGATGATATCTTCAACCAGGCATTCCAGATTCTGTGCCAAGGCTACATCTACCGAGGCGGGTCCATGAGAGGCCAAGACCCGTCTCCGGAGTTACTGAGCCAGCAACAAAGAATCGTACAGTTACTGAACGAATGGCATGCACTATTCGAGAACCTTGAGACCAGATTAATGTCGACAACCAAACAGTCTACTATAACAAAAACCAAGAAGGGGTTTCTTCGAACATTCTCCTTACTTCGGTACCATATCTGTCGAATCTGGTCCAACATAGCCTTTGCCTCGTCAGAAATGGTATTCGACGAGCACTTCGACGACTACCAGACCACAGTGGAAGAAATGCTAAAGACAGTCGAAAACCGACCTCCAGGCCGCCAAAGCAAATTTGAGTTCGAAATGGGCTTCATCGCGCCAGTCCTGTTTCTCGTCATGAAGTGTCGATATCTCAGTCTTCGATTGAAGGCACTTCGGTGCCTGGCCGTTCTCCCGGCGCCAAGAGAAGCACTCTGGGAGAGGGACGGCATGTATGCGGTGGCACGGCGTATGGTGGAGATAGAACACGGCGTGGTTCTGGATAAATATGGACAGATACCGCCTGGAGTCGAGCCTTTGCGTCCGGGTTTGCCTGCCAAGACCATGCGAGTGGAGCAATTTGTCACCGAGACGCTGGATATGACCGGCAGGGACGTCTTCGGTCGCGAGGTCCGGGGGACGAAGGTGATTTTCTTCATGCGTGCGGCAGACGACTCTGTCCGTCTTGTACCAGACGTGCTTCCTGGTGCTGGCGTCGAACTCCCTGAGTGGTCTGTAAAATGGGCATATGATAGTGTATCCTCGGATACAAGTAGCGGACGAGAAGCGCAAGATATTGTCGATGACTCAGATGTGATGGCCCTAACCCAGGCATATCAAAGGCTTATGGATAGTCGAAAGGAATAATTACTACGTTATCTCCTAGGTTCACCCCTATCAAGGGATAATGCAATGTTCAGTGACATAGACAGTCTTTACTGTGCGATGCTGGTATGAATGAAGTCGAATGTTGCGGCAAAGGCGGCTTTGCCGTCTTATACCGGTCCCGGCCCCGGAAGGCGTCATTTTCGTAGTGGAACCGGATACTCCGGCGGAGGTTGTGGGTTTGGAAACTAAGACTGAGTGCCTGCCTTCTGGGCCAACATACCTCTGAGGTTAATTCACGACACTCAAGACAAAAGGTCCACGATGGGTCTGAACAGGGGACTATGGAGGATCATCCGGCAATCCGGGGTACAGAGTGACGCAGCCCTACTGGGCTAAATGGTCTACGCGTACTCTGAGCTCTTTGTCTACTTCGGGTACTGTGGATCACCGCCTCCCGGTTTTGAAGATCTCCCGAGAGTGGTGTACCGTAGGCTCCGAGACAATTCTGTGAGCTTAGTCTGACCCACCCATCGCGATTGCGGGCACCGAGGTGTTGCATAGGCCGTATCGCAAATGACGGTCAATTATGAATGCGTGTTAGGCGGCTAGAGGCGAGATGAGATAACAAGTCGCCGAGCCGGACGATGTCCGCCACGCGCTGCCCCTGGCTCTAACGAGCTCCGTCGTCCTGCAACATTAGCCACCCACGACGTCGGATCTTACAAGTCAGAAAAGTTGGGCAAATTCAGACCTGCCATCCGGACGTGGCGCGCCACAGGAAATGGTGTAAGGGACGTCGGGTCCGACTTACCCAATGCGACAAGTCTAGATTCCGAGCAAAGACCATGTCTAAATCTGAATCGCCTTGTCTGACTCCGGCGAGGAGCTAGCTTTGTTGGTCCAGCACTTCGTCTGATAGTCACACTCGGCTGCCCGACGGAATCCGTGTCACTTTCCAATTATTCCCCCATTCATTGGACGTCGGCCGACATCCCATCGCGTGGGATGGCCCAGCCAACATCCCCGGCTGCGCTAATGCATTAATTTTGCCCATATTTGTGATTGGAGGCGTCTCCTCGGCCTCCACTCCCCCCGCACTCCACGTGGACTCTGAATCGCACGGTTGACGTCAAAACGAGCCTGTGCCTTCGGGCCCAGGGGTGCATGGGGCGGAAAGATGGGCTAAAAGAGCGCGGAAACATATGGGGTTAAAAGGCAAGTATCCTTGTCTGCTCGCTGGAGCATCGGAAGTGTCGTGGGAGAATAAAACAGAAGGTCATGCCACCTCGATCGAGGGCAGACTAAATCCAGCATCTTGAAATGTGTTGAGTGCAATTTTGACTCTCTGAAGAATCAGTTTTCACGATGATTTATCTACCTGTTATTGCTGCAGTCGTCTCCTATCTTCTTCTGGTACGGTTCCTCAGATACCGGCGCCGAGATGACCTCCAGAAAAGATTCCCGTACAAGACGAGGGAGGAAATGGCGTCCATGTCGCTCTCGGATGCTGCCGCAATAATACGCGAGCTCTCAGAGCAGGAGTTCCCCACAATCTTTTACACATCAGTATCTTTTGCACTATTCAAGGTTTGCTTTTCTCCTACTATTTATGATCGTCCCAAAGACTAAATTCCCATCAGACGTATGGAATTCCAACTATTTCCAAGCTTCTTGTCGCGACGAGTCAGCTGTCCGGCGACGCCACAGCCTCAAAGCGGCGCACCGACACAGGCGTCTTGATGACAGAAATCATGATGAACAAGCCCGAGTGTCCTCGTAGCATCGAAGCTATCGCTCGCGTCAACTTCCTCCACGACCGCTGGCGTAAAGCTGGGAAGATCTCCAACGACGATTTGCTCTATACGCTGAGCCTCTTCGCCCTCGAGCCAGTGCGCTGGACCGCTAGGTACGAGTGGCGAGATCTGACCATGCTGGAGAAGAATGCCATGGCGATGTTTTGGAGAGATTTGGGCAAGGAGATGGAGATTTCCTACGACTGTTTGATCCCGCACATGGCCGAGAAAAACGACGCCATCGCCTGGCTGGATGCTCTGCAAATCTGGAGCATCAACTACCAGGAGAAGTACATGGTCTACGCCGTCCCGAACGAGAAGCTTGCACATGCAAACGTGCATCTTCTACTCCTCGATCTTCCAAAGTGGTCGCACAGCTTCGTGTTTGCGCAACTGCGATGTTTGATGGAGACACAGTTGAGACATGCAATGGGGTGAGTAGTGGTAAACTTGCCTCGGTTACAACTCTTTGTTACTGACCTTCATTCTAGTTACGAGGACCCTAGCGACTTTCAATTTTCCGTCTTTAACGCTATCATGAACACGCGCCGCTGGGTTCTGAGGAATCTTTGTCTTCCGAGGCCCAAATGGTGGACCAACCCAATGCTAAAGGACATCGACAAGAAGACTTGCCGATACTACTTGCCGACTTATTTGGCCCATCCATACTACGTCAAGCCTACCTTCTACTCCCGATGGGGGCCTGCCGCTATTTACAGCCGTCTCATCGGTGGCCGCCTTCCTGGAGATGAGGGTACCAAATACCATCCTGACGGCTATCTGATTCCCGAAGTAGGGCCTGATTCCCAAAGGGGCAAGGGAAAGGAGTACATGGATATGACCAAAGAACGAATTTCACAGGCTAGAGGCTGCCCGATGGCCTTTGGAGTGTGAGTCACGGCGACTTATGCCCACAGCGTAGGGTAGTTGCGAGCTTCGGGTAGCAGTTATGTTTGCATTTGGCCGCGGAAATCCCCCGTCAAAAAAGATTGTCATGTAACATAAGCGAATGACAGAGCGTGCGACAGGGAATTATCACTATGAATTAAAGACCTTTGACTATCTACCTCGTACGTGTTTGGCAGAAACACTTTGCTAGGTGAAAAGCTAATAGATCTCATGTTAGTCTCGCCGATGGCTTCGAGGGCATAATAGGATCTTCACATTTGGCGTTTGCGCTCATCGCTAAAACCAATTTTAATAATGAACAGATGGGTAAATTCCGTCGGGGATAGTTCGCACATGTGTCTGTGTTTGAGATTTGGTTGCTCCTGGGCCGAGGGCTAAATTTCCCCGCGAGATGGCTAGTCATCTGATGCGACTCAGCCAACCAAAACGCCAAGACAGTCCTTTCGGTTTCCTAATTCAATAACCAAACTATATTTACCCTTTTTTCAGACGCGATCGTAGATCGAGGCCCGTCAAGCTGGGCGGAACAACAACCTTAAAAATGATCGGTCTCCCGAAGGAATCGGCCTTTACCCCGGGCTCGGGGTTACGACACCGACGGTCCGGCAGGCTGCAAACATCCGAATAGTACGACCATGATATGAGCACAGCACTTTACGCTCATACAAATTGTAGTCAACCGCAAGATGATTTCGACAAGCAATGGATGTACTATCTAGCTCGCGTCTGTGTGCTCCGTCGAAAGTCTGTCTTGCATGAGTCTCCGTCGTTTTCCACCATCACCCTTCGAGTTGCCTGGCAAGAAGCTTGAAAGGTGGGTTGATTTATGTAAGCCTTAACCCAGCACAAATTAGCATGATCATTCCTGACGCTGATGCCACATGGTGGGACATAAAGGCGATAACAGCGTGCCTAAGCCAGGTATCACTTCACGCTGTATGTACATAGGCTGAAGGCAATTATCAGTATACACATCTCTGCACACCGTTCGGACAATGGATGATCAACGTAAATCGTTTCTTCATATTCCACAAACTACAAAAACTAAGCAATCGCTAAACCCATGTGATACCCTGCAATTCGCACCACCAATCGCCCTCGTTCTCGTAGTAATCAAACTCAGACTTCCCATAAAGGTCCTTTTCTGCGTTGTCCACTGTGCAAACATTCAGGTTGAAGTTGCACGGCTGCATTGCGTCGAACAAAACGCCGTTCGGTGACACCTCCTCCCAGGGGTTGGTCAGCTGCTCGTAATCATGGGTGTCGAAGCAGGTGGTGGGCCCAAGGAAGATGTCCTCCTTAGTCAGGCCGTACACGTCTTGCAGCTTGGATGCGAGGCGATGTTCGGGCACGAAGTCGTCACTGCCCATCTTCTGCAGGCGGTACTTGGTCCACAGGCCGTTGGGCTGCTGCTGGCAGTAGAAGGCGCTCCTGTAGTCCTTGTAGTAATCGTTGGGATCGCATTCCGTCATGTTGTAGACCCGGAAGATGAAGACGTTCTGGGCTTGCAGGATCAGACCCATGGCGTTGATGCTGACGGTCTTGTACATCCAGTTCTCGACGTCGTCTTGAGTGAAGTTCTTGTTGCGGACGAGGTAGTTGCCACCGTGGAGGACCGTATTGATGCCCCACTTGGTGTCGTTGATGGGAGCGTCGATGATGTTTTGCGCGTACTGGCCGATGGCTTTCTTATATTCATCCAACTTCTGGCCCATCTGATCTCCAATGGCCGTCCACCTGACGAATTCCTTGTCCGCGCTCGGCGCCACCAACATACCGCTGACGATGATGTTGTTTCCCTGTACTGCTGAGGCGATACCACCTTGAACAGCTCCGAACACTGCAGTGGTTGGGAAAGCGTTGAGGATACCGTTCATCCACGCAATGGCCATCTTCCATCCCGTGACGTTGTCCTTTGGCTTCGGCCACAATTCAGTAACCATCTTGGAAAGCCGCATGCCCAAGATAGCTGCTGTGTATGTCACAGCGAGGTTGAGATTGTTGACATAGTTGTTCCACCCCTGGATGCCCATCAGCGCATACCTAGGTATTGTTAGCGGAAGTCAAAGACACTGAGGCTCAATAAGATATGACGTACCATCCAGGAAGTTGGACAGGGGAGCATGGCTGTCCAGCATTGCACCATTCGTTAACGCCGCAAAAGAAGTTGGGTGCGCCGAGGTAGGCTCCCAGTGCCTGAATATTGTTGTTGGGGTATTGGATGTAATGTTGCGAGGCGTTCGCCAAAAAGCCGTCGACATCTTCCTCTATCCATGTTTGGTTGGAAAGTGCCTTTGTTTCGCAAGTTGCTTGCCGGGTATCTAAGATCGTAGGTCTGGGGAGGCTGATGTCGTTGTTGCTGACTGGGACTGGCGTGGCAACGGTCTTTGACATTAACAACGCGACACAAGTCGCAATTATATGTTGGTAACGCATGATGAGCAGCGAGACAAAACAAAACAGGCGCTATGACAACGATCAAAACCAAACCGCGACTGGGTATATGGAACTGTGAACGACCGACTGCAGATGAACGCTGAGTTTGGGAGAATCATCAAGGTTTCCCTCGACGATGATATATTTCTCTGGGTTGCCTGGCACACACCCGGCTTATGGCGGCAAATACAGCGGCTATCGTGACCACCATCCGAGGTGCGGTCTAGCCAGATAAGGGGGGATTGCGCAATCGGCAAGGTCCATTCAACCATATCTCTAATGACTCTGGGAACATATTAAGAGTAATTGGTAAGGGACGGTTGTGTGGAGAGATATCCCACGCCGAACCGGATGTCCGCTCTCGCGTGATAGCTTGCCAATGGACCACTTTGGCCAATGGGAGAGCGCTTGTTTGCGGAAAACCATTGAGATAGGGGAGTTGGCATTTGTCCCAAACGGAGTTATCAGCTTGGCAGGTGAAGGATCTGAGTCGTAAGAATGAAGCTTATCTCAGATGAGTGTCAGCCCTAATGTTGCGAAGTCAGGTCCTTCGCTGTTGCCGATGAGACCTAAGCAGAGAGAATAGTTGATCTCAATATTTTCGCTATATTGATTTAGGGCGTGATAAGGTCGCTTCGCGGCAGAGGCCGCATGATTTGCCGGGGTACCCTAATTATAGAAAGCTAGGGGTCGGCGGCGATGGAAGCCGCAACTCCAGTTCTTGGTTGAGCAGCGAATGGGGGCTCAGCTGACGTCCCCAAACAGGCAAAAAGTTCCCAGAAGGAATGGACACGGGAAGGATTTGACGTTGACGGAATCTGAAGCTCGAGCACGCGATTGCAGCGTTACGTTGAAGTCGTTTGTGGTGCAGAAGAATTATAGTAATTGAGTCAGTGTGTTGAAGTATAAAATATGAGGGCTCTGGGTCTCTCCCAGCGAAAGTTTCCCAGCCTGGAACGGATCGTCCGTGACATCTCCACGTCTTTCGGCAACACCGATCTTACGCCATCCTCGCGGGTTATCTCGTGTCAACCCGCGGAGAGTGGTTTATCAACACATTGGTGTAAATGATCATGCATCGTGACTCTGGAATTATTGATAACAACGGGCGGAGGACCTCAATAGTTGTTCGCAAACAAGTCTCTCATTCCCAGCTTCAACCACACTCATTTGGCGTTCGTAATATCGACCATGTTTGTTAGACTCTTTGTTCTGTTTTGTGCGCTCGCACTTGGCACACTCGCCGATAGACATCACTTTTGCTGGTGCAACAGCGAGCAAGTACCGGACCACGACCTCTGCTTAACGCAAGCCGCTTGCAACTATTATCCGCAAGACAAGTTCTTCGGCGTGCACTACGGCGACCCGAATGCGCCAACAATTTCCAAGATGAACTTTAAGAAGCAAGAGTGCTACGGCACGCGCGCATGGCCCATCATCCCGCACCCTTTCCTCGGAGGCAACGAATTTGAAGATGCGTGTTATGCTGCCGCAGCAGATCCCGCCGTCGTCAATGCGTGCGGCATCTCACCGGGAACACGAACCAAAATCAAGTCTCGTTGCTCTCATGGATTTGACTAAGCTTTAATGTAAGAGGTAAGCCATTTCCGCCTCGACCTGAGTGTGGCCCATACTCTTGGAAGGGTTCTGCGGCTGACTTTCATCATTCAGATACCCACATTACCAAAACGCCGATGATTCGCGTGACAGTCATGAGCAGCTGGTGTGCAAGGCTTCCACGCTGATTACGATCATGAATTCTAAGGGAGGAAAACAGCACTATGAAAGGAAGGATGGTGATGCAACAATACCAAGTCTCGAAGAATGTATATAGTATTTTTCGTTGGAGCCCCAATGATAATTGCCTCTCTTTTGACAACAGAAGCGACGTTTTGTTCACCAAACTTTGAAATTCAGTATTCGTGGCCGACGGCAGGCTTACCAATTGATTCAATTTGTGAGTCTGCTCAGTTGAAAAAAATGCCGATTATTTTACACAAAGGAAACGAATTAGTTCAGGTGCTGGAATGAACTTTCGCTAGTTTGCGTCCCTGGCCCCTGTGATGTTTATGTAATCAGCAGAGGAAAAGGCGTGATGCGCCCTGACGCGACGCGTCAAGGTGAACTCCACTGCAACAATCTCAGCGCCGACGGCATGGGCAAGTGGCTCGACGAACTGTGGGCCGCAAACCCTCCTGCTTGGGCTTTGGAGGAAGCCGAAAACTTCATCGACAAGAACCGGCATCGGGTTAATCTCGATGCCCTCGCCGATCCCGCAAAGGCGAAGAAGTATTATGTTGTCTACTGGTTGCGCGGGTCAAATGCTGCCGACAAACAATACGGCATTTTTTCGAATCACTCCGAATGCCAAAAGCAATTGACAGGTTGCAATAACCGAAGTATGCATACTACGTAATTATCCACCTTTTTCGTTTAGACTAACGTGTGCCGAACAACGCAGATGTTTCTGTAAAGACCAGGGACGAAGCTGTGGGCCAATCCTCGCGCTATTACAATCACGACTGACGGATGGCAGGTGGTCATACTTAAAAAAGGTCTCGCTGCGGAATTTATAGAGGGACGTTTGCCGCGTTCACTGACGAACCCCTGGAGCAACACTGCCGAGCCTTCTGCCGAGTTTGGAAATGACATCGAAGACGAAAACGCGCCGAGGAAGCGAGTGCGCCTGCAGGAACCTTCCGAATCACCTGAAAGTTCTCATGAGCCGTTCTTCATATCGGCAAATATCGAGCCTCAGGATGAAGAGAGTTCCCATAAGCAGGGATGCCAAGAAAGCCCTGACGAGGTGGTAGATGAAGCGAGTTCTGGTGAGCAGGATATTGAACCACCGGTTCCAAAGCTTCCCCTGAGTCCGGAACAAAAACGCGCTTTTGATCTTGCAATTAACGGCCACAATCTGTTCATCACCGGGTAAGTGCATCATCATGAAACGCAGCATCATTTGCATATTTACTCATGGCTGACTATGCAGCTCTGGCGGTTGCGGGAAATCCTACCTCGTCGAGACTCTGAACAGCGAGTTCCGGGCTCGCCGAAAGAAAGTCCACCTCCTGGCACCAACCGGGCAAGCGGCTGTCAATATAGGAGGCAGAACGACATTTTCCTATATGGGTTGGCGGCCTGACGACCTAGGAAAGTCTGACCAGACGCTTGTTGATCAAGCACGAGGCCAGCTCGTTTGGAAACGCATCACTTCCACTAACGTTCTGATCATCGATGAAATCAGTATGGTTGGCAAACAGTTTTTCGAACGTCTCAGCTACGTCATTCGCAAAATTCGACAGACTATGCGGCCGCTGCCTAAAAACGCGGACAGCCCATTTGGAGGTATTCAGATCATCCTCGTTGGTGACTTTTGTCAGCTGCCTCCCGTCGGTCTTGGATATTGCCTTGTAGAGGTACAGTCTGACGACAGAGGCAAGACTTGGCGTTCATGTGGACAACAACTGGAGGAGGATCGCAGCACTGCGAATTGGTCTTGTCCTAAGAACAACAAGCACCCCGGGTTTCCAGACAGCGAAAAATGGGCTTTTAAGTCTGAGGTTTGGCAGCGGTGCAACTTAAGGTATCCCTACTCTTTTTGGTCTTCTCCGTGCTATGGCGTCTGCGCAGCGTTACTCACGCATTGAATGGACAGTTATGTAAACCTGACTGCGATACATCGCCAGAAGGATGAAGGCTTCGTACGAACGCTCCAGAACATCCGAATGGGCCGCATTGATGACGGCGGCCTTGATGTTCTTTTGCAGACGCGCGAAACTGGACATGGAGCATGCTTGTTCAGCCGCAAGATCGATGTCAAGAATCAAAACGACTGCCAATTCAAAAGTCTTAAGGGTAACCCAACAGAATATCTTTGCGTCGACCACCCCGAGTCACATCCCGATGATGATGACAAACAACGGTATCCTCAGACATTGAGCATGAAGGTTAACATGCCTGTTGTCTTACTAGCAAATGCGAGTACTTTAAGCTTCTCAGACGTTCATGCATGGAATACGCTAATGGAAGTCACAGATTGCTGTCGAGGAAGGCCTTTGCAATGGCAGTCAAGGCAAAGTCATAAATTTCGTACCTCATCCTCAAGACGAGCCTATGGAGCCCAGCAAGAGGAATTACAGGAATGACCAACTCGGCTACGATATAGCGTGCGCGAGATACGAACAAATCAAAAACTTCAAAGACGAGAGATGCAAGCAAATCCGGAAAGCAAAAGAAAAGAAATACAAGCAAAACCAAAACTTCAAAGACGACTTCACAGAGGCACTTTGTGAGTAAACCTGTGTGGGCGGCGGTGGTCATACGTACTTACGTTTTGTCTAGACCCAGAGGTCCTGTTTTCAAACGGCCGACGCCGTGTCATCGGCCCAGACTGCAGCATCTTCAAAATCGAAAGTGTGGAAACAGCTGACGGTAAAGGGAAACTGACTTGTTCGGCGAGAACACAGATTCCACTGGTTCCTGGATGGGCTATGACTATTCACAAGAGCCAGAGTCTGACACTTGACCCTGTCACTGTCGACCTTTCGCGTGCCTGGGATGGAAGATTGAAGTATGTCGCGCTTAGCAGGGCTCGTTCGCTCCAGGGTCTGCAGGTGAGAGCGTGCAAGAGCGACTTCAGACATAAGTTAGAGCTTGATCCTGAGGTGAAGAAGTTCATGATAAAAGTCGAGAAGTGTTCACAGGAGGGAAACATCTAGTCCTCGCCGGATTGGATATCCCACGGTTACAGAACACTTTTGCTCAGGCCTGCAAACTCAGCAGCGCTCAGGGAAAGAGGCAATACATACCTAGATTAGTAGGCTAACCATACGCCTATCCACAACTTCACTCGGATTGGCAGAATACTTGTAATTATCTAATTCTTGATCTTTGACGTTATTTCGTCTTCCAGTGTTACATCTCTGCAGTACCTAAATCAATTTCGCATAGCAAACTTCATGAATCGATAATTTCCTTTTGGCTATCAGCCAGTGCTGTCAACAGCACCGGCGTGGCCAAGATAGAATTGTAGGCACCCAGCGATTTGTATGTGTGAGCCTTGCGTGGCAACAAACTGCAGAGTGCGAAAAAAGGACCTCTGTAGGTGGATGCTAGGTTCTGAGGGAAGCTCTGCTAAAGCTTAGCTATGAGTGCAGTTTAAGGGTTTGGGCCAGAAAATGTCTCGTCTGCCGCTATTACGGGACTGTCTAGGCACCCCCCTCAATCCCCTTGGCTGGAGGGGGTTAAGGCAACTCGCAAGGCGTTCCGCAAGGCAAGTTGGGGTCCCTGTAGTCCGCATCTGATGGCCCGTATTTGTGCAGGCTGCACTCTGGGGCGCCACACTAAGACATACGTGTTGCCACGTCACTTTTCCTGTCTCACTCAATATGTTCATGACTCCGCTAATTATAACGCAGCAACCACTCGTTTTTGGAAACCTATGTACAATTCGCCATCATCGGCAAAAACCGTACACGTCTTTTCGCTGCCATCGATAAGGGTGACCACCTGAGACGGACTTTTCGGTCTCTAGGCTTATAGCAGTACTTAGCAGCTTTCAAAAACCGCAAGATTACCGTATCAGCACAAACTTTCACTCAGATTTATGTTTCTCACGGGGATTGATTCTCGCCATGTTAAGCGCCGAGGAGTGCACAGCTCCTGACCAGCTTCTGTACAACAAGCTGCCCGAAATCCAAGGTCAGCACTGGATTCGCTTACTTTGCCTGCGCCCAGGTGCCGCCCAGGAGCCCATCTCATGCGATTTCTCGGAGCACTGTCTCGAGGACGCGCCGCCGTACAGGGCCTTATCTTATGCCTGGGTAAACGAACGCTACGTCTGGAACGAGGAACTGGATGACTCCACCAAGATTGCCCAGCGATTCATCATCTGCAACAATCTCAAAATTCTTGTCGGCGCCAATCTTCACTTGGCACTGCACCGGCTACGTGGGCCCTATCAGCCAAGGTTCATCTGGGTTGACGCCATCTGCATCAACCAAAAAGATCCCCAGGAGCGCACACAGCAAGTCCTTCACATGAAAGATGTCTACCGCCGTAGCGCTGAGGTTGTGATTTGGTTGGGCGGAAAGGCAGACATGGATGACATGGGCGCCGAGTTCTCTGTCTCTTCAGGTCGCACTACAGTTGACTTTTTCGGGGACTATCGAGACAAACAGAAGTTGGACCTTTTTCTGACAAGGGAAGACGGGAGGAAGATCCCAGGTCTCCGCAGAGATGTTTTTGGTGCTTTTTGTATTCTCAGTCTTTTGGCGAACGGCTTAAATGCCTCCCAGATTGAGCAGATCCGCAGGCAAACATATCCGGCCCACATTGTCAAGGGGCTGCAGGCTATCACGGAGCAATCATGGGTACATCAAATCCTTCGACCCTCTTTCTCTTGAGTGAAGCTGACAAGGAAAAAGTGGCACCGTTCGTGGGTAGTTCAGGAGACAGAAGTTGCCACGGAAGCCGTTGTCTGGTACGACAACATATCAGCCCCGTGGCATATGTTCGCCCGCGCCGCGAGCACGTACCAGCTTGAAAACCTCAACACAAATGTTGAATCGGTCTACTCCTACTTCGGTCAGCTGACTCGTCTATCCCAATTGGTTAACGAAATAGAGACGGCGCGGACGATGTGGTGGGACGAGCGACAGCTGGTAACGCTGCCTTCGCTCCTTCGCATCTTCCGTCCAAAGGGCGCCACGGACCCCAGAGACAAGGTGTTTGCTTTCCTGGGTTTGGTACAAAGTTGGGAATCCGTCCCTCACGGCATAATGCCTGACTACTCACTTGGAGTTGGAGATGTCTTCTTGCAGACAACCATTATGCTTCTGAAGCTTACTCAGTCGCTTTCCGTACTGAGCGGTACACTTTGCCGAAAGCCTTCTTCTCATATGCCGTCTTGGACAGTGGACTGGAGCAGCGAGCCAGATCTATATGAGACGGTTAGACTCGCAAACGCGCACCACTACGATGCTGCAAGCGGCAGATCGCTAGGAGATGTCAGGCTACATCTCGACAAGATCCTGGAGATTCAAGGGCTTGAGGTCGACAAGGTCGCTTTTGTGGCGGAAGAGTCGTTGCCCCTCGACGTTGAGGGCCTGGGGCAGCGGTGGCGATTCGTGATTGACGACTGGGAGCGTCTTGCGGGTGGCCCCAGCGGCAGTTTCTGGAGGACGCTGTGCGGTGACCTCGAGTACGGACCGGGCCGCAAGCTTGGGGGTGAATTCTGTAGGGTCACTGACGCGCAGTGGGAGACTTATGCATCGTGGCGTGATGCGGATCGATTTCTGCGCAAAAGCTACAGGTTTACGATGCCCAGTCTCGGTAGCCTACAAATTGATGAGCTCCGAGCCAAAGCTCAGAAGCTACAACAGTCGCAGGATACACAGGCTAAGCACGTCTTTCAGTACAGCGTGGAATGCGCTTCCGGCGGCAGACGCTTTTTCGTAACCAGTAAGGGCCGACTGGGCACGGGTCCGCCTGACACGAAGAAGGGGGATAGCATAGCGATTGTCGAGGGCAGTCCAGTTCCATGGATACTACGAACGACCGACTCAATCATTGCATGTAGATGTGAGCCAGAGACCTTGATATCACACTGCTCGCCTAGGACGTTCTTCGCCGGTACCGGCAGGTGTAATCCAGACCGCAGATACAGCTTTAGCCTCGTTGGAGATGCCTATGTTCAGGGAATTATGGATGGTGAGATCGGGCATCCGGCGATGCAACCAATCTTCATCGAGTGATGTCGTTTAAGGCTTTCTAGTTTGTAAATACCATAGAAATCATAAGTATTGGCAGCTATCTGTATCCTGGTGCGTTCGCCAGGCATGGCAGAGCAGAAAACAATTGAACACCTGGGTTCATGGCAGCTATTGCTTCCGCTTTCAACGCCGTTGAAACCGTTGGGCCTGAAAAGAAATTGAAGTCAAGAAATGTGGATTGGCGAGCCGTCTTTGACGTAGCGACTGCTTTTATGAGTATAACTCGCGAGGCTCTTGGTAACGAAGGTATGATCGGCATGGTTATAGCTCAAATGGAAGCTCGATTATTCCTTCTCTACCTAACTTGGCCGAGTAGCTTCTGACGTTACGGCACTCTGGCTCTCATACAAGGTGGGGAGAAATCTTCCACACTTCTTAAGGAACCTTGTCACAAGCTGCGTAATAATCATCTTCAAGGACCATGGCAAAACTGCCAGAGACAGAGTATTAAAGACAAGTCACGGTGATGCGAATCTCCAAGATAGACGGAGGCATCGTACTGCCAAGACTGGGATTATGTCTGTTAAACAAGAGAATATGGCTTCACTCAGCAAAAGATCAGTAAATTCTATCATCGGTCATATGAAGATGGAAGATATTGTCTTGCTCGCAGATCAAATAGTCTAAGTCAATCATGCATGTTAGAATAATAGCTACTGCTCAACATGTAACGCTTAAGAAAATAGAAATCTTCCTCCCCCGGTCCTTCCTACAGCACCATCATCTCTCAAAGCCTGTATTGCTTCATCGTGACCTCCAACCGCGGCGCTTTGAAGTGCAGTCTGGCCTTTTCGTCCCTTGCAGCTGCAAGCATTCACATCAGCACCGGCTGCCAATAAGCGCTTGATTATGTCCACACGGCCTTTCTCGGCTGCAGCATGTAAAGCCATCCCATCTCCGTAAATACCTCCCAGGGCGTGGAAATTGGCGCCTTCCTTGATAAGAAGGTCGACTATCTCGAGATGACCTCCTAGACATGCCCCTTGAAGAGCCGTGTAGCCCTTATACTTTGCTGAGGCACCATTGATGTCAGCCCCGTGTTGGAGAAGAAGCTTCAATATCGTCAAGTAGCCGCCGCCCGCAGCAGCTTGTAATGCCGTGTAACCTGCCGTTGGTGACGGTGGAGCATTCACGTCGGCTCCCAATTCCAGTAGTCGTGTAACAAGATGCTCATGTCCTCGCTCTGCTGCTGCCTGAAGTGCCGTTCTTCCGTTGTATCGAGTCACGAAAACTGACGACGCTGGTGACCCGTGTGTCGGATGCGCAGGCTTCGACAACACCTCGTTGACCTTGGCCCCCGCACTGAGCAGAATGTCGACAACCTTCTCGTTTCCATGTCCGCAGGCGATCTGCAAGGCATTTCTTTGGAAGTTGTTGCCTCCGCAGAAGTGGATATCGGCCCCGGCGTCAACCAGCATCTGCACCGCCTGTTCGTGGCCATGCACGCATGCAGCCTGGATGGCCGTCTGTCCGTAGTAGCCGCGCGGGGGGTTGTTAACGGCCTCCGGGTCGGCGGCAAGGATTTCCTGGATGTTTTCCAGTTCTCCGCTTCTGGCGGCAAGCTGCAACGGCGTCCAGCAATATTCCTCTCCGTCGTCGGTCCGCAGGGTCGGGTCCCATGCGGCGTCCAGAGGCGGCAGAGACTTCTGCATTATGTGCCAAAGACTCGAGGTAGCAGGTGATATCGTGGGATCCAGAGGGAGTCATCCGGCACAGGGGCTATGAAAGGATGGAGTTGGGTTGTGGTGCTATACAAAATGACGACAATCCAGGTCAAGTAAGCCAGTCAGATTTATGCTGGAAAGCGCATGCACTGAGTCGTAAGCTGTTAGGGGAAAGCCACCTGCATGTTGTCTAGCCACGGTCGTTCGCTAGCTTGCTGAATCCTGGTGATTATCGGGATTCGGCACAGGTGTCATCATCAAGCTGCGGGGGTCAAAACCCGCAGGGGTCTGGAGCGAGACAAACGGTTAGAGGGATCTCTTTCTCTCTCGATGCTAACTCTGGTGCATTATCGGTCGTCGGTCCGTTCTGAGTAGTATTTAAGAGCCCTTGCTGGCTTCGGTTCTAAAAACACAGTGCAGGCCGCAGGGTATTAGCATTGCCTCAACCAGCCATTCACAATACACCGAACTTGATATCGGACCCGGTGTCACAAAGTATGAAAGCAACCCATCACCATTTTATTTCTTCAACTAAACTCAAAGAAGAACAAAAATAAACAACACATAATGGAAATCAGCAACGGTAAAGACAGTGTGGCCCACCCTCAGCCATCCATCCCTCAACCCATCATCTTGCATCCCCAATCCAACGCATCGACAACCTCGCGTGAGAACAGGTCATGTACGTGGCGATCTTGACCTCCTGTCGCTGTTCAGAAAGGGCTCATCCGATTCAAAGCACCCCGCCCATGCCGCAAGCCCAGGCGGCTTGATTTGATCCTCGGCGATTAACCGCAGAGGGCCTTGGTGTAGCAGGCGTCGTCGAGGAACCTGCTAGCAGCGGTAAAGGCGTTGTCAACAGGAGCGCACTGGCGAGCCTTAAGACGGCGAGCGCCGACAGAGAGCTCGCCGTTACCACCGCAGCCCTCGCCGCCCTGAGCAAACGCATTCCAAGGGGAGAGTGTCCAGGCACGGTGGCCAGCAGGGAATCCAGCAAGGCTGGGCTGGCCGTTGTTGGGCCTCAAGCTGTTGTAAATCCTGCCCTCATACACATTGTTGTCCTCCATGCCGGCAGCATCGGCGACGCCGTTGGTGTAGTGTCTCCAGCGGATGACCTGGTCCCAGCTGAAGCCACCAAGTGCGGCGTACTCTTGCTCATTGGGGTACGGGCTGAACTGGCCAAGGGTGCCGGAGACCTGGATGAAGTTGCCAGCCGCTGCGATCTCGTAGACGTAGCCGTTGCCGCCGAACATCTGAGTGAGGAATCTGACAGCGGTGTCTTCGCTGGCGGTGGTCGAGACATAGCCGTCATTATCACGGCTAGCACCGCTTTCGGCGCCGACGGCATGGTTGTACATGCTGACATTCGGGGTAACCTCAAGAAAGCGGCTGGCTCCCCTGGGAGCAAAGTTGCCAGCGGCGCGCATTTCAGTCGGAGTTCTGGTATCGGCGCGCCACACTCTGAACTGGGCATTGCACAGAGCAGTCCACAGGTTGAGGACAAAGAGGATGAGAATGTTTTTCTGGAACACCATGATGGCGGTCTGTCGTGCAAGCGACGAGACAAGTAGTGACAAATGAGGGACGGTGTAAGACAAGGCTTGAGAGAGTGGCTAGTGTTGAGTAGCGAATGAAGTGATGATGATGATAATGACAGAAAGAATCAACAGGAGAGCATACATCCTGCTTTATACTTCTTCTGGCGCTCATGATGTTCACTATCTTCTAACGGCTCAACTCTGACGACTTTGACGTGGGCAGTACTTCTCTCTCAGCACGATGTCATGCTCGTGATCTTGGCAGTGAGGTTCATGGTGGCTGAGTGTCGTCGACTCAAGAGACAGCGTTCTTTGGATTTCGAGGTCAATGCCGGCACTATGACTAGGTTCAAGCCCAATCTTGGCTCCGCTCTTGGTGTTCAGTACTTCGCTCTCAACATGACGCCGTTCCCGAAATCTTGGACACGAGCTTCCATGTCCTGGTGGCTCGGTATTGTGACAACCCAAGAGACAACTGTTGCGAGTGCGATATCAAAAGCACGCACCATAACTAAGTTCAACCTCAAGCTTGGCTCGTACGAGCACGTTTAGATTATTAGACACAAACTGCGGTGCCGGCTTTATTCCGAAAATATTTCAACTTGATTGAGTCGAACGCTCTCGAACGCTTGGCATCGCAATCCGACCCAGTGTAGAATAGCTCAAACGCTGTACCCCACTCCATCTGTCATCAAACAACCTTCCTCGACTGCTGGGCAGACGGAACAATGCTCGTTATTGAACTAGGTGCTAGCCGGTCAAATCGTAAGCAAAAGCGGAGAATGATGTCCTCGTAAGGCTATGTTAAAAACCTCTTTGAGACAGATTTCCCCGAGATCTCCGGAGCACACATCCACTCTCTTTCATGGTCCCAAGTTGTAAAGGCAACCACTGCACCTTCAATGTTATCTTGTCATTTCAGACATCCAATCTTTCACACGCTACCCACCCCTTAACGTTCGCGCGACCATTACTGGACTACAAGGCTTCTCTCTGCAGACCTGTTGCACCGCCCGCTACCAACTTCCATCCAGTCAGAACATCATCATCATGAAGAACCCAACCACTGCGCCCTGGAGCCTCAGCGCCTCTCGCAACGACGTTGAAAAGCTTCTCCGGGGCTTCCGGCCGGCGGCAATGGAGGACCGCTGGATGTTCCGCGCAGATGAGCCAGACGTCCGCGGAGACTTCGTGGTCCATGTGCACAGAAGCTGGACTGGGGACGAGCTTCTGCGCATAAACGTGGTCTTGGCGGCTCCGGGTGGAGGTGCCCCACCAGCAAACACCGACGAACCTCACGCTTCGATAACCGACATCACGTGGGACAGGGGGGACGGCGGTTTTCTTTCTACCGAGGCGGAGGCTAAGGAACTAGCAACTGCCCTGTTACGGAATGTGCTGGGGTGCGACTTGTGAGCTACGCTAGATGAGAAAGTGTGTTCGCTTCCAGATCAGATGTAGAGGGCATTCATAGTCAAAATATACCGAGACCGAGGTCGCTTATTGTTTTCGTCAAAGAAATAGGATGATTATGTCTCCCGTGTCATCAGAGGTGTTGAAAGTGTCGTAACTATCGTGCATTTTACCCCCTCAGTGCATGCTGCTGGACTGCAGTACTTGAGATGACGACCGGCGAAAGTGTTTCCCAACTTTGCTCAACCATTAGACTCGCAGTTCTCCAAACGGAAAGTATGAATATTTCCAGATTAGATGAACCTTCCGTCTTCTACGTTCGTGTTGTGAAGTCCACCAGCAGTCAATGGAATAGCCTTTCTTAGTCTGTGCAGACGCAAGCTAGTCGATCTTGGCCCTTCAACTAGGTTTGACTGGTCTGACGTTGCCCAGATCTTATCAACTATGTTCAGAACGACCGCTTAAGGCATCGTCCATCACAAGTTAAACACGGAGTAACCCTTAGCAGGGCTGCAGCGCCAAGATGCGTCATGTGGATTTGGACGTGCAGATATTCTCCGTCACGGTCCGCGGGTTGTCGCCGGCAGTCCAGACTCCAGCGCGGTTCGTCCCCACACCCGCCATCCGAAGGGGCCGAAGGAAGGGATGAAAAAGACGGACGGCATATTTTTCTTGGCGGAGGCGCAATGCGCCAGTTTTCCAGCAGTGTCAGGCTATTCTATGAATCGCCATTGATTTGGGCAGTAAGTTCAATTATCCTGAGTTTGAGCCCCGTACTTGCCAAGTCCGGCTTTCGACCGAACCATCTACAATACACGCAACTCTGGAGACATTTCAGCCCTGCATCAACGTCTTTTCAAGATGTTCATTGGTACCAGATGTATGCCAGAGTCTACTTCTTGCCAGAGTCTACTTCTTGAGTCAGCTGGCTTGATCTGTCTATTTCGGTCTTTCCGATGACATCTCTCAGTCCTATCTGGGTATATCTAATCCGAAAACGAGGTGTCTCGGTCAGATGTGCCTTCTCTCGCCCAGATAGGCATACCTGACCCGAAAGCCCTCGTATCCTGCAATACTAATAGACTACCTGTCTCGCACTTTGTTGAAAAGTCAGAACACTCATCCATCAGCCACCAGCTTTGTCTCTTCAACTCCACTTTCACTTAAAAACTTACACCAAACACTCTTTTTACTCATCCACCCTCAAAATGCGTGCCGCCGCCTTCATCGCCACATACTTCCTCGCTGCAAGGTTCGCTGATGCACAACCCCATTCAATCCATTCTGTATATAGCTAACCACAAGCACTGTCTTATAGCGCTGCAGCTCAGACAATCTACTGCTGCAGCTCCAACGAGAATGACCAAATTGTGTACGAGACAGATGAGACCGCTGTCTGCTGCCAGAGCTCTGGAGGCCAACTCCAAGGTGTAAGTTGGTTGATAAAACACCGGAAACTCTGGCCAGGGGCTAATCTTGTGTGACTGTTAGGACGAGTGTTTGCTGGAAGTAGGACGCTTTGGGTTCAGCCAATGCTGCCGTCAGCAGACGGTCTTCACTTGCGATTTCTAATCTGCAGAGACCGCTGATGAGAAGATGATGTACTGCAGTCGAAGTGCCGTTGAATTACTGTGCATGTGTGCATGATAAATACTGGAGTGGTTGTCCGTGGTCATGTATCTTTGTTGGAAGCAGATAGACCGTTCATTATGCTCGTTACGAAATACCATTCCCATGGTTCGAGAACTTTAGACTGCACCTTAACTCTATCCCTGTTAAACTCTCAGGAAGCCATGCCCTTGCTGATTAAAACCCCACATCTTTAAAGGAGCAGATCCATAAATGTTGATAGTTATCTAGGACTAAAGTGGTAGTCGGGTTGGTGACGACCAGCGAACTTCCGGTGTCGCCGTCTTGGCTCCACGTAGGGCTGTGACCTCTCATCAAAAAGTGCGGCGGACATAGCTCAGTTGGGAGAGCGTCAGACTGAAGCGGGTTTACATCCGGGAAACTTCATTCAATCAATCTGAAGGTCGTGTGTTCAATCCACACTGGCCGCATATTCTTTTGCTTTTGGTTAAAGAATTCCTTTTGCTTCCTACTCCATTATACTAAGAGATATTTGATGCAGCGACTTGTTTGCGCCACTTACAGGGAAGTAAGCAACATATTTGGCGTAGATCATATGTGCTGTCCCTTCCCAGCCATGATCATGGGATCTCAGATGTTTTCCAGGCTGCTACTGACACATCTTGTCGCGTGAAACTCACTCCGGATCTTCCCACTTCAAGGTCTTCAATAACGGCCTTAGCCTTTCGGTCCAAAAGCTGGCTGGCATGGCTGTCGGCCTTACGCTTGGCGTGACAACTGTCGCACGAGATGTAAGTTGTAACACCTCCGTCGTACTTGCTCCCAGATAACTGGGAACAATTGAGACGAAGTCCACATCCCGCTCAGTCATGGGAGACTACAATAGACATCCATCGTTGGAGTACGGTCACATAAATCGGGAGGTTTGACACAATCCTTGGTGGCGCGGTCAACCTCATCGATCACGTCCGTGTCGCGAATAGATGCTTTGTTGAGATCTCCCTAGAGAGTGCCACCTTCATGAATGACCGCTTGACAGGCTTATACGATTGATAGGCCTACACGATTGACCAAGCTCGATTGGCAATCCGGATGCTAAATAAAGGAAGTTTGTAGGAGAGGTCTATCTTTCTCATCATCTCTGAAACAAGGTGACCTGGATTGATGGCGGCGGACTGTGGTTGAATTATGCCGATGCTGATGGGCCTTAAACAATAGCTTGTGCTGAAAGACGAGAGCGTAGTCATCATAGGTAGGACTCTTGCAAGTGGCCTCCGTGACTCTCAATAATACCTCTTCAAAGGTCTTTCGGCAACTGGCTTGTTGATCATTCATCGAAAGCTGATCCTTCGTTCTTTTCCCCGTGTTCACCATGCCATTTGCATGTAGGCCAGTTATCCATGCCTGGACTCGTCTGATGAATTTACGGAGAAGAGTCAGACTAAGCAGGAAGTCCAGAAAATGCTGAACGACCATCTTACCGGAGGTGACGAAACCTTAGTAGACTCCAGTTTGGTACCCTTAAATACCTGTGGTCATCTATGGAGGCAGTGCCTGCCCGTGAGTTTAAGCTCCGGTTGTTGCGTTGAGGGAGTTTCAGTGATAAAGGTCTGGTAGAATAATCGGGCTCACATTCGCTTCGAATAGTTCAGCTAACTTCTAAGCCGCGGAGGACCTCAAGGTGGCCATTTAAAAACAAGGATTCTGGTATTGGCAAGTTCCTACACCTCTCGATCCTTTATGGCAGGTAGTGGCTCGGTCGTACCTGCAATCTGAAGCCGACCGGAGCTCACCCTGAAATTTTCTTCCTTCCTTCTACCAATCTACCGCCCACCCAAGCCACTTTCACTTTTTTTCACATCACAAGCTCAACAACATCATGGCGGACGCTTCAGAGGGAGCGGCACCAGCTTCGGCTCCTGAGGAGAGCCCCCTAGGCAACCTCGGAGGTAACTGATCCATCCCGTTTGCACCTTCGATCTTGCGCTGACCTTGGAGCTTCACCGCAGCTATGTTCAAGTGGAGATACACCCATATCTGGAAGCTCTACGGACAGAAGAAGTACGAAGAGGCCGAGGCCGAGGCTATGAAAATGTTGATGGAGCCACGACTTGGGGATTATCATCGAGCCGGAATGCACTTGCTGCTTGCTGGTTCCCCTCATGACTACGTCGACAATGCGAAGCAAGCAGTTCGCCTTTACGGCAAAATTCTCGAGGAGCACGGTTCCAACGTTTCTCCCAAGGAGCAGAGCGGCATCCAGAACCTCATCAATAGGTCCAACCAAGCCTTGGAGAAAGCGCTCAGAGATCAGAGCCGCATTGAAAGCAATGTTCGCGAGTACCTGTAAGCTATTTGAACTACGTAATCGAGTGAATTCGAAGCTGACTTATTCTCTTTCCAGTGCCAGCGGCAAGACAATCGATTACCTCCACGACGAGAAAATGAAGGAGCTGCAAGAGCGCGAGATGGAGCTCGCCAGGGTCGAGATGAGCAAGGAGGAAGTCGCCTTGGGATCCCAGGTCCCACCTTCCAGCCAGAGCGTCCCCGATGACGCCGGCGCCGCCCGGAGCTCTGGTGTGGGCGGCTCCCAGTCCGCTGCCCGGAAGCTGCCGATGGAAACGGACGAGGAATCGCCGACCTATGATTGATGATACGGAACCATGGCGTCGTTTTTGCCTACTTAGGCACGTTTCTGGTGTCGCTTGTGTGTTGTGCCGTCTGGGCGGCAAGATCAAGGGCTAGCTTAAATCCTATTGACTTTGCCTTTATCAGCTAAGCAGAGAGTTACGCAACCAGTTGTACTCATGATTCGCACCGTGCATGATGTGTCATTCGGACGACATGAAATTTTCTGTCCTTCAGGAGGAACCAAGATCCTGTCAGTGCCGGGAGTCGATATGAATTGAGACGTTTGAGCTCTCTAGCACATTTGGCATCTCCATGAGACTTCATTCATTCTCAAACAACATTGGCCTCGCAGTTTTGGTTCGCTGAATAAGTGATTCCAGCTCTACTGTCTTGCGAAACTGACTTGAGTCCAGGTACCACCGCGTTTTCTCATGCAAGTACTCGTCTTGCTTTCACCCATTTTTCACATTCATTTGTATCGCATCTTCAATATTTCTGCAACGTAAGAAGTGTGGCTGGTCACGTCAGACCTTTCGGGAGAAATTTTCTTCAATTGCTATGAGATAAATCGTTGAATCAAAGCTGCAACAAGTTGAGGCCAAGTAAGTTCGCAGAAGTTCAGCAGCACGTCAAGGCGTCGACTGCGAGGTTCAAACATCGCGCAGTTCATGGAAGATATGAACATTGATGGAAGGTCAATCTAGGAATAGCCTCAGTCCATGAGTCTGGACAATGGTCTGGGCTGGAAACTAAATCAAAATTTCGTATGCTATTGAGCACACGATTCTTCGTGTTGGCCTTGAATCGTTTGGGTTCATTAGACGATATTCCTTCGTTCATAACTTCCCTATTTAAACAAGGACAACTTGCACCTTACATACCTATATAGCACAGCTATCATAGCTGATCGGTCACTTGCATCCTTGGGCTGGTCGCAGAAAGTCACGGCCTTCTCGGCATGTCAATTATGTATCAAGATTTTGTCTAGTGTCAGCGAAACCTCCTCTCATAAGTTGTCATTTCCCATTATCCGCCGGCAAGCAACTAGACGTTGCGTTCTTCTGAATGTGGCACTCTCGCTCGACAAGCACTGGCAGAAATGCGCTTCCTGCCTTCAACCTGCCGACGCCGTGTCTCCTCTTACTGGGGGGGGGGGGGGGGGGGGGGGGGGGGG